>CM030862.1:5171143-5771143 GCA_018105865.1 Metaphire vulgaris
CGTGCTAATGGATTATCAGTGGGTAAGATCAGACTTACGGACTTACAGACTTAAGACTAACAGTAATCCTAACAAAGAGCCAACTGTTTCTGAAATTCCCGACGTCTTGGCTATGAAAATTAAGAAAATATGGAGCAGAGCCTCCATTCCAACAGTGCCTGTGACTCTAATTGTGCAGCCTATTCAGAGGCACCGTGAAAAATACAACAAACTGCTATGGTATCCTGCGTCAAGAAAAAATGAAAAGTACGAACAATGATTTAAGAGAACATGTCAGAAAAATTCTTTGACATTGCAGCCTGTGTGCTGATTATTCGTTATGCAGATGTAAAATCTCGGTTGGTATAGCCTCTCGTACGAAAGCTCACCGCAGTATCTCCTCGTGGTACCCCCTGGAAAACTGCCCAAGAGCAGGCTAAAATCTGCGGTGAGCGCTTAGACAGAGAGATGGTGTCTCCAGAAAAACACCGCAGGGAAGGAACTGGGAACCCACCCTGACTAACATCCCTAGTGCAAAATGTATCCAGTAAAAGAGAAATCAGCGAACGACGTTAACTGACTTAGTTGGTGGAGACGCGTCCGGCAGTGGGAGTAACAGGGCTTCCAAGGTCGTCAATAAGCGAAACCCCTGTGGAAAACAGAAAAAGCTCAAAATTGGAACATGGAATATTAGAAGTATGTTACGACCTCGGAAGCTAGTAAATATTATACAGGTGTAATGGTAACAAGTTCGCGCCTTACTAAGCAGGTTATTAGCATAGATTGATGCATAAGTTAACTATGTGTGTGCTTGCTTCTATGTATCGTTTCAGCGAATAAGAAGACGTCGTTTCGGCAGTTGACGAGCGTGGAGAACGGTGATTGGTGGACGACGAAAAGCGTCGACGGTTGGTGTTTGAAACGAGGTGGATGGAACGCGGCGAAGGCGAAGGTCGATCGGAAGAGAATTCGGCGACGATAAAAGATTGTTTTCTTGTTTATTTAAACTGTTGAATTACATATTTATAATCGTATCGAAGCGAAATCGTACGGTTGTGGTTATCAGGAACTATTTGATAGAGTCACTGTGTTTTGCAGTACTCTTGTTTTATTGTTGATTCAAAACTGATAGTAGTCAGCTGTTTTAGTTTAGCGTCATTAGCGACGTTGTTGCCATATAAGTACTGTCACTTTGCTTAGTGAACAATTTGTAGGTCCTGAATACTAATTTGATTTGATGACCGCTATTGTTGAAGAGATATTTATTAGTTAAGATTAAAATGTATTTCATAAGAAGGAAGTTGTTAGAGAATTAATGTTGATAGGGTTGGCCTAGGAGATAAAATATTCTCCATTAATACTAAAAACCCCTAGACGATAACGATAACCATTAAAGAGAGATAGGCGCCCGTCACACAGGAAATAAGGAAGGCGCGATTGGACATATCGGGCTTGGCAGAGGTGAGATGGAAAGAAGGAGGCGAGTTCACCAGTAATATAACAGATGAGGAGACGGAGGAGATCAGGGTTATTTATGCGTGAGGCAAAGAGAGACAGAGAGGGGTGGCATTACTCCTAACGAGCAGAAACATAACAAACATAAAGAGATATGAAGATAGAGTGATAATGGAGACAATAGAAGCGGAGCCGGTAAATCTGACAATTATACAGTATATATACCAACAACAACAACACATACTGGAGAAGTGGGTGAAATTTATGAATATCTAGAGGAAGAAATCTTTCACCTTGTTCTTTTTTTTACATCTCATCATCAGTGATGAGATGTAAAAAGTCGAGCAAGATTCCTGTTTTAGAGCAGAAGTTTCTTCAGGATGAAAAAAAGTGCATGCAAGATGATGGTAGGTGGAGTTGATCGTGCAACTAACTACCTTGATGTTGGAGGAACGAGGGAGGGAAAAGTCACAGGAGGAAGATAGACTTACAAATACCGACTTGAATCAAGTTCAACACAATCTACCAGACAGACGGAATCCCTTGCGTGCTGCGACTTCGGTTCTGACACAGAAAGTAACTTCAGCTGCTCTACAAACGATGAAACTGAAGCCGACATTCTGTCTACCGGTATTGTTGCTGAGACAGGTACTACTGGCGAAGTAAAATGCAGCAGAGGCGTCAATTGCAGAATACTGCCAGGTCTTCTGAACGACATGCCATTTCAGACAGAGTAGTTGCAGAAATTGTATCAGCAGTCTTACAAGACTACGGTATTGTAACTGCTGAAAGACTGTAGTGAAGTCATTCACAGAGGTCAAATTAGAAGACAGCGTCGGAAGTATGAGATATGATTCGTTCCGAAGCATTAACTGACACAACAACAACTAGGTTTATATTTTGATGGAAGAAAGGATAAAACTCTAGCTAAAGAAACGGTTGACCAAACCACTCACCGTAGAGTAAATGTTGAAGAACACGTCTTCAAGCATCATCATCATTATCATTAACCTTTGGCTCATCGCCCGTTTGTGTATAATGCCATATCCACAGTTTTCTGCCATTCTTTCCTGTCCGTTGCTCTGTGACTAAGATCCTGTAAACTGCTTCCACACCATTCTTCAATGTCATCACACCATTCCTTGTGTGGTCTCCCTCTCTTATTGGCACCCTCCATTATTCCAAACATTAGAGCTTTGATCTTTCTGTCCTCTTTCATTCTGCATATGTGTCCGAAAAGTTAGAGTTTCCTTTGTTTTACTCTTTCCAGCATGGTTTGTTTGGGCTGAATTCTCCTCGTCATGCCGTCGGTTGATCTAGAGCCCTTGCTGCTCTTCTTGTGACCTCTTGTCTGCAGTCTATTGTCATGCGTCATATTGCTTCCAAGATAGGTGAAGTTTTCTACGTTCTCTACTTCTATTCCATTTACTTTACTTCATTTGTGATTTTTCGACCCATCCGATTCGTAGTATTTTTCTATAACATTTTCTTTCAAAGGCTAGTATTTTTCTTTCCAGGTCTTTGGTGATGGCCCATGTTTCGCATCCATATAAAAAGCTGCTGAAGATACAGGTTTCGAGTATTTTCTTTTTTGTTTCAGTGCTTATTGATTTGCTTTTCCAGATCTTGTCCATTGCCGTCAGTTGATGTAGAGCCCTTGCTGCTCTTCTTGTGACCTCTTGTCTGCAGTCTAAGTCATGCGTCATATTGCTTCCAAGATAGGTGAAGTTTTCTACGTTCTCTACTTCTATTCCATTTACTTTAATTTTTCTTTTGATCTCTTTGTCGCCAAACACCATTGTCTTTGTCTTCTCAATGTTTATCGACAGTCCATAGCGCTCAGCTTCATTGCTCAGTGTCTGTACCGTGTCTTCCAGATCATCTTCATTTCCCTCTAGGATGTCAATATCATCAGTAAACCTAAGGTTGTTAAATGAAAGTCCCTGAACTGTTATGCCTTTTATGTGTTCTTTGACTTTGTCCAGACTCTTTCCAGGTCTGTGATGAAAACCATAGGTGATATTTTATCTCCTTGTCTTGTCCCTCTGCTTGTTTTAAACCATTCTACAAGTTCTCCGCAGATTCGCACTGCTGATCTTGAGTTATTGCTGATGTCTTTTAACAGTCTAACAAAATTTTGGTCCACTCCATATGACTCCAGTTACTGCCATATGACTCCATATGGCAGTAACTGAAGCGTCAACAGCTGTCAGGAAGCCAGAGCTAGCTTCATTAGAGCCAAGATCATTGCACGAACCATCATGCCAGCATTCGATACAAAAAGCGAATATCGCACAACCACATAACTTTGCATCTTTAATTAGACCTTTGGAAAAAATGCAGGTTGTTAGACATTATTCAGGACGATTATATTTTATGTAAACAAAAATTATTGTAAGTCCTTAGTAAAAATTAGGAATAAATATCTCTCGATACTACTTTATACACTAATATACACTGTATATGTATACACCATACAATGTACACTGTACATCGTACGCAATGCGAGAAGACCCATTTATTGCAATGGTTGACCAATCGCTGAACATGAAACCATTTGTTGGGGGCAGAAGATATCAATAGATTTTAGTTAAATTTAACTTGGTAAATGAGTAATACCAATGGCAAGTTTTGGTGGGTATTACATAAACATACTCGAGAAAAAAATTTATCCATTACGTTCATTCCACCCTAATACATTAACAATTTCACAAGATATTCAAGGTACATTATACAGCACACAGGACTACTACACATCAAACGGCAGTATTGTATTGTTATCTAACACGCAATTTCGCATTCAGTATATACCGATAATCATTGACCAATGACCATTCTCAGCAGGTCATCAAAGGCACTCTTGTAAAATCCCGAATACCGAGCAATGCATCCCTTGCAATATCGACGACAAATATTATGTGACCCGCTGGGAGAAAAGGTACCATAAGTGGGATCACAGATTAGCGAGAAAATTGCATTTATCTTGAAAACGTAAATTTAAAAAAAATTACTTTTGGTATTTTAGACAATTTAATGACAGTTTAGACAATTAAATGATTATGTCTTTTTAACCAAATCTGCATCATTTAGTAAAGAATTTGTTTTAAAACTGAGATAGGTAAAAGGTACAATAAGTGGGCTTCTGACTTTGATGCTCTGCTTAAGCTTACTTACTAAATTTTACAAAATTTTTAATACGTGTGGACTTAGAACCTGGTTAGCTGCCAAATCTGCAATATCGGGCGATTTTTGTTCCTTTCTTTGCTTAAAAGTGAAGTTTTATTTTATTTTGTGTTGCTATTGATGAATTACAACACTAGTTTCTCGTTCTTTGTTTTTCATCATTCCGTTACATATGTTACATTTATAATCACCTTGATTAATTATTATTTATAAATTTATTGTGTTCTATTACAGCTTGTTCGTATATCCTGTTTAGATTGCACATTACAAGACTATTATTATGTCCTTCCCTGATCTATCCCACTTTTGGTACATTTGTCAATTACTGTGTTCTAGTATTAGTACTTATATTTATTTCAATTTTCTACTGATAAATTATGAATAGTTACGGATGAGACTGTAGAGATGGTTTGTATATGTTACAGTCAAAGTGTGAAATCAGGCAATGGCCGTAATGTTGACATTGCCTGAAATTTTTAGGCAATGTCGACATAAGCCGTTTCACTCGGGCAATGTCGACATTGACTGAAATTGTTAGGCATTGTTTAACAATGCCTGAAATTTGCTCAGATTTTCTACACACTTTGCCTGAAATCGTTATCTGTAATGGAATAGCGACAGGTAAATGTCGCATATGTCGAAATTGCCTAAAAATTTCAGGCAATGCCTGATTTCACACTTTGCCTGTAACACATATATATATATATATATATATATATATATATATATATATATATATATATATATATATATGTGTGTGTGTGTGTGTGTGTGTGTGTGTGTGTGTGTGTGTGTGTGTGTGTGTGTGTGTGTGTGTGTGTGTGTGTGTGTGTGTGTTAGTAATTAATTAATGTTGTAGAACTGTTTTATATTACTACTTGTTCCTTTATTTCAATTGAAGTTTAGACAGTGTTTTATGTTATTAATGGTAATCAATTACCAATGGGGATCAGGCGCTTCTGTGTATGCTTGACCTCTCCGCAGCGTTCGATACCGTCGACCACTCTATCCTCATTCGCCGCCTCGAGCTATCCTTCGGTATTAAAGACCAAGCGCTACTTTGGCTGTGCGACTACCTCTCCGAGAGGACACAGTCTGTCGCCTGGGAGGGTTGCACGTCAGCTAAATGACCTGTACGCTGCTGAGTACCACAAGGGTCGATCCTAGGTCCACTCCTGTTTATCTTATACGTCGCGGATGTGGGACGCATTGTAGACTCGCATGGGCTTGCCTGGCATGCTTATGCCGATGACGGGCAGGTGTACTCCTCCTGCCCATCCCTGGAAACGGATCATCTGCGAGCTCGCCTACAAGACTGCATCTGCGAAATAATGCAGTGGACAGCGACAAATCGCCTTGCATTAAACCCTGAAAAAACTGAACTGTTGTGGATTAACACCCCTCGAAGGATCCACCAGATCAGTCGAACGTCGTTTACGATCAGAGATGCTGTCGTCGCTCCGTCTACCGAAGTGCGCCTCCTCGGTGTTCTTCTTGATGACTCCCTATCGTTCGTTGGCCAAGTGAACTTCGTAACCCGCGCTTGTTACTTTTAGCTCCGAAAGATTAGGGAGATTCGTCGTTACATCTCAACATCAGCTGCGATACATCTAGTCCGTGCCCTGGTGTTATCCAGGCTGGATTATTATAATAGCTTCCTCCTCGGTCTTCCCGACTATCAGCTGGGCCGACTGCATTCGGTCCTGAACGCCGCCGCCCGGATGATTTTCGGTGCCAGGTGGCATGACCACGTTACCCCGTTATTGAGGGGGCTCCATTGGTTCAAGATCCCGGAGCGTATCGTTTTTAAACGATGCTCGCTGACCTTTCGAGCCTTGCATGACCCTTTCTGCCTGGGATATCTTTCGGCGTTGATACGCAGGCCGGTGATGACAGACTGTCGCAAACAGCTTCGTTCTAGCAAACGATCTCACCTCTACGTTCCTCCTCCGTCTAAGACAGTGAAGCTTGGAGAAAGATCTATGACTCGGGGCAATCCTCTCCCTTGGAACGCACTTCCAGCTTCTGTGACCACAACAACCAACTTCGAGTCGTTCTTATCGAACCTTAAAACTCATTTATTTCGTTTATCATATGACTGTCTTTTGTAAAACGCTCTTGCCTTTGGCCTTGGCCATGCTATAGCGCTACATAAATTATCAAGTAGAATAGAATAGAATAGAATAATGTTGTAGAACTGTTTTCTATTACTGCTTGTTCCTTTATTTCATATGAACTTAATAAAGTTTTTGGCAGTTTAATAATGTTTGAGACAGTGGCGGTTCCAGAATTTGGCAAGTGGGGGGCCTTTGGGGTGGCAACTTCTAATCATGGGGCCAACCATTTGTTGTTAGGTGTTTAGTATTAAGTATAGAGTGCCAATAGGAGGCCACTGGGGGAGCCAGGCACTCAATAGGGGCGCGGGCCCCCATGTGGAGCCGCCACTGGTTTCAGAACTGTTTTATATTACTGCTTGCAACATTTAAGGGGTCATCCATATAGTACGTACGCAAAAAGTCATATTTTCAACCCCCTCCCCTGTTGCACACCGTACATTTTGGTTACCCCCATGCGTACACCATGCGTATTAGCAACCCCCCTCACAGTGAACATTAATTTTTAGCCATAGCCAAAAAGCATTTGTTTAGTATTAAATTAAAGGCTTTTAATATTTAAATAACCGTGGGAACAATAGTTGCGGCCCTTTGTTTGACCGTGAGGAAGTAATTTTGTTCAAATAAAATGTTTGTGTGAATATGCCAGCCTTCTATCTATAATATTAAGATCCTTGCTCTGTATGTCTGTTAACCTCCAAGCGTTCTGATTGGTTGGCTGTGTGAGCGTTCTGATTGGTTGGCTGTGTGACGTTCTCATTCGTTACCTTCAAGCGTTCTGATTGGTTGGCTGGGTGAGCGTTCTGATTGGTCGCTCTGGAACCTTAGGCTTCGCGAAGCGAACGGCCACGCGAAGCGTTTGACGAAGCGTACGTTGCAGCGTCAGAGCTTGGCTACGTGGCGTATGTACATCATTGAAACGTTGTTCAGCAGCATGAATTCAATGATTAGGTTTTAGTATTATCCTGCACTGCGAGCGAAGCGAGCGCGAGCGAAGCGAGCATCTTTCTAGTCTATTTATAAATTTGAATGTACGTACGTACAAATTCAATCGTGCTCCCCTCGCCCGTACGCTTCCGTACGCAAAATCGCCTAAATCTCAAGCCCCCTCGGTCGTTACGTACTATATGGACGGATTGGCAACTAATTTAATTTTTGTTATGTTACACATTGGCGCATGCATAGCTCCATATACAGTGCTATTCCATCACGGATAAAAATTTCAGATAAAGTGTGTAGAAAATCTGAGCAAATTTCATGCATTGTTAAACAATTCCTAACAATTTCAGTCAATGTCGACATTGCCCGAGTGAAACGGCTTATGTCCGACATTGCCTAAAAATTTCAGGCAATGTCAACATTGCCTGATTTCACACTTTGACTGTAACCTATATATGACAATTAATGCAGAGATAAAATTTCATCTATAACTGTTGTACAGTTATAACATTTTGAACGCTTTAATTTCATCAATAATCTCGAAATAATTTCGAAATCCGTTTTCAATTGAAGATGTAGACATTGTTCCTTGTACCGAACTACGTCTTCTAGGCGTTCTTTTGGATGAGTCACTTTCGTTTGTCAGTCACTTAAACAATGTGACTCGCACCTATCAGTTACGCAGGATCCGGGAGATTCGCCGCTACCTGCCATTACCGGACGTGATTAAACTGGTTCGATCCCTCATTCTATCACGAGTGGATTATTGTAACAGTGTCTTACTCGGACTTCCTGTCAGCCAGCTAAACCGTCTTCAGGTGGTGCTAAATGTTTCAGCATGTCTGATTTTTGGCGCTAGGTGGAATGAGCATGTGACACCGCTATTACGAGACAAACTTCACTGGCTCCGGATTCCGGAGCGTATAGTCTTTAAACGTTGCTGGTTTACATTTAGGACGTTAAATGACCCTTTCTGCCCTGAGTGCTTAACGGCTCTGGTCTGTATGCCCAAGTCGTCTGATCGGCGCTCGCAGCTTCGATCAAGCATCCGTTCTCAATTGATGGTTCCACCCCCGTCTACGACAGCAAAATTCGGGGATCGGTCTGTTTCGAGGGGCAACCCTTTGCTTTGGAACTCACTACCGGCAGACGTGACTAGGGCGACATCTCCTGAACTGTTCACTAGGAACCTTAAAACATATTAATTTAACATCTCCTATTAGGGACACCTGTAAAGCGCTCTTGATTTTAGCCTTCGCTATGCGTATTGCGCTATATGAAATTGTCAGAATTAATAATAATAATAAATGTTCAATTTCTTATAATTTTGAATTTTATAGGCATGATGTTTGGATGCTGGTATCTCTGAAATGACAAGGTATATTTCTCTAAAACTTTGCTGTGACTGAGCTAATATAACCCCGATATATGAAGCATATGTAACTCAAGAACCCCACATATGGTACCTTTTCTCGCAGGGAGTCACACACACACACACACACACACACACACACACACACACACACACACACACACACACACACACACACACACACACACACACACACACACACACACACACACACACACACACACACACACACACACACACACATATTTGTTTGTTTGTTTGTTTGTTTGTTTGTTTGTTTGTTTGTTTGTTTGTTTGTTTATTAGGTTGGTCATTAAATTTTCTCTGAGTTCCTGAACCGGTCGGGTGTTGCTATAGGTGCTACTTGTACTTGTTATAAAAAAAGCACAAAAACTTTAAAATCAGTAGTTGTCTTGTCCCCGCAACTTTAGATCAAAGATCTACCCATAAAAAGCAATTAGTTGACATTATTATAAATCCACCACACACGCTTTATCGTTATACAAATTCCAGATTTTAAACCTAAATTTAACATAAACATTTAAGTTCTACCTATTGACAGTTCACAACAAATATATTATCATAGAAATAATTAGGGTTGCCAGGTGACCGGTATTTGACCGAACTGTCCGGATATTTAGGTCATTTGTCCTGTGAAAAAATGGAGACAATACCGGACATTTATGTGTCCGGTATTTTCTTGCAAACTACAAAAGTACAGCAAAACTCTCAGTCAGTCTAGTACAATCTGATTTCTCGATTTGTCTTTGCCCGGCTGACCTTCGAATATAGCAATTTCAACTGTAGTCTGTACTCTGTAGAACCTGAACACGTTCAAACAATAAATTCTGAATGCTCATTTCTTATAATTACTACAGTATATCCTCAAGTATTCAGGTCTAAGCTTAAATCCTTACTTTTTCTTAAATCATATCCTCCTCCATAGCTGTAACAACATAGCCTAACTGCCCTTCGGTTGGTCCGATGTCGAAGACATTTAGCGACGGGAGACGTCTAACGGGAGACGACGACGACGATGTCCACAGAATGTTAACGAATTGCGGCCATGTTTACGGTGAAGTTAGGCAAATATTTCACGCTGAATTTACAAAATCCTGACCGAAAATGACGGCAGTGTACTGGTAGGCAGGTCGACAAAACGAAAATCTCCGATAGTATACGTATACTGAATGAAAATATACGTCGCGACTCGAAATAAATAATAATAATAATAATAATAATAATAATAATAATATTATTATTATTAATAATAATAATAATAATAATTATTATTATTATTATTATTATTATTATTATTATTATTATTATTATTATTATTATTATTATTATTATTATTATTATTATTATTATTATATTCGTTTCTAAGATTTTTTTACGTTTCTAAGATTCGTTTGATGGGGCAAAAGATTTCATTCTTTGTGCCGCAGTGACCGCAGGTGACGCGCTGGATCTTGTTTACCTGACCACAAGCGCAGTCGGTTCTCGTCGGGTCCCAGATGCACTGGCATCTGGGAGGATTATTCAAGGGTCAATCTGTTCGTCAGCTTTCTTGATTTCAGTTTGTTCACGGCTGTGCGGCACGATCCTTTTTCTACGACACCTTCATTGAGAGCATTCTCCTCATTATCGACATCTGTTTTCTTGTCTGTACAGTCTTCGTCGGTGTGTGAGGCGCTTTCTCTTCCACTGTCGTCGTGAAATTCGCCACCGCTCGTTCCTCTGACGGCGTTTCTCGTTGAATTTCAGGCAGCCTTCTCGCCCTACACGAACGCGCGACATTTCTCCGCCAACAGCAACTCGTTGACAAAGTTCTGGTCGTCTGGGGTCGAGCAGGACTCGCTCCTTCGGCGGCACCGGCGCCGCGCCTCCTTGAGCTCGTGAAGAGACCTCGGCATCGACCCCGGCCTCCAAGTAGCTGGATTACAGGAGCACGCCACGACACCCAGCCGCGCTTTCTCATCCGCCTGCGCTTGTTCTTCAGCGCCTTATGCATCTGGCTCACACTCTGATTCACGACGGACATCGTGAATCAGAGTGTGATAACTAAGATAGAAAAATTATCGTCATAACAACAGGTGGTAAAAAGTTTAACAGCCAAAAACTTGATATCTGAAGTGTTTCTGGAGACGATTTGATTTAACTGTCGATCTGCTCGCTGAAGGACACGAACTTCTTGAAGCACGGCCGGAAGCGGATCGGACCGTCTTCGAACACCTCGGACTCACGTGTCGCTGCACGTCACGGCACTGACGAGACGATCGAGACTTGAACGACCACGGACTAAGATCGTCGCTGGACTCGAACATCGACCGCTGCTTCAGAATACCGTACAGCTTTGGAGATCTCTCGTGTATGACAGCGAATTCGCCAGGAACAACATCAACTCTTCGGCCTGTGTTTCCTTCGTAATCTTCTCATTTTCATAAGCACATTTCGGAGGTGAAGCAGAGACCATATCCAAGGCATCCAGGTGTCTTTCTACGCCGACTACGTTCGTAAAATCTCTCACATCAAGATGCTGAAAGCTGGTTCCAATGAAGTTTGCATGCCAAGTTACTTGTGACTTTTCTGCCATTCGTCAACACAACGTTCCTTTCGGAAGCATCGATGTGACAACCGTCCTCCACAAACCGACATTTGTTGCCACACTTCAGGCAGCACTGATAAGACAACAGGGGCAATTCATTTTCCATTGACGTTACCATCCTCAGTAGAATTTCTTGGAAAGATCTGACAATCAGAGATGCATTTTTGCCATTCACTTTTCTAACTTCAAATATGAAAATTACAGAAGCCTTAACCTCGAAGCTTTCGTAGGCAGGAAGGGCATAACCTGAATCTTCAACCTTGGTGTAGGACAGATTGTCATTGTCTTCCACTGCCTTTTAACAGATCCAGATCCGAAACATCAACAGAGTTCTCCAAAATTCTCTCAGCGGAAGGCATATTTTTTAGATTGACATCAGGACCACTGTTTTGTATTCAATTAATTTCTTATCTGAAAAACATCCATTCATCAAAGACTTGCCAAATTCACGGACTTCTATTTCATTATCCATCATCTTTGCACATTTATATTCTCGCGCTGGGGTACAACGGCGTAGAAACGCGTCCACCCGGGTGGCGGATGGGGGAAGTCCTGGGCTGAGAAACCTCCTGGGATTGCACCGAATAATACGGAATAAGGTGCCGTGGACCGTACCAGAAGACAACGGCAGGGATGGTGGATGTATTCATTTGAAGGACTGAAGAGTACGGAAGAACAGCATCACTGGCGGAGGATCTTCGTATACGCTGTCGTGCAAGCAGAGGGCGCGTGTCCAACTATATGGGACATTGCGGCCAGCTCGATATACCGAGAAGTCATGACCAGTGCTCGGCGAAAACAGTGTCATGGAAGGACACAAGACGGGAATAGGAGGCGGATCAGCATTCTGTGTCTCACTATTGCCGCTGAAGAGCAGGATGGGCAGGATGGTGACGATGCCTCTTGGAAATGTTTTGTGCCCAGCTATTGCCACCAATGGGTTTGGCAGAAAGCAATGATGATGAGACAAGTAGTGTAACTGTTGTCAGTTTCTTCGTCGACACAGACCATATCCTTGCAAGACTCGTTGCTGAAGAATGCATTCAGATCATTTCCACAGTTTTCCTTAATGAGAGCGTCAACTTAAATCGGTGGCGTCGTAGGCGTGAAAGGGTTCACTCACAGCGATTGGATACAGCTCTGGCAGGTTTTTTGGTTTTCGACGAAAAAGTACCTTGAAATGCGACGTTATTGAATCGCTGCGTACAGGCTGAGATTCGCTGGAACAAGTACAATTACTCTCTCGGATCTCCTGTAACGCATGCAATTCGACGACCAATTTCGGCGATGAACTCGATGCATTCTGCGTTGAGTGGTCCCATAGTTTCGAATGCAATCGGAATGAGTTTGTATGACACGGGAAGACCGGAGTATTTGTGATGCTTGCGTGTTGCTGCATTTTCCGCTGCGGCCCCGAGTGAGTTTTAGGTCAGATGCAAGTAGGATTTGGCGCAGGTGTGCACAGATGTGACGTCCCATGCGACATATTTGCCACTGGCCCAAGGAATGAGAGTCTGGTCTCTTTCCATCGGACCGAAGGAGACCAAGCGGTTTTTCGTGCTAGGGAACCGGCTTTTTGAAGAGCCTGCCAAATGATGTCGTTCAGTGTGCAATGTCTGGTAGAACGGCCGGTGGACAGTCTGCAGACAAAGCCGTGTTGTCCGCGTGGATCGGCGATTTATCCGCACTGACATTTATATGGCGCACAGATATTGAGACCTAGTCGTAGACCAACCGCCACTCTAATAGCTTCGTTGTCCAGAAATAGGCCGCAGGAAGATAATGGTCAGGTGTGCACTGTGCAGCCAATCTCCCGCATGCGGGGCAGCGACTGCGGTAAGCCTGGCTCGGTCGAAAGGATCAGTGTAGCTGTCCCAGATTTGTTTGCGCGCTTGTTCTATTGCGGGTCCTTTCCACGCTTTTTGTGATGTTGGAAGAGATTCGATAGTTGAGAAGGGGGCTTTTAAATTGATGATCAGCTGCGATACGAGAGGATTCTGCCTGTCTAATGGCTCGAGGATGGCCGACTTCGTACGTTCAGCTGACGCGGCTGAAGCGGAGGCTGAAGCATAAGGAGCCAGCGTCGACACCGCACGAAATCAAAGTCTACCCTGGTCGATTGGTAGAGTAGTCTGGAGCCACTGCGTATCATCCAAGTCTACATTCAAGATATTCTGAAGACCGGTGCGCATGATTTTATCAATAACTTCGAGAAGCGGGTGTTCGCTGCACGGAAAGCACCTTAACAGGTGGGTAAGTTTAGGTGCTCCAAACGATGATCTGAAAAGAATAATTGCATGTTGTGTAGGAAGACAACAGAGGCGCTTAATTGCATCCTCGAGTGTAGCGCAATGTCTTCTGAGCACTTCATCCGGTGCCGCTCCTTTGAAAAGTGGTGCACCGAGTAACTCCAAAGAGCTAATAAACTCGACGCGTCTGAATTCGCTGAAAGCGTCACTGACAACAGAAGATTCACCATAGATTTCGCACTTGCGTCGGTTGAGGCCCCAAGCTAGTGATGATTTTGCTAAGATCGTTCATTACTGCTTCCTGTGAGGCTGTGACCCTCCGATCGTCGGGTCGTCTAGATATCCAATGTTCAGCTGTGAATGGAGGGAACATAGAGTTGGCTGCAAAGGATGACAGAAAAGTAGCGGTCCTAATGGGTCTTCTTGCTGGGGGCCCATTTCTGACCTTACTGCCAACGGACCAAATTGGAGAATTGAAGGGTAAGCGTAGCTTTGGTGTATGAAGGGGTGAATGTGCTCATGAATGTGTTCGTAGGCCGACTTCAGCATCACGTCCCGTCTAACGCTGTTGAAGGCGTTGGCGAAGTCCAGCTTAACAAATAGCTGGTAATGACGCATATTTGTGATAAAGGTGCGAGCGGCGTGTACTGCAGCCTCGCATCCACCTGAGCATCCCACTCCGATCTGAATTGGGATAAGGTCTGGAGCCAGTTTGCTAACTGCATATCGGGTGGCGCATTTTGCAACCACACGGCGCCAGATGTATCCGATAGCGATAAGCCTTAATCCGCCAGTTTTTCTTATATAAGGCTATCAGGTTGCCTGCAAAAAGAATAGGTGTTAGCTGTTGAGGGTATTTTCCTGACAAGATGACGTTGTTAAAATCGGTTAGGGCCCTCAACAGTTCCGCCGCCGACTCTTTCTTTTTCACCAGTTCGACCAGATGTTGAGGTCGTAAGCCATCTGGTCCACCTGCATAGCCTTTAGGAAAAGAGTTGATTGCCTGTTTAACGTCATGAACAGTGACTTTTAGGCAGGTGGTAATTATGGTCTGAGTCGGTAGGAGTTTAATTTCTTCTTGGTCTGTATTCGAAGGGTGTTTTCCCAGTAATGCGGCGAAAGATTCTGCATTCAGTTCGATCGGGTGATCGTTTTCGCAGAGAACCTAGTGGCGGCGCAAACCGTCCAGTTTGGCAGTAATCGCATCAATTAACCTTTCATCGGATGCGGAGAGTCGGATATTGTGCTGGAATTAAGAATGGTCGGTAGATTTCGGCGATCAGTGATCTCATAAACTTGGGAGGTGTCAACTGCGGCGGTGAGCGGAGGAAGGTGAGATCCTGGGCAGCGATTGTTTTGAGGGCCGTGTTCGTCAACGGTTCCATCTCGGATGTGCAATTGTCTTTGTACAAAACAATGACTGCATACGCGCTCACTTTTCGCGTCGTTCGAGGGAGATCTATATATATATATATAATTATAATTATAATTATAATTATAATTATAATTATAATTATAATTATAATTATAATTATAATTATAATTATAAATATAAATTATAATTATAATTATAATTATAATTATAAATGTGAATGTGAATGTGAATGTGAATGTTATTGTTATCGTTATCGTTATCGTTATCGTTATCGTTATCGTTATCGTTATCGTTATCGTTATAGTTATTGTTATAGTTATTGTTATAGTTATTGTTATAGTTATTGTTATTGTTATTGTTATTGTTATTGTTATTGTTATCGTTATCGTTATCGTTATCGTTATCGTTATCGTTATCGTTATCGTTATCGTTATCGTTATCGTTATCGTTATCGTTATCGTTATCGTTATCGTTATCGTTATCGTTATCGTTATTGTTATTGTTATTGTTATTGTTATTGTTATTGTTATTGTTTTGTTATTGTTGTTATTGTTATTGTTATTGCTATTGTTATTGTTGTTGTTGTTGTTTGTTGCTGTTGTTATTGTTGTTGTTGTTGTTGTTGTTATTATTGTTGTTATTATTATTGTTGTTATTATTTTTATTATTTTTGTGTGTTTAATTTTATTATTATTATTATTATTATTATTAAAACAATTTTATACCGGAGGTAGGCATTCAGAAGAGAGGCGCTAAAGAAGTTGGCTAATGAACTTATGAGTGCTCGAATGAGCACTCATAATATCTCAACGGTTACATCAAATAGTAGTCAAGTAGTGGGCGTATCCAGGATTCCACTGTTGTTCACGTAGTGAAAAAGGCTCGAATGTATTGCTGCTTCTGTTGGTATGCAGCGGCGAATCGCTTTGAGCCTCCGTAGCTGCAGTGTTTATTCTAGACTCTTTTTGGGGGGATTCCCTCCAAAGTTTGAAAATTTCCTCCCAAAATTTTTATATGTTGCATTGGGGTGGACATTTCCCTCAAAAAAGTGTGACAAGAGGGTTTTTATTTAGGAGAGGGAAAACATAAGGATAATGACCATATTCAGAAAGAGCATTAGAGTATGTGAAGAAGAATGGGAAGAAAGATAAGGAAGGATGTGATGACATTTTTTGCTTGCCACCACTTCCGATAAAAAATCTATTATCAGGATCGTTGTTTGAACTTAGCAGGAGAGAAAGATTGATGTTGCGCTGAATGGTGTCATCAGCACCATTGTGCTCCATTTGTTCGTCTAGGTCGCGCTGTGTTTTTCGTTTTTGCACCGTCAGTCGAAGAAGTTTTCAAGAAGCAAAAAAGTTTTCATCCTATATTTTCCCCCTCTTCGAAAAATAAAAGCTCCCTCGTCGTCACACTTTGGGGGGGAAATTTCTATTTCCCTATGCAACATATAAAAAAATTGAGAGGGGATTTTTTAACTTAGGGGAATTCCCCTCAGAGAATAAATAAACACTAGTGAATATATGATGTCTGTTCTACACTTGCTGCCTTATCCTGCTCGAGTTGAGTTTCGTTTGTTGAGAGCGGTTGCACTCTTTCTTTATGTTACCACTCCATCTTACCTTTCAGAGCTACTTCATTCTCTTAGCTCTATCCCTGGTCGGCTATGTCTTCGGCCCACAACCATTGGTCTTCTCAGTGTGCTCCAAGCACGAACCTCCTTTTATTCATGAAACGAGGTTTTGAATCAGTTGGCCTTTTGGAATGCTCTTTAACGCCAGTAGCTTAGCAACTCCTATTTCTATGGCCCTCTTTTTGAAACGACTTAAAACTTATCTCTTTGTTGATATACATTAATTGCAGCGAGAGAGCTTCTGAGTGATTCTTCAGAAGAGGCGTTATACAAATATTTTGTTACATTACATTACATATGCGATATTAAATAAGCGTCTTTAGATTCTTTGTAAATAATCCGATAGAATTTGCTTATGTCGCATTATCGGGCAGCGAATGACATACAACTGGGTTTTCGCGCGAGACCAAACTGCAGTTTTGGACGGAGGAGGAACAAGCAATTTAACACGATCGGAGCTGCGAAGGACGGTTAATTCGTGTAGATCGATATCGATGCACGAGTGAAGATTTGTAGTCAGGACAGAAAGGGTCATATAAGGCTCGGTATGTGAACCAGCATGGCTTTAAAATGACGCGTTCATTAAATTTGTCCTTCAGGGTGTCACTGGATTGCAAATTAACAATAATGTCAGTTTGCAGATTAGAATATAAGTCTTCAATGACAGAGTCAAGAGGATTTTCAAAGAATCCTATTTTCGACGAACATGCATCCAGATTAGAGAACGTCCATGGAAATGTTTTCTCAAACTTTAAATTATATCTTGCGCAAGCAAAGAGGGAAAATGAGTAACAGCCTATAGCTATAGGCCTAATAGTCACAACGTCAGAAGTTACTAAAACAGCCTCTTCATAACAGATTCAAACAAATGCCAAATTTCAGGAGAAGCGCTTTAACTTTGGAGTGCCGCTTCACTTTGTTTTCGAACATTAAAATCATTCAGATACATGACTCGTCTGCTGAAAACGCTAATTTTCAAAGCTAATTTTCTGTGAGGAACATCAGTGGACAGTTCCTGTCATTTAAGAATATTTAAATCTCACTTAGAAGATGAAAGAATTGAGACACGAATACCCCACATCACTGAAGTATGTATGGTAACTTGGTAAGGTAAAATCTGTCTGGAAATGTCTGGAAAATCAGATTCTATTTTCATCAGGAAATCACGAAATTGGCCATGACTGAGTCCGTGAGATAATGTATATTAATGGTAAAGAAGACGCTGACAATTTAAGTATATTTATAATTAAAGTCTATGTCACTATGACACAGACGGTAAAAAAGAGATTCCTCAAATAAATTTGCGCATGTTTCTCATTTCTTGCCGAGGGCCGTATAAGAGACCTTGGCGGATAGTATCAGACTCGCTGGCCGTACTTTGGATGCCTCTGACATAGCAGGCTACATAGCATAATAGAAGGCTATTATGGCTACAGCAACTATGGCATATTTTTAAACAAACAGATACCTCTGACATAGCAGGCTATGATTATGGCTACAGACGCATATTTTTTGAAACAAACATATACAGTACATGTGCATTATCTTCATTTGATTTTGACCGTGAATCACGACCTTGCGCAATGTACACTTTAGGTTTTGACATTAACACATATCGACAGATCGTCGGCAGAACAATGCTACGTGTTCCATATTGCAGAAAGGGCGAGGTATCTTTAACGATAAAACTATAAAAATCACAATATTTGTGAAACATCGCCTACCGGTAGTTGGTACCATTTTACATCCTTTGCATTGCATATATTCATGATCCTATAAATTGGCGAAATAGAAAGAGCAAAACAATGTCATCATCGCAAGAATTATTTATTTATTTATTATTGTAATGATGGCATTGTTTTTGCTAGATAGATAATTCGGAAATCACGCTAACCGGAGTGAAGACCGACTCTTAGATGCAGTGACTCTTGAAGATGGGGGATCGTGAAATCTTCGACTGAATTTCTCAACTCCAGAGCCAGCGATGCCATCTCGTCAGCGTGATCGGGAATGGAATGAGGAACTCCGCTTGCTACCATGTAGCAGTCGCCAATTGTTTCAACCTTGTAGACGTGAAAGCGATCGATGGTAGCATCGAATAGGCTAGAGTGAAGATTACACCAGTCCAATATCAAAAGAAGCAGTTTAAGTTTACACAGACTACCTGCATAGAAACTGATTTCAGTTTACAAAAACATTGCAAAATAGTCAACTCTAATACATAGGGTCATCTGTATGCTATCCACCGGTTTTTATATGGCTTCTATTCCACCTGCTTGAGTATAAAAAAATTAATCAGAGTCATGACAAAAAGCGATATTTTTAAGGGACTTGATTGATGCGTAAAATAGGTTTTAATTCTTTAAACGCTTTCTTGGCAATGGCCAATTTGGATTAGAGAGAGGATTCGATCTCTAAGTGAAAGAAGAATTCATCATGGCAAGGATGTCGCGCCACGATTATGCACTCTGAATAGAGTGAATTGGGTTAAGCTAATGAAAGCACTGAGAAGACGAAGTAGATCGGCGAGAAAGAAGGCTAATCGGGTACCTCTGTATGGGACAATCAGTGACAATAAGAATTGAAAGAGATATGACAAAACCAGAAAAGTTTGGTAGAGGGGTAAGACAAGGCTGCCAGCTGTCATCACTGTTGTTCAATATATATTAGGGTGGAGTGAACGTAATGGATTAATTTTTCTCGAATATGCTAATGTAATACCCACCAAAACTTACCACCATACTCATATACCATGTGAAATTTTTCTTATATCTATTGACATCTTCTGCCCCCTGCAAATGGTTTCATGGTCAGTGATTGGTCAACCATTGCAATAAATATTCCTAATTTTTACTATAGACAGTGACAATTATTTTTATTACCATAAATAGGCATGTAATCATCCTAAGAAATGTGCAGCAACCTGCAGTTTTTCAAAAAGTCTAATTAAAGATGTAAAGTTATGTGGTCGTGCGATATTCGCTTTTTATATCGAATGTTGGCATGATGGTTCGTGGTATCGATATCCTGGCTCTAATGAAGCTATCTCTTGTTCTCTGACCAATGACAGCTATTGATGTTTCAGTTACTGCCTTCGCACACCTTTCCACTGCTTGTGCGTGACAAGGAAATCGGGGGAAATCAACAAACCCAGTATCTTCATTATGAACTAGACTTTCTAAGTCCTAGTCTGAGACCGATCCAGTAACAGGTGGTTCAGTCACCACACACTTTTGCCAATCAATCAATCACTGCTTCATCAGCATTTCTGGAGCTGTAGATGGACATGCAGTCGGCTCTTCGATGGAGTTCTATTCATCACAGTGACACGTGGACAACATAATTAGATTGCGATTCCTGAACAATTGTTACATGCGCCTCAATTATAGTGTTCGTATGATGCACCTACGGTTACTAGACGTCCTTAGATGATAAGGGCAGTCCTTAAATTCTGTGGCCTTGTCTCTAAGGGCGTCTGTCTTTAAATAAGGACACAAAATGTCATTGAATTTCATTTAAGATGTTAATTACCGATTTTAGACATTACGCTAGAGCTTTGCAATTGATTCATATTGATTGTTGAAAGAGGTCATCACTACTCTTTGCTTTTTGCATCTTTAATGTCCTAAAAAGTTCCAACAAGAAAAAAGGTCATCAATAGTTTCTTTGTGCTATTTTGCATCTTTGTCGTTCTAAAAAGCCCGACAAGCAAAAACATAGGTCAGCGCTAGTTTTTCGTGTGCTTTTTTTAACGTCCTGACAAGTCTGATAAGCCAGTGTTTTGTGTGTCCTTACATTCTTTCTAACTGATCTGGTATTTCTATATGCACCCCATCTTTCTTCCCAGTCACTAGTGTTACATAGCAGAGCTGTCCTCCTTTTCATTAAGTTCCGTTCAGTTCTTTTCCTTTTCCTTTTGTATTCTCATTTTTGCTTCTGTCTAAAACGATGGTTTCATTGTATTTAGAAACCAGTAGGGCCTACAATGTCTTGAAGACATGCCGAAGCTGTTTCTGCCCTATCTGATACAGAATACCTGTCAGTTATTAAAGACGTTAAACAAACGTTAAGCAGAGAAGTTGGCATTTGTTTTTTTACTCGGAGTTTCTCGACGTGAAATCCCTGGCGGATCATAGTTGTCACCATCAGGGAAATCACCATCTGAAGTACATGTATCCTCATTACTGATGACTTAAACAAAAACATCTGTTTGCCTACTTGTGGATGGTTGTGATGCAGAAACCTTGTAGAGCTCTGAATGTCCTCTTGCCAACCTATTTAGAATATTCTGACATAATGACATTCCGTGATGTCAAACCCTCCCATGGCCATTGGCCTCGCTGATCAAACAGGAAATCGCGCTTGTTTTCCTTAACACAGGAACACTGGCTGAGATCTGAGTACAGATCTATCGAAAAGTTTGTTTCTGCAGTTGCCATCGGTTGATGCTCCTGTGCATTATGAAGTGGCGCTAAAGAAGTTTTATATACGTTACGTAATCGCTTGTCACGCAGCAACATACTCAATTGTGCATTACCAATATTACTGAAACTTGAGGATGGTTGGGTTGTTGGGGATGCTCTAGACATTAATCAAGTTCAGTGATTTTCGGCACATTTTATATCTACACCATAACACAACTTTTAAAATCTACTACATTTACACCATTCATAGCACAATTTTTCACTCCACAAACCACCATCGGCTCAGGGGCTTAAATTTGTGTGCTTTGACAATGCGCCATGGAACTGGTATCAGCAATAACATCAGCCAAGTTGCTAAGTCAAACATGACACAGATACATGTCATCTTGGCTAGGGTTTTGTTACACTGCAACGAGAGTAGAGTCGTTAGAATTTCAGTCGTTAGATTTAAAAATTCATGTCAACCTTATACGCCTCATGATATCATCATCATAATCGTCGTCATCATCATCATCATCATCATCATCATCATCATCATCATCATCATCATCATCATCACTACTATCATCATCATCATCATCATCATCATCATCAACAACAACATCATCATCATCAGAAGCACGTGGCCAGCGGGGCCGTTGCGTCACCCCTTGACCATGACCCCACCGGATGGCAAGTCTCCAGAGACTTTATGGAATTTCACTGGTCTGGGTACGGATGTGGTCGATCCATCTATTCCTGGGACGACCCAGGACAGCGCTTCCACGATCGGTCAGGAGGAACTGTCTCTTCGAGGCGGGCTTAGGGTTGCCAGGTCCCTGTCTCCAAAATACTGGACACCACTGTAGGTGGCAACAAATAACCCTAACCCTAATCCAACTATTAAAAAATTTAATTGTTCTAGTCTGCGTTGATGGTTCACTGCTCAATCCAACCATTGTAAGTAATTCTAATTAAGTTGTTAAATCTCGTGGATTTCTATAGCGCCTTGTTACTAGAATTTTTACTAGTTACTAGAACCATTGTAAGTAAAATATATTGAATTTCTATATTATATATTCTAAGTAAGTAAAATAAAATCTCGTATATTTATATAGCGCTTCGGAGGCCGCACAACAGTAGCTGCTTATTCGTAGGCGCTCAGCCTCTTTTAAAATAGCTATGGGAAAGGTGAAAGATCAGCCAGGCAATATCCGAAGGGCAGTGAGGCTAGGTTGTTACAACTATGAAGGAAATGATTTAAGAAAAAGGAAGGATATAAGCTTAGACCTGCAGACTTTATGAGATAATGCAGGAATTATAGGAAATGAGAATTCACTGCTGGTTCACTGCTTGAATTTGTTTGAACGTGTCCAGGTTCCACAGAGTACAGACTACAGTTGAAATAGCTACAGTATTTGAATTGTTCTAGTCTGCGTTGATGGTTCACTGTTTTCTTTGAATGGTCAATCGGGCAAAGACAAATCCAGAAATCAGATTGTACTAGACTGAGAGTGACTTATTTGCTGTAGTTTTGTAGTTTGCAAGAAAAAGAAAATACCGCACACATAAATGACCGGTATTGTCTCCTTTTTTAAACGGACAAATTACCTAAATACCGGACAGTCCGGTCAAATACCGGACACCTGGCAACTCTAAACGGGTTGCATGTCCGAAGATGGCAAGGCGGCGACTACTTATCAGTTGAATGAGTGATGGTAATCCAGTCCGCGATATCTCCGCATTAGTTACGAAGTCGTACCAGCGAACTCCAAGGATCTGACGTTGGCGCCTTATGGAAGGCTTACAGCTCTCTTAGTTCCGAGGCGAGTAAGGTCCAGGTCTAGGCGCGTAAAGTAGGACAGACGGGACATGTGTCTGGCACAGACGAAGCTTGACGGTTAAAGAGTCTGTCATACCAGGTATTATTATTATTTCTAGATGATTTATTAAACGCTATAACATAGCTAGTGCTAAAATCAAGAGCGATTATGCGGGAAACATGTCTGTAGAGGCTAGGGTGATACGTATCGGACAGGTCTTGATGACAATGTATATTGGAGGACTGAACGCTTCCAAGGTGCATGAAACTGTCTACTGTCTCAACAATAGATGTTGGTGCCTTTCGGTAGCCATCCATAGGACTTCGGTCTTGGCAGCATTGAGCTGTAACCGATTTGACGTCAGCTAACTCGTCATTTCAGCTATACACAGGGTGACACGTTGCGAGAGCAGTTGAATGGCCGCGGGTGGGCTGCTCCCGTAGACCTGAGTGTCATCTGCGTAAAGGCGGGCTTGTTGTCCGCTGGGTTATGCTCACGAAGTCAGCGACGTATTGCACAAAAAGAATGGGTCCCAGGACGGATCCCTAAGGAACCCCACAGGCTACACGAGTCGGCGACGTTGTGGAATTGGCGCAGCGTACGTACTGTATTCGACCCTCCAGGTAAGAGGAGAACAATTGAAGCGCTGAGCCGCTTACTCCGTGCGTTACTACCATCTTCTGTAATAGCAGCTCGTGGATCCACTGTATCGAAAGCGGCAGTAAGATCCAATAACACCAAGACTGCCACATCACCTGCATCTAGCGCCCGAATAATGTCCATTGTGACCTTCAAACACCGCCGTTTAGGTGGAGTGGAATACGCGGTATGCCGACTGCAAACCAGGGATTGGGTTGAAGGTCGTCAGATGACCAATAAGCTGAAGGTACACAAGGCGTTCAAAAAGCTTTGCTAGCACCGACAGGTTGAATGTCGGTATATATGACCTGATGTCCGCTGCATCCATGTTGGGTTTCTTGAGTCTGGAAGCGATGAAAGCGGACATATAAAGGTCGTCGGCACTTTCCCATCGGTCATCGATCGATTGAAGAGCTCTCTGATGAACGGTACAAGAATGTCGGAGCACTGGCACAATACTTGTCTCGTAGTGCTTGCATCATCGAGTGATGAAAAACGAGCAGATATGTTACTGGGAGGGTGGTGCCTCGAGCTTGGGCGGTTCGTGTTCCGCACTGGCGGTGCTTATTCTTCTTCCTCCTTCTCGCGAATATATTCAGCAAAAGCTTCGGCTGAGAGTGAAGCAGGTGCTCTTCCTCTGCCAAGTAGTGTGTTTAAGGACTGCCAGAGGTGTCGAGGATCGGTCCGCTCAATGTCTAGTTTATTGCTCTAAATGGAGCTTCCGTCTAAAAAAGTACGCTCGCCGTCGCTCTTTCCAATCGAATGCCACCTTAGCTACTTCATTTGCGTACTCTTCATTCAGAGAGTGGTAACTCCCTCTTAGCTTTCCGACACTCCTCGTCGAACCAGGGGTCTGAAGGACGACGCCGGCAGGTCACAGTCGTCACCATACCAGCCTGTCTATTACATCAGTAATTTCACGATCTTATAGTAGAGGAGCCATCTCGTCGGCGTCCATCGAAAACCACACAGTTGGTAGAGTCTAGAAGACGAGTTCCTACCGTAAGTAAGTAAGTAAGCAAGCAAGCAAGAAAGGAAGGAAGTAAGTAAGTAAGTAAAATCTCGTGGATTTCTATAGCGCCTTGGTAAGCGCACAGCAGTAGCTGCTTATTCGTAGGCGCTCAGCCTTTCTTAAAATAGCTATGAGGAAGCCAGCCATAGGGCAATAGTGAATATCCGAAGGGCATTGAAGGCTAGGTTGTCACAGCTATGGAGGAAATGATTTCATAAAATGGAAGGATTTAAGCTTAGACCTGAAGACTTGAGGAGATAATTCAGGAATTATGGAAGGTGAGGATTACGATTTTATTGTTTGAAAGTGTCGAAGTTTGCGGAGGTAAGCTGGGATAGAGTTCCAAAGTTCAGGTGCGGTGTATGAGAAGGGACGGTTGCAAATTTTCAAGGATGACACATCCAGCGGGCGTGAAAGAGTGAGATGAGATTACGATCGTGTTGGTCGGGGAGGCTGAAGTGCTTTAAGAAGGTAAACAGGTTTTGATGACTGAAGTGAGCTATATGTAAATTTGATTATCTTATATTTATTTTATTATCTTATTTGATTATCTTATATTGGATACGTTAAGTTATTTTAAGCCATTTTATTATGCGTTAAATATGGGAGAACTTAGGTGAATTAGTAACAGTACGGGCTAGTGCATTTTGAATTGATTGCAATTTATTAATGGGAGCTTTGGGAAGGTCGTAGTAAAGGGAGTTGCAGTAATCTAATTCGGAGTGGACTATGGATGTGGTGATTGTGGAGGCAGTTTTGGTATAAAGACAGTATCAGTATCAGTATCGGTATCGGTATCAGTATCAGTATCAGTATCAGTATCACTATCACTATCAGTATTAGTATCGGTATCGGTATCAATATCAGTATCAGTATTGGTATCAGTAAGTGGAGAGGACGGCGAAAGAGTATCAGCATCAGCATCGGCTTTAAACCTAGTCCTTATTATAATAAACTAGTCCTTATTATTATTAGTCCTATAGTCATTATTATAACACGCAGGCAAATCGAATACTGCTTCTGAAAAACGAACTCTATAGCGAATGCAATATACAGCAAGAAAAACATCTAAGGTTTTAGAAAACAAAATAGTTTCTCTTTGCAAAAAATAGCGGTTTTTAAATTATTTTCTTTAAAACTTCTTGCGGTTTGCTGTATCTTTCTGACCTGTAGAGAGAATTGAGCATGTTGACGATATCCAAAGGATTACTGCGGGCAGATATAGCGGTAAAACCAACAATGTCGCTAAAATATACCGTGCATTCGTCGTAATGTTCGGCTTTGACTTCTTTATTCAACTTTAGCTGATCAGCTACTTCTCTTGGCATCATTTCGTAGAGAAGAGTATCAGCCCTCTTCTTCTCAGCAGCCAGCTCAATTGACTTCAGGTGAATCTTTGTGGAGAAGTTCGCCATCTTAACAACCATTCGATGCATTCGTCTTGCGTACCAAGCGTCCAAAACAAGACAAATGCAAGTGACAAGAATCATGACAACCAGGTAGGCCGCTAATTGACCAGAAGCAAATGATTTCACCTAGAGCAACACAGTCGATGCAACAAAAAAGTTAAATTCGCAGGTTAACCAAGTAAGTAAGTAAGTACATGAGTGAGTGGTGGTGGAGTGAGTGAGTGGGTGGGTGGGTGGTGAGTGGTGAGTGGTGGTGAGAGTGGTGGAGTGAGTGGTGAGTGAGTGAGTGAAGTGAGTGAGTGAGTGAGTGGTGAGTGAGTGAGTGAGTGGAGTGAGTGAGTGAGTGAGTGAGTGAGTGAGTGAGTGAGTGAGTGAGTGAGTGAGTGAGTGAGTGAGTGAGTGAGTGAGTGAGTGAGTGAGTGAGTGAGTGAGTGAGTGGGTGAGTGAGTGAGTGAGTGGGTGATTGAAGTAAATAGGGAAGATAGGGAAGCAAATAGGTAAGTATGTACGTACAACCTTATGAATTTCTATGGCGCTAACTTTCAAAAGCAGCACGGTAGTAGCTTCTGGCCATAGGTAGACTCCGACAGGCAAGGGTAATTTAATCCAAATGGTCATTGACTTTATAACTATGAAGGTATTATTTTTTTAAGAGAAACGCATTTTAGTTTTAAAAGAAAACTTGTAGGATATGTTGAGAGGAGTGAAGGAAATTGTGACTCAGAATTTGTTTGACCATGTGTATACAGCGGAAAGAGATGCTTGAATTTAGTTCAAAAATTCAGGTGCAGCATATGAAAAAGCACGGTTGCAAATCTGTTGAGATAATTGATTCAGAAGGAGGAAGGATAGTGACATGACAGGAATGTTTAAAGAAGATCGAGTGGATCGAGGAGGTCGTCGCATTATCAGATTTCGTAGATTGACTGGTTTTGAAGTCATCGTTACTTACTTTACTTTACTTTTTCAAGGCGCTATAGAAATCCACGAGATTTTACTCTACTTTACTTACCTACCAACCTCGGCGGCGACTTTCCTAGTCCGTGCTTTCATGATCACAGGGGTCGATTATTGTAATAGTATTCTCTGAGGCCTGCCCGACTACCAGCTAAGTCGGTTGCAGATGGTTCTTAATGCCCGGATGATCTTCGGGGTTAAGAAGGAGACAGCACATCTTTTCTAAAGGAAAAACTACATTGGCTTCGCATCCCGGAGAGTATTGCCTATAAGGGGTGTATCCTCACGTTCAGAACCCGGATCTCTGACGGAAGATGACTCTAGAACGACGCGCAGAGTATGAGATTGACCGATGAGAAAATTTTAGTGACGTGGCTGTTGGCCGAATGAGTGTCATTGACCTCTTCGTTTGAATTATGAAGGTACGTGGGCTTTGAGAACTAAGATGGCGTTCTAGGTCAGGCATAGAATCTTGAAATGTATCCGTTCTAGAACTTTGAGCCCGTTAAGTGATTTCAAGACCAGAGTGATGTGGTGAGCTTTTGGCGTTCGCGAATATATAATAACACTGCTCAGCAAAATTTGTTTAATTTGTTTTACTTCAATTTTTTACGTTACTTGTATAATTTTGTGGTGCTGATTATCATGGTACTCTTTATTTTTTCGTTGCATCAACATTTTGGCAGATATCTAGGTCAAATAAATTTAAACCATTCATCATTACTTAATTATCAAATTGCTTGGTACACAGGTGTTTTTGAATTAGATTTACTCGTTTTAGGCGACGTTGTGTTTATTTCTTATCTTATTATATAATTCTCGATGTCTGTCCGTCGCGTCTGTCCGTCCGCAACACGGCGGGTATTGCAAGACGCTGTTGTCATTGACAACCAAATATTGTTTAATCAAAACGGAGCGTTTAACGAAGCGTCTTAATTGCAGCTAAACCCCGTCCCCTTCCCTCACCCCATCCCTCCCCAATCGCCCAGGCCCCAACCCATTTCCGCCCCCTTCCCAAACCCCTTTTCCCTTCCCCTCCCCCATCTCCTTCCCTCTCTCCATCCCCTCCCAATCGCCCCTACCAAACCCCCCGTTCCTTCCGTCTCCCCAACTCTTTTCCCTCTCCTCATCCTGATCCCAATCGCCCCCCCAAACCCCCGTTTCCCGTCCGTCTCCCCAACCCTTTTCCCTCTCCCTATCACTCTCCCAATCGCCCCGGCCCCAACCCATTCCGGCCCAGGCCTCAATCCCCCGTTCCCCTTTCCTCTCCTCATCTCTTTTCTCTCTCCTCATCCCTCTCCCAATCACCCCGGCCCCAACACATTCCGGCCCCGGCCCCAAACTCCCGTTCCCCTTCTCTCTCCCCGTCCCTTTTCCCTCTCCCATCCCTCTCCCAATCGCCCCGGGCCCAACCCATTCCAGCCCCAACCCATTCCCGCCCCGGCCCTAAACCTCCGTTCCCCTTCCCTGTCCCTATCCCCTTCCAACTACCCATCTCTCTCCCAATCGCCCAGGCCCCAACCCATCACCGCTCCGCCCTACCCCACCGGCTCCAAACCCCGTTTCCATACCTACACAAGGCTGCTCCGAAAACCCGTACGACCCACCTTCCTCCTCCCAAACCTCTCTTCCCTCTCCCAATTCCCTGCCCCTCATTATATATATATATTTATTTATTTATTTATTCATTCCTAGCCTCAATACCTATTTTTTTAAATTTTACCCCTCAAGTGGGGATTAAATTTTCAGACGCCGTCACCGTACTGGGGATTTTTTAATTTTTGGAAAAGCGTTCTTCAGAAATGATTGATATAATGTTTTAAATTTGCTATATCTCAGGCTATATAGGAGCTAAAAAGATGGGGTTTGCACCATTGTTTAGATTGTTTATTTTTCTTTCTAACCGTCTGTGCAAAACAAAAAAAATTGGGGGTAGAGTCCACTCTACGGCCTAAAATATCACCCTCTCCCCCCGAAAAATTTTTAAAGCCCCCTAGCAAAATATTTTCAGCGGTAACCCCACTTTGGTCAGCGGCAACGTTGTAAAGGGATGTCAGAGGAACAAAACAAACCAAAAAGTTTGAAAATCGGTAGACATTTGGCAAAGATCTATCAGTTCTAACCCGATGACCCCAATGTTTGAACATAAGTATTATCGGTGAATTTCGCGAAAGTTTTGAAGTCTGCGAAAGTTTCTAAATTTTTTGAATTTGCTATATCTCAGGCTGAATAAGAGCTAAGAAGATGAGGTTTGCACCATTGTTTAGCTTTTTTATTCCTCTTTCTAACCGTCCGTGCAAAACAAAAAAAAGTCCAGCGTTCACGAGCTTTCCGGCAATCAAGTGAGAATGAGTAGCAGGCTGTTGCTCGGCGTGAAAAATCAGCACAGCAAACAAGAGAATCAAGCATTGCATGTCGTTCGACACTGCCAAATCAGTACACCTTTCTTGACTATCAAGGTTCAGAAAATTCCTGCGAATGGGCGTTATCTCGGTTGAAGGAAAAGGCGGCGAGTGAAAGAGAACTAATTGCGCAAAATGCTATTGCATTTGCGCAAAATCGGGTGGTAAAACAGCCAATCTTCCCCGTCATAAAATGCTGTTGCATTTGCGCAAAATCGGGTGGTAAAACAGCCAATGTCCCCCGTCATTTTTGACGGGTAAACACCTAGTAACCAATAATGTCCTCTAGACATTGGAAGATATCTGTCGACTGTTTTTTCTATGTGTGTGCTTTTGTTATGCTATTCTATGCTTTTGTTGTTGCAAAACAAGTAAAATATAATATTGCGAAAGGCACGAGATATCACATTGCTTACGAAAAGTATTACGGCATGCCAATTGGAGACCAATGCTCCTAATATAATTTGTGGTTGCTGTAAATCTACACTGGAAGCGTAGATGCGACGTAGCCGGAAATGTATGCCATTTGCGGTTGCAAGAGTCTGGCGAGAACCGACAAACCATCTAAGCGACTGTTACTTTTACATGGTGGATTTATCTAGTTATAAGAAACCACAGGATAAGAGAAAACTAACTTATCCCAATATACCTTCTTCTATTGCACCAGTAGCACATAATGAACAATTGCCTATTCCAGTTCCTCCAGTTGATGAATTAGCAGATTATGAGTCTGACACTGAGACTTCAGATATTGATGTTGAGTGGGAAGAACAAGGGGCAATGTGGTCACATGGAGAACCTCACTTTAAAAATCAGCAAGAATTTGATTGTCTAGTAAGAGACTTAAACCTTTCTAAATCCGGTGCAGAAGTTTTAGCTTCCAGGCTTAAAGAATGGACTCTTCTTGATACAAAAGTCAAAATGTCAAAGTACTGCAAAAGCCTATGTCCAGTTCTTTTCCATGTCAGGTTCACTATCTTCTGCACGGACGTAACGGGTCTGTTTGATGCAATAGGTAAGAGACACCAACTAGGTCATTGGCGTCTGTTTATTGATAGCTCTACACGAAGTCTGAAGGCAGTGTTGCTTCACAATGGTAACCGACATCCCTCAATCCCTGTTGTGCTTATGGGACAGCAGATATAGAGCAAACTACTACGTGGCTTCCTATCAAATACCGAATTAATTATAAAATCTGTCTTTTAGTATTCAAAACCATATTATATAATGAACCAAATTACCTCAAGGTGCGACTTATCCCTCGACCTACTAATCATTCCACTAGGTATTCGGCAGGACCTTCATTTGTCGTTCCTTACTCTCGCACAGTCATTGGCACTAGTTGTTTCTCAGTGTGCGCCCCTAAGCTCTGGAATTCACTACCAACATCACTTCGCATAACTAATAACTTATCATCTTTCAGATCTGACCTTAAAACACATATCTTTGACTTGTCATATCCCCTTAGATTGCTCCCCCGCCGTTTCGGACTGATCTTCCGGCTTGACCTGGCTCTAATGCTATTTGGATTTGGTGCGCCATCGGCTGATGCCCTGGGCATTATGATAGTGGCGCTATAGAAGTTGATTGATTGATTGATTGATTGATTGAGTGGCCCACAAAAGACGACTTGCAGCCAGGTGCCCACAAAGTGAAGTACAACGCTCTTGTGCCTGTGGACAAAATTCTGCTTCATCACCTTCACATCAAATTGGGACTGATAACGCAAATCGTTAAAGCGCTAGATCGCAACGGTGAAACATTTCAAGAAATTCGCTTCATGTTTCCCCGGCTATCTGATGCTAAAGTAACAGCTGGCATATTTGTTGGACCACAAGTGAAGCAGATGTTTTCATCAGAAGTTCTGGAGTACAAAATGACACAGTTGGAAAAGAGAGCCTGGAGTACATTTATGAATGTCACTGATGGTTTTCTGCGTAACAGCAAAGCAGAAAACTATAAGGATCTTGTTGAAGAATTGCTCGACAGCTACTATACTTCAGGATGCAGAATATCACTCAAACTGCACTATTTGCACTCAAATCTTTAGACCAAACCTTAGAGCTGTGAGTGAGGAAAGGGAAGAGCGGTTTCATCAAGAGCAGATACCAGGAAAGATGGGATGATGGGATGGGATGGGATGGCTGATTGGAATTTGGTTCGAGAGGATAGTACTAGCCATAACAGACAGAAACGATCCAAAGTACATTTCTGAAGCTTCTGACAGCTCATTTAGTACATATCTATGTTAAAATGTTATTAGCTCAGCATCATACATGTAGCAATGTCATGTAATTCTACTGTACGTCGGGTCAGGACAACTGGGTACCGCCGATTGGGCCCCGGCCAACTGGTCCCGGCAACTGGGTAACGGGACGCGTAATTGCCCTTTGTATATGAGAATTGCAACCGGGGGCGTCGCTTACGCAGATTGCAGATTGGCTGTGCATTAGGAAAAGATTAGCGACACCAAACTCTGTGCAATGCTAAAAGATTAAGATGGCGTCGGTTTACTCGGTTTAAAAAATGTTTCCAACCAAATTTGATTATGAATTACTGGGAAAAGAGGAAGAACATTCAGGTGGCAAATTTAGCCTGCTCGTGGCATTGCGAAATGAGACGGATACGTCTGAATGGTTAAAAGAGTTCGAACGACTGACGAAGACTCAGTGGATCGTCTTACGTTCGTCGGGAAAATCGTGCGACAGTCCGCATTTTGTCGTTAACAAGAAACTATGCATGCCATCATAGTAGCCATAGAAAGGTAACTTATACTGCATCTTTTCCAAGCCCATAACTGACCCTAAGGTCAGACACTACTGAAGGTACTGTACGCAAGAAGACATTTGAAAACTGTCCATCGTCATCAACATTTTCTAGCGTGATATTTTAGGCCAACGGCCTAAAAATGACCCCCGAATGCACATGTCAGCGAGAATGTGACATTTAGAAAACCATCTCGCTGACCTCATGTGCCTCAGGGGTTTCAAAAATCGACGAAAGAAGATTAATGCGAAGTCAGTTGGCTGTTTTGAGACGCTCCTAAAGACACACTTATTTAACATATCTTATAAGTGACTCATTTGTAAAGCGCTCTTGAGCTCAAGTTATGTTACTGCGCTATATAAATTGTAGTAGATAATAATAATAATAATAATGATGATGATGATGAATGATAATAATAATAATAATAATAATAATAATAATAATAATAATAATAATAATAATAATAATAATAATAATAATAATAATAATAATAATAATAATAATAATAATAATAATAATAATAATAATAATAATAATAATAATAATAATAATCATGATGATGATGATGATGATGATGATGATGATGATGATGATGATGATGATGATGATGATGATGATGATGATGATGATGATGATGATGATGATGATGATGATGATGATGATGATGATGATGATGATGAATAATCACCGAATGTTAGATCAGATGACAATAAAAATCCAATACGGAGTTGATGTTAGGACTCATTTGCGATCCTTACTGGCCGTAGCGGTAGTACTGTAGCAGTAGTCGTTATATTGTATTATTTGCCATTTGTGCAGGAGTTTTGTGCTGAAACTGACCAAGCCGATACTACAGTATTGTACATAGTGTGATCCTTTTTAGGTTAGTGGAAGCAAGAAAGGATGCGGATGCTTGGCGACAATTATTATTATATTATCTAATGCTTAATGTGTTAAATGATGTCAACCATTTGATTGCGACAATTATCAGCTGTGTGTAAAGTTTGTAATCCACCGTCCTCTAGCCTGGGCAAGAGTCAGCTAGGTGCGACATTGTTTGAATGACACCGCAGGGGCACAGGTTCGAGTCAGTTAATCCCCATTTCTGATGACAGTAATTGCAGTGTCCCTGTCCAGTTCGAAAACGGTTTAACAGACACCACAGGTGACGAGGCAGCGTGTCAAAGCCTGGTTGTCGGATAGCGGGATCTTCGACCAATTGGCAGTTGATCACCTGAGCCGACTCCCAGTCAAGTCTCCACTGTCTATCAACATCTGAGGGAACCCTGTTAAGCTGCAGAGGATGGCGTGATTTCAATCGGTGATTAGGAAGGTTGGACAGGTCCTCGAAGAGTGGCAGGTCCTCGCGGTCTGCTATCTTTGATAAAAATCTGTCCACTGCAGCTTCCTGTCGTAAGTATGGTGGTTGGATATTTGACAGAACTGGCAGCCATTGGAGCGCTGTTGGGCGCAGGGTTCCGGAGACAAGTCTCATGGCTGAGTGCAGCTGCGTGTCCACCGCCTTTGTGTGCGAGGAGCGATACCAGGCGGGACAGCAGTATTCCGCGGCTGAATAGCAAAGTGAAAGTGCAGACTGTCTAAGAGTAGCGGCATTTGCTCCCCAGGAGGAACCGGCTAATTTTGGCAGCAGGTTTGTCCGGGTTCTGACTTTGCCGGCCAACTTTCCAACTTTGAAAGATGTGTTTTGAAGCTTAAAGTTCGCTCAAGAGTAACGCCAAGATATACAGGGAATGGGTCGTGCTTCAATTGTTTCCCATCCATATGAATTTTTAGCTCGTATTTTGCTTTTCTGTTGTTCAAATTAAATACACTCGACATAGTTTTATTGGCGTTTGGTTTAAGCCGCCATTTTTTGCAGTAGTCTGAGATCCGCTGTGTGTCAAACACAGCTTTTTGGCGACAATATTCATTCGTGTAATGAAAGACACAAAGTATGTACGATGTAGGTACAAACATGCAGCACGTGGCCTTCTTGCAATAGTCAATGTCGATAACTACCATCAGCACCTTCTAGAAAATGCTGAAGCACTTCATTGGCTGAGACGAAGTGCGGAGACTAAGTCGGCTTTTCTCGACTACTTTAATACTGGTATGCATAATTCTAAATCGACTGCTTTGTTTTATTGTTTTTGCAAATCTATAATGTTGTCAAACACAGCTTTTTTCTAATATACTGTAGATGAGTGCTGGCAAAATCTTTTAATTGTCTTGAGTGCCACTGTTTTAGAGTTTAGAAAACCAATTTTAGAGTAATGGATTATATTAAATTAATTAATTTAAATGAAGGTGAACACCCGATTTAATCAAAAAAATAATCATCGGCTCCTGCAAACTATGAATTTTCAATACAAGTTCTTGTGGAGTCATCTGCCAGCTAAATATATAAACGTATACTCAGATGTAAAGAATGTGATACTCATGTAACAAGAGAGGTTTACTCATGAACAGGGTTTAAACCTGTGGCACTATTCTGCCATCTTGTTAAGTTTGATAACGAGTTGAACGTTTTTGTAGATGTTCAAAATCTAAGGTTTCCGAAACTTCAAACTGTCACTGAGAGTTCTCTCTTATCAAGTGCAAGTTGATTGTTCTAAATAAACTAAGTCACACTTAGTGTGTGGGTCTTACCCATAAACTGATCCTAAATCAGTTGCACTAGTCTGCGTGTGTGTGTGTGTGTGTGTGAATCTTCTATTTCTTTTAACATCATATTCTTTTTATTTTTTTATTTAGTGTTTCAAAGAATAGGAAAATAAGTCTTGAGCAGCAAGGCCATCGAGTTGTTCTTCAACAGCAGCCATTTGCAATGAGTGTCGTAACTCCGCTCATGCAGCGTACCCTTCAAATGCAACATGCTGTTACAGCTTGTTCCGTATTCATCGATACATCTAGTTCCTGTTTCCAATTCAATAGTGCTTTGACTCTTGTGCTTGTAGCAACTAAGGCTGGGGCTGTTCCTATTGGCGTGGCACTACATGACAGCCAGAGTGAATTGAGCTATACCACAGTGTTCAACCAACTGAAACAACTATGGTACGAAACCATTCCGATTATAAATTCTGAGAACTTCATGACTGATGACAGCAGAGCAATGAAAAATGCACTGGATATAGTATGGCAACTGTTATGTCTGTTTCATGTGCCGCAGGCATTCTGAAGATGGTTGTGTGATGGCAGAAATGAAATTGGAAAGGACAGGCAACGGATAATGCAGGAGTTTAATTGCATAATTCGTGCCCCAACTACGTTTTCTGCGGAGAATACATTGCACAGTTTGATTCTTGTGGAAGGTGAGGAGTCAAATGTGAGCAAACATCTGAGAGACTTGTGGCATAGGAGACAAGAATGGTGTTTGTCTTTCAGATTGGAAGTTTGCACTCGAGGTCACAATACAAATAATTATGCGGAAGCAACATTTCGTATTGTGAAAGATACTCTCAAAACTTAAATCCTATAATGCTCTTGCATTATTGGATTACATCGTTGTTGTGATGGAAAAGTACTATGCTGGAAGACTTCTCAGTGCAGCATTTGGGCGATTAACGAAACCACATCTTATTTTTGAGAAGCTTCGTGATCGTGGGACCGAGATACTAAACAAAAACTCAGATGGTGTTCAGCACATTGGAGGAGACGTCTACCATGTCCACTCAGATCATATTGAAGAGAGAGCAAATGTAATTCATAGTGAGATGGGTGTATGCACTTGTTTTGCTGGACAACAGGGAGCTTTTTGTATAGGTAGCTTAGAGCAATAGGAACAGCCCCAGACTTAGTTGCTACAAGCACAAGAGTCAAAGCACTGTTGAATTGGAAACAGGAACTAGATGTATCGATGAATACGGAAAAAGCTGTAACAGCATGTTTGCATTTGAAGGGTACGCTGCATGAGCGGAGTTACGACACTCATTGCAAATTGTTGAAATGGCTGCTGCGGTCCATATTAAATTTAATACTTATTTTGCCAATTCACCAAACGATGGATTATATGGATTATAAGAAGCTTCTTTATGGTCTGGCAACTGGGTCTGACATACCAACAGATTTCTTTGCGCCGCTTACCGCTGTCTCGAGTGTTCCAGCACTGAATCACACCATAACTAGTGACACAACCATCTCGGAATCGGCGTCAATTTCAAGTGAACTTGCTCTACACCAAGAACAGAAGACATTGGTTCGGTCAGACTCGGGTTTCAACATCAAATTGAGCGACTGACAGCCATTGTTTGACGCCAATGACAGTGATCAGGGTCTAGTAAAGGCTGCTGCTCAGTTCACCAATTATGTCTCAAAGATACAAGCTGCACAGCAACTTTGCCAATTCATGTCTGCAGCTTCTCAACTGACTGGGCATCGCCGCAAAAAGATTCGCGTTCAACCGACATCAATTGCCCGACGCAAAGATGGATCTGCTTGTGGTTCATCTCGCAGGAGATCGGGAAGACCGCTGCTAGCAGAAGGGCGTAGACGTGTCGCGGTAGCAGTAAAGCGACTACGCTCATTATCTGCTGCAGTAAAAGACAATAAGCCAAATGCAGAGTCATGGCACAGAACATTAATTAATATTATGGACGTTGGTTTGTCTTGTTCTGGTTTGTCTTGTTCTACTTGTTTTGAACGTTTTATGTGCGTGTTTGGCCATTTTTTAATGAATGTCTTATGTGATATTCTAAGTGAATCAGTCACTTAACTTATTTGAGAAGGAATTCCATAGGCCATCAATTAAAAAATTTGGATTTAAATATTTTAGAATAAATTATGCAATTCAGCTGAACATGAAAGCAGCTTTTCCCAATGCTAAGATTTGACTTGTTCAGATTGCTTCAAATAGTTTTTACAACAGGCCAACATAGCCTATTCTTTGTCAAGTTTGATAAGTTTTGATTTAATTTAAATGGTTGTTATTCTAAATCGATATTCACTTGTTTTAGTTTTCCTTGTTATACATGTCCATTGGCATTAACAGTTTATATTGTGCTGAAAACAAGTTATTTTTTGAAACACCATGCTTGAATGGTTATTAGCTGATATTTATGATATACTGTGATTTGTGATAAATACATATTAAAATTGTTTTTATAATTGAAAAATGCTAGCAGTAGGCCTAACATGCAAATATATTCTGTTTCAATTCCAGTTTTAGAGATGGAATGATTAGAGACGGAGTGATTCATAATCTAACATCACTAATAATTGCTCCAATGTTAACTGACTGTATATGGTTGGAAGTGTATTTCAGACATTTTAATTTTTTTTTGCAATTCCAAAAATGTCTGCAAAATATAATGTGATTTAAGTGGTTTAGGAGGCTAAAGATGTTCAAGTGCCATTGGAAGCGAGCTTGGTTGAAATGTGTACTACATTATAACCTCATATAAAATATTATTTTGCCAAGGTTGATTTAATAAAGCGTTTATGTATTGCATTGCATTACTTGCTTACTTGTCTATAAAGTTATTTGCATTGCGTTACTTGCTTACTTGTCTATAAAGTTATGAATATGCAATAGTATAGTAATAGTAACAGAGAATCACAGAGCAATCTGCGTAAGGGACGCCCCCGGTTGCAATTCTCATATACAAAGGGCAATTACGCCTCCTGGGCGCTGTATAAATTTACGAGATTTTACTTTACTTTACTTTACTTACCAAAATTTTTCCCAGGGTCTACTAAAACGTCATTTTAGCTTTGACACTGTAAGCCAATAAAAAACATGTAACTATTCATAACTTTGGCGAATGAAAGCCGATTTTACAAATGCTTTCATCGTTTTAGTGATAAATAAATGACGGACATGATATTCTGAAATCTTACCTCTGATATAGTTGTTAGAGTTTGATTTTCAAGCGTTCTTTCCATATTTTCAAGGATTGCTTCGTAGTTTTGTACATCATTTCTCCACTGCGCAGTCATTGTTAATCTATATGTTTCGGTCCAATTAGCGCAATGTTCATAAAATTCAGATGTGAGAAAAACTTTCTTGTCAGCTTCAATTATTTGTTGAAGTCCAGTGGCTGCATATTGGTCACGATACTGCTTCAACAATGACGATTGATAGACAAATGACAACGTGAGAAGCACGTCTGATCTGCCTTCCAACTGACGGAACACAGAAAGAGTATCAAGACTGATATTGCATGTGAGCAGACTACTCTCGCCAATTGATCGCTGAATCCCAACGAAGTCAAGAGAACGAAGGATGCTGTGAAAAGCTATTGCCATTGCCCAAACAACTCCTTGATCGGGAATGACAAGGGACGACTGTGACACGGACATAATTCCGTATATAAGATCTGAAAAGTTTTGGATAATGTCATTAAACTCAATTGATTGGTTGTTAACTTTTGCTCTTGAAAGAAATAAATGCTGCTGGAATAAATATCGATTTGGGAAAAAACGATCATTTATAAATAGCTGTGATGGCCAAGGCGTGAGGTCGACCAAACTGCGATCGACGCTGTTCCGGTAGAAAGTCAAGCGCACCAGCGCGTCGTTGATTCCTCCTGAAACCAGGAAACTACAGGAGGCTCCACGTTCCAGTTGTAATCCTCTAACCAATCTGTCTAACTCGATAACAAAGTTTAACGAATCACTGCCCTTCTGAGCAATCAAGCTTTGATTTCTAGCGGTGTCTACAGCTTTAGAAGCAATGCCTATCAATCCGATGATGGGCAAAGCTACAACAAGGATCAATTTAGCTTGGAGAACTGTTAGATTCGTCTTGTGAGCCATCTTCTGGATATATGTGTGTTCCTCAATTCCTCTTGTTGACGCTACGCTGAAGAGTCTTTGCAAATCTACACGACTATCCTCGGACGATCGAGAGTCACCGGGTCTCGATGCGTTGGTACCCGCGGCAGCATCCTCATTCTCTGTCACGTCAATTTTCACGGAATTCGTTGGCATTTCACTGTTGAGACAATTGATTCAAAATAATTCAAAATCCATTCAATATAAATGGAAAAAATTTCCAACTTAGGGCTGTCCATTAATTACGTCAAAAATTTTGGAGCAATTTTTGAGCCCTCCCCTTTTCAACAACTGTCAACTTTCAGTGACCCCCTTTAATTATGTTAAAAAACTATTGACTCCCACTAAGATCAGTGACGTGTCCTCTCAAAAGTTTAGAAGATCATTATTTTTGCGGTGATGAACTTTTTCCTTTTTTATTCTTAAAGTGTCATAATGTGCTTGCTAGGTTTTTGCTTGCTAGGTTTACCGTTGCAATAAATAGTATTCCATCACATTTCTTATTTTTATCATTTGCAACAACAATGAAATTGTTCACGTCAACTTCTCTTGACCCCCTCTCCCCTGTCAATAACTGTCAAACTTCTTTAGACCTCTGCCCAATATTTTTGACGTAAGTAAGTAAGTAAAATCTTGTAAATTTTTTAGCGCTTTGGAAAGTAGGACTGTAGTAGCTGCTTATTCTTATGCGCTTAACCTTTCTTTAAATAGCTATAGGCTAGGTGGGTTGTCGGCCGGGCAAAGGTTGTGAGGTGGCGGGTCGGGCTGTTATAGCTATAGAGGAAGTTACTTTTGGAATAGGACGGTTTTGAACTTTTGAGTTTAGACCTAAAGGCTTGAGAAATTAAAGGAACGGAGGATATGAAGCTAAGTCAACTTGTCGTTGATGAAGCTTGTCGTTTGACCATGTTGTAGACAACGGAGGGAAGCTGGAATTTACGAGTAGTTCCAAAGTTCTGGTGAGGTGAATGAGAAAGCGCGGTTGCAGATTTTGAGAGATGACTGATCTAACGGGCGTGAGAGTGTAAGATTGAGATGCCGATCGTGTAGCTCCAGGAGGCTGAGGCGTTAGGAGTTTTCGACGGTAAACCGGTTTTGATAAATAATGTGAACTGTAAGTAATCGCTATTATCTTGTATCTTGTACTGTTCGGATATTTTAAGCCAGTGAAGCGACATCAGTATATGTGAAATATACCAGAACTTTGGTGGTTTGTTACTGCTCGGGCTAGTGCATCTTTAATAGATTGTAGTTTGTTGATGGAGTTTTTCGGGATGTTATAGTTAAGGGAGTTGCAGTAGTCTAGTTTGGAATTAACTATTGAAGTGCCGATTGTGGAGGCAGTTTTGAAGTCGAGGCAAGGACGAAGGCGTCGTAAGTAATGAAGCCCCCTGTAGGTCCTATTGTAATATAAGCTTATAGCGTTTAAGTATAATGAAATGCAAAATTTGCATAACTGACGGGACACAAAAGCGTAAGGTGTATTTCATAGGCCCAGTGCCCGACCGAGTTAACATTCGATTCACAGCTTAGTCGACTGGTGGCGCTTGGGATAGAAACAACAAAAACGGTTCTGCCGTGGCCGGGAGTTGAACCACGGACCTCAACATTGGCAGACCAGTACGCTAACCACTGCTCCACCGCGCACCACACAAAAGGTCCTATTGTTAAGTGTAGGTGACGTGATTCTCCTTGCCAAATGATGGCTGAATAACAGCTAAATCGAGATAAAGGCGAATGCTTGACTAAAATTTTAAGCTCTCGCTTACTTTAACAGCGCCCTTCATTTTGCATTTTGCAACAACGACATATATATAGAAGATTGGCGATTTTTCTTGTTCTCGTTCTCGCTCTTGTTCTTGGTTTTGTTTTTGTTCTTGTTCTCGTTCTCGTTCTGGTTTTTGTTTGTGTTTTTTTCTTGTTCTTGTTTTTTCTCGTTCTTTTTCTAATTCCTTTTGTTGTTGTTGTTGTTGTTGTTGTTGTTGTTTTTCTTCTTTTCTTCTTCTTCTTCTTCTTCTTCTTCTTCTTCTTCTTATTATTATTATTATTATTATTATTATTATTATTATTATTATTATTATTATTATTATTATTATTATTATTATTCAGCCATGTGCACTCCAATGAAGCTTATAGGCCACGAACAAGATCTTTCCATTTCACTCGATCTGCTGCCAGATGTTCTAGTACAACCAATGTGTATCCGTTTTCTTTATGGTGTTTTCTACTGATCTTTCCCACTTGTTTCGCGGTCTTTATTATTTTTTCATTGGCAGCTCTCTGTCAAAATTTGTCTTGTGGGGTTTTCAGTCGGTTTTCTACGAGTATGTTTTAGCCGTCTCCATTTTCTCTTTGTTTATTTTGCCAGGTACTGGTTCTTGGGATGTCTTTTTCCACATTTCTGCATTGCTGATTTTGTTCGACAACCAGATCCTTGTGATATACCGTATTTATTTACGAAGCTTTGCAAGTTTGTCGTAACTGACCTCCAAGCTGACTTTCCAAGCCATATACCTTATTTATCAGATTCATTGCAGAAAAATGACATTATGTGTATACAGGAACAGATAAGAAATTAATTGAATACGCAGAAGAAATGTAAATAAAAAATATGCCTTCCGCTGAGAGGATTTCGTAGAAGTCCGTTGATGTTTCAGATCCAGATTTGTTAAAGGCAGTGGAAGACAATGACAATCTGCCCTACACCGAAGTTGAAGATTCGGGCTATGTCCTTCTTGCCTACGAAAACTTCCAGGATAAGGCGTGATGTTTCAGAGTGCAGGATAATACTAATCAATATTTACCTAATACCCAATCATTGAATTCATGCTGAACAACATTTCAATGATCGCCACCTAACAAGCTCTGCGCCACGTAATAATTAAACCTATGTACGTTAAAATCACGCAACTGACGCTGTACACGTATTTTTGTGTACGTTAAAATGTACGTTAAAATTGCGCAACTACCTCAGGCTGTGAACAATTGTTACCAATAGAACGTCGTCGCACGCCCAGCCCTCTGACTCGACTAAACCGTGTTAAACTACGATTCTACGAACAATTGTTACCAATAGCAACGTCGTCTTCGAACATCGTCCACCAACGCATCGCGACGTAAGGACTAAACCGTCTACCAATAGTCAACGCTCGCCCACCAACGCATCGCGACGTAAGGAATAAACGGTCTAAACCGTCTACCAATAGTCAACCAATCAGAACGCTTGAAGGTAACAGACAGAGAGACATACAGATAAGGATCTTAATATGATAGATGTTAGAAAAGTGAATGGCAAAGATGCATCTCTGATTGTCAGATCTTTCCAAGAAATTCTCCTGAGGATGGCAACGCAGTGGAAAATGAATGACCCCTGTTGCCTTATCAGTGTTGCCTGAAGTTTGGCAGAAAAATCACAAGTAACGTGACATGCATACTTCAATTGGAACCAGATTTCAGCATCTTGATGTGAGAGATTTGACGAACGTAGTTGGCTTAAAAAGACACCTGGATGCCTGGGATATGATCTATGTATGCTTCACCTCTGGGAAGTGTTTATGAAGATGAGAAGATTACTAAGAGTGCAAAGGCCGAAGAGAAAGAACTAGTAGATGTTGTTCCTGGCGAAATCGTTGTCATACACGACAGATCTCCAAAGCTGCACGGTATTCTGAAGCAGCGGGTCGATGTCCGAGTACAGCGACGATCTTAGTCAGTGATCGTTCAGTCTCGATCGTCTCCTCAGTGCAGTGACGTGCAGCGATACGGAGTCCGCTTCAGGCCGTGCTTCAAGAAGTCCGTTTTCTTCAGCGAGCAGTTCGACAAGGCGATGTTCGTCGTGAATCAGAGTGTGGTTATTGGGACCCAAAGGGGGCAGGAAGCGATGTGGAATGCGACGATTCTCTGTGGCGGAAAAGCGTCTTAACTTTCTGAAGCAGCACTGGATACGGGAGCTCAACTAACGGCAGTTTTTTATGTTACTAACAAAGACCTTTGGATGAGAGCAGTCAACAGCTACATAAAGGAAATATTAATAGTTATCACGCACTTTCAATCTGTGATATATGACCATATTTCGAAAACTAAATCTGACAGAGAAAATCTTATGCCATATTTGGAATCGGCAACCTAAATATACCAAGAAACAGGTCTAACAGAAAACAAGAAACAGGTCTAATCGCTAGATGGCTGTTGAGCGTTTTACCTATTGTATGTATGGCGCGTCTGATATTCGGTTTTTAGTACTGTCATGGACTGTCAAAGTTTTAATCATTAAAATCTCTTCGAATCAAATCACTGGACTAGGGTTAGGATGTTTTTTAGCAAAAGAGCAGGCAAGCGCAAACTGTGAATTTCAGAATCAGAGCAGACAGATCATGATCATTTTAAAAGCATCTGTTGCCCAACACAGAATGAGAAAGACTGGATTGCGGCCATACGTAATGATCGCGAAGATTGCAAGCCCATTTCGAGAACAATGTTGCGGAACAAAACTGCGGTAGCGTGGGTGCGCACCCAGAAATGACGAGACACGTGCCCAGTAAAGTTTATTTGCACTGTTCACAATGAATGTGAACATTTAATGAATGCAACTGAAGAAGTTTCCATTGTTTGTTTCGAAAGAGTTCAGCTCAATCATCTCAAAGCTGCATGGGCCGAATTTTAGAAACCGCAAAATGTCTTGTTTAAGTTTAACTCAAAGGATTCCCAAACAAGAAATTGAACACGTAAAAATGTGCACTTCACTTGAAACTATGCAAATCATTATTTATTTATGTTTTATTTATGTTTGATTTCGCTCCTGAACGATTTAAACTGACTTATTTTGAATTTCTTATAGTCATTCAGGCGAATAATTTAGCGCTCGTGTACAAACTGGTATTTCCCAATTCCGGGTTGAATGCTGAACGTATAGCTCTACACATCTCAGTTGAACGGAGTCTCCAAAGCCGCGGGCCACATTGCTGCCTTCTGACGGGTCTGCGGACCACATGCACAAAAATTAAGTTGAGTAAAACATACTAAGTAATCTAATTGGCAATAACAGAATTTCTGAATTATGATGCAGTGCATAATATAGGCTGCAGAATATCAGTTACAATTTAACTGCTTTCTTAATACTGTTGAGACAGGCCTAAATGAAGCTGACAATTCTCTAATAAAATTAAATCAAACTGGGATTCTAAGTGTGAAGTCCATAAAACAAGTAAGGATGCTGAAGTAGTGTTCATCGTATAATGCTGATCTGTAGCAGGATTTCACATACACAGAGCACACAGATTAAAGAACGTCAATGGAAATTTTCTCTCAAATTCTAAATGATATCTTGCGCAAACAAACATGGAAAATGAGCTACAGCCCAATATCCAATATAGGCTCAATAGTCACAACGTGAGAAGTGAGCTACAGCCATATCCGCCATATCCATTGTCATTCTTCGACGAAACTGGCACGAAGAAAACTCAGAAATCTGTTTTGTATGACTTGTTCACTCCATTAACTAACAACGCCAACATACATGGTACAGCCTATGTTATTGATGGAGGATTTCTCTTGCAACGTGTAGTTTGGAAGAATATTCAAATGATTCAGATACATGTCTTTGATGACAGATCTTTAGGGTAACCATCGAAAACTATAGCAGTGGCACCTTTATTGTAATATTGACTTACATATGAGACACACCGGAAAATAATTGTTGAAAACGTATCACCATTCTTCCAAACTACACGATGCAAGAGAAATCCTCCATCAATAACATAGGCTGTACCATGTATGTTGGCGTTGTTAGTTATTGGAGTGAACAAGTCATACAAAACAGATTTCTGAGTTTTCTTCGTGCCATGCCAGTTTCGTCGAAGAGTGACAATGGATATGGCGCAACTCGTACTCAAAGTACTCCATAAACTCGGTGTCTGATTTCTTAAGCACGGCTATTCTGCGGGAAAGCGACAAAGCGTTTCCGGATTCACAGGAATTTCCTCATTACTGCTTTTCCCCTGGACTTAACTCCTCTGATAGGCATGACTCAGTTTATCCTTACAAATTTGACTTGTTCAGAGTTCTTTTCATCCATGCTACTCACAGATGATTTTCCAATTTCTATGGCCTTGTGACAGTTTATGGTTTCATCACCAAGAGCCCCAGTACTGATGATCATTATACATTCTTAAATAGGAAATGGGTCATGGTACTCAAAACAGTTCACAGACGTTTGAACATCTTTGTTGTCACGCAGTATTCTTGAATCCCTTGCATCAATGTCGTTCAGAAGTACTGAACGACAAACCGCAAAAATCTTAAAGTTTTTCTTAAATAGTTGTAACTATTGGCATGGTCAGAATCCACTTTGTCAAAGTACTATCAGAAATGCTACGACCATGACTAAGGCCACCACTACTTTTCAATGATCGCACTAATGTTTTGTTCGATAGTCATATCCGTCCAATTTCTACACCTAAATTTATCTTATCGATTGTGAACCAACCATTTACCACGAACCGGTCATACTCTGTTGGCGTGAGTTTATACTTAAGGCTCAGCATATCTTGTACATAGAGTTGGGCTGACTCTGCATACTGAAAATGGCTTCTGGCATGGGAAATGGAAGCATCGGGAAGCATAAACAAAAAAATAAACAAAAAAGCATAAAGAGAAGCATAGGGAAGCATCTTGCTTACACAGTCGAGACGTAAGCTCATGTCATTCCCAATCTCACAGCTATGATTGCTTCATCATCTGTCAGATGGACCCACAGCTTGGCAGTGGGTCCACCTCGCTCAAGTTCTTAAATTTTTGCAGACCTCTGCATTGATATTTTCCATGGTTTCACTTGCTTCAAATCTGCCACAGAAGGCAGCAGTTTCAGCAGCATTTAATACAGCAGTAGTTTCTTCCTCGCTGAAGTCCACGAATAGCTCTTTCTCTTATTTATTTTATTTATTTATTTCAAGACAATTTCTATAGCGCCGTGCACTAGACAAGGGCGCTGTACACACATAGTCAAACCATATCCTAAACTAAAAAGGTGCGTCTTTAGTTCTCTCAGGAACAGTCCAGCAGAGTTGGCCTCAGTCACTGCAGTCGGCAAGGCATTCCAAAGCAATGGGTTTCCGCGTGAGAATCTCCGAACTTCGGAGTCAGTGACGGAGGCTGAACGAGCAGTATGACACGATGGCCGGAGCGAAGTGCCGACCTCCGTGCGTTCGACGTTGATCGTAGGACTAGCTCAGCCAGGTACTGTGGACAGTGCGGGTCCTTTAACGCTCGGAAGGTGAGGCAGCAGCCCTTTTGGATAATGCGCTCCCGAGCTCGAAGCCAGTGCAGCTGATCACGCAGTATGGGGGGTCACATGGGCTTCCCAGGGGCTGCTGAAGATGACCCGAGCAGCTGCATTGAGCACGGATTGCAGACGATTCAACTTTCCATCGGGTAGGCCCAGCAACACGCTGTTGCAATAGTCCAGCCTGGACAGGACAAGGGCGCGCACCAGGTGCACTGCCCCGCTGATCGGAAGATGCCGGCGGACTTACCTAATCCTCCGTAGTTGGTAGTAGCAGCCGGGGACAACATTACCGATATGTTCCTCGAACGACAACGTCTCATCGAGTAGTACTCCCAAGAGTCGTAGGCACTTTGAGGGGACGACGGTCACATCACCCAGCATGAACGGTGAAGGGCTCAGGAGATGCTTCCTTCCTTCTTATGCGATGTATCCCGAGTTCCCCGGTGGAGAGACCATCAGTAATCTCCCATCATGTTTACATCCCAATGGCCTTGGTATCGTTTTTCCATTTCTTATATATCTTGGTGAAACCACTCACCCTGCTCTAAGTGCTCTTCACTTACTGATCCAAGATTTTATGAGGAAAAATTCAGGTGAGAATGTAAAAAGTGTAGCTTCAGACTCATCTGACACCCAAGTCTTTCAAACGTTTCTAAACATGTTGTCAATTATATTTTTGCAGCCAGGGTCTTTCTCATTTCAAGAAACTTCAAAACTACCTGCTTAAATGCAGTCTAAGCATCCTTTTCTCTCAATGTCATCATTGTGTCACAACCTATGGTCCTGCAGAAGTTTTTGATGTCAGGACCAATAAAGGCATCTTCTTTTAACTTTGCTTCTGATAAGTGAAGGAATTTTTGTATAGATATTGAAAGCAAGCTTCAGATCTTGTGAGTTTCTGTGACAAATTGCTTCATAGGGTCAAATTTTATGTGTAGTGGTGGAAGCAGTACATTTTTCGAGTCTACCAAACTTACACGCACAATGTTTTTGCTTTCTGGTTCAAATTTTTCTCACTTGTCCTATGTCAACAAAAAGATGCTCCAGGAGCAAGCAAGTTCTTTTCTTTCAACCAGGAACCAAGAAGTTCAGCTTTCTCTTTGGTTAAACATAGACTAGATCATCCAATTCGCTTTGCTCAAAATGCTGAGGATTTCTGCTAAGAAAGCAGTCAGATTCGGTGTCGAGCTCTTCACACTCAGAATCACTACTAGTTGTGTAAAGAGCTTGCAATGAATCTGGTGGGATAGGAACAGGGCTACTTTCACCACGAGATACAGGACGCAAGGTGGAATGCAGACTGGGATATGAAATTTCTTTCTTGTTCTTAGAATTGTACACACTGACATCGACAGTGCAAAAATAACAGTCATCAGTGTGGTTTTTCAGTTCTCTTCATACCATTGGTACTCCAAATTTTCCAAATCTTTTCCCAAATGACCATTTCCTTAAATATTCCACATCAACATAACCCACCTTATCTGGTGCCAAAGACTTTTCCTGGTCTCCGAGTTTGACGCCAAAGTAAGCAAGGTACAGCTTCTTCACAAACTTCGTTATGTTCCTTTGCTGTTTCTTGACCATAAACTCACCACGTACCTAACAAAACTGTCAGAACTATTGACACAAAGACGACTTGCCATTTTTAAATTAAAAAAAAAAAAAATACTAAATGCCACGAGTCACGAAGATGACTCAGAAACAAGAAGAGAGACGCCAGCTTATCAAATCAGAAGACTTTCTAAGCTGGCGCCATCTGACGTCCGTGTAGAAAAACTGTACGTGATGGAGCTATTTCGTGCTCATTTTTGGATTCAGCATGTCGAAAAACATAAAGGAAGGACAAAATTACACAAAAAGCTTTTCCTGTGTAGGCCTGTGTTATTTCTGAATCAGGCAGACTTTTATTACAAATCAACTGACCTGCACGAAATTGGCGATGACTGAGTCCGTGAGATCATTATTATCATGATCATGATCATCATCATCATCATCATCATCATCATGATCATCATCATCATCATCATCATCATCATCATCATCATGATCATCATGATCATGATCATCATCATCATCATCATCATCATCATCATCATCATGATCACGATCATCATCATCATCATCATCTCACATCGTTTGCATTATAATTTATGATCCTATAATGGCTATAAATTGGTGAAATTGTACTGTGGAGACCCCTGTGATAGAGCAACTCAGTATGGGTCTAGAGCACAAATAGATTGGGCGTCGTCTTAGTCAAAGAACGGTGATTCGGTAAAGTTAGTTAACTCGACAAGCATAGACAAGACGCATGTGGTTCACGTAATTAATCTAGAGTATTTTTTTCATTGGATAAGACCCGCGTTTCACCACCGCAGCTTAACTCTGGTTACCAATTTATCCATCTATAGGCCAAGTCGAGCGCTGTTATTATTCGATGGGTGACTACTGTCACGGGCTCTAATCGTTTTTCCGGCGGCAAACTAAGCCATTCATCCATAATTTGGTGGCATCACTTAGCTGTGAAGGTAAAACGCAGGTTTAGAGAAAGCAGTACTAAGCTACTCTAGATTAATGGCGTAAGCCAACAGGGACGTCATTTGGGGGGGCAAGGGGGACATTTGCCCTCCTGATTTTTAGGGGGAAAATTTTTTTCGCCAATGTTTGTGTTATTTAGTTTTTACATACCAATTGGCTGGCTAAATAGGTACACTGAAAAGCAAAAAAGGTCAGCCACAGCCCCTAAAGAACAAAAAAAGGTCGCCAACTTTTTCGCCAACTTGTCAGGTCGAAACTCTTTTGCCCCCGAAAAACATTGAAATGACGTCTCTGTAAGCCAACCACGCTGCTTGCCTAATACACAGATATCACGCTCGTTCTAGTACGGAATCACCTCAACCTTTTAAGCGAGGAACGGCTTGGTTGGCCGCAGGCACCACAAAACCGGTATCCATCCAAGTACGAACCAAGCTAGACGTTGCATAACTTCAGTGTTCTGACGGAATTCACGGGAACGTTATGCCAGGTAAGGCAAAGAAGCAAACAAGCAATTACAGAACGATTCGACGCCTGAACAAGTTATAACAACTCTTACCTCTGGTTTTAGAACAGCTGTTAAGATTTAACAGCTGTGTTTGTAGCATAAGCCGCAATTTGAATCTAACTGCTTATTTTTGATGTGTTAAAGAGAAACGTATTCGAAGTGAGACGGACGTATATTTTCGAGATCTGCATCCTCAAGAATAACGGATTGGCTCAACTGGAACTGTAAAATCGGCTTAATAGACTTTGAGACACCTGCGGCATGGTTAATGAAGGCACGATTGACTTGACGAACAAGAACGCTCTCATTTAGTTCAGCCTAGTTCAGGGAGGGCAGATTACAGAACCGTCAGATTAATTGCGAGAAAATGTATACACACATTCCGCAATTCTTTTGTCAAAACACAGGTGAACAAAGTCGATAATGAACGGCTGTGTGCTGCGGCAGTAACCGATCGCCCAATCGCCCAAACTGACATAAATGTAGTACAAATATCTTAGAGGCAGAGTTCGTTTGCGATATTTTAAAGAATTCATTTTGTATAAGTGATGTCTGATACTGATACTGATACTGATACTGATTGCTGTTAGTCACATCTAAATTAATTCAATTCGTAGAGCGAATTAATTTGAATGCGCTGGATATCAGCCTAAATCGCTAAGCACACCATAATATTTTGACTCCACTCGATATACCGGGCTCACATTTTTTTCGACTACCCAGCCAGGTCCCAGCCTGTTGAGCACATTCAATGTTCAGAAGTAATTACAGTGTATAAAAGTTAGTTGGGACTGAGAACGCGAAACATGTAACAATTGTAACATCTTAAATCGTTATTCCAATTATAAAAAATGCGGCGTCGAAAGATGAATATGAAGTAACTTTTAGGTCCTTTAAATATTTCTTGATGTCTATGTTTATATTTTAAATAGATTTGTTTTAAAAACTGAGTTTTTAATGAACTCGCATTTTCGACTAAAAATTGATGAGATTTTATCATTTGTCGGCTTGATTCCTATAATTTGTCGACTTGATGTTTACAATTTCTCGGTTTTAATAATCATATTTAACAATTTTTTGCTTTCAGAGAATACTGCAAAGTAGCCTATATATGTGCGCTAAATAACACAACACAGTAACTTAAGAGTCACACTTGAAAATGCCAAATAACGGAAACAAAAGATCTTTACAAATTTTTCTATGTTTCATTGATTTCATCAAGACCTGCAATATGGCGCAGCATGAAAAACGAGCGTTCAGGCTGACCAAAAGATTCTGTGTGGGGAGCTGCAGAGAATCTGCTGACGAACAAAAAACCACGGATTGTGTCAGAAACTATGAAATTTGCTGAGGAAAGAAGGAATAATTATACAGTGACCTATGCGCGGTGGAAGAGTGGTTGGCCCACCGGTCTGCCAATCTGAGGTCCGTGGTTCGTCTCCCGACCGCGGCAGAAACTTTTCGGTTGTTTCTGTTACAAGCGCACCCATTTGACTCGGCAGTAGGAAAGGCGGCGAGGGAAAGGCTTGGCACTCTGCCGTCATTCAGCCGTTGCCGGATATAACTGAAGGCGCGAACCCTTCGGTTCTCCGACGGGCGGGCTCGCGTTAACTTATGGAGTCACCTTTACCTATGCAGAAGTTAAGGCGAGGCGCGACAAAAAGAGGGCTGGAAGAATCTTGTGAGGCTGTGCAGAAGCACAACTCACGTAGCAGGGAAGAATTTAAATTTATAGAAAAAAACTGCAGGGGATTGGACAGCGATGATAGAACTCCATTAATTAAAGACCGACGAAAATATTGACAAGCGATGGGTAGAATGGAACAAAAGACCACGAAGAATTTCAAGGCAAAAACAGGCTAACCGGATGATGATACGATCATCCGCCTCGATGTAAAAGCAGCCATCAGCAGGCTGAAGAACGGTCAAAATCATGGAGTGGAAATACTATGAAATTTGCTGAGGAAAGAAGTGATAACGTCCCACAGAGACTGCTGACCGAAGAGGCATTGGTCCATATCTGGCAGAGATGTTGAAAGCAGTTACACAGAACCTTATTAGAAAACTCCATCAAGCATGCTGCAGTGTGTGGGAGACTCAAGAGTTGCCAGAAGAATGGGTTCAATCAAACTGGTAATGATACCGAAGGGAGGTAACCACATCGTCTTCCTCTTGTCAACCTTCCATTCCTGTCGAAGCTGCTGGAGACTAGTCGAGAGACTGGTGAACACGCAACTCGTCAGGCACCTGGCCTGTAACGGTCTCATGCCGCGTAATCAGTCTGCCTATCAAGCGGGCCATTCCACTAAGACAGCCCTGCTCAGGATGTTCAACGACATTGTTGACGCGATTACCAATGGGGATCAGGCGTTTCTGTCTATGCTTGACCTCTCCGCAGCGTTCGATACCGTCGACCACTCTATCCTCATTCGCCGCCTCGAGCTATCATTCGGGATTAAAGACTAAGCGCTACTCTGGCTGAGAGGAGAGGACGCAGTCTGTCACCTGGGAGGGCCGCACGTCAGCTAAATGTCCTGCACGCTGCGGAGTACCACAAGGGTCGATCCTAGGCCTCCTCCATCTAAGACAGTAAAATTTGGGCAGAGGTCTTTCACCAGGGGGAATCCCCTCCTCTGGAATTCGTTGCCCGACATTGTGACTAATGCGACTAGTCTTGAAATGTTTGCTACCAGACTTAAGACGCACTTGTTTAACATCTCATTTAAGTGCAATCTGTAAAGCGCTCTTGATCTTGGCCTGCTGTGACTATAGCGCTATATAAGTTGGCATATTAACTAACTAACTAACTAACTCCTGTTTATCTTATACATCGCGGATGTGGGACGCATTGTAGACTCGCATAGGCTTGCCTGGCATGCTTATGCCGATGACAGGCAGGTGTACTCCTCCTGCCCACCCCTGGAGACGGATCATCTGCGATCTCGCCTACAAGACTGCATCTGCGAGATAATGCAGTGGACAGCGACAAATTGCCTTGCGTTAAACGCAGAAAAACAACTTTTGTGGATTAACACCCCTTGAAGGGTCCACCAGATCAGTCGAACACCGTTTACGATCGGATATGCTGTCGTCGCTCCGTCTACCGAAGTACGCCTCCTCGGTATTCTCCTCGTTCGTCGGCCAAGTGAACTTCGTAACCCGCGCTTGTTATTTTCATCTCCGAAAGATTAGGGAGATTCATCGTTACATCTCAACATCAGCTGCGATACATCTAGTTCGTGTCCTGGTGTTATCTAGGTTGGATTATTGTAATAGCCTCCTCCTCGGCCTTCCCGACTATCAGCTGGGCCGACTGCAATCGGCCCTGAACGCCGCCGCCCGGATGATTTTCGGTGTTAGGTGGCATGACCATGTTACCCCGTTATTAACCCCTTAACTGGGGATCCCGGATATATCCGTCCATTTTACAGTGAGTTACAGTTAAATACACGGTTAAGGGGTTATAAGCTCCATTGGCTCAAGATCCCGGAGCGTATCGTTTTTAAACGCTGCTCGCTGACCTTCCGAGCCTTGTATGACCCTTTCTGCCCGGAATATCTTTCGGCGTTGATACGCAGGCCGGTGATGGCAGACTGTCGCAAACAGCTTCGTTCTAGAAAATGATCGCACCTCTACGTTCCCCCTCCGTCCAAGACCGTGATGCTTGGAGAAAGATCCGTGACTCGGGCAATCCTCTTCTTTGAAACGCACTTCCAGTTTCAGCAACCAATTTCGAGTCGTTCTTATCGAACCGTAAAACGCATTTATTTCGTTTATCGTCTGACTGCCTTTTGTAAAACGATCGTGCCGTTGGCCTTGGCCATGCTATAGCGCTATATAATTATCAAGTAGAATAGAATAGAATCGAATAAAAAGGTTACCGGCACATTTTGTGTATTTTTGTGCATTTTCAACGTGAAAAAGTCTGACAAGGAAAACAGAACAAACGGTCAACACCGCTTTTTAGGAGCAGATGACTGCTCAATTTATGAGGTGATCCTCGAGAAATTTTGTAACTTCAATAGTGGTCCGCGAGGCAAAGAGGGTTGAGAGGTTGAGAGGGTTGAGGTTTCTTTAGTGAATACATGATGCCTGTTCTACACTGGCTTTCTTATCCTGCTCGAGTTGAGTTTCGTGTGCGAGAGCACTTTCTCTTTCTGGTGTCACTCCATCCTACCTTTCAGAGCTACTCCATCGTCATAGCTCCCTGATCGGCCATGTCTTCGGTCCACAACTCATGTCCTCCGTGTGACCAAAGCACGAACCTTCTTGTTCCTGAGACGAGGTTTTAAATCAGTTGGCCCTATCATTTGGAATGCTCTTGACGCGAATACCCGAATATATCTTAATACCATTAAGAGACTAACTCTTAATTATATGGCCCCCTTTTATTTTGTTTTAAACTTATCTCTTTGTCAATATGCAGTACGGTAATTGCAACGGGAGCGCTTCTGAGTGATTTTTCAAAGGAGGCACTATAAAAATATTTTTTCATATTACACTACATTACATTACAATTATACAGATTTGGTATTAGCAGAGGTGCAGTGGAAAAATTTGGAAAGATGGGATGTGGCGAAGTTATATGGTCTGGAAATCTGGAATTGAAAAGAAAAATGAGGTATGAGTTGGACTCCTGTTTAGCAAAAGAGCCAGACAATACTTTTTGGGTTTCAAACCAGTAAATGCTAGAATGATGGTGACACGATTTAAAGTATATCTCTTGTTCAGGTCCAAACTGCGGACAGTAACAGAAGAAATTAGTCGCTTCTACAAGGATCTGCTTAACAATAATGGAAAATATTTTATACCAAAGAGAGATGTCCTGATTGTTGCAGTATACTGGAATGCAAAGACGGGCACTGGCTTAGAAAGAGTGGGGAAAGTATGGACTTGGCAGGGACAGTGATGCAGACTAGAAGTTTTTTAGATTTAAATTTGTTTAAATCATTTTATTCGCGATATTTCGATACTGTGCGAAAAATATTTGAGCTTTCCGTTATTTGTAAACTTACTCTATACTGGTTTATGTCAGTATATTTTTCTTTATTCCATACCTGCTACTTGCTTGATAACTTGCCTAGTTGTTTACAATTTACAAAAAATAATTTGGCATATGTCAGACAAAGATGTTGGGTGAAATTCGGGGGAAGGATTTTTGGCATCGAGCAGTCGTCATGATTATGATAGGAGGAAATTAATTAAAGACTGGACTTTATGCTGATAGAGATATAAGCTTTCAAGTGATACTGGAGAGGTCTTAGACTTAAAGGTAATGTAACGTCTGCATAATAATTACTAGAGGCGACGCACGCTTATGCTGATGACCTGCAGATTATTATTATTATTATTATTACTAGGTGTTTACCCGTCAAAAATGACGGGGAGATTGGCTGTTCTACCACCCGATTTTGCGCAAATGCAGTAGCATTTTATGACGGGGGAGATTGGCTGTTCTACCACCTGATTTTGCGCAAATGCAATAGCATTTTATGACGGGGAGATTGGCTGTTCTACCACCCGATTTTGCGCAAATGCAATAGCATTTTGCGCAATTAATTGTCCTTAACTCGCCGCCTTTTCCTTCAACCGAGTTAACGCCCATTCGCCTGAATTGTCTGAAACTTGATAGTCAACGTAAGTGTACTGATTTGGCAGTGTCGAACGACATGCAGTGCTTGATTCTCTTGTTTGCTGTGCTGATTTTTCACGCCTAGCAACAGCCTGCTACTCATTCTCACTTGATTGTCGGAAAGCTCGTGAACGCTGGACTTTTTTTGTTTTGCACAGAGGGTTAGAAAGAGGAATAAAATAGCTAAACAATGGTGCAAACCTCATCTTCTTAGCTCTTATATAGACCGAGATGTAGCAAATTCAAAAAAATTGGAAACTTTCTCAGAATTCAAAACTTTCGCGAAATTCGCCGATAATACTTATGTTCAAACATTGGAGTCATCGGGTTAGAATTGATAGATCTTTGCCAAATGTCAACCGATTTTCAAACTTTTTGGTTTATTTTGTTCCTCTGACATCCCTTTACAACTTTGCCGCTGACCAAAGTGGGGTTATCGCTGAAAATATTTTGCTAGGGGGCTTTAAACATTTGTCGGGGGAGAAGGGTGATATTTTAGGCCGTAAAGTGGACTCTACCCCCAAATGTTTTTGTTTTGCACGGACGGTTAGAAAGAGGAATAAACAATCTAAACAATGGTGCAAACTTCATCTTTTTAGCTCCTATATAGCCTGAGATATAGCAAATTTAAAACGTTACAACAATCATTTCTGAGAACGCTTTTCCAAAAATTAAATCCCCAGTACGGTGACGACGTCTGAAAATTTAATCCCCACTTGAGGGTTAAATATAAAAATAGGTATTGAGGCTAGGAATGAATAAATATATATATAATATAATAATGGGGCAGGGCATTGGGAGAGGGAATGGAGGCTTGGGAGGAGGAAGGTGGGTTGTACGGGTTTTCGGAGCAGCGTTGTGTAGGTTTGGAAACGGGGTTTGGGGCCGGTGGGGTAGGGCGGAGCGCTGATGGGTTGGGGCCTGGGCGATTGGGAGAGGGATGGGTAGTTGGAAGGGGATAGGGAGAGGGAAGGGGAACGGGGGTTTAGGGCCGGGGCAGGAAATGGGTTGGGGCTGGAATGGGTTGGGCCTGAGGCGATTGGGAGAGAGATGGGGAGAGGGAAAAAGGATAGGGAGAGGAGGGGAACGGGGATTTGGGGCCGGAATGTGTTGGGGCCGGGGTGATTGGGAGAGGGATGAGGAGAGGGAAAAGAGATGGAGAGAAGAAAGGGGAACGGGGGTTTGGGGCCAGGGCCGGAATGGGTTGGGGCCGGAGCGATTGGGAGAGGGATGGGGAGAGGGAAAAAGGTTGGGGAGACGGAAGGGGAACGGGGTTTGGGGACGACTGGGAGAGGGATGGGGAGAGGGAAAAGGGTTGGGGAGACGTAAGGGGGAACGGGGATTTGGGGGGGGGCGATTGGGAGGGGATGGGGAGAGGGAAGGAGATGGGGATAGGGAAGGAAAAGGGGGTTTGGGGCCAGGGCGGAATGGGTTGGGGCCTGGGCGATTAGGAGAGGGATGGGGTGAGGGAAGGGGGGACGGGGGTTTAAGCTGCAATTAAGACGCTTCGTTAAACGCTCCGGTTTGATTAAACAATATTTGGTTGTCAATGACAACAGCGTCTTGCAATACCCGCCGTGTTGCCGTCGGACGGACGGACAGACGCGACAGACATCGAGAATTATATATATAGATTATTATTATTTGTTGTAGTAGTAGTAGTAGTAGTAGTAGTAGTAGTAGTAGTAGTAGTAGTAGTAGTAGTAGTAGTAGTAGTAGTAGTAGTCAGTAGTAGTAGAGATTAATGTAGCAGTAAGTAGGTAGTAGTAGTAGCGTGAGTAGTAGTAGTTACAAATTATTAAACTAATCTGGAGACAGCGTGAACACATTACAAATTATAAATGACAATAGTCGTGCGAAATAGCCAAGTTTTAGTCTCTTCTTGAAGGTATCTGGCGCTAGGGAGAGTTGAACTGAAGAAGGCAGGCGGTTCCATGCCTTTGCAGTGGTCACAGGAAAGCCACGGTCGCCTAGAGTACGAAGGCGCGTCGATGGAACGACCAGAGAGGCGGTTCCAGCAGATCTCAGGCGACGCCGTCCTGTCTGATCTGCGAATCGTGCTAATTCTGTCGCTAGGTACTCTGGGCCTATACCATTCAGGCAGCGGTAAGCTAGCGTTGCCAACTTAAACTTAATCCGCTCTGGTTTTGATAGCCAGCGGTAAGTCTCGTAGAAGCGGTGTTATGTGTTCACGAGAAGGGACCTGGAAGATCAACCGCGCCGCTGCGTTCAATACGACCTTGGAGACGGTCCAGCAAGTGTTGCGGTGATACGGCGAGTGTCGCAGATATACATATGTATATGCAGATATACATATGTATATGCAGATATACATATGTATATGCAGATATACATATGTATATGCAGATATACATATGTATATGCAGATATACATATGTATATGCAGATATACATATGTATATGCAGATATACATATGTATATGCAGATATACATATGTATATGCAGATATACATATGTATATGCAGATATATATGCAGATATATATGCAGATATATATATATATATATATATATATATATATATATATATATATATATATATATATGTCTTCCCCCCAAATGGACGAAATAAATGCAAACTTACGAAAAATAACTGAAGAAAAGGTAGCAGCAGCAATAAAAGAACTAAAAAAGCAATAAATCAGCAGGAATTGACAAAATACCAGCTGAACTTCTAAAAGCAGGAGGTAAACCCCTAATTAGTGAACTCACAAAAATCCTAAACAAATGTTGGAGTGACTAAAAGCTACCTAAAAATGGAAAGAATGAATAATAATAAAATTACCCAAGAAAGGTAACTTGGCAGACTCTCCATATGCGGGAAATTTTGTTATCAATATACAAACAAGATTGAAAGGTGAAATAGACCTAAAACTAAGAGAGGAACAAGCAGGCTTCAGAAAAAACAGATCATGCAGTGGGCAAAATATTCACCCTGCGAAATATCATTGAACAGAGCTTAGAGTTTCAACAAACAATGATTTTCAATTTTATAGACTATAAAAAGCATTTAACAGCATTCACAGAGAGGCATGTGGAATATCCTGGTAAAAACGTAAAGGTAGTCCCATACTCGATTTTCGAGTATTTGGGCCGGTGCTGATCTCCGGTTATTAGGCAAGCAGCAACGCAGGTGGCTTGCGCCAATAATTAATCTAGAGTAGGTTGCCATTACTTTCTCTAGACCCACGTTTAACCATTCGCAGCTTAACGCTGCTACCAATTTATCGACGCCTAAGCGTTGAACGGCTTGTTTGGCCGCCGGCACCACGGCTAGATCCGGGATGGTCACCCATCCAAGTACTAACCGCGCTCGACGTTGCTTAACTTCGGTGTTCTGACGGGAACCGATCGCACAGCGCCAAGTAGGCCGGGTTGGAATATTCTGGAGTTATATGGAATACCCACAAAATTTATCAACATCTTCCGTACAACCTATGCAAATTCAAGATGCTGCATAAAGACAGAAGGTGGTATGACCGAATTCTTCAACATGCTTACAGAAATGAGACAAGGATGCAACTTATCACCATTCCTCTTCCTGGTGGTAATAGATTACATCCTAAGAACAGCAATGAATAATGAAAGTTATGGCATCACATGGGGAATAAAAGGAAGACTCACATACCTGGTCTTTGCTGATGACATAGCATTGCTAGCCACGGACAGAGAAAACTTAATGAAGTGACCACAAGTCTAGAGAAACCGGCGAAAAAGTGGGTATAAGGATAAGCAGTGAAAATCTAGAATCATGCAAATAGGAATACAAACCAAAAAGACACCAATCATGATAAACAACCAGATAATTGAAGAAACAACTAAGTCTCCATTTCTAGGAAGTATAATAACACACGACGGGGATACAGAAGCAGATATTAACTGCCGTGTGGGCAAAGCAATTGCGATATTCCAGAAAATGACAAATATATGGAATCCAAAAAGATAAACACTGAAATTAAAATCAGAGTCTACAAAAGTATCATTTTGCCCAGTGACCTATGCTTCGAAAACACTGAGAATCACGACCAAAATAGCAAACAGACTAGATGTGTTCCTCCACTGATGCATAAAGAGGATATGGAACATCAACTACAAAGAACACATTATAAATGAAGAAATCTTGAAAAAAGGCAATCTGAACAGACTGGAAGACATCATAACAGAACGCAGATTGAGAATGACATTAAACATTCTCCGACTATCAAATGAAATATATACCTGCAAAAATCGCTTTGTCATGGACACCCACAAATGGAAAGAGGAAACGAGGTTCGTCCTGTAAAGACTTGGAGAAAAACAATAATATCATTTTTAAAGCCATCCAGCTGTGAACTTACAGAAGCCACCTTTAAAATGTGGAAACTGTGAAAAGGAATTCACACGATCGGAAAGCTTAAGACGGCATATGACGACACGTTCTGATGAAAAGTCTTATGTCTGCCGTGAGTGTGGGAAACGATTCTCGCGGATTGACCATCTCACTCTGCACATGCGGACACATACCGGAGAACGCCCCTATAAGTGTCACGAATGTGGCAAACAAACAGTTTGGGTCTGGGCCACATCTGAGAAAGCATGCACGAAAAAAGTAGAATTCCATTAATTTTTATCTGTAACTGGAATGGACGAGCATTCTTGAGCATTGATGCGATCAGAGAACATGTACAGGAGATGCAGAACACTGAATAATTTAATTTGTTTACATGTTTGTGAAGAAGGTTTTGCGCTGTAATGGACTGAGAACAATATAGTATGATGGTCAGAGAAATAAAAGTCAAGAGTCCAGGAACAGGTGGAAATGTTGCTGAAATCCTGAAAGTGGGCGGATAACAGCTGGAGGTTCTACCGTGTCGAATGACTTCCTGAAGTCTATGAATCAGTTGTTAGCTTGTATATAGGTAGAACACCTAATGATTTGGACATAATTGGATTCTTGCGGGGTAGACAGCAAAGCCACATGAATACTAGAAACCGCAAAAGCAGCAGTAGGAATGGGACAAGAACTAGGAGACTGGTTCGAGCAAAAGAATAGAACAAAACATGGAGACCCAGTCTCAACCATCAACTTCATCGCATATCTAGAAAATATAATGGATGTACACTGGTGGGATCGTATCTGCAACGCACAAATCCCCGAGTCCACTGGCCTCCCCTCGGTAGCTGACTGCATCTCTATGCGACGCAACGCCATCTTCGAACAGTTCGTCAGGTTACAGAAAGATGCGCCAGCCACCGCACCTTGCGCCGTCAAGTCAACCTCGTCATCAACCGCCTCGCGGACCGCACTTGGAAGCGTAGCTATCTGAAAAAGATCACAACTGGTTTGCATCTTACCTCGGTCTTTTCAAGTCTCGGCCAAATTTATCTATCTCACAGTGTCGATTTTGGGGTGCCTCAATTGATCTGTTCTTTGGCCTGTACTGCTCAACCACACCACTCTCATCTTTAATTAATTCTCTCAATTTAAATCACCAACTCTATGCCGATGACAGTTATTCCTTTCCTTAGTTAGTTAGTTAGTTAGTTATAGGCTAATTTATATAGCGCTATCGTCCTAGCGGGCTAGAGTCAAGAGTGCTTTACATTGAATTAAAAGAGTGTACGTACAAGTGCGTTTTTAGTTTTTCCTACTCACCTTCTTCATTTAATGCATATGCTGTTGTGATTGAATCTGCATTCTCGTCAATCTCTGCGTGGATGTCATCTAATCTCCTCGCTCTCAACCCATCTAAGGCAGAGTTTCTTTTAATTGGACTACATCAACAACTCAAACAAATTGACAATCTTAAGCTAGTTTTGGCTCCCGACGCCATAATAATTCCTGTTCCAGCTGCAAGAAATCTCAGATTCAAATGTGATTCGTACCTAAACTTGTAATCACAAATCTCCCAACTTTCAAAAGCCTGCTATGTTCATATCCGTGATCTTCGTCGCCTACGTCTTTGCCTCGATACCAAAACTGCTTCCACAATTGCCACCTCAATAGTCGTGCTAAATTAGATTATTGTAACTCCCTCTACTATAACCTTGCCAAAGCCTCTATTATCAAATTGCAATCAATACAAAATGCACTGGCTCGCGCTGTTACCAAGTCATCAATCTGCGTATCGGCGATTTCACTCAACAGAAACAGCGGTAATTAAAGTCCACAACGACCTCGTGCGCGCCATAGATGATGGCAAGGTCACTGCACTTGTACTACTTGACCTCAGCTCGGCTTTCGACACGGTGGATCATGACATACTGCTCCGTGTCCTGGAGGAACGTTTCGGAGTCAGCGGAGTTCCCCTTGGCTGGTTTCGTTCTTACCTCACTGGACGCGAGCAGATATTTCGCCAACTCAATGATTCCTCGCCAGCTTTGTCTCTCGAGTGCTCTGTGCCCCAGGGCTCGTCTTTGGGACCGATTGCCTTCATCACATACACAGAAGACTTTTCCCTCATTTTTCAACGCCACGATCTTCGCCATCATATTTTTGCTGATGATAAACAGATCTACGATCATGTGGACGTTAAAGACGTCGGTCTTGCTCTTGGTCGTCTCCATAACTGCATCACAGAGGTCCAAGGATGGTGTTCCTCACGACGATTGCAACTTAATGCTTCCAAGACTGAGCTTGCATGGTTTGGCTCACATGCTAACATGCTTAAGCTGTCTAACATCGATTGTAGTCTTGCACTTCAGGGCACCATCGTCCGCCCTTCTTCCGTCGTCAGAGATCTTGGAGTACTGTTTGACAACGAATTGACCATGAAGCAACATGTTGGACAGTTAGCCAAGAGCTGCTTCTATCACATACGACGTATCCGCCAGATTTGTCGAATCGCTGGCAAAGAAGTCGCTGCGCAACTGGTTTATGCGTTTGTTCTGTCCAGGCTAGACTATTGTAATTCTGTTCTTGCCGGCCTTCCAAAGTCTACACTGGCCAACCTGCAGCGCGTACAAAATGCTGCTGCACGTCTGGTGCTGGACCTAAAACCTCGAGACCACGTTACTCCGGCGCTTCGCGAACTTCATTGGCTTCCAGTCCAGTCACGGATACAACACAAACTATGCACGCTGATGTTCTGTGCACAGTATGGTCTTTGTCCGACCTATCTGGCCGATCTGCTCCAGCCAACATCAACCGCCATTGGTAGACCAGGCCTAAGATCAGCCTCTATCAGTCAATACCAGAAACCTCGTCTTCGGACAGTCATGGGGCAACGAGCCTTCTCGTACGCCGGACCCCATGCCTGGAACGCCCTTCCACCAGCGCTACGGAACATAAAGTCGCTCGTCGCTTTCCGTAAACATTTGAAAACACATCTGTTTAATTGTGCTTGTAATAATTGACATAATTGACATTAATTGTAATGCGCTTGCTAACATTGATTGATTAGGCGCAATATAAATAGTTAATTACATTACATTACATTACATTACATCACATCACATCACATCACATCACATCACATCACATCACATCACATCACATTACATTACATTACCTAATAGGACTTTTAGGGGCAGTGATGCAGACTAGACGCTCGAGATTTTATTCCGTTGAATTTGTTAATTAATTCGACAAATTTCAATATTGTTCTTGCGAATTTTTAAAATTTTACTCTAATTTTAAGACGTTTTCAGCTGTTTATGTCGGTATATTTTTCTTTAACTATTTTTATTTAACTCCGCCATAATCCATAGACTTAGAATCAACATGATCTATCATCGCTCATTTCATTACATCATACCGAATTTAACTCCAAACATTCTTTTAGTTTTTCTATTAAATTAACTTATTTCACTCCACACTAACATCGCCCGCACTATTGACCTCATGCTGAGCTTGTGATCCGCTGCATGAGCGAAAAGACAATTGGATTTTTCTTCACAATTTTACTTTCCTCGTTAATGAGATTAATCATCATGACATCATGACATTATTTCCTCTTTATTTGTTTATTCTAACTGTTCATTTCTTTTCCTCGAAATTTGATGTACGCAAACCGATTAATCATTGGACCTACCGCACTGCCGTTGATCAATACTCACATTTGAACTAAATTCCTATCTCCTTTTCATTAACCCTCCGTTGTTCACATCTTCGTATTCACCGTTTACATTTCCGTCTCATGCGACGCTCAGATATCATCTTCATCATTCTTGCTCTTTCAGGCGATATCCACCCAAATCCTGGACCATCCCAACCACATATAACACTCTGCACTCTCAACATTAGATCCCTCACTAATCCTCAACACACACATTCACTACATGAACTCAACTAACATCAAATTAGGCCCCCTCTTTCCAATGCACACACTTCACTCCTCTGCCATAGACATAGTTGCACTAACTGAAACCTGGGTATCTCCGTCTTCTACTTCATGTCAACTGATTGAGGCAACCCCACCTGGCTTCTCCCTCCTAAGTTTTCCTCGTTCAAAAAAGTCTACCAACTGCTCTTGTAATTTAGGTGGAGGCACCGCTTTTTTTATTCGTGATCATATACAAATTAGCAACTCCTCATCAATTAATATCTCTTCATTTGAATGTTCATCTGTCACTCTCAATCTTCCTCTCTTAAAACTAACTATTTTAACATTTACCGGGCCCCATCATCATAAAAATATTCAACCTCATTCATGACATTCCTCGACGAATTTTCCTCCTTTTTAGGCTCTGCAGCTACAACTCCACATGAGTTCTTAATTACCGGTGATGTCAATGTACATGTGATGATCCCAACTCTATCCAATTCATACAACTGCTCACTCAGACTAACCTCACACAACAAATATCTCTTCCTACTCACACTTTTGGACATACTTTAGACTTGCTCATCACGTCTTCTTCTTCATCACATCTCCAATTTCAGCAATTAGCCAATTCTCTCCATCTGATCATTTTCCCATTTCCATTTTAAGTATCTGCTCGCCAACTCCTCCGCCTAGTGACACCTACTCATTCCGCTGTCTTAAAAAAAATTGACGTAGCCTTGTTCTGTGACAACATTAAATCATCTGAAGTAATTACTAACCCCCCCCCCACTTCTCTGCCGTCAATAAATACAATTCTTTGTTATCCGGTCTTCTTGATAAACATGCTCCTATCAACACAAAACCTCTTTCATCACACAACAGCAAACTCTGGTATAACTCTTTCATTCATGCTTTCAAGTCCTTTTGCAGACGTCTTGAACGAACATACCATAGAACACATTCTCCATCTGACCTTTTAAATCTTCGTTCCGCCACCAACCGCTACCATAATCTCCTTACATCTGTCAAAAAGAAGTACTATTCTAACATCATTTCAACAAATAGCTCAAACCCACGTAAGCTCTGGAAAACCGTAAATGATCTTTTCCATCGCAAAGAATCAAAACCTCTCCTTCAATCCATTTCTCTGTCAGAACTTGCTGAATCTTTTGCTAATGTCTTCTCTACAAAAATCTCTAAGATTCGCAGTGTCCTTAAGTCTTTCGCTATTACTCAAACTACCTCTCCTCATTACCCTTCTCTTCGACAACCCCCATGCAATTTATCCAGCTTCACTCCTGCAACTGATGAAGAGGTATCCAAACTTTCTTTCCCAAACAAACAATGTGACCTAGATCCCATACTTACCTCTTTACTCAAACAGTGTGCCATCGTGCTTTTACGCCTATCATAACTAGAATCATTACCTCAGGCAGTTTCCCATCTTCATTCAAATACTCTTTTGTCACTCCTCTCGTAAAAAAGCCTGGTCTTGACAGAGAAGATCTTAATAACTATCGCCCCATCTCAAATCTTTCACTTCTATCAAAACTTACTGAGAAAATTGTGCTTTCAAGACTGACCGAACACCTTTCAAACAACTCGCTATATAATGCTCATCAGTCTGCCTACACTAAACATCACTCAACTGAAATCGTTCTCGCCTACATTCATGACAGACTCTTAACCGCAATTGGTCTCCGACAAGTTACTTGCCTTTGTCTCCTTGACCTCTCTGCTGCATTTGATACCATAAATCACAAAATTCTGCTCGAACGACTCTCCCTCTCTCTCTGGTTTGGAATATCTGTAAAAGCTCACAACTGGTTTTCATCTTATCTTAAATCCCGGTCTTTTCAAGTGTCCTGTCTTAGCCAAATTTCTCTATCTCACAGTGAAGATTTTGGAGTGCCTCAAGGATCTGTTCTTAGGCCTGTACTGTTCAGCCTTTACACCACACCGCTCACATCTTTAATTAATTCTCTTAATTTAAATCACCAACTATATGCCGATGACACTCAGCTATTTTCTTTCCTTCTCACCTCTTTCTTTCAATGCTTCTATTATTGAGCTTGAATCTGCATTTTCATCAATCTCTGCTTGGATGTCATCTAATCTTAACCCATCTAAGACAGAATTTCTCTTAATTGGACTACCCCAACAACTCAAAAAAAATTGACAATACTAAACTAGTTTTGGCTCCTAACACCACAACAATCCCTGTTCCAACTGCTAGAAATCTAGGATTCAAATTTGATTCTTTTCTAAACTTCGAATCACAAATCTCCCAGCCTGCTATGTTCATATTCGTGACCTTCGCCGCCTACGCCCTTGCCTAGATACTAAAACTGCCTCCACAACTGCCACCTCAATAGTCCACTCCAAATTAGATTATTGTAACTCTCTACTAATAACCTTCCCAAAGCCTCTATCAACAAATTGCAATCAATACAAAATGCACTTGCTCGTGCTGTTACTAAATCACCTAAATTTTGCCATACTAAAATCATTACATTGGCTTAAAATAACAGAACGTATCCAATATAAGGTAATAACACTTAGATATAATACAACACTTCATTCATCAAAACCTGTCTACCTTAGATCACTATTAACCCCTAAGCCTCCTCGCCCCGCACGTTCGTCATCTCATCTCACTCTTTCACGCCCGCTGAATCAGTCGTTTCTGACAATTTGCAACCGTGCCTTCTCATACGCTGCACTTGAACTGTGGAACTCGATCCCAACTTCCCTCCGCAGACTTGGGCACTTTCAAATAATAACATCTGAATCCTCATTTTCTATAATTCCTGCATTATCTCCTCAAGTCTTTAGGTCTTAGCTTAAATCCTTCCTTTTTCAAAAATCATATCCTCCATAGCTGTAACCACCTAGCCTCACTGCCCTTTGGATGTTGACTATGCCTTCCCCATAGCTATTTTAAGAGAGACTGAGCGCCTAAGAATAAGCAGCTACTGTTGTGCTGTCCAAGGAGCTATAGAAATCCACGATATTTTCCTTTACTTTACTTACCTACCAACCTCGGCGTCGACTTCCTAGTCCGTGCTTACATGACCACAGGGGTCGATTAATTATTGTAATAGTATTCTCTGAGGCCTGCCCGACTACCAGCTATAATTCCTGCACTATCTTCTGAAGTCTTTAGGTCTGTGCTTAAATTCTTTCTTTTTTTCTTAAATAATTTCCTCCATAGTTGTAACAACCTAGCCTCACTGACATTTTGATGTTGGCTATTGCTTGGCTGATCGTAGCTTTTACTTTTCTCGTAGCCATTTTAAGAGAGGCTGAGCGCCTAAGAATAAGCAGCCACTGTTGTGCTGCCTCCAAGGCGCTATAGAAATATATGAGATTTTACTTACTTAGTCCACGCATGAGATGAATTGGCCAACTTCATAATGATAATAATCCTGTCGCGAAGCTCTGCTGACAGGCAATCAAACGCGGCCATTCTGGAGCGACGATCCTCGCTAATCACGCGACAAGGATAGACCTGCTAGAAGAAGAAGAAATCGAAAACTTACAGTCGAGCCTCAACAATGTGGGTAGAGGCTGTATAACCTATGGGACTGACGATAAGTATAGATAAAAAACAGAACCAATGGTATTTGGAAAACAAGAATGCACTGAAAACGTGACAGTCAATGGAATTAAAATCGCACACGTTACAGAATTCGAATACCTTGGGACATGAGATGATGACTGAGTCGTAGTGTTCCTCACGAAGATTGCAACTTAATACTTCCAAGACTGAGCTTGCATGGTTTGGCTCACTTGCTAACATGCTTAAGCTGTCTAACACCGACTTGCACTTCAGGGCACCATTGTCCGCCCTTTTGCCGTCGTCAGAGACCTCGGAGTCCTGTTCGACAGCGAATTGGCCATGAAGCAACATGTTGGACAGTTAGCCAATAGCTGCTTTTATCACATACGACGTATCCGCCAGATTTGTCGAATCGCTGACAAAGAAGTCGCCTCGCAACTGGTTTCCGCGTTTGTTCTGTCCAGACTATACTATTGCAATTCCGTTCTTGCCGGTCTTTCAAAGTCTACACTTGCCGGCCTGCAGCGCGTAAAAATGCTACTGCACGTCTGGTGTCTGGTGTTGGACCTGAAACCTCGAGGCCACGTCACTGCGGCGCGTCAGTATAGTAACGGATACAACACAAACTATGCACGCTGATGTTCTGTTCACGGAATGGTCTCTGTCCGACCTATCTGGCCGATTTGCTCCAGCCAACATCAGCCGCCATTGGTAGACCAGGCCTACGATCAGCCTACTACCATTCAATACCAGAAACCTCGTCTTCGGACAGTCATGGGGCAACGAGCCTTCTCGCACGCTGGACCCCATGCCTGGAACGCCCTTCCACCAGCGCAACGGAACATAAAGTCGCCCGTCGCTTTTCGCAAACAGTTGAAGACACATCTGTTTAATTGTGCTTACAATAATTGACACTACTTGTAATGCGCTTGCTGACATTGATTGATTAGGCGCAATATAAATAGCTAATTACATTAAATTAAGTTATATTAAATCAAACTAAAAGAAGAATAGCGAAAGCAACAAAAGCAATGGCAGTCCCTATGGAATATATATATATATATATATATATATATATATATATATATATATATCTGTCATCTTTTACTGTGTCCAGCCGTTGATTCCGAAACGATTTCTCTCCACTTGTCTCTGTTGCTCGCCAGTTCCTCCAAAGTCGTCCTATTTCTTCCGGTTGTTTTCCTTCCAGCTTGAACCCCACCGTGTTGAGGTCTTTGCTTATGCAGTCTGTCCATCTTGTTCTTTGTCGCCCTTGACTTCTTTTACCCTCCTGTTTATGATAGTGTGCTATTTTTGGCAGTCTTTCGTTTTCCATTCGCAATATATGTCCCAGCCATTCCATTCTTTTCTTTCTTACGATGTTACTGGTTGTTGCGTCCTGGAATGGCTGGGGCATATATTGTTACATGCTCTTTATAGCCAATTCTCATGATCCTTCTTAACTTGTTTTCACAAGTTTGTTTTCACAAGTCATTTGTTTTCACATGCGTCTATCCTTTTTCCCATGCTGCCGGTTATGTTCCATGTTTCTGCTCCATATGTCAGTACTGGAATGGAATATTCGACAGTTTCATGTTTATATATAATTATATATATATATATTTATATATTATATATATATATATATATATATATATATATATCAATATCATATTAAAATCCTTCCTCTGTGCCTCTGTTACCTTCAAGCGTTCTGATTAGTTGACGTTGCGGTGAAATCGACGTTGCGCAATCGACGTTGCGACGTTGCGCAATCGAATTGCCTTTTCTCTGTCAAACGTTCAAGCGTTCGGATTGCTTGGCTGTGAGAGCGTTTTGATTGGATGGCTGTGTGATTTTCTCATTGGTTACTTTCAAAGCGTTCTGATTGGTTGGGTGGGTGAGCGTTCTGATTGGTCGTTCTGGAATATTCGTTGCCTCGAGCGAAGCCAAGCGAGCATTGCGCGTTGTGGATAGATATTAGTATTAACCTGCATTGCGAGCGAAGCGAGTATTTTTTCTCTAATATATATATATATATATATATATATATATATATATATATATATATATATATTTGAATTTTAAATCTACCAACCCACCATCTTTTTCCAGTTGATATTAATGACTTCTGGTATTTTTTTAAGATTTACAAAAATATTTAGCACTTGCACAATCGGTGAAGTTTTAAATACGAGTCATTGCATGTCAATTCAACAAAATTATTGGCTCCAGGTCAACCATCTCAAAGCATTATTAAATTCACCACAAATGTTCCTCAAACACCCAAGTGAAAGTTTGCAAAATTATAGCCCACTCTCCTGAGCAGTTTTTGAGATATTCAACTTTGATTGTACCTATCGTGAGTCGTTTTGGGCGTTTCGTGACAGCCGATTAAATTTCTCACAATATCAGACCCCTATTATTTAAGAAATATCATAGCTAGGGTGCTGGAACTTTATGAGCTTATTCACTACTAGTAGTGTTTTACAAAACAAGAGCCTAAACAAAACAAGAGTTTTGTCTATTGACAAAACTTGACTCCATGCAGAGTCACAAATTATGATGAAAAAATTCGCACCTTTCCTGATATTCAATATTTAGCCCTTCCAACTGAACCTTGCTCTTTATTTTGCTCCATTGGCTCAAGATCCCGGAGCGTATCGTTTTCAAACGCTGCTCGCTGACCTTCCGAGCCTTGTATGACCCTTTCTGCCGGGAATATCTTTCGGCGTTGATACGCAGGCAGGTGATGACAGACTGTCGCTAACAGCTTCGTTCTAAGCAAACGATCTCACCTCTACGTTCCCCCTTTGTCCAAGACCGTGAAGCTTGGAGAAAGATCCGTGACTCGGGCAATCCTCTCCTTTGGGACGCACTTCCAGTTTCAGTGACTATTGGCAACCAACTTCGAGTCGTTCTTATCGAACCTTAAAACGCATTTATTTCGTTTATCGTATGACTGCCTTTTGTAGAACGCTTTTGCCTTTGGTCTTGGCCATGCTGTCTCGCTACATAAATTATCAAGTAGAATAAGAATAGAATAGAATTCCGTAAACTGTCCAATAACTATATTTTCTTTTAGTGCTAACAGATTTTCCATATTATTTCTTTCTGAATTTTTACTGGGTCTAAAAAATAAGACCGAAGGCCTTATGACGAAAATTGGCTTCGAATGTGAAAATGGCCGTGTGGGACATATGGCGGCTTACAATGAATGGTATCACTAAATAGAGCACATTCATTGCTACAACATATCCAAAATCTGTTATGGTACTTTTTCTCTTCCTTGTGTGTAAGCTTGCAACCAATTGAACCGCAAAGTCCTTTTCCCTTTGTACAGCCAGAAACTTGAGGTTTTCGTAATCTGTGATCGCTGCTGTAGCATTTTGGTGTGCTACGTCAAATAGGTCGAGCAGTCTTTCTTCAAACAAACTCGGATTGGACACATTTTTCGTAGATTTACGACTTATTAGTTTCTTCATGCCCTTCCACTCGCTGTGTAGTTTTCTACGTACTCAGTTACATAATTGGGTGATTTTGTCGGAATTCTTGCCTTTCACCAAATTGGTTGTAGTAGTTCAGTTGTTTTTCAATACTGTCTTTGAGAAACATTGTTATTATCATCATTAAAATGAAACAAGGCTTTGAAGCACTTCTCCACGAGAAGGAAGCTTAGCATTGTTGAAGTCCTCTCTCGTATTTCCAATAAACCAGATGGTTCAAGCTGAACGATTGCTTCCAGTTACAATATTGACATGTCAGACATGCAAACCACAAGGTCAATCATTAATTTAATTACAAGTGACATTTTTATAGTCCAACAATAAGAAATAACATGAAAATACTAGAATGTAACAGGCTTTGATTGCTTTTGTGCAAGTCCTAAACATTGAAATAATTTAAGTTTTTCTTCTTTTCTGTTAATGCTGAATAAAATTTAAAAAATCTAAACCTCGGAGAAAGAAAACAGCCCCAATCTTTTTTTTTAGCATTGTCGTAAGAATCATCCTACTATATATATGTATATATGTATATATGTATATATGAGCCGCTTACCATTAATACACACCCAGGACGCCCTAATTCTCCTTAAACTGTATATATGTATATATGTATATATGTATATATGTTATATAAACATGCGCCTGTAACCAATATACGCTGCCTATCATGTGGCGGACTGGGCATTCGTCAGGTGTCTTCGCTGGCATCTTCTGCCTTTTTGGCTTCATGCGAGTATATCATCCATTCTCCAGTATATATGTATATATGTATATATAAGTATATATGTATATATGTATATGGTCTGCGCTATATATTGTAGTATATATGTATATATGTATATATGTAAAATATATCCCATGGACTCTCCTGCAAACTCGGACCGTATATATTCCATGCTATACGTAGTATATGCGAGCTGGCATATATATGTATATATGATGGATATATGTATATATGTATATATCTGCCATTGACGTCTCTCTCTTACAGGAGCTATGCTGAAGCAGCATCAGTCGGGAAAGTCGCCATATATATATAGACTCTTGTATATATCATATATAGAGAGTTGTCGTCATATTTTTGTAACGCATTTCCATGACGTTACAACGCTTTAATATCGCCTATTTCTGTATTCTGATATATATATATATACACTTTTTTGTATATATGTATATATGTATATATGTATATATGTATATATGTATATATGTATATATGTATATATGTCTATATGTATATATGTCTATATGTATATATGTATATATGTATATATGTCTATATGTCTATATGTATATATGTATATATGTATATATGTATATATGTATATATGTATATATGTATATTTGTATATTTGTATATTTGTATATTTGTATATTTGTATATTTGTATATTTGTATATTTGTATATTTGTATATTTGTATATATAAGTATATTTGTATATATAAGTATGTATGTATACATGTATACATGTACACATGTATACATGTATATATGTATACATGTATATATTTATATATGTATGTATGCATATATTTATGTATGTATGTATATATATAAGGGTGGGTCATAAAAAATTTCTTCAGGAGTTGCTGATTCGGCTCGGGTGTAGAAAGTTGCTATAGGTGCTCTTATTTATAAAAAGCACCGAAACTTTTAACTCAGCAGTTGTCTTGTCCCCGTAACTTTACATCATACACCATGAAAAGCAATTAGTTGACATTATCAGAAATACATCACTCATTGCCCTTTGGATGTTGACTATTGCCTGGCTGATAATATACTTTCCCATTGCTATTTTAAGAAAGGCTGAGCGCCTAAGAATAAGCAGCTACTGTTGTTCTGCTACCCAAGGCGCTATAGAAATCCACGAGATTTTACTTTACTTTACTTTACACTTTATTGTGATACAATTCCAGATCTGTAACCTAAATTTAACATAAACAACAAGTATATAATTACAAAAGTAATATACATACGTTTTAGAAAATCTTATTTATAGCCAACAACAGGCAGTTCTGTTCTGGATGCAGTAGAGTGTCGAATCTTTCCATGTCGGGATTCATGTCCATAAACTGTAGATCTTGCTGCAGAGCAACATGTTCAACTGCTTGATAGTGGTGAGGTATACAAGAAATGACATCAACCTGATGGTGTGGAAGACTTTAAATGTCAGTAACTGCTAGCAATGGTGGTGGTGTTAGGTGAGCTGAATTCCAGTCAATCGTATCAACGTACATCAACGTACGCATGACGTTAAGGTTGATGGTTGACTTACCAAAAACACGCACGGAAGAACCAGATGAATTACTCTTGAAATTGTCATATACATCCGCAAGAAAAACCTTTTCGCGATGGGCAAAGTAACTTGTTCTGCAACACAGGTTCCGATATTTTCTAATCTGCTTCAAGCTCATGACACTGTTTCAGCAGGTATAAAGTTCTCTGCTCCATTAGCACAAGAAAGATGACTCTTGTTGGTGTTGAACCACTAAGGAGGTGTTGATGTTGAACCACGAAGGAGCATAAACATTAATGATAAAGTGTACAGTTATTGTACAGGGATGATGGACAAGACTCTTTGACACATACAACCTCAAATTCTGTTTGCTTTTGTCAGCCACCTTGCATGACTTACATTTCCTGTCACTGTGTTCTGTGCAGACGTAATTTCATAATTATATGCATAGCCTTGATGCACTGCTAAATATGCTTGAAAATGATATATTTGATCTGTAGGTCTACTTAACCTCATGAATGACGTCAACCACGGTAGGTGGCGCCGCGTGTGGCTGCATAGAATTCCGACCGTGTGATGTAAATCATTTAATGCTTTCTTTTCGAGTTATTTTCTCGTTTGGCTCCTCATGATTTGCTAAAATTCGTACTTTTCGACAGTTCATCTGGAAATGGTACCAATTTAATATTTATTTGAGTGACTTTGGCGGAATTTTGGAAGAACTGTTCAATCTTATCTTCAACACCGTTAACATTTTGAAAAATACCGTTAATTCAAGATGGCTGCCGCTACGTTTCTCAACTGGATTTTGATGGTTCCTGAACGTTCGTTTAATTCCTTTTCTTGTCAACCGTTCGTTTTTCACGCAGAATTTTTCTAGTTGGAGGTCAGAGAGGTTCACTCTGTTGCACGTTGAAGTCTGGTATTTTAACTGTATCGGCGGGTATAAAGAATTCGGAATCTGACCAGATACTAGCCATACATGCTGACACGAGATCTGTTGTTGTGCTTGAAGTCGTCTAGAGTCACCCTCGATGCCTCGGTACGACATGTCATCGCCCAGCTGCGATTAGCTAGGCGTGGCTGCCGTGCGGGAAAAATTGTAGACGCAGACCCACATTGCACTCCAGCTATGCCTATCCACAGGCGCAGCAGGTTGCCTGCATCTGTGACAACAGTCTCAATCGCCGATCTTGCGATCATCAGCTGATACCGATTGTTATCGGTAATCGATATTCCAGCAAGGAGACACACGTGCTGTCCGACCTTGAAAGTCCAAGAGTTCGTCCGTTGTTGTTGTATCCTAAAATCGAGCGCCACCTTAATTATCAAACGCGAGAACTTGGCTTTGGACTTCAGAACATCCGTTCTGTAGGTAGCAAGGTGGACAATGTAGTTGACCTTCTGGATGATTTTCGACTTGACCTACTTCTCTTATCAGAGACCTGGCACGAAGACTCAGACGCTGTCCCCATCAAGAGGTTACGGGGAATGGATCTGAACGTTGTTGAAGCAGCCCGACCCATTGCTGCAGATGCTCGACAGACTGATGCGAACTGGACTAACCATGGTGGATTAGCTGTGATTTCGAAATATGGAATTAACATCACAAAACTGAAGACTACACTCAAGCCGACAACGTTTGAGTATTTGTGCTGCCGGGTCGGTAGCACAAAGGCGACTGTAGTCATGGTTGCAATCTACAGACCAGGATCTCAACGTGTCTGTGAGCGATTTTATGAGGAATTTACGCTACTTCTCGAGTCTCTTGCGACGTATAATTGTGTGTTTTATGTCGCTGGGGATCTTAATATACATTTGGAGAAGCCTGCGGACAGTGCCTGTCAAAGATTAAACCAGATCTTGGGAAAATTCAACCTGCGGCAATATGTTGATGAACCTACTCACGAACTTGGTGGACTGCTGGATGTTGTGATTGGACCGTGTGACTTGGCGCCGCTCAAGACTGTAGTTGAGGAAACGGGCTTATCTGATCATAAGCTTGTATGTTGGTCAGCACGTGCTGTACAGCCTCCTCCGGAGTTTAAAGTAGTCAAGCGGAGGAACTGGAAGCATTTCGATCAGAACCTCTTCATATTGCGTATTAAAGAACCTGAGCTCTGTTTATCGATCGGACATGAGAAGTCGGCATCGGAGCTGGCGGAACTTTATCACTCTGTTATAGTGCAAATACTCGATGAATTAGCCCCAGTGACCGAGATGAGGGTTCGTGTTCGCCCCCACTGCCCGTTCTATGATGAGGAGTGCAGACAGGCGCGCAGAACAGTGCGGCGTGCAGAGCGGGCTTATAGAAGATCCAAAGGTACTGCTACGGAAGATGAAGCGCGAAAATCTCTGACCTCCACTCTTAAATCAAGAAGGTGCCTGGTGAAACAAAAAGGCCGGAGATACTGGAAGGGGTTGCTGCAGTCAGCACATGACGATACGAGGGGAACTTGGAAGGCTCTCAATTCGCTCCTTGGTGAGAGTAGAGAGGGCTCAGCTCTATGCCCCGAATTCAGTGCTGAGGATTATCACCGCTACATTGATGGCAAGATCAGAGGAATACGAAAAAAGACTGCGAGTGCTGGATCGGCATCTTTCTCTAACTATAACGGTCCGCGTCTCACTGCTTTCTCCAACCCGACGCTGGAAGAAGTAATTGTCTCCGTGCGTTCGTCACCGAATAAGCAGTGTGCCTCTGACCCGCTGCCTATGTGGCTCCTGAAGGAGTCCATTGTTGTACTGGCGCCATTCCTGACGACGCTTATGGCTGTCTCTCTGGAATCAGGAGAATTTCCAACAACTTGGAAGCATGCGATCGTTACTCCGCACCTGAAACGGTCGGGACTTGACCAGTCTGATGTCTCCAATTATAGACCGGTCTCCAACCTCCCTTTTCTAGCCAAGCTACTAGAGAGAATTGTCAACAAGCGGATGGTCAGTTTTCTGAGTGTGAATGGACTGATGCCGCAACAACAATCAGCCTATCGTCGTGGACACTCCACTGAAACAGCCATTCTGAAAATATTCAGTGACCTGGTGGATGCGACTGCAAATGGGCGAGTTGCACTTCTCTGCCTGCTCGATCTTTCGGCTGCTTTTGACACAGTCGATCATCAGATTCTCATCCGTCGGCTTGAAACATCGTATGGATTGGCAGGCCAGTCACTTCAGTGGATGAGGAGCTACCTCATCGGAAGAACACAAGCTGTATGGTGTAATGGTCTAATGTCCCAGAAGAGCCAAGTTCACCATGGAGTTCCACAAGGATCAGTCCTGGGTCCCTTACTTTTCATCTTATACGTTGCGGACATTAGCTCAATCGTCAAGGCTTTTGGCTTGTCATCGCACTCCTATGCTGACGATGGGCAAATTTATTCCTCGTGCATGCCGTCGGATACAGAGCGACTTCGGATGTCCTTCACGAATTGCATATCTGCAATCATCAAATGGACAGAAGAAAATCGTCTGGCATTGAATCCGGACAAGACGGAATTCCTCTGGATTAGCTCTCCAGGAAGAAGGAAGTTGTTGAGTCGAGTCCCTTTCACCGTGGGTGATGCCACTATTGTTCCTGTGGTGAGTGTGCGTCTCTTAGGTGTGCTTTTGGACGAAACGTTATCGTTTGATGCACACACCAACAACGTTATCCGATGCTGTCATTACCAGGTCAAGCTGGTTCGGCACCACCTAACGGTGAGTGCGGCCGTTCAGCTTGTACGGGCCTTCGTCTTGTCAAGAATGGACTACTGTAACAGTGTCCTGCTAGGCCTACCGGAAAACAAGCTAAACCGACTTCAGTCCGTACTGAATCTGGCAGCACGAGTGGTCTTCGGTTGTCGCTGGAATGACCACATCACGCCACTGCTCAGAGACCGCCTCCACTGGTTACGCGTTCAACAGCGTATTGTTTTCAAGCGTTGTTGGCTCACTTTCCGAGCCCTTTATGATCCACACTGCCCAGAATATCTGAGTGCGCTGGTGCAGCGAACGACGTCAAATGAGTCGAGAATGAAGCTTCGGTCGAGTCGTCGAGTCCTGCTGCTTGTCCCTCCTCCGTCAAAGACCTCCAAGTTTGGAGAAAGGTCATTCTCCAAAGGGAATCCGTTACTTTGGAATTCGTTACCTGACGTTGTTTCGGAAGCTATCTCTGCGGAATCCTTTCTTAGGAACTTAAAAACACACTTATTTAATATCGGATTTTATTGATAGAATTATGTTAAAGCGCTTTTGTCGTAGGCCTTAGCCTTGTTTAATGCGCTGGAGAAATTGTCTAGAAATAATAATAACCACTTTTCCTGAAATGGCTTTAAACTTTGCAGTAATTACTGGTAAAACATTTCGATCATAACCTAGAACACTCATGATCAGTGGCGGCTCCACCGGGGGCCAGAGGGGCCCGTGCCCCTATTGAGTGCCTGGCCCCCCAGTGGCCCTCCAGTTGGGACCATATACTTAATGCTACATGCATTAAACAATTGCCCCCATGATTAGAAGTTGCCACCTCAACGGCCCCGTCCCCACTTGCCAAATTCTAGAGCCGCCACTGCTCGTGATTGAACCACAACTACTATTTGGACCTGTAGTCATCCTCCATCAATTATACTATTTGGACCTGTAGTCATCCTCCATCAATAGCAGAAATGTATTTCCGAAATGGTAGTTCATTTGTACACAACAAGCAAACCAGCCATTGCAGTAGTCTTGCAATCCTCTATTCTGCGAATCACGCCATTTCTTTTGCGTCTTAATCACTGTGCCATCACAAACAACTGACCTATTATGACCTACCTGCTGAATTTCTATTTGCAATAATTGGCAATAGCTAATTTGCAATCTCTTCCGCCTTACCTGTTTCTGGCACTACATTATCGACAAAGTTATTTGGAAGTGACACAATAACATGGTTTTGTTTTCTAGTCCAACCAGAATGATCATTGAGCCATAGGTATATGTTGTGAGAGTGGACAAGTCATACTGACTCAGTTAAACCAATCTGTATGAAGAATCTACTATATAAATAAAAATATACATGTTAAACATGTTATTCTATTATTAGGCTTCTCGTGATGGTCCATATTTCGTATATTTCAACAGTAAATTCGATACTAGTTTGATCATAATTTGAGCGTTTACGGCGAAATTTTAAACGGAATGCACATCAACACCGTTTTGATTTTGAAACCGTTGATCAATATGGCTGCCGTCATTGTATTCCTCGCTCCGTTTCTCGACTAGACTACTGAGTAAAAATTATGGAACGTTACGCTATTCATCGATAGAGAGCTGGCTTGTTCTCACGGTGATCGTCCTGCACATCATGTTGTTGATTTACTGTCCGTTTTCTCAGACTCTTGTCGCTACCGTGGAATGAGATCAAGACGTTTCCGACCGAAACTTGGTGCCGATTGAGAATGGTGCGTTTATCTACGCCGACTTCAAAAATTAGAACTATTCCTATCGTGGATTTAAATCGTCGTCCTCACACCGAAAAGTCAACACCAATCAGTTTCCAACGACCTGGGCTGGTGTATCCGCGACTCCAGCGCCATGCTGATCATTCCGAGCGTCGGATTAGGGGTGGACTACTGAACATTCGTTCTATCAACAATAAAACTGATAACGTTCCAGACCTATTCGAGGAGCATCGCCTCAATTTTCTTATTTTTACTGAATCCTGGCATGAGGATGCCGATATTAAAAGATTCCGTGGCATGGGCCTTAATGTTATTGATACCGTGCGGGACACGATTAGACAATGCTCATTTTACTAATCACGGAGGCATCGCTATAGTCTCAAAACCAGGCATCAACGTTGCCAAGATGGATACAAAGTTAAAACCAAAAACGTTTAAACATTTATGCTGTAGAATTTCTGGTTGGTCCACGCCGTTTCTACTGGTCGCTATCTACAGACCAGGCTCGGAGCGTGTTAGTGATCAATTCTTCAATGAATTCGCTACTCTCCTGGAATCGCTAGCCACTTTCAACAGCTCGATAATCGTTGCAGGTGACATGAATATTCACCTCGTTCAGATAGCCAGAAATTCCACCAACTTACGGATGCGTTCGGGCTGCGTCAACTTGTCGGAGAGCCAACGCACGACCATGGCGGACTGCTGGATGTCATCTTATCATCCGCCGACGATTGTCCGGATGATGTCACGGTGTCGGAGTCAGGCCTGTCCGATCATAAGATGATTCATTGGTCGATCTCGACGGCACGTCCGTCTCCAAGTCTACACTAAAATACTTCGTAGGAGTTGGAAGTGCTTCGACTTGGAGCAGTTTTAAAATTGGCTCGAGGCGTCACCGCTCTGCCAACCTGTCGACTCCTGCAGAAATGCGACTGATCTTGCCGAATGCTACTCCTCTGAAATAATGAAAATTCTGGACGACTTGGCGCCAGTGACTGAGATCACACCGGCCATTCTACGATGTCGATTGTAGGCAGGCACGACGGGAAGCGCGATGCCTTGAGAGGTCTTTCCGGAGGCTCAGAGGGTCGGATGGAGAACCAGCAGCTCATTGTGCTTGGCGCTCTGCTCTCAAGTCTAGTAGGCATCTGGTGAGGCAGAAGGGTTTGGCGCGGAGCTTTAGACTCTGCTAAAGGAGACACCGGGCAGACCTGGAAGCATTTGAATACGCTGTTGGGAAACAGTGATAAAAGCCCTCGTTCGCCTTCCTGTTTCGCAGCTGATGACTACCACCAGTTTTTGGATAATATAATCAATGGCGTAAGAGAAAGAACGTCTAAAGCTGGTCCTGCCTCGTTCACGGTGCATTCAGGACCTGGTCTAGTGTCGTTTGCTGTTCCTTCAGAAACCGACGTCATTTCGATTGTGAGGTCATTACCTTGCAAACAATGTCAAGCGGATCCACTGCCTACGTGGCTCCTCAAAGAGTCTATCGAGACGCTCGCTCCGTTTCTCACGACTCTTCTGTCGACGTCTTTGAGTAGCGGTGAATTTCCATCGTCTTGGAAACATGCGGTCGTATACCCGCACCTTAAGGGGCCAAGTCTGAATCAAGATGAAATAAGCAACTATCGGCCAGTCTCTAATCTTCCCGTCTTGTCAAAGCTGCTGGAGAGAGTGGTCAATAACCAACTTGTAAACTACTTGACGTCAAATGGTCTAATGCCTAAAGATCAGTCGGCCTATCGGAAGGGCCACTCTACGGAAACAGCGGTCTTGCGTATTTACAATGATATTGTTGATGCGATCGCTAATGGTCAGTTAGCCCTTCTTTGCCTCCTGGACCTCTCTGCGGCTTTTGATACAGTAGACCATGACATTCTCGTTCGTCGCCTTGAACTTACCTACGGCTTAAATGGAGTTGCGCTATCCTGGATTCGAGACTACCTGACAGCTAGATCTCAATCGGTTTGCTGGAATGGTCGCACGTCCGACTCGCGCCGTGTTCTCAGTGGAGTGCCGCAAGGATCGGTACTAGGCCCACTACTGTTCGTCCTATATGATATAGGGCAAATCATCAAATCGTGTGGGCTTACTTCACACGCTTATGCCGATGACGTTCAGGTCTACTCCTCGTGTAACCCATCTGACGTCGAACGACTACGGTCCTCTATCACGGACTGTATTTCCTCGATCGAACAGTGGACGGATGAAAATCGGTTATCCCTGAATCCAGCAAAGACTGAGTTCCTCTGGTTAAGTACACCTGGAAGGAAACATCTCATACCACGAAATCCGTTTTCAATTGAAGGTGTAGACATTGTTCCTTGTACCGAACTACGTCTTCTAGGCGTTCTTTTGGATGAGTCACTTTCGTTTGTCAGTCACTTAAACAATGTGATTCACACCTGTTACTATCAGCTACGCAGGATCCGGGAGATTCGCCGCTACCTGCCATTACCGGACGTGATTAAACTGGTTCGATCCTCATTCTATCACGAGTGGATTATTGTAACAGTATCTTACTCGGACTTCCTGTCAGCCAGCTAAACCGTCTTCAGATGGTGCTAAATGTTTCAGCACGTCTGATCTTCGGCGCTAGGTGGAATGAGCATGTGACACCGCTATTACGAGACAAACTTCACTGGCTCCGGATTCCGGAGCGTATAGCCTTTAAACGTTGCTGGTTTACATTTAGGACGTTAAATGACCCTTTCTGCCCCGAGTACTTAACGGCTCTGGTCTGTAAGCCCAAGTCGTCTGATCGGCGCTCGCAGCTTCGATCAAGCAGCCGTTCTCAATTGGTGGTTCCACCCCCGTCTACGACAGCAAAATTTGGGGATCGGTCTGTTTCGAGGGCAACCGTTGCTTTGGAACTCCTGCCGGCGGACGTGACTAGGGTGACATCTCCTGAACTGTTCACTAGGAACCTTAAAACATATTTATTTAATATCTCCTATTAGGGACATTTGTAAAGCGCTCTTGACTTTAGCCTTCGCTATGCGTATTGCGCTATATGAAATTGTCAGAATTAATAATAATAATAATAAACAGGTACAATGTTACATTCTTTAATTTTGCAATTTTTTAAATTTTCCATCATTTTCAAATAAAGTTGCGGGTACTTAGTGAGCTGAAAATTTAAAAACTTTTAGGGCGTTTTGGTTTGGTGCCTATAGGACAACGGGCAACTTTTCATGCCATAGCCGACAAAAAATGTTGTTTGACCCACCTAATATATATATATATATATATATATATATATATATATATATATATATAATGCCCTCAGTACTTCATTCCCGAGGACTTATGAAAAAATTGTCCGGAGACATATAGAAATAGTGTGCTAACTCTCGTCCGGTTCGAGACGTGGAAACGATCCTCGGAAGGCGATTGCGTTGAAGCGTTGTAGTGTGACTGACAAACGCTGGAAGAAGAAACGCCTTCCCTTTAATTTGTCTCCGGATTGTTGAGCTAACCGTCGACCCAGCTCGCGAAGAAAACAGAGCGTCATTGTTGATGGGGTCTAGCGACTCGAATGCAATGGGCAGGAAGCTGTCAGATTTTGATATTTGGACGTTTTTCTGACAGCAGCGGCTTCTGCGGCGGCTCCTGCGGCGAGCGAAGTGGTGGGTAGGTATGTTGGAGCAACGGTGTCTGCTACCGTTGCGTCCCAGACAAGGCTTCGGCCGGCTTGCCAGGGGATCAGGGTCATGCCGTATGGCCTTTTCCCATCGGATCTAGAGAGACCAGCCGGCTCCTTAATGGAAGGGATCCCTGCCCTGACTAAAGCCCTCTGGATCAGGTCATTCAACATGGAATGTCGAGGGACACGGCCTGGACCCAGGCGACACGACAGCCCGTGCGAACCGTCTTCCGATACCTGGACGCCGCAAGGACAAAGATGTATCTCGCACAAGTTGACTCCAAGACGGAGGCCAACGACGACTCTAACAGTCTCGTCATCCATGCGCAGGCCGCAGGCGGTTAATGGCAGCGCGTGCAGCCAATTGTTGGCGTGGTTTGCCGAGACTGCTTTGAGTCGCTCTTGGTGATACTGTCCTTGGACCGTTTGGGACAAGGTGTTTATGTCCCTCTGAATTAACGGGCGGTCCCAGGTGGATTGCTTATGTAAGGAGTTGGAAGACGGTCTTGACTGCTGACTCAGGGAGCACCAATCATTCCTAACCCGGGCTTCATGAGTATCCATGCTCAGGCCTGCCTTTTCGAGGATGGAGGACTGGAGAGGACGGGTGCCTGCAGCAGAGGCCAAGAAGGCAGAAGGTGCAAGCATAGACACCCGTCGGATCCCCAGGCCACCGTCCCTGATTGGGAGTGTCGCCTGAAGCCACTGACTGTCAGAGAGCTGGATGTTGAGCATCTTATCTAGGCCTTCGCGCATGGTTGCGTCGAAGCGCTCTAGCAAAGGATGACCAGCGCAGGGGGTTCAGCGCAATAGATAGAGCAACTTCTAGTGGCTCAAAGAGCTCTTTAGAAGAATGAGGGCGTCCTATCTTGGGATTGAACTTAGGCGACCGAAGGCCATCTGTAGTTCCTCTATGCGACAGGACATGAGCGCCTCGAAAGCTGCTGTTACCTCTAAAGTTGCGTCTAGCAAAGTGGCGTCCTTGATCTGGCTCTGCAAAAACTGGTCCAATACAGTCTTGGTCTTTGGTATTGGACCCCTGCATATGTATGCATATGCGGGGTCTTCGCACTTGCGGTGGTTCAAGGACAGCCCAAGCTGCATGCACCCCCTTTCGATGGCTTCGATATCGGATGTGACCACATCTATTGGCCCACCCAAGGTCAAATCATCAAGGTAGCCTATAGTAAAGGTTGTTGATAGGCTGTTCAGGATATGCTGGAGGGGGAGGCAGAAAAGAAGTGGACCCAAGGGATCGCCCTGTTGTGGACCCATCTGCGAAAGCACTGTGAAGCTTCCAAACCTGAGCTGGCTTGGTTCGCAATATGATGCTCCGCAGTATGCCGCGAGCTCAGGCAGGATGCGCCCTAATTCCGCCAACATGACGTCCCTAAACATGCTATTGAAGGCGTTCGCAAAGTCAAGCTTCACGAGAATGTGATCGTCTGGCATGTTCTCTACGAATCGTCTGGCCGAATGTACTGCTGCTTCACACCCTCCAGGGCGTCATACGCCTACCTGAAGTGGTGCGAGATGGGTTGCTACCTTTGGTAGAGCGAAATTTGCAGCGCAGCCAACCGGCGCCAAAAATAGCCGATAGCGATTGGGCTTAGGCCTCCGGATTTCTTCCTCAGGGCCATCAAAGTGCCGCCGAAAAGAATGGGGCGGACCTTCATTGGGCATGCACCTGAAAGCAGAATATTAGTTAGCCCTGTAATGGCTGTTAATAGTCTGTCCCCACCTCTGGACAGGCTATCAGTTCAGCCACTAGTTGCGGTTTTAGACCGTCCGGGCCCCCGGAGGATCCTATTGGAAACGAGCGGATTCGCTCCCGGATCTCGTCCTCATAAACCTGGAGGGCGGGACATACTTTCGGAGACGGTGCAGGTAATCTGTATGGTGGTGGGGTGGGGTGCTTTGATAGCAATTTCTGTAGTGATTGAGGATCCGGAGTTACTGGGTCCTCATCAGACATCATGATTCGCACCGCCGCCCTAATATTCCCGTCCTCCAGTTTCGAGGACACTGCGGCTGCTCGCCCATTAATCCGGTCTCGTTTCTTGACCGGCTTTATAGCGGGGTCTTCACAGCCAGGTGGCAACGGAGTTATGTAGGAGCGTAGTGTCTCTGTGAAATTTTGCGCCCTTTCCTGAAAACAGAGGATAAGTTATGCTTTTTGCCTCTTCTAGATGGTTGTTTTAACACAATCGGGGCAAAATGCTGCCAGTGGCTGACTATCGAGGGTGCTGCTATGATTTTGTTTATGATATTAGTAAGCAGCTGCCCTATGGCCGGTCTAGCTGGCTTGGGAATGTGTTTAGCTGTTGACCCTCTTGTGACAGGGTGGAGGAAGGGGGTTGGGCTGCTAGATACATACTCTCTTATGCTAGTGGTTTCGACTGCAATTGGCGAGCTCACGTCTGTCGGTGAAGATTTCAGATTAGCTCCTGCGCTCGGGTCCACAACAGGTCGTAGGGTTCCCTTGTCAAGGGGGGAGGTTGATTTGACCAAGGGCATGGGGTTGAGTGAGGTCCATGCAAATGAACGTTGGCATCTTTAAGCTTCAATCGTCTCACAGTCCTGCATATGCTGCAAAGCCCTGTGCTCTTCTGAGACAACTGAGAGCGTGCAGACAAACAATTGCATAATTAAGTTAGGTGTAAGGAGGAATAATAGTCGGACATAGTGCGGGGGGATGCCATGGTATTGAAACGAAGAGTGAAACGAAGAGTGAAATGGCGGACTAACAAACCCAGTATACCTTTATTCAAGAAACAAAAAACGCTAAAATCACGGAAATTCGACCAAGATATCCGCCGGGAAGAGTAAAAATCGATGCTCCGCACGAGTCGACTTGCCGAAAATGGGGAGGAAAGACGTGTCAGAGCTCCGATAAACCGTGCTACATGCTTCAAACGAGAAATGCGTCTCACTGGAACGAGAGTCACGTGCACACTATATATATATTATTTATATATATATATATATATATATATATATATATATATATATATATATCATAACATTTCATTTTTTTTCCTGAGTTGCTAAATCGGCTCGGGTGTAGAAAGTTGCTATGGGTGCTACTTGTTATCAAAAGCACAAAAACTTTTAAATCAGCAGTTGTCTTGTACTCGCAACGTTGCATCAAAGATTTACCCATTTTAAGCAATTAGCTGACATGATTAGAAATCCAGCAAACACTTTATCATGATACAAATTCCAGATATGACGCCTAAATTTAACATAAACATTGAAGTTATAGCTAATGACAGTTCACGAAAAGTATATAATTATAGAAATAATATAAGACACTTTACAGAAAGTCTGATTTATTTATAGGCAACAATAGGCAGTTCTGTTCTGGATGCAGTACACTGTCAAATCATCTAATGTCGGGATTCATGTTCAATAAACTGTAGAGCTTGCTGAACAGCACATTCAACTGCCTGAGAGTGGCAGGGTATACGAGAAATGAAATCAACCTGATGGTGTTGAAGGCCGTCCTGCGCATTTTTAATGATATTGTTGATGCCATATCGAATGATCGAGTCGCTCTCCTCTGCCTTCTGGACCTATCGGCAGCCTTCGATACTGTCGATCACGAGATTATGGTCCGACGACTGGAGCTTTCTTACGGCATCAAGGGAGGAACCCTCAAGTGGCTGCAAGACTACCTAACCGATTGCACGCAGTCGGTATGGTGGAACGGGGTCATGTCCTCACCGCGTCCTGTTCTCAGTGGCGTGCCGCAGGGGTCTGTGCTAGGCCCGCTCCTGTTTATTCTGTATGTCGCAGACATCCGACGGATTGTCGAGGAGTGCGGGCTAGACCCTCATGCTTACGCAGATGATGTACAGATCCTCGCCTCTTGCCCTGCCAGAGACATGGAACAACTACGTGACCGCGTCACAGCGTGAATAGCCAAAATCAAACTCTGGACCGAGGCAAATCGTCTGGCTCTCAATCCCGCCAAGACGGAAGTTCTCTGGATTACCACCCCAAGAAAGACGCATCTAATTAGCCATGCGCCGCTCGTCATCGATCGGATCCCTATTGTCCCGTCGACCGAGGTCCGTCTTCTCGGAGTTCTATTAGACGAGTCGCTGTCATTCCGTAACCACATCGGCATCGTCGCTCGCAATTCCTTCTACCAGCTCCGGCGGATTAGAGCGATAAGAAGACACATACCTGCGTCTGTTGCGACCCAACTCGTGCGGGCACTGGTGCTTACGAGAATAGATTATTGTAATAGTATACTACTCGGAACGCCAGACTACCAGCTCAATCGTCTGCAGATGGTCTTGAACGCTTCCGCACGAGTGATCTTTCAGACCAGGTGGTGTGAGCACGTCACTCCCCAACTTCGGGACAGACTACACTGGCTACGCATTCCGGAGCGGGTAATCTACAAGAGGTGCTGGTTCACGTTCAGAGCACTCTACGGCCCGTTCTGCCCAGACTATCTATCGGTGCTTCTTCGAAAGCCTCCATCCACAGAAGGTCGCTTGCGGCTCAGATCCTCCAGTCGGGTCCGACTGATGGTGCCTCCTCCCTCGAAAACAGCCAAACTGGGGGAGCGTTCTGTTACTCGAGGGAACCCGGCTCTCTGGAACGCGTTACCAGACAGTGTCACCAACGCGACCAACTTGGAAACATTCGCTAAGAAATTAAAAACGAACTTGTTCGGACACTCTTTTAATTCAATGTAAAGCACTCTTGACTCTAGCCCGCTAGGACAATAGCGCTATATAAATTAGCCTATAACCAACTAACTAACCTTCATTGTCAATAGCTCTTAGCAATGGCGGTAGTGCGAGGTCATCTGTTTTCCATTAAATAATATAAACGCACGTCAAAGCATTGGCGTTAAACTTGATGGTTGACTTATCAAAAACACGCACGGAAGAGCCAGATGAATTACTTCTCAAATTAATTATTTTGCAACAACAGAACTGTCATATGGTAGTCTGTCATCATTGTCACATACACCAGCAAGAAAAAACGTTTTCGGAATGGGCAAAGTTATTGTTCGGCATCCAATGTTTTCTAATCTTCTGCTCCAAGTTCATGACACTGTTTCAGCAAGTAGAAAGCGCTTGTTGCTCCATCAGCATAAGAAAGGCGACTTTCGATGTTGAATCATGAAGCAGCGTAAAACATTAACGATAACGTGTACAATTTTGTACAGGGATGAGGAACAAGACTCCTTTGACATGCCCAACCTCGAATTTCTGTGTGCTTTTGTCAGCCACCTTGCATGACTTAAATTTCCAGGCATTGTGTTCTGTCAATACTTAATTTAATCATTCTCCGAATAACCTCGCTGCACTACTAAGCATGATTGAAGATGATATATTTGATCTGTAGGTCTACTTATAACCTCGTCAATTACCTCATTAACTTTTCCTGGAATGGCTTTCAACTTTTTAATTGGTAAATCATTGGAATCATAATCTAGAACACTCGCAATTGCACCACTAGTGCTAGTTGGACCTCTAGCACATCCACCATCAATAGACGAAGTGTACTTCCGAATTGGTAGTTCATTAGTATACAATAAGCAAACTAGCCATTGCAGTAGTCTTGCAATCCCATTCTCTACTCTGCGATTCATGCCATTTCCTTTGCCTATGTTATTCACTGTGCCATCAATATATATATATATATATATATATATATATATATATATATATATATATGAATAGGAATTTAATTATCTGCTCCAATCCGACCAACGGCAGTATCATCAGGCACGCCTTCGGGCCGTTTCAGCGGAGCACGCCGGGGACTGGCTCTATGCGCTGCCCATCGCTTCCTGCGGACTGCGCATGGACGACGAGGTAGTTAGAATCGTCGTCGGCCTCCGCTTCTGTTACAACATCTGCGAGCAACACACGTGCCTCTGCGGAGAACAGGTATGTGAAATCGGATCCCACGGGTTGTCCTGCTCGCTTTGGCCCAGGTCGGGTGCCACGTCACACAATGATAAATTACGTGGTTTACCGGGCGTTATCTCGAGCGAGTATTCAATCTGCCAAGGAACCATCCGGTCTTTCGCGATCTGATGGTAGAAGACCGGACGGCTTCACTCTGATCCCGTGGCACGCCGGTCGCAGTCTAATTTGGGACGTAACCGTGGCAGACACAGGTGCTGCCACCCATCTGCCCATTACATCTTTGTCTGCAGGCGCGGCTGACTGTCGACTAACTCTACTCTATAGTATATATTCTAAGACTTTAGCAATGCCGCTAGTCGGTCGACTGGCTAATGGTTCAGGCGTGGCTTATAAGTGTCTAATCACGCTACATCAACACCCATCATCGGCACCACAGATGAGATGTTCGAAATCTACAACAACACTCTGCAAGAATTAGTAGACCGTTTCGCACCAGCTCATGTCAAAAGAACAAAAGGGCACCTGCTATCTCCCTGGATAGACGAAGACTGCAAGAGGGCAAAGCGTACTTGCCGGGGGGCGAAGTTTAACATGGTTTTGGAACTTTTGGGGGACAAGGTTTATACGTGTGTGCGTGCGTGTGTGTGTACGTGCAGACAGATTGACATTGTATGTATGTATGTGGCAAACTGGAGGATTACGGTCAGTGTAAATGCGCACACATGCATTTACAATAATGTACATTATACATGAAAAGTTTAACATTCCAAAAAATTGTAACATACGCCAGTTCCGCGGAACTTTCAACACATAAGAAACGAGAATTAATCTGCTCATTGGAATAATAATAATAATAATAATAATAATAATAATAATAATAATAATAATAATAATAATAATAATAATAATAATAATAATAATAAATAATAATAATAAATCCGCTGACCTCTTTTTAAAGGTTAAGGACAAAGAGGCCCGTGAAATCGGCGTTAAAATAAACTTGGGCCCCCGACGCGTCCCACATGGCGATGAGACAGCCCAGTGGGCCAATGAAGCTGAATCGACAATGCCACGACCGCTTGGAGAAAGAGAAAATGTTAATTTCTATATTCAGCTCCTTATTCCTACGCGCATATGAAAAAGCACGATTGCAAATTTTGAGAGATGATTGATTCAGAGGTCGAAGGAGAGTAGATCCAGGTTGTTGTGGAATTATCAGATTTCTTAGGTAGACTGGTTTTGATGTATGAAGTGAGTTATAAGTCATCGATATTATTTTATATTCAATGCGTTCTGTTATTTTGAGCCAGTGGAGATTTGAGTAATGGTGTAATGTGGCAAAATTTAGGCGATTTAGTTACTGCACGAGCTAAGGCATTTTGAATCGATTGGGTTTTACATATGGGAGCCCTTGGAAGATTGTGAAACAGTGAGTTGCAGTAGTCTAACTTAGAGTGAACTATTGAAGTGGCAATAGTGGAAGCAGTTTTAATATCAAGGTAGGGACGAAGGCGACGTAGATCACGAATGTGAGCATAACAGGTTTTGATAGTTGAGATATGTGAGCTTCAAAATTTAGGGAGGAGTCAAAAGTAAATCCAAGATTTTTGCAGTTGGAACAGGGTTATTATTGTATCTGGGGCTAAAATCAGTGTGGGATTTTCAATTTTTTCAGTTGTTGTGGCAGTCCAAATAAGAGAAATTCTGTTTTGGAGGATTGAGGGCAAGGAGATTAGCTGACATCCACGATGAGATTGACAAAAATGCTGATTCTAGTTCAGAGATTGATGCCTTAAAAGAAGATGGAGTAAACGAAAGAAATAATTGAGTGTCATCTGCATAAAGTTGATGATTCAATTTGAGAGAGTTGATTAAGGATGACAGTGGGGTAGTGTAGAGACTTGAACAAAACCGGTCCAAGGACAGATCCTTGTGGTACTCCATAGTATAGATCGGAAGGTGATGAAGTTTGATTCTGGCATGAAACTTGAAAAGATCTAGATTGGAGATAGGATTGGAACCAGCGGTGAGCTACAGAAGATATTCAAACCAGAGGAAAAAAGGCGTTTCAGTAGGATTTTGTGATCTATAGTATCAAAGGCAGCAGAAAGATCAAGGAGACAGAGACCAGTAACTCGTTGAGAGCCAATGGCAGTGAGGAGTTTGTCATAAATGTATGTGAGGACGGTTTCTGTTGAATGATGTTTTGTATAAGCGGATTGGTGAGTGTTGTATAAGGAGTTTTTTGACAAATGCTCAGTTAGTCTGGAAAGAACGATTTTCTCTGTGAGTTTGGAGAGGACAGACAGGTTTGAAATGGGGCGATAATTGTTGAGATCCTCTCTGTCAAGGTTTGGTTTTTTAAGAAGTGGAGTTACGAGGGAATTTTTAAATGAGGATGGGAATGTGCCTGTGGAAAGAGATAAATTGATAATTTTTTTAATAGTTGGTACTAGGGCAGAGGCACACTGTTTGAGAAGAGAGGTTGGTATTGGATCAAGACTGCATTGCTTGTTTGGAAAGGACTGCAGGAGAGGAATTTTAGCTGCTTAATCAAGTGTAAATCAACAAATAACGCATAATATTATCATAAAGTTATAATTAATTATACTTATATTAATTATAAATTAAATTAGTGCATCCTTGTTTTGAATAACACTTAATCATAACTTTTAGAAGTTTTTGTAATTCAAATAAATGTTACTGCGGGACTGATATATGGCCGCGATCTGCTGCTCTCGTTAAACGCTGTGAAGTGAGTTGAATTTATTTTTGTAACAAGTTCATTTTTAAAACAAATCTTGTAGTTCAATTGTCTGCACTTAATGTGTGAGTGGTGAACTTTGCAATTTGAGACTTCCCTATGAAATTTGACTTGGCTCTTAAAACATTGTCATGCGCTGTTGCGCCGCCATGTAATGGTATATGTAGCACGTACGCGATCTATAATTATAATTGTGGAGGGGTGGGCGGAAACTGGCGATTAGAACCCACTACTTACTGTTACACCTGTAATTCTCTGGTTTCTCTATTCACTGTTGTGTATAAAAGTGTAAGCATCTAGTATCGGAAAGTCGTGTCAATGTGTTCATTCATTCATTAATTCTTGGACGATTTCTATAGCGCTGTAACAAGGCTGACGCCCACAACAAAAGCGCTTTAACATCTCAACTATACCCCAACCCAAACAGATGCATTTTTAAGCTCTTGATGAAGTGCTCAGGAGTATTAGCCGTGGTGACATCGTCGGGAAGAGAGTTCCACAAGATGGGGTTGCCGCGTGTAAAAGATCTCTCTCCAAACTTAGTAGTCTTGGAGGGAGAAGGAACCTGAAGTTTGACCCCACGACTCGAACGGAGTGACAATCTCCTATCACTGCACTGCGGTCTCTTTACAACAGAGGCGAGATACTCTGGACAGTACGGGTCCGTGTTGCTGATATGTGTGTACTTGCATAAGAATATGACATGCTTATGATGCTTATGTACAGCCAGTTGGTGCAAAAAATTGTGAAATGGGTTCAAAATTTAAAATGTTGGCCTATAGTATAACAGCATTGAATGTCAGCTGGTCCAACAGATGCATTATGCAAATATAAGGAATTGTTTTAATAGATGCAATTAGCATTATGCAAATATAAGGAATTGCTTGAATAGACACAATTAGCATGTTCTCCAGTTTGTTAACGGTAATTTTAAAAGCATTTTACTATTCTTTCTTATATAGAGACTCATATAGAGACTCACTTATATAGAGAACATGAAACACAAACAGCACTTTTTTAGTGCAAGAGTGGTGGACAGATGGAATGAACTGGATGAGGGGATAGTAACGGCTACAACTGTGAATGGGTTCAAAATAAACTTCAGTAGTTTAGGATATTATATTGGACAGGAACAACAGTGGTTCTCACACAGGGCAGTCCCTACCGAACCACTTTAAACCTTGTTATATTATTATTATATTATATATATTATTATATTATATTATATTATATTATATTATATTATATTATATTATATTATATTATATTATATTATATTATATTATATTATATTATATTAAATCAACATGCTGTCCAGTACTGTTGTGGATGTGTTGTTCCAGCATTTGCTACCTCTGAAGAGTACTGCATGATTTTTGCAAAATTAAATCAAATTGATTCCAAAATTGAGATATTGTCGCGGAGTGTCACTATACTTGTCAACAGAGGTGGAACAAGAGGCAGCAGCTTGGATGTTCCCACTATGCCTGAAGGAATGAAACTGCCAGCTGATGCAGTCAAAGATTTGAAGGATGCAGCATCTTTTGTCAAGCAGAATGAGCAAGCTGGACAAGGCTTGGTTAGATGGTGTTAATTTTATTAACTGGTACAGTAAGATCCAGGTTGAGTGTGCCCCCACATTTCATCTCTGATATTTATTTCTGAATAAATATTCAGGTGTTTATCTCTTAATGGGCCTTCTTTTACCCTATTTGAGCCATTTAAATATGCAAAATTCGGCTTATGTCTCAAATTAGCCTACAGCAAGATGATGTACTCTGCCGAGAACATTGAACATGCCAGCAGGGCCCAAAATTTATACTTTAGCCAATGCTATCATGTATTGGATGTGTGTGTACCGGTACATTATATGTAGCCTACCTAGTAAAATACGACGTACTTTATGAAGGTTTAACTGGAACTGTTTAGGCAAGATACTTGTCAACGTTTGGAGCGACAACTATCACCGATACAGTTAATGGTATGATGAAGGCGATTATGATGAATGAATTGTCCTGCCAATTCAACTGGGCTGGAAACAGGGGAAAGCACAGCTTCCAAGCACTGGGATTGTCACCTTCCATATGTGGTATATGCACTCTTTATTTTGTTTGCAGATTTCAGGTCACAGTGGTTGTGTTTGTATATATTTGATAAGAGTTTGAGTCATTGCAATAGATTGCATTTTTTCACAATACGTCTTCAAAACAGCTGTTACAAACAAACTTTATTTATTGACACTGACTGTAATGGGCTTAAAACAATACAAAGTGATTTGCAGTTATGTGTAGGAAGTTGGTTAAACTAACAGACTATGCACCATAATGATTCCAGAGCAGCAAGCTAGAAGTCCAATTACACCAAACTCTTGATCAGTACGTAATAATAATAATAATAATAATAATAATAATAATAATAATAATAATAATAATAATAATAATAATAATAATAATAATAATAATAATAATAATAATAATAATAATAAAGCATGTATTATTACTGCTCACCCAAATATATGCTGATGTCAGGCTTCATATTAAATTGACCAGTACCAATATTTAGGTGTTATGTCTTTTGTTGTAATTGCTTGTACTGTGCAGCTCCTTCAGTTACTGTCGAGACCATGGATAGTGTTGCTGCAATAGTGCAGGCTTCTAGTGACTTGTAAATACATTGACCAACTTGCTTGAGATACCAATCGTTAGCAGCTGTGGCTGGTATGAGCTAATGCAGACGCATCTTCTTAGAGAAACTCAGAGTAGATTAGCATGTTTTACCATAGGTATACATCATCTAGAATTCAACTTTAGGGTGAATATTACATGAGGTATTATTGAGAGAAAAATTATATATTTGTATTTCAAATCAACAGTATTTGATGTCTCAATACTGTTGTCTAATTTGCAGATGCTGTGCGAATTAACGAACAAACGAGAGATACCGTCAACAGGCTGGCTGAAGATAAAATTAAGGTCTGGTTGAGACAGGCTCGGGACAGAGATGGTGGTCGGAAACGTTTTCTGACTGCTGCTGCAAAGCAGTCATCTGATAAAAGACGTTTTGAACAACTTCCCTCAGACCAGGAGTCTGACAACAGTGTCGAATCTGATAACTGACCTACAGCTTCTGTTAAAACAATGTAACAGATTTATTTATTACACGATATAGTGAAGAAATTGTTTAGAACTGGTCATTTTATTAAAATTAGTTGTTCTTTTGGACTTTCAATTTGACTAGTTTTCATTGCTTTTTGGCAGACATTGTAGCCTTTTGTACTGTGCAGTCTGCAGCTGACCCCATGCACGGCCGCACATTGGGGCAAGAGATTACACTTGCCCTCCTGGAAAATGCAAATACCAATATTTCACACTAAAATTTGAAAACCTTGATAAAATACTAACTGTGACTATTGTGTTAAAATGTTTTTCCCCTCCTGGAAAAATTTATGTTGCATAACCGTGATCATTGTGTTTTGCTCCTCCTGGCGAAAATTCTGCGGGCGCCCATGGCTGTAACCAATTAGTAAGCAAATTTAATATCTGTTAAAGAGATTTAAGAGATTTCATTGTCGTTTTTGGCTTGTATTTTTTTATAATATCTATACCAGTAAATCAGTTGAGGCTGTAGATGGCGATCAATAATTTTCATATATTTTTGTTGTCAAATCTGATCAATAATTGATATTGGCTGTTAAAATGTTGTACCACTTACGTGAAAGTGCCGTTAGCATTATTTTTTGTTCAAAAATTGTCACAGCAATTATGTTGATACATGTATCACAATCAGTGTTTATTCTAGCCATCTTGACATTGGGGGGATTTAGAAATGTTTGGGGGGAAGGTCTGAGTCTCCAAAAACCTTGACAAGCAAAAAAGAAGATCATCCATCCTTCCTAATATCCTTTACCCTTCTCAAGTTCTCATTTACCCTTCTCAAATGCCCTGGCAACCAAATAAATTGTCATCATCTTTACATTTTGCCCTCTCCAAAAAAGCCCTCCATCCTCACACTTTTGGGGGGAAATTATAAAACTTTGGATGGGGGAACCCCCCCCCCCGAGAAGGCCTAGAATAAACACTATCACAATTGATCATCGATCTTGCATTGTAAGTTGTATGCTGACTATGTTTGTCATCGATTTGTTAAAAAATTAATATATTATGTTTTAGAAGTGAAGGGTGTGAAAGTTTATATATGGTAGGGTGGTGCAGTATTATATGCTGGCCCACTGAAGGGCCATTGAAGGCCGGATACAGATACGAACTGAGGGCCCTTTGATGGCCGGGCATGTAGGGCCTTTATAGGACCAATTTGCAAAATCTATGAGGGCCCACTGCAGATATAAATTGAGGGCCCTTTGATGGCCCGACATGCAGGGCCTTTTATAGGCCCAATTTGCAAAATCTTTGAGGCCCAATGCAGATATGAACTGAGGGCCCTTTGATGGCCCGACATGTAGGGCCTTTATAGGACCAATTTGCAAAATCTTTGAGGGCCCAATGCAGAAAAATAGCAATTATCGACATTGGCCCCTCAAAAAAAAATTCATTGGCCATATGATAGGGCCAACAAACTGTGCTGATTGGGACGTCATTGAACACAGGGTTAGGGTAGTAATTAGTAGTCCTTAAGGTTATATGACAAAATATCTTAGATGAATACAATTTCAAACGAGTTCGGATGATAACTTAAGTGAGCAATGTCATTGACAAACTTAACTCCTAATGATCTAACATCCATATAGAACAGGGAATCAAATGAATCTGCAAGGTCAATAACTCGAGTAAGCTACGCCAACGTACGTGGGTACTCGGCAACAACACGTCAAGGTCAAAGTCAATCATGCAATGAAAACTAGAACCCTAATGAGCAAAGCCATAATGTGGCGCGTTAAAGTGACTTGTCTGAGCAACTCTAGGTCAAATCACAGATGATCGCGAGAAATCAGCCAACAAAGTTAAGGTTAAAACTTGACCCTAAATAATTATTCGAATGCCAAGATGAGTACGATCAACCTTTTTGAACTAAGGAAGAAGTAATCAAGTGAAAGGTCAAGGTTACGATTTGACCCTTAACAGTGCAACTTTCGATGCGAATACAATCAGCGATGGCGACGTTGCGAACTGAGTAGTTTGAAACCTAAGTAAGTGCAACCCTAATTCTGTAGCGTTTATCCTAGAGGTCAATAATGAGTTTAACCTTCAACTAACGATTCGAACAGAACGAGCGTCCAAAGGTCGCAACACGTAACAATTTAAAGAAACTTCTGGTCCGAGGTCGAGAGCGTCGTCCTTGACTGCAAAAGATATGTTACGACCTTTCTACAATGACCTTTAAGCACTTGGCAAACAATATTAATGAGCAATACGTAAAGATTTAGAGAACAATGTTATGACTTTTAAAAGTTGACCTTCAACAAGGTGACCTCACGCAAAACAAAAGTTTTACGGCAACTACCCGTCGCAAAGATTGACCGAAGTCAGTGGTGACCCTCAAGGGAGCCACAAGAGCCGTAGCTATGTGTTGTTGCCTCAGGCTTTGACCTGGGATGCTGAATAGTGACCTCTACAGGGCCACAAGAGCCGTAGCTGTGTATTGATCGAAGTCAGTAGTGAGCCTCAAGGGAGCCACAAGAGCCGTAGCTGTGTGTTGTTGCCTCAGGCTTTGACCTGGGAGGCTGAATAGTGACCTCTACAGGGCCACGAGAGCCGTAGCTGTGGATTGACCGAAGTCAGTAGTGAGCCTCAAGGGAGCCACAAGAGCCGTAGCTGTTTTTGTATGCCACAAGCCTTAGCCTGGGACTGGAGAGTTTGCAAGGCTCACCAGAAAACGATCGTTCCGGACGCTGGGCGATAGCCTAGCACGATCGGCCTTTAACATGGGAAGAGGCAGGAGATAAGAGCTCTGGAGCTTGCTAAGAAAAGGAGTGCAATTTGTGAATCTCCAATTCGTGGTTGTTTCGTAACGCGTAGTGCCACCTAGTGAGCATTATATACATAGATGCTGGTGACCTTTTAGCACATTATAGTGGTCAAATAGTCCTCCGTAGGGTGAGGGTTCGAACCCATAAGAGCAATAATCTTTAGGATCCTTGATTTCATGTAAATAAATCAAAGGCGACGCCTACCGAATAAACGAGGAAGCGCTAATGCAAGGAAATGGCCATAGTCTGAGTTGGTTAACGTGAGGTGTGCTGCATGGCGAGTTCCAGCCTTCGGCGATTCGATCAGGTTAGTGCAGTGCGCCGGAAAGAAGGATTTTCCGTTAGCTTTCCAGATGGAGTTAATTATGAGTGTGTGTTCAAGCACAAATTCCTCGAGCGGGGAAAGTTATGAAAAGGACGAAAGTTAAGCGAGAATAATGAATCGTGGCGCCGCGTAGCGACTGATTTCGCTATAACGCCAGCGTATCAAGCTTTAAAAATAAAAATTCGCCACAACTTTAACTATTGACTAATTGGAATAATAATAATAATAATAATAATAATAATAATAATAATAATAATAATAATAATAATAATAATAATAATAATAATAATAATAATAATAATGTTGCGAAATCCGCTAATTGACCCTGTTTAAAGGTTAAGGACAAAGAGGGAAATCGTGCGTTAAACTTGGGCCCCCGTCCCGGTCTGAGACAGCCCGTGCTTGTGAAAGACAGAACGACCTTTTAATTTAAGAACTTAACTTTATTATAAACATAACAACAAGAAGGTCATTTACTGACGAACTTAATCAAGAACACGACTTTCAACGATTATGCAAGTAACCTTGGCGAAGGACAAATACAAATGATCATGAGTGGTCACGGAGGACAAGGAGGCAACGTCAGGTAAGGCAATCGACAAAGCAAAGACTTAGCTCTATATCAGTCGACATTCAAATAACCACACATTAGAGTGTTCGATATTGGAGGAGGGCATTTGAAGGTTAACATAACTAACACTGGAATAATGCATCGCTAGTCAGTACGACATCCACTGTGAACGATTAAGCAGAGGTTAAGGTTATGAGTGTGACCTTCAATTAATCAACTTCAAGGCGAAATTAATATCGAATGACGATGAAGAATCGAAACCTAAGAAATGCAGCCTTAATTCTCTACGTCTTATTCTAGAGGTCGATGACAAGTGTCAATAACGAGTTTAACCTTCAACTAACGATTCGAGCGTCCAGAGGTCGCACCGAGCTTAATAAATGATCCGAATCAAGGTCGAGAGCGTCCTTGACCGGCAAAAGATATGTACGACCTTCCTACGATGACCTTTAAACACTAACCAATGATATCGAATGAAGACGAAGAACAGAAACCTAAGAAATGTAACCTTAATTCTCTACGTCTTATTCTAGAGGTCGATAACAAGTGTCAATAACGAGTTTAACCTTCAACTAACGATTCGAACAGAACGCGCGTCCAGAGGTCGCAACCGGCTTATTGACTAGTCCGAATCAAGGTCGAGAGCGTCCTTGACCTGCAAAAGACATGTTACGACTTTTCTACAATGACCTTTAAGCACTAAACAATGTTAATAAGCAATACATAAAGATTCAGAGAGCAATGTCATGACCTTTATATAGTCGACCTAACGCAAAAAAAGAGTTTTACGGCGACTACCTGTCACAAGAATTGACCGAAGTCAGTGAGTGTCCTCGCAAGGACACAGAAAAGCCGCAGCTGTGTAATGTATGCTGAATGGGTGACCTCACAAAAGGGCACCGAGGGCCACAGCCGTGTATGTATGCTGAATGAGTGACCTCGCAAGGGCACAGAGTAGCCACAGCTGTGTATGTATGCTGAATGGGTGACCTCCGCAAAGGACACCGAGAGGCCGCAGCCGTGTATGTATGCTGAATGAGTGACCTCGCAAGGGCACAGAGTAGCCGCAGCTGTGTATGTATGCTGAATGGGTGACCTCGCAAGGACACCGAGAGGCCGCAGCCGTGTATGTATGCTGAATGGGTGACCTCGCAAGGACACCGAGAGGCCGCAGCCGTGTATGTATGCTGAATGGGTGACCTCGCAAGGACACCGAGAGGCCGCAGCCGTGTATGTAATGCCACAGGCCTTAGCCTGGGACTGGAGAGTTTGCAAGGCTCACCAGAAAACGATCGTTCCGGACGCTGGGCAATAGCCTAGCACGATCGGCCATTAGTATTGGAAGAGGCCTGTTATAAGAACTCCGGAGCTTACTAAGAAAAGGAGTGCAATTTGCGAATATCCAATTCGTTGCTGTTTCGTAACGCGTAGTGCCACCTAGTGAGCACTATATACATAGTTACTGGCGACTTTTTGTCACATAATAGTGGTCGAATAGTCCTCCGTAGGGTGAGGGTTCGAATCCGAAGGAACATTCTTCTTTGAGGCCTATTCATTTCGTGTAAATCAGTTAAAGGCGACGCCTACCGAATAAACGAGGAAGCGCCAATGCAAGGAAACGGCCATAGTCTGAGTTGGTTAACGCGAGGTGTGTTCATGGCGAGTTCCAGCCGTTGGCGATTCGATCAGGTTAGTGCAGTGCGACGGAAAGGAGGCTTTTCCGTTAGTTTTCCAGGTGGAGTTAATTATGAGCGTGCGTTCGAGTACAAATTCTTCGAACGGGGAAAGTTATGAAGAGCACGAACGTTAAGCGAGAATATTGAATCGTGGCGCCGCGTAGCGACTGATTTCGCTATAACGTGCGTATCAAGCTTTAAAAATAAAAATTCGCCACAATAATAATAATAATAATAATAATAATAATAATAATAATAATAATAATAATAATAATAATAAATAATTGATTCCAATTACAAAATCTTCATTAGTTCTGTAGTTAGTGCTTAATAAAAGCTTTTAGGCTTTTAGGCTTATTATTATGACCGTCAACGTCTTATTTCTGAAATGACAAGATTTTTGAAAGCTGAATGTTAACAATTTAGAGTGGCAACACTCGCTGTAGTCAGAGCTATATAATTATCTACATCATAGACTTTAATATTACATATATTAAATCTATGATCTACATAGATAACTCTGGCTGTCGCTGAAGTCGATATGGCGATGTCGATGTTAGGAGGTTTTTTTAAGAAGAGCGGAATTTCGCTGCTAAAATCTTCCGTCGCAAAAAATGCAGTTACAGTTACAGCCACAAGGTATGTATACTTAGCAAGAGATAAAATGTTATTAGTCAGTTCATAAAATAAGCTGACTTTTAATATTAACATTTATATGGCTTTTTGCGGTGACCTTCAGTATCAACTTGGATTTAAAACGGTTGTCGGTAATCCTCAAGACTATCTACCACGGCAAAATGGCTGCCACCGACCAACAGCGCAATATGAAAATTGCGACATATATCCTAAATAAAGGGTAGACATGAGCGTATGCGACTCGAATGTAAACATAAATTGTCCGAAAGTAGTTAGTAAATACGGAAAGACGTTCCGACGATAGTTCTATACAGACATCGAGAGGTGTTTCGGTAATCATGTCATAAGCATAGATGTGGACAGTAAATCCAAATGAACTAATTAAAGAGCAAACTTTGGGGAACACCAAAAGGACATGAAACCAGTTTGAGCAGGAATGCTCCATAACAATCATTTGAGATCAGTTAGAGAGAGATAGGATGTAAACCACAGAAGGGCTTGATCAGAAATCCCATTCCACAGTATGTCATGATCAACCATATCAAAGGCACTTGAGACTTCAAAACAGGCAAGCTATGTAAGAGATATTCATGGAATCTGAGATATTTTGTCTAAATTTGCCCTCATCCCTCTCGCCAATGCTCCCAACTTGGCTATTGTAATTCCTTATACACCGGTATTGCCAGATCTAATATGTAAAAGCTTCAAAGGATTCAGCTATGGCAAGTACTCAAAGCTTAACTCTTTCGATTAGCTTTTCCTTCATAGAATGCCTTACTCTTTTGTGGTTAGGATTTGGAGCGCCACTGATTGATGCCTAAGGGTATTGGAAATGGTGCTATAAAGGTGCTTGATTATTTTTATTATTTATTATTATTATTCTTACCCACTGAAATTTTTACGCTGCCTTTTTCAATGCCTCACTTCACCTTCTGTATTTCTAATCCTAGAGATGTATATGCTCCTAGAGATCACAAATCATTTATGCCTAGCTCCAGATGTTCAGTCATTGGACCCTCTTTGAAATAGCCTGACTCCATTCATTTGTTCCTCGCTTCTTACCACCTCTATCCCTATCGTTTGTCGGCCAAGTGAACTTCGTAACCCGCGCTTGTTACTTTCAGCTCCGAAAGATTAGGGAGATTCGTCGTTACATCTCAACATCAGCTGCGATACATCTAGTTCGTGCCCTGGTGTTATCTAGGCTGGATTATTGTAATAGCCTCCTCCTCGGCCTTCCCGACTATCAGCTGGGCCGACTGCAATCGGTCCTGAACGCCGCCGCCGGATGATTTTCGGTGCCAGGTGGCATGACCATGTTACCCCGTTATTGAGGGATAAGCTCCATTGGCTCAAGATCCCAGAGCGGATCGTTTTTAAACGCTGCTCGCTGACCTTCCGAGCCTTGTATGACCCTTTCTGCCCGGAATATCTTTCGGCGTTGATATGCAGGCCGGTGATGACAGACTGTCGCAAACAGCTGCGTTCTAGCAAACGATCTCACCTATACGTTCCTCCTCCGTCCAAGACCGTGAAGCTTGGAGAAAGATCCATGACTCGGAGCAATCCTCTCCTTTGGAACGCACTTCCAGTTTCAGTGACCATGACAACCAACTTTGAGTCGTTCTTATCGAACCTTAAAATGCATTTATTTCGTATATCGTATGACTGCCTTTTGTAAAACGCTCTTGCCTTTGGCCTTGGCCATGCTATAGCGCTACATAAATTATCAAGTAGAATAGAATAGAATCTAAAAGATCATTGTGAAAATTGAAGTCTTGCATTGTTCCTGAGTGACTCCAAAGTGTGAGCATCTTTGAATAGAAATAGAAGAGTTGCTATATAAATCGCTACATTATTTTGCATTATTGTCTGTAGAAAAGGAGAAGGGTCAACAATTCCAGCTGATCTGGTACCTTTGAATTATAGGTGAACCCTATGCATTTTGACTAAAATGAAGTGAAAGAGTAGATTGAACTCTGCAGTTTGTTTGTAGCTGGACTAGAGAATTATGCCTATTGGTGCATCATATGATGTAATGAATTTTGTAAGGGCGTGAAATTAAATATTTTTGATTTTGTTTATTCATTTCTGGTTTCAGAGGTGCAAATGTTTGGATGCCAGATAAAGAGTTTTATGAGAAATATGACAAACCAGTCTTGTATCCTAATGAGCAGACATCTCAGTGGAAATTACCTCCTCTTAACCGTAAGTTTTCAAACTACTGTAATTAGTTGTACAGGTTCTGGATCCTGTTTATATATACAGTATGATACAGGGTATGTTCTGCTGTTCAACTCGTCCGAGCACTGATTCTAACCAGGATCGATTACTGTAACAGCGTACTACTCAACCGTCTGTGATCAACCTATCAGCGCGCTGTGCCCTAGGTCGTCGCTGGAATGAGCATGTGACGCCATTGCTGAAAGACCATCTCCACTGGCTGCGAATCAAAGAGAGGATAGTGTTTAAGTGCTGCTGGCTCACCTATCGAGCTCTATATGACTCGAGCTGCCCCCGCTACCTGGCCACCATGGTGACTAGATCTACGGAGGTCGAACGGCGGGCTCAGCTAAGGTCCCGCAAGCGGAATCAGCTACTCGTGCCTCCACCATCCTCGACTCCTCTATTTGGCGAGAGATCTTTTACACGGGGAAACCGGTGACCGGAAGATTTGGTACCAGAAGATTTGGGACGGAAGATGCAGGACGGAAAATTCGGTACCGGTCATGGAAGATTCGGTACCGGAACATTGGGAGCAGTATCTTCAGGATGGCAAATTCGGTTACATGTGTTAGACACTGGCTCTACCTCTCCCACCCCACCTCTCCTCCCCAATCCCAGGGTCCCTCTGGCTTTGGGTGTTGTCTATACTTATGTATATGCCCATATAAATTTAGGTAGAATGTTCAAGTAGAATTTGGGTAGGTATACTATTGATAAATATATTCATTTTACTGATTTATACAGTTTAGGATTAGGGTTAGTGTTAGAATTAGGGTTATGGCTACTGATTTGTATGCCGAACATGTACCGATTTATCCGGTACCGAATCATCCGGTACCGAACTATCCCGTACCGAATCTTCCACAAGTTAAATTTTGGTGCCGAATTCTCCGGTACCAAATGTTCCGCTACCGAATGTTCCGGGAACCGGGGAAACCCAATCCTGTGGAACTCTCTTCTGGACAGTGTGACCAATGCGAATGCTGCCGCGACGTTTATTACCAACTTGAAAATGCATTTATTTAAGCTCAGTTATGAGTAATTAGTTGTCAAAGCACCCTTGTTTTGTGCCATTAACTCATCTACGGCACTATAGTAAATTGTCTGACAATAATAATAATAATAATGTCTGATATATAGATAGCCTGCACATTTCTTGTGAAGTGTATTTAACTATGTAGTGTATGCATATACATATGTGTGTATTTTTTTACTTTTTGCTTCCTTATGCACTGTCCACCTGATTATCCAATTTGACCGCCTTGCATTAAATTCATATAAGTGGGAAGTGCAGGAGTGCAATTTAACCATATGGACCCGTAAAACTGATAATCCAGTTTCATGAACTTATTGGTTATGCAAATCACTGTGGCCCAAGGATTAATTCAAATCTGTATAAAATTGGCAAAGATACATACATTTATACTAGAAAGATGCTCGTTTCGCTCGCGTTCGCTTCGCTCGTAGTGCAGGATAATACTAATCCAATACTTATACCTAATACCCAATCATTTAAATGATGTACTGTACATACGCCACCTAGCCAAGCTCTGCGCCACGTAATAATTAGGCCTATGTACGTTAAAATCACGCAACTGTGACCATTTGTGACGCTGTACACGTATTTTTTGTGTACGTTAAAATGTACGTTAAAATTGCGCAACTTTCTCAAGCTACGAACAATTGTTACCAATAGCAACGTTGTCGCACGCCCACCCCTCTGACGCTGCAATGACTCGACTAAACCGTGCTAAACTACGAACAATTGTTACCAATAGCAACGTCGTCTTCGAACATCGCCCACCAACGCATCGCGACGTAAGGACTAAACCGTCTACCAATAGTCAACCAATGAGAACGCTTGTAGGTAACAGACATACAGAATAAGGATTTTAATATTATAGATGTATGTTTGTATGTCTGTATGTGTGTATATATGCTTATACAGGGTGGGCCAATAAGAACAGTATCACCCTGTTTCATTATGAATATTTTCACAGCCACTGGGTCTAGATGGATGAAATTCGGTATACCTCTGATGTATTATATCTTGAATTAAGCCATTTAAGTTTTCTTTTAAATTCCAAAATGCAGTGGCGCTGCCTAGTGAAAACCAGGCTAAGGGTAGGACGCGTTCATAAAAATATGAACTACCGTCTTACTCGCGTTAAAGTTGAATAATTTAAGGCTAATTCACAGGCTTTATATCCTGACCTCGACTTATATGCGAGGCACTAACCGTTGGATAAAGTTTCCATACATAGGATGTTGAAAATAATTAATTTAGCTAAAACTTTGTGTAATTAATCACTTTCAACCTATGCTACGGCATCTAAATAAAAGCTGGCATCAGCAATTTTAAGATTTGTAATTTATAGAAGCCATATAAATATTAATTGTAATTTATTGACGCTACATAAACATTAAACTATTTCTGTTTAAATTAAATTTTTCATAATGTCAAGAATGAGCGAATAGCAGGTTTAAAGTTTTCTTAATCGTCAGGAACCAATCTGTGAATGTCAAAATTGTTCAGTATCTCGATAGTTTAAAGCTAAAACTCAGTTTTTCAATCAAAACAATAGCGCCACGCGCCCAGCTCGTGTCCTCCATTATTCCAACTCACAATCACCTCAAGAGGGTGCATGGCGGTGACGTCACTTCGACTTATACCTGGGTCAATGATTTTAGACACCTTCAAATCCAAAAAATTTAGTGGGTCGACTTATACTCGGATCGACTTTATCGCGAGTATGTACGGTACTATGTTTGATTGCTAAAATTAGTAACTGAATGTTTTAATATAGCAAGTGGGGCTGCAGTTTGTAATTTCTTGTATTACCCACGGGTAATAATCATGCAAATACGGTATGCCTCAGCTTTTATGCTTCACTATACAGATGCCATTCACTTCCTATTATATCATAGGCTAGATGGATCAACTTATTTCATACCTCATACCTTTTGTAAAAGTTTGAGATAGTACAGGAAGGTTGTACTTCAATTACCGGTAATTGATTTAGCATTTGTAAGTGCCTTTCTGACCTACATCAAAGTATGTGGTAACAAACACCACATGTGGCTTCACAAGCAGATCATTAATTCTTTACTAATGAGCAGCTGCCAGCTAGAGAAAGTTTCTTCTCCATTCAGCTCATGTTTCCTTCACAACTAGTTGTCAGATCTTGCTCGGCTACCTGGACAACATTACGAAGACCTCATATCAACAACAGAATCAAAATCGGCTCACAAAAGAAGAAGCATCATATGTCGCCTAAGGTGAAGGGGTAGAAAAAGATACATTTGCAAGGTTTGGTTCTCAAAGCCAGCACTGTGTGTGGTTTTAGATCTCAATTACACAGAATCACAAAGTGATTCTTTTCAGAGCCACTAACTTCATTTCAAAGGGAAAGACCATATCTGATTTCAGGATTAATGCCAGGAATATAACTCCAATTTTCAGTCCTAGCACAGTCAATATGCCTCGCGTTACCTATTTTAGGGATTTCTTCTAATTTCCTCTAAATACAATGCCCTGCATTAGCTGCATACCATTGATCAAGGTCAATAATGGCTACACCTGACAAAGAAACAGCACTACAGTCAATTTTTCAAGAAATTAATGTAAAAATGGAGATTAGATTGCTCACTATTTGAAATTAATTAAGACTGCAATTACTACTATAATTTAAACTTATACTGTTTAATTATTTAATTACTGCAATATCAGTTACTATACAGCACTGGCTACCCTGTGAGTCATCAAATACCAACCTTTTTCTTTTGGCTATAACTGTCAAAATTTGACTAGGCTTGATAAAACTCTGCTGCGATGTAGCTGAGGGAATTTAAAATCTTACTTTCTTATAATTAATTACTCCCACACTCAGTTCACTGAGAAGACTGAAGTCTGATTTTCTTGTCAAGTGACTTTAAAGCTAGAAGCACTTCTGAATAGTAACATAAGAGGTGTTATATAAGTCCTTTACTACATTGCTTTATTTTATACTAAATGGTGAATGACAGATCAAGAAACTAAAATAAGTGCAGAAGTGATCCACAAATGTATTATGTCCATTGCCATATGTTCATCAATTGACAACTCATTTTATTGCATATTACATGTACATGCTACTTGTTCTTTTTGCAGAGAGATCTCAAGTGATTGAAAAGAAGGTTCAGAATATAACAATCAATTTTGGCCCTCAACATCCAGCAGCCCATGGGGTATTGAGACTTGTACTGACATTAGATGGAGAAACTGTTGTTAGAGCTGACCCTCACATTGGGCTGCTTCATCGAGCAACTGAAAAATTGATTGAGAACAAGACATACTTGCAGGCATGCATTTTATTATTCTCACTCATGACCCTTGGAATTAGTTACAATGCCATGTTCTTACTGTTGATGAAATTGTGCATAATCAGTAGTGTAAAAGAAGTGAAATAGTCAATTGCATTCGTTCCACTGTTCCTTGAAGAAACTTATGAAAATGTGTTTAATCAATAATGTAAAAGGAGTGAAAGTTAGAATCAATCTAATGGCTCAAAACGCAACTGATGACTGAAGTATAAGTAAACACATTTATAGACCATGCTTTGCAGCCACGTGTGCACAAGAGAAGTATAGTTGGCCTTTGGTGCTTTGCAGATGTTAGAGCAGTGGTTCCCCATTAATTTTCACTCTGCTCATTGTTTTACTGTATAAGTTTTTTATGAGATTCGCTAGCTTCTCTGGAATACCATAGTGCTTCAGTGCTTGCCATAGATCTTCATGCTGTATGCTGTCAAATGCTTGTTTGAAGTCAATGAAATTGTGGTATATTTTCTTATTTGTTTCGCAATATTTTTCTACTATCCTGATCGCATGTATTTGATCAATTGTACTCCTTCCCATTCTTGAAGCCTGCTTGTTCCTTTGTCAATATTTCTTCTGAGTAGTTTTGAGTCTTTGTTGTAGCACACTTGTATATATTTTCCCTGGTATACTGAGTAAGCTTATTCCTCTATAATTATTGCAGTTTGTTTTATCCACTTTTTTATGTATTGGTGCTATCATGGCTTTTCCCCATTCCTCTGGTGATTTTTCTTCGAATATTTTATTGCATAGGTTGTGGAATATATTCACTGTAAGTTCCTCTCCTGCTTTCTGTTTTTATCATATCTGTTCCTGGAGATTTTCTAACTCCGAATGGTTTGAGATAACAATTGGAACGAGACAAGGATGTGGCTTATCTCCACTGCTATTCAATATAATACTAGATGTGGTAATGCAAAAAGCAATACAAAACACAAAAGAAGAAGATGCTGGAGTAAAAGTATCTGGACAAACAATAAATAATTTAAGGTTTGCAGATGACATAGATGTGATAACAACAAAAGCAGATCACCTACAAACATTAACCAATGAAATAAGCAAGGCTGGAGAAGAAGTGGGACTAAAAATAAATACACAGAAAACTAAAGCAATGGTCACGGGAAACAAGAAGGGGAAAGTTAATCTAAAACTAAAGGAGGAAATAATAGAACAAGTACCAAAATTCGTATACCTAGGATCAGTACTGGCAGAAGATGGACTATGCAAAGAAGACATAATAAGGAGAATTGGACTAACAAGTGCAGCATTTGGAAAACTTCAGAATATATGGAAAGACAAACACATATCATTGAAAACAAAACTAAAGCTATATAATACACGGATCAAACCAATATGGATCAGAATGTTGGACCATAAAGAAGAAAGACGAAAGAAGATTAATGACTGCAGAAATGAACTGGTTAAGAGGAATAGCAGGAGTCAGCAGAAGACAAAGAGTAAGAAATGAAATGATCAGAGAAAAGACAGAGCAAAAAGAAACGATACTCGAATCAATACAGAAACGACTGAAATGGTTTGGTCATGTTGAAAGAATGAAGGAAGGAAGAATACCAAAGAAAGCACTATACAACTTTGTTGAAGGGAAAAGGAGAAAAGGAAGACCAAGAAAAACATGGATAGAAAACTTAAAAGAGGATGCAGAAGAAATGCAAATGAACTTAATCCAATTGACCAGAGCAGCAAGAGACAGACAGAAGTGGAAGGAACTCATTCAGACCCATCGTCCAACCCAATAGGGAAAGGCGGAAGGAAAGAAAGAAGAAGAAGAAGAGCAGTGGTTCCCAAGCTTTTCAAGGAGAGGGCCCTACCTACTGTTTTTGGTACTTAATTAAGAAGGTTGTAATGTTATAAAATTCTAAAATTTAGCTATGCTATAGGCTAGGGGTGCACAACCTTTTTAGGCCGAGGGCCAAATTGAACATTCCCAGAGTACTCGCGGGCCGGAATCTCGTGCAGGGGTCTATTAGGTACACACACTGAATTTTTAAAGATCAGGTTCCTTATAAGGACCTCTTGACTGACAGACCAGTTTATTAAGTACTTGCCATTTTGTATTTCTAATGGATTACTTTACTGTACAGTGTGTCAGGATAAAAAGTATGTCAACTTTATTTTCACTGTAACTTTAAGAAAACTTGGCCGATTTCTATAAAATTTGGATGGCTTATGTGGGGCTGAATTCGAAATCATTGAATATACCCGGTATAGCACACACTTATGTACCCGTCCTTTAGTTAATTTTTTGACATAATGTATGACATTACTCAAAATGCCGTTGAATTACTGCACAGGGAGACTCTTGCTTTCATACGACCCAGCTGTGGCCACCAAACTCACCAGATTTGAACCCGGTGTATGTAGGTATTCAACAGGAAAGGGTCTACCAGTCACACATTTTCAATCTGAAAGAACTGAAGCAGAGATTGGTGATTGGTGAGTAAGTGGGCAAAGTTCGATCACAACATCATTGCAGCAGCAATTCATCATAGGCTATGACGTCTGAAATCATGTGTCAATTCTTTCAGTGGACATTTTCAATAGTCATTGTCAACTTTTTAAGATAACATTTGTATCTATTGAAGCCAATTTATTCATCTTTCAAACTGCAAATTTTTATAGGAATCGTCCAAGTTTTCTTAAAGTCATAGTGAAAATAATTGGACACAGTCTATATAAATGCAGTACTTTGTGTAGCTTTTGGTTAATTTATTTTTTAAGGCTTTGCCATATTTTGATCGTCTGGACTATGTGTCAATGATGTGTAATGAAGAGTGTTATTCATTGGCTGTTGAGAAACTGCTTAACATTGAAATCCCGGAACGAGCGAAATATATTCGGGGTTGGTTCTCTGCCTTGCTTTCTAGATTTTAGTATTTATTAAAATAATTTATTTATTTATTTATTGACAATTTATATAGCGCAGTAGACAAGGCTAAGGCCTACAACAAGAGCACTTAACACAGTTCATATCCAATATTAAATAAATGTGTCTTCAAATTTGTAATGAAAAGTCCAGCTGAGACTGCTCCAGTCACATTGTCTGGAAGAGAGTTCCACAGGGCAGGATTTCTCCGCGCGAATGATCTTTCCCCAAACTTAGGAGTCTTGGACAGGGGAGGGACCAACAACTGCACTCTCCGACTGGACCTGAGAACCGATCTCTCGATCACAGTCTATCTCCGTACAAGTACAGTTAGATAATCAGGACAGAATGGATTCATGTAAAGCCCGAAATGTAAGCTAACAGCGCTTGTAAACAATGCGCTGTGGAACACGGAGCCAGTGGAGTCGATCTCTAAGGAGAGGAGTGATGTGGTCACCCCAGCGACAGCCGAAGATCACTCGTGCAGCCTGGTTGTAGGCTGATTGTAGGCTGATTGTAGGCGGTTCAGTCTAGTATCCGGGAAGTCCAAGAAGCACACCGTTACAGTAATCAATCCGTGTCAGTACCAGGGCCCGCACTAATTTGACAGCCGCACTGACTGGCAAGTACCGTCGAATTGACCTCACTCTCCGCAGTTGGTAGTGGCAGGAGCGTATCAGATAGCGTATCAGATATCAAATTTATATTGGAGTTGTGACAGTATTGATGCCTTATGTGATTTGACCCAAATAGTGATCAAATTTATCTTATATTTGAGTAAATCTGAGAGAAATCAGTTTTGCCATTGGCTGGTAGCATTCTTTTGTTGAACTGTTTATGAAAGAACATAGAAAGGGTAGTAAATTTGTTAGGAAATTGAAATGTTTTGGGATAAGACAATTTCTTTTGTGCTTACATAATTCTGTTTTCAGTCATTACAGCTTGCCGTTGAATTGTGAGGTGTGAGAGGTGGACGGCTGCTGTGTTACTCCACTTAATTTTCTCAGAATCATTCCTGTATCATTCCTTTCATCGGCTATACTACCGTAAAATCTCGATTATAGTGCGGACAGGAGTAATGCACGTGGCTTTCTGGGGTGAAGATCAAAATGTGAAATCGTTTTCATTAATATAGTGCACACCTTTAAATCTCCACAATCGGTAACATTTTACTTGACTACCAGTAAGTTTAATTATTGTTGACAATCTGTGAATGTTGCAAATGTCAAGAGATTCACTGGTAGAAATTCTTGAACCTGTGTTTACTATAATGTAGTGAATGGGAGTTTTTTTCCGTAGTGTCGAACATCCATTCCAGCGTTGATGTCCTTGGTCGCCCTTTCTGTGGTTTCCCATTCATCTTTCCTTCTAGTACTTCTCCTAGTAGGTTTGATTCTTCTCTCAGAACATGACCTATCCACTTCTTTTGTTTTGTACGAATAGTGTTAATTAGGCTTTTCTTTTCTTCTACCCTCTCCAAGACTTCTTCGTTTGTTTGTTTGTTTTTGTTATTTTTGTAATTTTTTTGTTCTTTTTTTGTTCTTTTTAAATTTATTTTTTGTTTTTTTTTGTTCTTTTAAATTTTTTTTGTTCTTTTTTTGTTCTTTTAAATTTTTTGTTCTTTTAAATTTTTTTTGTTCTTTTAAAAATTTTTTGTTCTTTTAAATTTTTTTTGTTCTTTTAAATTTTTTTGTTCTTTTAAAATTTTTTTGTTCTTTTTTGTTATTTTTTCCGTCTGCTCTAATGTCACAAATAAATGACCCCACTTCTGGTACCATTTGTAGTGGGTTATGGTCAGGGCTAGGCTAGGGTCAGGTTCCTGTCCGAACAACCATTACACTTCACTGGGGTCTGGATAACGGGAAAGTACCATAGTGTTGGTTCTGCGTTTGACTGAAGAGTGAAAAAAATTTATTCCTATGCATAATACGCACCCAGACTTTTTAGCATTTTTGGGGGGGAAAAGTGCGTATTATACCCGAGATAATACAGTAATTGTGCTTATAATCATTGACATTGTAATGCGCTTGTTAACCAGTGATGGGTAAAATACTTTTTGAATGTATCTCAGATACAGATACAGATACTGCATTTGAAATGTGTTTAAGATACAAGATACTCTAGACAAAATGTATCTAGATACAGATACTTTTGAAATGTATCTAGATACAAAATACATAAGATACATTTTCATTAGTCAAAGCCCTCGAAGGTGAGCATCTGCACAAACAGAATAATGTGAACAAAGTTTTGATATTTCTACACTTAAACAGCTGCCATATGGCAAACAAGGCCAATCCTGTCCTTAGCAATCATTCCCAATCAATGTGTTCAACAACCATTTTAGTGTTAACACAGTCTACTGAATGAGGGAGGCATTTGCTTTTAGTAACAGCAAGTTCTGAAATGCGCTGTCACCCAAGCGGTTGTGACGTGCTGTCTCAATTTGACCAGCAGAACTGAAAAGTTGTTCAACAGAAGCCGATGATGGCATAGTAGTGTTAAACTTTTGGAAGACACGAAACACATTGCTCTATTTCTTCAGAATGTCTAGGCTGATGTCTGTGTCACTGAGATAGTTAATACATTCTTTATCAGTGGTGTCCTGGATAACTTGATCATCATCTGCACTGTCAAAATCAAAAAAGTCATCAGCAACAGCAGATGACTTAACTATAGGCATTAATTCTGCAAACACAAAATAGCACACAAAACTCAATTGATTAACTTGTGAAATTGCTTCAGGTTAAGACAGCAAATTATAATCAACAAGCTCAACACAGCAACACAACAAGAAGAGAACAATACATAACAGCAATGGTAATAACTTAGTAAGAGAAAGTAATCAATCTCATGCACACAAACCTGTAGATGATTTTGATGCTTGGGTACTTATGCACCTCACAGCTTGAGTAAACTGCTGACGACAATGTTCCCGCTTGTTTTCCGGAACCCATCGTAATTTGAAAAAAGGATGGGCATCAGAAGCAATGATCTTTTCTTTTACTTAGTGAGCAAATGAGAGTTCTTCTCCAAATCGCTTATCGAAACCATTCAGAAGCGCTGAAACTAAAGTTTCTGCATATTTAAGCTTTTTATTCATCATTCCATTCAATTTTTGTTGTATGGTCACCAATGTTGTCATAATGTTGCCAAAGAATGCATCTTTTCACCTTGTAATTTGTCCAGTGCAATAGCGACTGGTCCCATGACAACAGCTTACTCCTGAAGACATTCCATCTCTGCATTAAGTTTAGGTAGTCCGAGTGCTTGACAAATGTCACACAGTTTGCCATTACCAATTTCCAAAATTCGCCTGATGGAATCGTACTGAGAATTCCTACGAGTTACAACAGGTGTTATAATAGCCTTTTCAGATATTTCTCTAACAGCATCAGCTGCTTTAGTGCTCCAGGAACACATGTTTGTAAGTGCCAGCTTCGCACGCTTTGTTAGCACCAACTAATGTCAGCAAATTAAGAGAATGGCTAAGACAGGTTTCGTGCCTAGGTAAACAAATGTCAGACTCAGAAGTTTGAGTAAGAATACAATTCATGTCGGAAACATCAAATGTGTCACCGTCAGCAGTGTCAATACTGTTGCTGTCTTCTGCAGCATCAACTTAATCATTACTGACGAAAAGCCTTACCAAATTTGCTGCATTATCTGTCACTGTAGCTGTTATTTTGGAATTGTCCAGACCAAATTCAGCATGGATGTCACATATCAGTTCACCTATTCAGTCAAATGTGTGAGCCCCAGTAAAACGTCGGCATGCAAGAGCTGCTGATATTCATTTGATTAGTTCTCCTACGTCAGATTGCTGTAAGAAATGCACAGTCATGCCCATGTAACTCTTTGAATGAACAGACCAGATGTCAGCTGTTGTGCACACATATGGAACTGTTGTCATGATGGCTTTCTTGACATCCAGCATTTCATTATACTGCTCATCTAGCTTAGAACTCAGTGTTTTCTTGGTCATAACTTTGACATTTGGATTCAAACCATGAACCAACTGTAGAAATGCTGGTTTTTCAACTGTTGTCAAGAGATGGCTGCTTGATATTATTACTTTCTTAGTTAACCAACGTACATTGTTTCTTGGCAACAGGACCTTTTACAGAGTCAACTTCACCACCAGTACCTTGCTCAGTGCCAGTTGTCTTAGATTGTACTGATTTCTTGTACTTGTACTACTCATACTCATGCAATTTTGATGGGTGGACACTGGAAAATTCAACTAAACGTACAATGTAGAATATAACATTACATTTAATTGTACCCAAGAGTGCAAAACACGTGCCTTTTTTAAATGGGGCTCAAGACGGTTAAGAGTTGTGACTTCAATCATAACAGTAAGTAATCCGAAAGTAGTCCGTAAATATGGGAAGAAGTTCCAACAACAGCTCCATAGAGATCTCGATAGACGCCTTAGGATAACTGTGTTTGTAGAGCGCCTAATTAGCAGTTATGACCATACAGTATGAAAATTTTCCAAAGTAATGTAGCTGAGCAGCATGCAGCAAGTAACTGAGACATTTGGCACAATCTTAGCAACGTGTCTATAGCGCTCAACTGCCGGAGCCATCACCATACAGTAGCTTGAAAATCACAAGTAACTGAGTGTGGCGCTATATGAACTTGGTTTGATACTTTTAAAGTCTTTTCATTATATGTTAAATTTATCCTGATGTGTGGTGATGACTCCCACGGTTTGGCACTATATATATTACATTTATCAAAGTGTGTGGCAAATTTTATCGCTATTTATGCTCATGATTCCTACTGTTTGGCTCTATACAAGCATTTAAATGATTTTTGAATTTTATCTTTATGTTCAAAGTGTGAGGTCTCCTAAGGAGATTGCCTAAGTATAGCGCTATAAAAACGTGGTGTGTGTGGAGATGTGTGCTATGACGGGCGGACTGATACACTGGTAATTCAGTTACTTCGGTCAGAGAGTGCTGATTTATATTTTCGGTTATGATTGAAGTAACAACCGCTCACAATTACCAAGTACAGGCCTATTAAGTGTAACTGTGTGGCGGGTTGTCGGCCTATTAAACTGGCAAATAGGCGCAAGTCCCGAGGCTTTGGAAGTGGTGAATTATGCATGGTAATAGCCCTTGCAACCTGGACTGCGGGTGCATACCAAACTATGCACTATCTATTAAATGCAACTGAGCAAACAACAATACTACGGGAATTACTAATAACCTCATCTGACCTCATGCCAGTCACATTGCATTAAATCATTGCAACCTACAGTGATTTTGATACAGGACCTGGGTTTGTTATGAGCGATGAGCGGTTTGGATAATTACCTTCAGACACAGTCGGAAGTTTGACGTTGATGAAAAACCACCGGCTATATTGTTATTGGTACAGTTAACCCCTTAACTGGGAATTAAATTTTCAGATGCTGTCTCCGTACTAAGGATTTAAGTTTTGGAAAAACGTTCTTCAGAAATGAATACTGTAACTTTTTAAATTTGCTATATCTAAGGTTATATAAGAGCTAAGAAGATGAGGTTTGCACCGTTGTTTAGCTTTTTTATTCCTTTTTCTAACCGTCCTTGCAAAACAACAAAAATTTGGGGGTAGGGTCTACTATACGGCCTAAAATGGCACCCTCTCCCAAAAAAATTTTCAAAGGCCCATAGCAAAAAATTTTCAGCGGTAACCCCGCTTTGGTCAGCGGCAAAGTTGTAAAGGGATGTCAGAGGAACAAAATAAATCAAAAATTTGAAAATTGATCAGCATTTGGTAAAGATCTATCAATTCTAACCCGATGACCCTATGTTTGAACATAAGTCTTATTGGTGAATTTCGGGAAAGTTTTGAATTTTGAGAAAGTTTCCTTATTTTTTTGAATTTGCTTTATCTCAGGCTATATAAGAGCTAAGAAGATTAGATTTGCACCATTGTTTAGCCTTTTTATTCCTCTTTCTAACCATCCGTGCAAAACAAAAAAATTGGGGGTAAGGTCCACTTTACGGCCTAAAATACCCTCTCCCCCAAAATTTCAAAGACCCGTAGCAAAAAATTTTCAGCGGTAACCCCACTTTGGTCAGCTGCAAAGTTGTAAAAGGATGTCAGTGGAACAAAATAATCCAAAATGTTTGAAAATCGGTCAACATTTGGTAAAGATAAATCAATTCTAACGCGAACAAGTTGGAAAAGTCGAATTCTGGAAGTTATTAGTTGGACCTGTCCCTCCAAAGAATATATATTTTCTCTTTCAAGGAGGCGATATAGCTGAAAAATAGGTGCCATCTATCGAATGGATTGGTACTAAAGCATTTTATAGCGTAAAAGGTATATGTTATATCGCATGGTGTTGATGAAACGCTACGGGACTTCATGACGAGTGGAACTCGGGGATTCCATATAAGGAAAGATGGCGTTAAATAAGTGGAACTTGGGGATCCCAGTTAAGGGGTTAACACATTTGGTGACCACTTTGTCACCGGCAACAGGTACAATTTTAAAAGCTTCCCATCTAACAATAACAGCACTTGATTGAGTTGATTCTCTTCCGCCATTTTATTATTCACTTCCGGCTGTAATGTGGGCTGCGTGCTTAGACCAAAGACCTATATATTTGCTTTTTGATTTAGAGTTAGACAATTACATGGCAAGTAAGTAAGAACCAAATAACAGGTTTAGCCTGAATCAGCCTGAATAATAAACAATTTGATTCAGCATGCTTATGGCCTGTGGTAACTACTGTAACTGCTCCTGTTTTATTGTTTTTATTAGCATTAGATGTATTAGCATGCGCTCCGTCTGGCTACTCCTTTATGGAATGTGCGCGCCCTACTCATGATGATATGTATATTGTGACAAACCACGGTGGGGTGTGTCTCTTCTATCGTGCGATGTATAAAGCACGCAGATTTGACACACCTGTCTACCCGACTTTTGAATACCTCTGCGTCCACCTTGACGGTGGTGGACTCAACCTGCTCGTCGTATTGTATAGACCTGGTTCTCAGCGAGCAACTGATAGCTTTCTGAACGATATCTCCGACCTGCTAGAGAGAGTAGTCACGTTCATGGCGCCACTGATGCTTCTCGGCGACCTGAATCTACACTTCGATACGCCAGATGATCCTCTGTTGGCCAAATTTGTTTCACTTATCGACATATACAGCCTGAAACAGAGGATCTACTCACCGACACATTCTGCAGGACATACACTTGATGTCATCATCACCTGAAAGGACTTTGATGTCCTAAACTTATGCGTCAATCCACTCGGGATTCTCTCAGATCATTCTCTGATCACTGCTGCATTACGGCGTTCTGACCGGGACAATCATACAAGGGCTCGCTGCGTTCAACGTCGCTCATGGCGTCAATTCGACATCGATGCTTTCTCTTCTGATCTTCATCAGCTCGTCGAATCGGTCATCCAGTCCCCTGTACCTGATGTCAGCGGCCTCTTCTCGCTTTATGACACTGTTGTGAGAAACCTGATCGATAAGCATGCACCACTTCGAACCATCCAGACATCCAGACGTCACTCTGCTCCATGGTTCGACGAAGATTGTCGTGCTGCTAAAGCCAAGCGACGTCAACTTGAAAGACATTACAGGCGCCTTCTGACGCCTGATACACTGGAGGCTTGGCGACTATACTCAAAGATAGTCCGGCAACTTTATCAAGACAAGTTCAAGCAGTACTGGACGCGGGAAATTCAAAGCTGCAGAGGAAACAGTCGGGCGATCTGGGCTAAAGTCAATCGGCTTGCCAAACCGCCTCCGACCTCTGTATCACACTTCAAGGTCAATGACTTTGCCACCTTTTTTACGGAGAAGATTGTTCGAATTCGTGAGCAGACATCTAATGCACCTAAGGTGGAGATCATTAAAAGACAAACCCCGTCTTTCTCTTTCTATCCGGTAACACCAAATGAGATCAAAGCTCTGTTGTCAAAGTTGCCAAACAAGCAATGCTTGCTTGATCCGATCCCTACCTGGCTGTTACGTGAGGTTGCTGATGTCATCGCTCCTCTGCTTAGTCTGATGTGCAACACTTCTTTGGACACTGGGAACTGTGCCGATGCCTGGAAATCGGCTATTGTCCTTCCCCGCCCGAAGAAGTCAACGTTGGATCCAGGAGATCTGAAATCTTTTCAACCAATTTCCAACTTGAGTTTTGTGTCGAAGCTCGTGGAGCGAACAGTCGTTGCTCGATTTGCTGAGATTTCTGAGCGCAATTACCTTTTACCAGTTCATCAATCTGCATATCGGCGATTTCACTCGACAGAAACAGCGGTGATTAAAGTCCACAACAACCTCGTGCGCGCCATAGATGATGGCAAGGTCACTGCACTTGTACTACTTGACCTCAGCTCGGCTTTCGACACGGTGGATCATGACATACTGCTCTGTTTCCTGGAGGAACATTCCGGAGTCAACGGAGTTCCCCTTGGCTGGTTTCGTTCTTACCTCACTGGACGCGAGCAGATATTTTGCCACCTCAATGATTCCTCGCCAGCTTTGTCTCTCGAGTGCTCTGTGCCCCAGGGCTCGTCTTTGGGACTGATTGCCTTCATCACATACACAGAAGACTTTTCCCTCATTTTTCAACATCAGGATCTTCACCATCATATTTTTGCTGATGATAAACAGATCTACGACCATGTGGACGTTAAAGATGTCGGTCTTGCTCTTGGTCGTCTCCAAAATTGCATCACAGAGGTCCAAGGATGGTGTTCCTCATGATGATTGCAACTTAATGCTTCCAAGACCGAGCTTGCATGGTTTGGTTCTCATGCTAACATGCTTAAGCTGTCTAACACCGATTGTAGTCTGGCACTTCAGGGCACCATCGTCCGCCCTTCTTCCGTCGTCAGAGATCTCGGAGTACTGTTTGACAATGAATTGACCATGAAGCAACATGTTGGATAGTTAGCCATGAGTTGCTTCTATCACATACGACGTATCCACCAGATTTGTCGAATCACTGGCAAAGAAGTCGCCTCGCAACTGGTTTCTGCGTTTGTTCTGTCCAGACTAGACTATTGTAATTCCGTTCTTGCCGGCCTTCCAAAGTCTACACTGGCCAACCTGCAGCGCGTACAAAATGCTGCTGCATGTCTGGTGCTGGACCTAAAACCTCGAGACCACGTCACTCCGGCGCTTCGCGAACTTCATTGGCTTCCAGTCCAGTCACGTATACAACACAAACTATGCACGCTGATGTTCTGTGCACAGAATGGTCTTTGTCCGTCCTATCTTGCATCTACTTACAGTCTTGGATTTATTTATTGATGTTGACATAGAGGCCAGTTCTTTGTGTTACAGAATATTTCGATAAGACACCCATGAATATAATATGCACCAAGGGGGCTAATCGTGTAAAAAAATCATATAACGTGTCTTATATGCGCGAAAATACAGTAGTAGTGCGAAGGTTGGCTATAAGTTTGGAATTTTAGCAGGTTTTCAAGGTAATATTCTAGAAATGTGCAATGTTTGAGATATGTAACTTTGGTTGCTGATTTTCAAGTTATTATATTTTGTAGCTCTTATCTTGAATGATTATATGATAAAATGTTTTGATTATTGTCACTCTTGGCAGTATTGTTTGGGGAGTTGACAAGAATTATGAATCATCTTATGGGTATTGGAACCCATGCATTGGACATTGGAGCTATCACACCATTTTTCTGGATGTTTGAAGAGCGAGAAAAGGTGAGTTCATGACTGAAAGTGTTTAAATCGTAATAATTATGTTCTTACTGGTTTTTTGGAGCTCTGTTGAATATAAGACAGGGTAATGCTGTCTCAATTTAATTATAAAAAATGTAGTTGTAAAAAGTCTTCAATTGTTTTATTATACACTGCTTGGTATGCTGCACAATCTTTTTCTTCTTTATGTGTTGTCTTCATTTTGAAGATTGACAGTTAACCCGTTCCAGGGGGAATTAATTTTTTTTCAAGTCGTCCCCAATCGGGGTAATTAATTTGGGGGAAAGGCATTCATGTGAAAATGTGAACATACAAGTTTCAAACTTACTATATTTCAGGCTATATACAAGCTAGAAAGATGCGGTTTGCACCGTTGTTTAGAATTTTTATTGCTCTTTCGAACCATCCGTGCCAAAAAAAAAAAAATTTTGGGGGTAGGGTCCACTCTACAGCTGAAAATCCAACCCCTCGCAAAAAATTTCAAAGCGCAATGGCGAAAATTTTTCAGCAGTGACCCCCAACTGTGAGCAAGAAAGTTGTTGGGGCGGCGTAATTGGGACATAATAGTGCAAACATTTTGAAGATCGGGCCAAAATTGGCGGAGTTATGGTTTTTCAAACCCCAGACTTGAGTCTTTTTCGAGGCATTTCAATTAGAAATGTGCGGGTACAGAAAAATGCCTACCGTACCCGTGAAAAAACTTTTTAACCCTACCCTACTCGTACCCACTAGCGCTATACCCTACCCGACCCGTACCCATAAGCTGTGTACCCGTACCCGACATTGGTTGGAATTTGGATTTTTTTGGAGTTGGACCCGTACCCGCTGGTGCGTGTACGGGTACAAGCCTACAAGGACCTGTACACAGACCCACGTACCCGTATCCGTTTTTAGAGACTATAGAGAGGCAACAATGAAATAGTAATAGTAAAAATAAATTCTTGTACTTAGGAATCAGGATAATCCACTTGGCAAATAGTAGGCCCTGGTTCTGAAGTCTGGAGTCTGGGCTACTGGTTGGTAACATTGTGTAATACAACTAGTCAGCTAGCCTAAGTCTACATGAATGTCAGACATGGATTAGAACTTCTAGAAGACTAGATGGGCTTGTTTAAAATATTTAGTAGATATAATTTATCTATGAGCAGGCATTAGAGCTCAAGTTAAACAACAAAACTTTACCAGAAGAACTTTCTCGGTCGAGGAATCCTTGGAGGAGTCAGAGGACGCCATTATAGATTTATTACTGATGATGTCAGATGACGTCAACTGTATTTCTTTTATGTTTTCAGTAAGTAAAATGCATGCTGTCTGACAAACTGAATGCGATATACAAGTTACACTAATACACTTCACTCAATATAATTTTTCGGGTAAAAACGGGTATACCCGTACCCGTAGCCGCTATACCCGTACCCGACCCGTACACGAAAAATGTGTGCCCTACCGTACCCGCGGGTATGGGTATGGGTAGGGTATACCCGCGGGTACGGGTATACCCGCACATCTCTAATTTCAATGCAAAATCCCAGTATTTGGACGATCATTTGCAAGTTTTCTTGCTTATATAGTCAACAACAGGGAAGAAAGTGCTGCTATCTATTGAATGGATAGTAATTAAATCGAATAGTTACTCTGGGGCGGTTTAAAACTTCAATGTCCGGGGTACACACATGCTTATGTGGCGTGCCGTTTATAAACGGCGTTACCCGGGTACAGGTTAAGAATTGTCTCCTTCCTGTATTTGATTCCTGTCTTCGGCGCTTCTTTTCAATTTTCCATAGTTTTCTATGCTGCATAATATTTATCTTTATTTGATTGGCTTTATGGATTGGACACCCACTAAAACAAACTCACAGCTGGTAGTATAGCCGAATTATGAGTAATTATTATTGTGACCTGGTTGCTAACTCTTCCGCGGCCATTGCGGTCGTTTTCAACTGTCACAACAAAAACGCACCCATTTATAAATATAGACCACTATATTTAGGATCTAGGGTTATTCTAACGAAAGCCAACATGCTTTCACTTCTAAAATGTGCGAAAAATGGTTTATTTCGTGATTTTGACTGTGAAAATATATCGATTTGTTGTCGAGATTTGCGGTCCTTCTGGCATTTAAATTTTAAATACCCTTCTATACACAGGGGCAGAAGTTTTATTCAACTAAGGAAGTTCTGGAAGCGATAAAAAATGGTAAGTTTGAATACATGGGTATTTTGTGGCCCGATGACAGCGAAAATGAAAAAATTCTGCTGGGCAGAACAAAAAAAAGTCTTTGAACGTTTGCAACATGTGTCAAAAATATGTATGTCATAATTGATTTCACACCTTTCACATAAGATTATTTCTAAACTAAAATATCACATTTTATATAATTTTTAATGTCTATAAGATATGTGTACAACTGTACATGTTTCTTATAGTTTTCTGATATGTCTTGTTGCTGACTAAACTTTTAAGGAATTTGTGCGACAAGTGCCAAAAATACATATGTCATAATTGCTTTGAGACCCTTTACACAAAATCTTCTGTAAACTAAAATATGACACTTAAACATCTATATATAAATTTTTATATGTTTATTACATATGTGTACATGTTTCAGATAGCTTACTTACACTGTCTTGTTACTGGCAGAATTTTTGATGAACTTCAGTCCAATTTTATTTTTAAAATTGTTAAATTTTTTAGATATTTTCATGAAAAATGAAGAATGTAATTGCAAATGTAACATTTTTCTTTTGATATTCTTGTAGATAATCAAAAACCCTTTCAAATGACATATGCATTATAAATATTGCTGTGATATTTAATTTAAAACATTTTGGGGAACTGTTGAAGGGTAAATCTGTGAAAACAACATGCCAGCCAAAGAATTTAAACACATTAAGTCATTCATGAAGCGCAGAGTGAGTCCTGTGCCCTAAACAGTGTAAGCTAAACAGCATAGTGCAATTTGAAGTGAGCATTTAAAAATTCAGTGAAACTGTTAACTCAGAAGCATAAGCTTTCAGTAAATTGTTTCAAACAGATATAGCAGCATTGGTTAACCTCTTCCAAGGGTTCGCTGTTTATAGACGGCGTCGGAAAACCATAGCCAAACGGCGTTCGCCGTCTATAAACGGCGCGCTATATAAGTGACTGTGTAACGCGGGGACCGATTTAGTTCACATCCATTCGATAGGTGGCAGCACCGTTTTCGATATTGCTGACTATATACGCAAGAGATATTGGCTGTGTAACAACCAAGGCTGGAAAATGTATAGGAAAAATCTTCAGCCGGAGGCTAGAAACATCATAACTACGCCAAATATGGTCTGATCTTCAAAATTTTTGCACTATTCTGTTCCAATTACACATCCCTACAACTTTCCCGCTCACAGTTGGGGGGTCACCTCTGAAAATTTTTTTTATTGAGCTTTGAAAATTTTTGGTCGGAGATGGTCTGATTTTGGGGTGTAGAGTGTACCCTACTTCCCGAATTTTTTTTTGCATGGATGGTTCAAAAGACCAATAAAAATTCTCAACAATGGTGCAAACTGCATCTTTCTAGCTTCTATATAGCCTGAAATATACTGAGTTGTTCGGTTTTTCACATTGAAAATCCGTTCGCGTAATTGTCATTTCAGCCGGCAATTGGCACTTGGGTATGAAACTTCATAAATACCCCAAATATGGTCCAATCTTCAAAATTGTTGCACTATTCTGTTCCAATTACACTCCTCTAGAACTCTATCGTTCACATTTGGGGGTTTACCGCTGAAGACGTTTTGCTATTGACCTTTGATCAAAATTTGAACAAAATGTTGGGAAGGGGTCAGATTTTGGGGTGTAGAGTGGTCCCTACCCTCAACTTTTTTCTTTTGGCGTGGATGGATAGAAAGAGCAATAAAAATGCTCAACAACGGTGCAAACCGCATCTTTCTAGCTTCTATATAGCCTGAAATATAGTAAGTTTATAATGTATATGTTCACATTTTCATATGAACGCCTTTTCCAAAAATTAATTCCCCCGTCTGGGGATGACTTAAAAAATTTAATTCCCTCTTTAAAAGGTGAAGGAACAGTCGGTGAGTGACATGTGAGCAGTTTGTTGGCACCGCTTGATCTCAGTGTTATGACTGTTATCGATGGTTACTCCCAGGCTGCCAATGTAGCAACTGGTCTTAACCTTTTAGAGGGGGAATTAAATTTTTAAAGTCATCTCCAGATGTGGGAATTAATTTTTGGAGAAGGGGTATCATCTTATCTGATGCCAGCTGTATCAAGTTACATTGGTTGCTGCAACTGCAAGGAATGTTTTCAGCTGTCCACAGCCTTGTACCAGCATGAAAAAAAGGGGCATAGTGTAGGTTGGTGCTGCCTGGGGCGAAGAGTCATGTGAGGAGCAAAGCAAAAGGGTATCAGAGCTTTACTTTGTCAATGCTATGGGAGAGGCTAAACTCTTTTTCCACTTAGAATTTTCCACCCCTACAAATTTTTTTTACTCAGGATGCTGCCCTTAGAAACATGCCGCCTGGGGCAGACCGTCCCTTCCTATGCCACTGGTATGATCCTGCTCAGACTCTACCGGTAATAGGGTAACATCTCGAGCACCACAAATATGCAGTTTCATAACTATTGGGTAGAGTCAACATAGAGTCCGAGTGGATGACCAACCCGGGCAGCTGACCAACACTGAGCAACTGACTCCAATCTACAGGTACTCTGATGGTATTGAGGTATACAAAGAAGGCACCGGGTATAGAAATTACAGGGACGCTCAAGGCTACCATGGTCGATAGTTAGAGATCTGCATGGGGCCAGAATCTTCTCCCACCCCCACCCCAGTCAACCCTGCTCCAGTCCTGTGCATGGGAAGGTGCAGGCAATGCGGGGTGAGGGCTTTATGACTCAAATTTTACAGGAAATATATTTTTTGCGGGCTATAGGCTGGTTCAGACTATTTGCGGGTGTGGTAAATGTGTGCGAAAATGCGGTACTAACCTGTTACAACATGTGCTTTGCCAACAACAGTGCAAAATGCTGTGGAGTGTGTGAAAAGCTGAGATCGTGAATGAGAATGACGTGCAGCCACCTAGTGGTGAGTGCTTGAACTAACCCAAGCAAGTGGTTTATGAATAATAATTTAGTTCCTGCACTGACTGTTTTCTATGCAAGGCCAAAATGCTTGTCTCTACAAGGTTGTTGACCTCTATGCCTTGCCAGAATAATTGCTTACTTCAGATAGGTTCCATCGCTTCTGCTTGAATAAAGAAGCACTATTGATTAAATACTGCTGCAAGCTCCAGGCAAAGCCAGACATTCTTCTTAGGGCTTTAACCTCCTTGGCGTAAGATTAATTGTGAAAATGACGAACTGAGAGCATTGGATTATTTTTTTGAAGCAGAAGGACGTTATTTACTTAAATATTATTAAAGACTCTTCAAAATGCAAATACTTTGGAAACAGAATCAAGTGGCTAGAGGCAGTTATTGGATGCCTGATATTAATATCTAATTCAGTTCATTCATGTAGCGTCAATTTAATTGACTCAGTCTTTATTAGATTGATAGCTAGCTATATTGACTTGCAAAATATGTCAGAAAGATTCATGACTAGTAAATATGGATTAAGATATGGAAAGGGGCAAAACAGGGATGAAGAGTGTCACCATACTTTTTAACTTATGTGGAGAGGAAATTATAAAATCAGTCGAACATCTAGAAGATGTTAAACTTGGAGTAAGAAACATAAATAATCTTGGGTTTGCAGACGATACAGCTTTAATAGCTGATTCAGATGAAAACTGCAGGAACTCTATATAAATTAGCAATAGAAAGTGAAAGGAAAGGCTTAAAGATTAATATAAAAAGACCTTCTGTGTGGTGATTACCAAAAGCCAAGTAACACCCACATACTGAATAAGACTAAATGGCACTGAGGTCAAACATGTGGCACAGTTCAAATACTAAAGCAGTATGTTAGCCAGTGATGGAAATGTGAGACAGAAATAACATCAAGAATAGAAAGGGCCAAGGTAGCATTCTGGGAACTCAAAGTGATACTTACATATAGGCACAGCTCTTACTATATATATATATATATATATATATATATATATATATATATATATATATATATATATATATATATATATATATATAATAAAATAGAATAAAAAAGCATTCGATTCAATACTTCACAAGAGACTCTGGACAACCATGAGGGACATGGGATTTTCGCAACACATTATCGAACTAATTTCCAAATAATACTACAATCAACAGGCAAATGTTAGAGTGGCAGGAGCAACATCAAAATGGTTTAAGTTCAGTAAAGGTGTGAGACAAGGTTGCATTTTGTCACCATACTTATTCAATATTCTTTTGGAAATAGTAATATGAGAAACTCTAGAAGGATATGAAGGTGGATTAAGAAGAATTGGGGGAAGGAAGATCACACACATGATGTAAGCAGATGACACAGTACTGATAGCAGCAACTGCACAAGATCTACAGGAACTACTAGACTGACTAAATAGCAATTTTAAAAAATATGGCCTGGAGATAAATGCAGATAAAACCAAGGTTATGTTGACAGCAGAAACAAAACAAGACATTAGCTTCACAGTGAATGGTCTGATATTGAAAAAAGCAGAATCTTTCCAGTATTTGGGCTCAAAAATTTATGCAAATGCGAAATGCTCAATGGAAATAAGAGAAAAACTGATAAGAGGAAGAGGGATCAATGCAACACTAATAAAGTTCTGGAAGAGCCATAATATACAAATTAGCACAAAGATAAGAATATGGAAAGCACTAGTTTGGCCAGTTGCAACCTACTGTTCTGAGAATTGGACAATAAACAAAGAAGATGAACGTAGAATAAACGTGTTTGAAATGAAGGGACTTTGCCAAATCTTGAGAGTCTCTTGGACAGCAAAAAGAACTAATGAATGGGTTATTAGAACAGGCATAACCCGAAAAACAAGAAAAATTGCTGTTCAACGTCCCAGCAAAAGGAAAATCAGTAACTTTGGACACAATATAACCCGAAAAATGACTCGCATGTACCGTATGAAATCGAAAAAGATTTATATACAAGGGGCACTAGTACAGCAGTAGCTGCTTATTCTTATACTCTTAACATCTTGGCTGGCAAATGTCAATATATCTGGACTGGACAGAACCCGTCACACCATGTTTGGGAGAAGGAAGATTTTCACCCAAATTGGAAGATGGTGGTTCAAAATTGTATTTTCCTATCTATTTCTGACAATAAACCAGCTAACCGTGGAAATTTAGTAAAACAGACATAACATCAAGAATTATTTGTACCAAATGCATGGTCGGAACTCAAAATAAACTTTTGCAAATGGGCACAGTTCTAACGACCACAATTAAGAGTGTTTATTAAAAGAAAGTAGCCTGGTTTGCTCTAATTTGGACAATAATAAACATGGACTTCATGGACCATAGAAGATATAAGAGGAGCCATAGAATAGGATGCTGCACATAAACTATTGCATTTTGGAAATACTACAACGGTAAAGAAGTAACTGCTGCCATCTAGGGTCCATCCATTTAGTACCTATGGCACTCAGGGAAAGGGGTTTGGGATTTAGATTTTGCGTGAGGGGAGGGAGGTCTACTGGATACGCAGTAACCAGAAAGTGGAGGGCAAATGGGCTAGAAACTGCCCCCCCACCTGCCCAGACCACCTAAGAGATTCAAGGAAATCTGGTGAAAAAATTTTTAAGAGAATGTGGGGGTAGGGGTGGGTACAAATCTGACAATCCAGACTCATTTTGCCCCCAACCACAAATTCACAGCATCTAAGGGCCATCTAAAAAGTAAATAGCAGGCTATTTTTGAGGCAGAAGACTGGCAACTTCACACAAACATTAGTTTTGAACACATTGCTGCTTTAAGCAAACAAATTTATAAATAGCCTAATTAACAAAAAAAACAATTATATCCATTTTTAAACAAAAATTGTGAAGATAAATAACAAAGACATTGTTCCCATACTTATTACAAAAACAATGGCAGACTATAAAACTATTATTTAATAGTCAGCCTAAAACATCAGAAGCCTAGTCAGCCTAAAACATCATCATCATCGGTGGTTGAATAAATAACATCATCAAACGGGTCAGAATGGCCAGACAAACAAGATTATTTAGTAGACTTCTATGCAGATCACAACAGATTAATCCAGTAGGCTGGTGTGAATTGTCAATGGCGGAGCCGTGATGATGAACTTGAAAGTCACTGTGTTGGGAAACCAGTTGGTAAAGTAAAAAACAATTTGTATATGAGAATTTGAATTTTTAATATAAAATATAATAATAATAATAATAATAATAATACTAATAATAATAATAATGAAATCTTTTAAGTGGTTTAATAACTTAGCCTGTGTAAAACCACTGGTTACTGAAATCTATGGGCGTAATGTTTAATAGCTACACTGCTATCATGCTATCCACACCATTAGGCTTTCAAAACTCTGATTTTTAGATAATTAACAGCCATCCAACAATAAAAGCCCTAAATATGATCCTAAACAATTCAGGAAGTGGCCACAAAGGATGGCTTCAGCCACTGGGTGGTAGGATTTCAAGAGTTATGACTGATTTTGATGAAGCTGATTAATCCACCAGATCCTTTGCTTTCAAAACAAGAGCGTTTGTGCAAGAATTGCACCTTTCTGCACAAATCCACCCTTGATGAACGATGGATCAATGAGCATTTATTCTGCAATTGTATGCGTAAACAAGATTTTTATAACGATTATTTAAGTTCAGTTATAACCCTATTTGCACTGGCGTAAGAATGTGGTTTGACTAAAATAAAGTCATAATCTCTTCTTCTAGGCCGCTTGATGGCCCACTTGAGCTATCATGGAAAGTTTCATGGCTTGTGACTCAAAATTTGTAATAGTTAAGATCTATTTTCTGCGGCATTATTTAGATATTTGACATCATGAAACCTGTCAACTGGGGTTTTATCACTGAGGCCAATCATCACGCCCTCCAGTTGGTCAGGGAGAACAAATTAATGAAGTCCCGGGAGATGTGTTGGGCGAGATCCTCATAACAGATCCTGTTTGATTTCATTGGGTAAAGCCTCCCAATCGCTCTTGTTGGCTCTTGTGATTTCACTTCCGATGGACACTGCTTAAGTTTCCAGTATAACCCAGGTTCAGTAATATACCCTCCCAAGGGGGCTTCAGACCGTAAATTCTGTATTACCCGCGCGAATAATCGTGAAATCGGAGAATGAATGGGTACTAGAGCCAGGCAGGAAAAAAGAAGAATCGTGCTGAACAACATAAAGAAAAGGAAAATCAGTTACTTTGGACACATTATGAGAAAAAAAGACTCGTGTATGGAAAAAGATTTAATACAAGGGACACTAACAGGAGGAAGAGCACGTGGAAGACCGAGAACATCTTGGCTGGAAAATGTAACATCCTGGACTGGACTGCCGTTTCAAAAATTATTATGGGAGAAGGAAGATTGACAGAAGTGGAAGATGGTGGTTCAAAGTGTGGCCCAACCTCGGATCGAGGATGGCTAAGAGCAGAACAGATGGAAATGTGAGACAGACATAACATCAAGAATAGGAAGGGCCAAGGAAGCATTCTGGGAACTCAAAGTGATACTTGCAAATAGGCACAGTTCTAACGACACACAATTAAGAGTGTTCATAGCTACAGTTGGTCAGTCCTGTTGTGTGAAGCAGAAACATGGACTATATCCAAGACTGCAGAAGAAATTGGAAGCCACAGAATTGTGATGCTGAAGATTGCATGTATGGAAAAGAAAAACGATAAAGAGACCTTGAATGGAATTGTGATTGAAAGAAGTCTGATGGTAACCATAAAAGGGCAGATTTCCTTCTTTGGACACATAATGAGGTAGGAAGGCCTGGAGCAGTAACCAGAAAGTGGAGGATAACTGCGCTAGAAGAAGGCAGAGAAACACCTATACAGATTGTCTAAGAGAAGGAAAGAGGGAGTAACATAAAATTATTAAGAGAATGTCGAGATCGAACAAAGTGGAAATCTATGGTCGCTAACGTAGAAATACACAGCATCTAAGGGGCCATCTATAAAGTACATCAGGCTATTTTTGGCCATTTTGACCTTTTCCCTTTATTTAGTGCCTTCATTGCTGCTTTATTTAAAATCAGTTGTCAAATTGCACCATTTCAAAAATACATATATCCATTTTTAAACAAAAATTGTGAAGATAAATAACAAAGACACCCGATACTTGCAGTGTAAAAAAACAACCACTATAAGGTCTCATTCGTGAAACAGGTTATAGAATCAGAGGCTCAGGGCAGATCAGCGGGGTGGTTGAATAAATAGACTGGTGTGAATCAGCAGGACGGGCCGGTTATTTAGTAGAATTGGCGGTGCAGATCAGAGGGGCAGATTAATCCAGTAGGCTGGTGTGAATTGGCGCGACGGGAGCCGTTGACTTAGTAGAATCAATGCAGGCAACACTGTGTTGGCGTAAACCAGTTGGAAAGTAAAACACAATTTGTATATGTGAATAAGCATCTTTGGTAGAAAATATACCAATAATTATAATCTAACAGTCGCCAAGCACCGAAAATGAAATCTACAAGTTTGTGTAATAACAACCTGTACTATTGCTGTGAGATACGAACACTTCGGCTTCAACAGTTTAATAGCTACACTGCTATCACTAACACACATGGAAATGCTGTCTAAATTGTCTTTTTGCAAAGTTTCACTACTCATACGCAAGACCATTTGTAATCGATCTTCTCGCGGGCCGTTGCGTTGCCTTGGAACCACGGCCACAAAGGATGGCTTGACGCCACAGAGTGGTAGGAGGAGTGTTGTTGCTGTCCCGGCGAAGTTGATCAATCCACCAGATCCTTGGTCGACCACAAGAGCATCTCTAGGAAGAATCAGGATGATGACCGGATGACACGTCAAGATGAGCGCTCAGGATCCAATGAGCCGGGACGTTCTTGTCGAGGCAGCCGATGTGGCTGAACAAAGCCAGTCAGCACTTGATTAATAGTTCAGCAAGCGGAGGTGTTTCAACTCGGGTAAGAACTTCTTGGTTTATAATAAAGTCATACCATCGAATTCCCATGATGGAGCGGAGACATTTTGTATGGAAGGCTTCTAACTTGTGAAGGCTAACAGAAAGTAGTATCCATGTTTCTGCGGCATAAAGCAGCATTGACATCATGAGGACCTTGTACAGACTGAGACTTTATACTGAGAGAAATACGTTTGTCCCTCCAGTTATTGTTGAGGGAGAACATAGCTGATGAAGTGAGGGAGATGTGTCGTTTGAGATCCTCATTACAGTGCCTGTTTGATGACTGGGTACTGCCGAGATATATGAAGCTCTCTGTTGGCTCTATGATTTCATTGCCGATGGACACTGCTGAAGGTGGATGGCCACATCCCAGGTTCAGTAACCGTGTCGTCTTCCAGGAGGCCTTCAGACCGAATGCTGCATCAGCGACACTGAAGTCGGAGAGATAATTGGCGGCTTCAGCCTTAGGAGGCAGAAAGAAGAATCATCAATGTCAATGTCATCAACATCAATGTCATCAACAATCATCACGAAGAAAAATCATCAGCATAGACTAGGTCCGAGAAGCAACGAGGACCGACGTTAATTCCTGGAGCAGAATACATTTAGCTCAGGATCCAATCGATGCCGATGCAGAACAAACCAGGATGATTAATCGATGCAGCTCAAAAAATGGCGTACACATTCTGATAAATGGCGAATGAACCATGTGCATATCTGACCAATGAAAATGAGCCCTGCTTATCCACCCTGCCTTTCTACCAACCCCTGAAACAAATCATTTGCAGTAAATTTGATTTCAACCACATGTCACGTGATCTAGGCATGTAGACACATAGTGTCTTTCTTGTCTTTTAGGTATTTGGAGACTGGCAGTTTGAACAGAGAGACTGTTATAATATGAGACTTCCCTCGTTACCGCTACACTTTTTATGTTCTTTATTTATTTATTTATTTATTTATGACAATTTATGTAGCGCAGTAGACAAGGCTAAGTCCTACAACAAGAGCGCTTAACACAGTTCGTATCCAATATTAAGTAAATGTGTCTTCAAATTTCTAATGAATAGTCCAGCTGAGACTGCTCCAGTCACATTGTCTGGAAGAGAGTTCAACAGGGCGGGATTCCCCCGCGCGAATGATCTTTCCCCAAACTTAGGGGTCTTGGACAGGGTAGGGACCAACAACTGCACTCTCCGACTGGACCTGAGAACCGATCTCTCGATCACAGTCGATCTTCGTACAAGCACAGTTAGATAATCAGGACAGAGTGGATTGTGTAAAGCCTGATACGTAAGCCAACAGCGCTTGTAGATAATGTGCTGTGGAACACGGAGCCAGTGGAGTCGATCTCAAAGGAGAGGAGTGACATGGTCACCCCAGCGACAGCTGAAGATCACTCGTGCAGCCTGGTTCAGCACTGGTTATAGGCGGTTCAGTCTAGTATCTGGAAGTCTAAGAAGCACACCGTTACAGTAATCAATTCATGTCAGTACCAGGGCCCGCACTAGATTGATAGCCACGCTCACTGGCAAGTACCGTTGAATTGACCTTTTTCTCTGCAGTTGGTAGTGGCAGGAGCGTATCAGATTGCTAACGTGCGAATCAATGGATAGAGTCTCATCTGGGAGCACTCCCAGAAGACGTAAGCTCTCAGAGGGGGCAATGGCTGCATCTCCCACCATAAATGGGGCGTGACTTAGCAAATGCCTTCTCCTGGGGGTGCTCATCCACAGAAATTCCGTCTTGGCTGGATTCAGTGCAAGCCAATACTCTTCCGTCTACGTAACAATATCTGATATACAGTCAGTGAGACGAATCCATAGTCGCTCCACTTCCGAGGGTAAGCATGATGAGTAGATCGTCCATCGTCTGCATAACTGTGCGGCGTAAGACCGAAAGCCTTGATGACGCGATGAACATCTGCTGTATACAGTATGAATAGCAAGGGGCCTAAGACTATAATAGCTGTTGCAAAGTAGAGTTACTCTCAATTCCACCAAAAGTGGCACATATCATAAAGCACAAGAGAGCACTTGAAGCCGATTTTTACGTATCAGGCCCGTACCAGATTTTAATTTAAGCTGGAGACAGAGCCGGATTTACAAAGTGAAATCTGCCCAGAGCCGGATTTACAAATAAATTTGTGTTTTACTGCAAAACTTGACATACCATAGCAGTAGATATACCTCTGGGTCTCCTTCAGTCCAATGGAAAGAGACCGGATGGAGCCATTTTCATTCTGTGGGCCAGCAGTAAATACTTCGCATGGGATGCCACAACTGTCCACACCTGCGCCCAATTCTATCTACACTTGCCTCGAACATGGGGCTGTAGCAGAACTTGCAGCAACACCCAAACACCACAAATATTCTGGCCTTTCTGTCTCATACCAATTCATTCCTATAGGATTCAAAGCCATGGGACCACTCAATGCAGAAGGCAGCGAGTTCCTCGCCAAAATTGGTCAACAATTAATGTGCGTTACTGGAGATCCGAGAGAGGCTTTCTGCTTGTTCCAGCGCCTCTCAGCCTGCACTTGGTGATTTAACAACGTTTCATTACTCATTAATTAATATAATTACATGTTAAAACTTATAACTGCACTTAGTACTTAGGGTGAAACTGTTAAGAAAATTCCCATGTGTAGGCAGGACAAATCCAGCCAGAACATGGCCGGAATTCCGCTTTGCCGGAGCCGGAATTCGGTACAGTCCTAATATATATACGCATCCCTTGAGACTTTATTCAGTGCCTTTACTAATATTCAGTCATGGATGGATTCAAATAAGCTTTTTCTAAATTCATCAAAAACAGTTCTTGCTTTTGGGTACTCCAGCTCAATTGACCAAATTTAAGTCTCTGGATTCTGTTATGGTTGGAGATTCTACTGTTGTTTCTAGAAGCACTTCTGCGCGCAACCTTGGTGTGACATTTGACTCTTCCCTCTCTTTCACCAGTCGCATAAATTCAGTCTGCAAAATTTCTCAATATCATATTTGGGATATTTATTGCATCAGACATCTCCCAAAGCCTGTTCTTATTCGGTTAGCAATTGCGTTGGTATCTAGTCGCCTAGGTTATTGCAATTCCCTGCTTTTCGGCATCACAAATTCAAATATGCAGAAACTCCAGAGAGTACAAAATTTCTTAGTTAGAGTCATATCCAAAACTCCAAGATTCGAACATATAACTCCAGCTAGACAGTCCCTACATTGGCTTCCTATCAAATACTGAATTAATTATACATTCTGTCTTTTAGTATTCAAAACCATGTTATATAATGAACCCAATTACCTCAAGATGCGACTTATCCCTCAACATACTAATCATTCCACTAGGTATTCGGCAGGACCTTCATTTGTTCCTTATTCTCGCATAGTCATTGACTCTAGTTGTTTCTCAGTGTGCGCCCCTAAGCTCTGGAATTCACTACCAACAACACTTCGCATAACTAACAACTTATCATCTTTCAGATCTGGCCTTAAAACACATCTGTTTGACTTGGCTTATCCCCCTTAGATTGCTCTCCCGCCGTTTCGGACTGATCTTCTGGCTTGACCTGGCTCTAATGCTATTTGGATTTGGTGTGCCATCGGTGATGCCCTGGGCATTATGATAGTGGCGCCATAAAAGTTGGTTGATTGATTGATTATTGATTGATATACAATGTAGCCTCTTAGGATTTTGAATCATTCACTAGGCCCTTTGTATTAAATATTTGCAGCTTAGACTAAGCTGTTTTTCACATGGAACTTACCCGACACTTATGGTTCTCCACTTAGTGGATGACTTAATGTGCATTAACAACAGCCATGTAATAATAATGATAATAATAATAATAATAATAATAATAATAATAATAATAATAATTTTGTATTTATATAATTTGCCATAGTATAAATAAGACAAGTGGATAGAGATAGATTTGAAATTTTCAAAATTCATTTCTTATTACATTTAATTTACAGATGATGGAGTTTTACGAGAGAGTTTCTGGAGCTCGAATGCACGCAGCTTATGTTCGTCCTGGTGGAGTTGACAGGGTTAGTTTCATTTTTATGTTATAATGCATTTAGGTTAATATTACTGCTACTTCTGGCATATAAGTCATGTATTTTTGTATGAGGTTACTTAGCTATTAACACTTTTCTTGTGATGCTGATCCTGCCGTGTTTATTACTGTTGATAGAATTTTGAAATCATATTTATTTTTCTATTTCCTATGTAATGTGATGTAGCAGAACATTTGTATAGTGCCTCCTCTGAATAATCACTTGGAAGCGCTCCTACTGCAATTATTGCATATTGATAAAATGATGATATGTATTTATATTGATCATTAATGTTCTCGAGTTCAGTCGTATTTAAGTCTTGTGTAATTGTTTGTACACTTTTGAGAAATATACAGTTTGAGCCATGCAAATTATTTATGGAGTTTTCATCCTTTTTGATATTTTGTTATTTCTACCTTTGAGACCTGTTGAAGAATGTGATTAAAAATTAGTTTTAGGCTTAGCTTGTCATGCCGGTTTAATGCAATTATGTGAACGCATATTTAACAAATGTTTTAATGCGCTGCATTTATCCCATTTTTTTCTGTGTTATGGTCTCCACATATGCTGCAATTTTATTCACCATTTTCGCTATTTTCCTCACATATAAAGCACCTTTTACTATTTTCCTCATAGAGACATAGATATACAGGGGACCATCACCTCTTTGGCCTTGTTTTTTTGATCTTCATCCTTTTTTTACCACAAATTCTGTAATTTTGCATATGTGGCCACACTAAATTGCAATTCCCTCATATATGTAAAGTGAAGTGGGAGTATAAATGGGAAATTTCTGCACTTTGTCCACATTTTTGGACCTCTGAGTCCCGCACTTTTCCTGAAAAATCCCTGCATTAAACTGGCAAGACTACTTAGCCTGTTTTACTACAAAAGGTCTTAACTGCAAATGTGCTAAAGTAACATGTAATATAGTCAATACAGTAATAAATTGATAGATAGACCTTCACTGTATTGTTTTATGTAGTCGTTGTGTAAAATTTAGTACTTTAAAAAATTTTGTGTGCTGTGTTTATAATATTTTTCTCTTTTTATATTTGATTATGTAAATTTGACTTGTTTTCATTCTGTTGTATAATCAAGTGCCATCTTTCTGTTTGGTTTTATTTTCATTTAAAGCTGCGGTGTTTATCAGGTACTTATCGGGTTCTTTTGTGCAGGATTTACCACTTGGTTTGATGGACGACATTTTTCAGTGGTGCGATAAATTTGGTCAGCTGTTGGATGAGTTGGATGACTTACTGACAGAAAATCGCATATGGAAACAACGTACAGTGGATATCGGTGTAATATCTGCTGAAGATGCTTTGAACTATGGCTTCAGGCAAGAAATTTCGGTTTTTTTACACAATGTGTCAAATTTTTCTTTTTTTTCTTTCTTCTTCTTTCAGGTGCCATGCATTGCTGCGTCGGCGGCCATGGACTTCCACTTTTCTCGATTTCTAGTGTTCCTCAGGAGTTCGATGTTATTTCCTATCCCCATTTCCTCTCTTATTCTGTCTGTATATTTTAATCTTTGTTTTCCTCTTGATCTTTTGCCCTCTACCATGCCTGTCACTGCCAAGTTTTCTAATCCTTCTTTTCTCATCACATGCCCAAAAATTTTGTCTGTCTTAACTTGATGGTAGTCATCAGTGTTCGTCTCTCTTCCATCATCTGTAGTATTTCTTCGTTAGTTCTATTGTCTGTCCATGGGACCTTTAGCATCCTCCTATAAAACCACATTTCTGCCGCTTCCAGTTTCTTTTTAATCTTTTTTGATATGTTCCACGTCTCAGATCCATATAACAAAACCTATTCTTGTTATTATGTCTTTATCACTTCTTCCATCACTTGCAATAATGCTTCCCAAATATTTGAAATAAGTTACTTGTTCTATTTCTCTTCCATTTAATAAAATCTTGCATTTCGGCACTTTTTTGTTTTGTGAATTTTTTCTTTCAGTTAGTATGTATCTTCTAATCTAAACTAATCTAATCTTAAATTTCTATAGCGCCACTTTCATAATGCTCAGGAGCATCAACCGATGGCACACCAAATCCAAATCACTAAAGATCCAGGTCAAATCCAGGGTATCCGGCCGGACAAACGGGTGACAGTCTATGGTGGATAAGCCCGGTCAAAAAGATGGGTTTTTAATCTTGCTCTAATGGACAGTAAGGGCTCTTCTGACCATTATCACTACACTTTTGATGCAGAATGGGATAAAAAAGAGATGAATTGTATCCTGATTAGCGATGATATAACATTTTGTGCAATACATCTCATTGTGTTGCAACAAGAAAAATAGACAAATTTAGTCATAATTTTTAAAGTTATTAGTAGTGATGACTTATAGACATATGGAATGTCTTATATGATATTAACAGTATTTCTTATGTTCATTTATTCATATGTAAATATTTTGTTTGTTCAAATATTATTTTCAGTGGAGTAATGTTGAGAGGGTCTGGGATTAAATGGGATCTGCGGAAAGTTCAGCCATATGATGGATACGAGAATTTTGAATTTGATATTCCAATTGGCAAGAGAGGAGATTGCTATGACAGGTGTGAATAAGTTGCTGATTATTTTATTTACGACATATGTATTTTGTTTACGACATATGTTTACTGAACCTGTTCTTTGTAGTTTCCACAAGTTAGTCAGGTTTTGCTTTTAGTAATATCTTTTTATTGGTTCAACGCCCAACACATGACCTTTGAGTATAAAGCTTACAAATTGAGTAGCATGAAGAATATGTAAAAATACAATTTTGCTTTAAATATACTTTAAATTGTGCCAGAGTAATTTTTTATGTGCTCTTAAAATGAAAAAACATTGTGAAGCTTACCTCAATTTTGACATTTGGTCATATGTGCAAAGATCATCTGTCAAGTTTTAGCTGAAAGTCTTTTGTTTATCTGAAAGTCTTATGTTTTGTGTTTTTACATATTAAGCCCTTCTTTCTTCTTTAGGTGCTGTGTATTTCTACGTTAGCGACCATGGATTTCCACTTTTTTCTATCTTGACATCCTCTTATTAATTCGATGTTATTCATTATTCCCTCAATTCCTTCTCGTAGGCAGTCTACATATGTGTTTCTCTGCCTTCCTCTGGCTCTTTTTCCCTCCACTTTTCCGGTTATTGCCAAATGCTCCAGTCCTTCCTTCCTCATTACATGTCCGAAGAAGGAAAGCTGCCTCTTTTTGATGGTTGTCATCAGACTGCTTTCTATTCCAATTTCATTCAAAATCTCTTCATTGGTTTTCTTTTCCGTCCATGAAATCTTCAGCATCCTTCTCAGAAACCACATTTCTGTGGCTTCCAATTTCTTCTCCATGGCCTTGGAATTATAGTCCATGTCTCAGCTCCATACAAGAGTACTGACCAAATATAGCATTTGAGCACTCTTAATCGTGTCTCGTAAGAGATGTGCCTATTTGTAAGTATCGTTTTAAGTTCCCAGAATGCTGCCTTGGCCAATCCTATTCTTGATGTTATGTCTTTCTCACATTTCCCATCGCTGGTTATCATACTGCCTAAGTATTTGAAGTGTGTCACTTGTTTGATTTCATTGCCGTTTAGTCTTATTTTGCATGTGGGTATTACTTTGTTCTTGGTAATCACCATGCAGAAGGTCTTTTTTATATTGATCTTTAAACCTTTCCTTTCGCCTTCTATTGCTAATTTATTTATAAGTTCCTGCAGTTTCTCCTTTGACTCAGCTATTAGAGTTGCATCGTCTGCAAATCTAAGATTATTTACGTTTCTTCCTCCAATTTTGACACCTTCTAGATCTTCAATTGCTGTTATGACTTCCTCTCCATATAAGTTGAAAAAGTCTGAAAAAGCCCTTACTGTCCATTAACTTCTTTACCGGCTGCCCTGAGGAGTCTCGTCCATTAACTTACATTACATTAACTTACATTAACTTATCCTAGGGGCGGCTGCCCCTGGGATTCTCGTACATGGACTTAGAAAATCATTCACAAACCGGCTGCCCCGAAAATTCTCATCAAACTTACAACATTAGCTTTAGTTCTCATCCATTCGCCAATAGGATAGCTCCTACATTTTCGAGTCTGGCATTTATTTTTGGCATCATTAATTATATATTTGTAGACACACCCTCTTAGAATCGAATGCCCATTACTACAATGGCCAATATGGCGTGCGAATCGTTATGCAGTAGCAGTGTTGTATAAAAATACTTTTTAAAAGTATTTCAAATACAAAATACATTTTTAAAATGTATTTCAAATACTTTTTCTCAAATACTCCCGGGAGGAGAGCAAAGTACAAAATACATTTTCAGAAAAGTATTTCAAATACAAAATACTTTCACAGCCCTATGACAATTGACAGCAGTGTAAAGGGCTTAATAGTCTCTAATTCCAAGTGTTTTAATAAGTGTAATAAGGTAAGTGTAATAACATTGCAACAAAAACAGTGCCCGTCTAGCGTCTACGCCAAACTGTCAACACTTCAGTAAAGTCGGCTCCTTACGATGCACTAAAATTTGTAATGTTCGACTGTCCGTCCGGAAATAATACTGATATTATAATTATTTGAGTGACTTTGGTGAAATTTGGATGAATCGGATTTGTTATATCATCAACACCGTTAACATTTTGAATATCACGGTTGATCAAGATGGCCGCCGCAACGTTTCTCAGCTGGATTTTTGAGGATTTTGAGGTCGCGTCGTTGAAGGATCATTCTGAACTGGTGTCGGTTGTGCCGTCATTTGAGTGTTTCGGTGATATTTAGCTGAAAATTGCGTCGTTCGGATCTCACTTTTTCATTCGTTTGTACAGTTTGTGGATTATTGATGCGTGACGGTGACCTGTGTTGTACGGCCTTCATTGGGCCCCCGCCTTCCCATGCCCGGTCGGAACCTGAACTCAGGCAAGTGTACGACCGTCGGCTACTGATTTCGTTGTACTCGCCGTATGCACTACCTGACCCAGATACGGCCACGCATATTCATCGACTTGGGCTATGGACTACCTGTTGCTCGCAGTTTATAAGTCGTTGTTCTCATCTGAGGCGCTATCGTGGCTGTCGTGCTGGTCGTTGAGTGCGTAAACTTCCCACTACTCGATTTCTCGATAATGGTGCTGTCGTCATCGTCTCGACACGATCGATCCCACCTCCTGCTCGTACCGTCCACAACCGTCCGCCACCAACACTTCGTCGCATTCGTCTCGCCCGTCACGCCACTCCGGTCGGGCGACAGGTCGTCTTTGGCAGTTTCAACGTTCGGTCACTGAACAAAAAACTTGACGATCTGCTTGAGGTACGCGTGATCATGCAATCGACGTGCTATTCTTGGCGAGACCTGGCATGATGCCGTCGGTATCCATTAGTCGCCACGCTCCGAAGGTTATCTGGTCGCCGATCGCCACGACCTCGTTCGCCGTCTAGCATTGATGCTATATCGACCAACCACAGAGGTGTGGCGGCCATCGCCGCCGCCTGGAATTCGTCTCACGCGGCGTCTCAACCTCGGCTTAGACCCAGAAACGTTCGAGATGATATGCGTGCGCATTGTGTCTGGCATATCGGCATGCGTAGTCGTTCTTATCTATCGTCCACCTAGATGCTCTCAACTGCTCACGTCATTCATTGCTGAGCTGTCTGACGTGCTGGACCGCGTCATCGTCTACAACGACCCACTGTTCGGTCGTCGGAGATGTCAATACACATGGAGCGTAATGATGACGCAGACAAGCGTCGTTTTACCGAGCTACTGGATGCGTATGGCTTGCGCTGTCATGTGACAACTCCAACACACGACTGTAACGGTATAATTGACGTCGTCATCACCGCGATGATTTCCCAGCGCCGCTGGTTGATGTAATTGACGTGGGTCTATCAGATCATCGTCTGCTGCGATGGCAAGTTGCGTTCATTCGCCATCGCCAGTCTACTCGACAGCAACGCGACGTGCATGGTGTCAGCTTGACCCGACGCGCTTCGACGATGTCTGCAGTCATCGGCGCTCTGCAACCCAGACGTGTGGGCGCCACTCGAAATTGATGACCTCGCGCGCAACTGTATGCGTTGAGCAGATTTCGCAAGTTCTGGATCGATTCATACCAACCCGGTCCGTTACCTGCCGTCGTCGTCCTTCAGACCCGTGGTTTGACCAGGACTGTTGAGCGATGAAACGTTCTACCCGTAGGCTTGAGCGCGCAGCTAGAAGGGCTGATCCGTCGATTGTTATGGCGGCAACAGCAGCTTGGCATGCCGCGCGGCGTGAATACAGAGAGCTGTGTAGTAGAAAGCGTGAATCGTTCTGGATCAGGAAGGTTGACTCTGAACGCCCCTCACCGGCACAGCTGTGGCGCTCAATTGATGCTCTTCTTGGTTGCGGTATAACTCCTGCGTCTGATGCCATCGGAGCGAACGAGCTACATGCGTTTTTCAACGACAAAGTTGCTGCCATCCAAGCAGAAACTGCTGGGGCCCAACCCCCGTCGTTCTCATCAGCGCCATCCACTTGTCATTTTGAGCAGTTTAAGACACTCACCGTTGACGACGTCACTAAAATAGTTCGCGCACTGCCAGACAAGCAGTGCTCAATGGATCCGATACCAACGCGGCTACTGAAGGAAAATGTCGACGTTCTAGCGCCGTTTTGGTTGACCTATTCAACAAGTCGCTCACCTCTGGATTGGTTCCGGCGCTTTCAAAGCTGCCTCCATAACACCATTGCTAAAGAAGGCAAATCTTGATTCAGCTGATGCGAAGTCATATCGACCAATCTCCAACCTGTCGGTATTGTCAAAGCTGCTTGAACGACTAGTAGTGAAACAGCTGATTGAATATCTGTCATCATCAGGGCTACTGCCAACATTGCAATCTGCATACCGTCAACATCACTCCACGGAGACAGCTGTCCTCAAGGTACTATCGGACATTCTGCTTGCTGTTGACACAGGTAATCTCGCTCTGCTGACGATGCTCGACCTGTCAGCTGCATTTGACACTGTTGATCACGCAATTCTGCTGCGACGCATGCAGACGACCTATGGGATTGATGACACTGTTTTGTGATGGTTTTCATCGTACCTCAAGGACCGCACTCAATATGTACGATGCAGCTCCTCCAAGTCTTCCTCAACGCTGACTGTATGTGGAATTCCCACAGGGATCGGTCCTCGGGCGATCCTTTTCTGTTATATACTGCAGAATTGCAGGGGCTGATCCAGAGACGCCAACTTCAACCACACTTGTATGCTGATGATACGCAAATCTATGGCACCTGTAAGCCGTCAGAGACTGCCCAGCTATAAAGCGAAATATCTGAATGTGTTGACGACGTCGGTGCATGGATGCAATCCAACAGGCTAAAACTCAACTCAGCAAAGACTGAGGCATTGTGGTGCTCGTCTGCCCGGCACCAGCACCAGATTCCTGTGACTGGAATACGCGTTGGCAGGAAGGTCGTCATGCCGTCCGCTTTTGTCCGTGACCTGAGGCATCTACATTGACGCCGACGACCTGTCGATGCGGTCGCATGTCACAAGAATTGTGTCGAGTTGCTTCGCAGTCCTAAGGCAACTACGCAGCGTCGTGAGTCCGTCACACCATCGGTGATGCAATCACTCGTTGTTGCATTGGTGCTCAGTCGGCTGAACTCACGGCAACTCGGCGCTTGCTGGCGTCTCCGGGCACTTGATTGCAAAACTGCAGTCAGTCCTAAACGCAGCTGCCCGTTTGATTTTTGCAGCTCGGAAATACGATCACGTGACCCCTCTTCTCGCGAGCTACACTGGCCGTTTTCCGGAGAGGATAGATTTCAAACTCGCTACGTTGGCATTTAAATGTCTCCATGGATTGGCGCCGTCGTACCTGGCAAACGCCGCCGCGTGTCTCTGACGTCAAAACTCGATGCCACCTGCGCGCCAGCATCTCGACTGACGTTCGTGCCTCGAGTCACGGCGTTCAACGATCGGTGGCCGTGCTTTTCCGGTCGCTGCTGCTCGCGTCTGGAATGGACTTCCGCCTCACGTGAGGTCATCAACGACGCTGGAGACATTCAAGAAGCGCCTCAAACCCGAGCTATTTATTAGATGCTATGATGTAGTGTGACCACCTCTCTGTACAATTCATTACTGTTTAATATTGTTATTGTTACGTGCCCTTGCAGTCGTTAGACGTTATGTCACGATAATCTTGTCGTTGTATAATAATAATAATAATAATAAAGGTAACAGCAGAAATGGCAGAATGAAACCTTTCTATTTCTACTACAACAGCTACTACAGCCAGATTAAATCGGAAGCCGCTATTTTTGATCTCTAAACTATCAAATTATTACTAAATAGAAATTTCTGTAATTAATTTATTAGAGATTGTGTACTTACTGTATATGGCTATTAAAAACCTATAAATCAATCAATGCCAGCCAATCCGCTTGGCCCATACGGACAAGGCAAAATGGCATCCTTCTGCTAAATGTGACCCGCTCCATCAAAATGGCCCGTAAGTCGCACATTTTAAAACACGGCTATCGCAGAAAACATCAAAGACGGTCAAAACTGTCGATGTTGAGATAACATAATTTTGTGCTAGTAAAAACCCTCTAGAATCGCTGTGCCACGATAAGATGTACTACAGTACATCCAAGATGACTAAACTTAGTGGTTTTTTTAGCCCCACCGTTTACAGATTTATAAAGAATAATGTCATAAATGGATCAAGTTTGCGCCGGTCGCATACGCACATCTTTGGAACAGCCCCAGCTTGCCTTACATCAGCGGAAAGCTTAAATCATGAATATTCATTTTGTATCACTAATTAGACAGTTTTGATAGGCTACTAAGAGCATTTGGCCTCCAAAGACTGGCATTGTGACGATTGTGCCTCGTTAGTCCCGCCCATCGATGCTCATTATAATAAAATTCTAAACAATGACCTCTGTAGGCTGGAAATTTAGCCCAACCTCACTTTCAAATCTGGGTCGCGCATGCGCGTCCAGCATAACATACGGGTTGATGGACAGGATTATGTTAATGAGCATTTAAATTGTATCGAAGATGTCCGTAAACAAAATAGTTGATATTCGATATTTCAGGCAGTTTTGAGAATTGAGACTTAAATTTTTCAGCTTATATTCTCTGTTTATTGTGTAAACTGTGTGCCAAATTTCATATTCATAGCATATCAAATGACTATGGTTGCTAAGCACTTTCTATGCCACGTACAACTGCGAACGTTTTTACGCGTTTTCTCGATTTAACATTTTGCAGGGTGATGTTGTTTAAACTGCTGTATTTCTGTCAAAAATTGTGATAAAAATGTAGTTGAGGTATCGTTAGAAACTAGACAATTTGCAGATTATTCTTATGCAAATATCTCAAAAATACCAAAAATGTGTTTAAGGGCCATTTTGCTGGAGCGGGTCACAAATTGGCATCGAAGAAGCGATTTAGTGTGAGTGATGTTTGTATAATTCTCAAGGTTGTGAGTAAACTTGAACTAGTCTGAGCGATTTTGCAGAGAGTGAGTGTGATGAAAGCACTGGAACTGTATCTTATAATGTCAGTTCTGAGTACGATGAGTGAACGGGACTATTTTTATAAAAATAAATGGCTGCCAAGGTACCAGAATTTTAATGGATGTGAAGGGGTTTAAAATATTGAAACAGTCACCATGGCTTCAATTAATTTTTAGAAAAATGATTTTATTGTAATTTTCAAAATCTCTACAAAACTGAAAATATATAAAAATGTGTATCATTAGTCTTTTTTATCTTCAATCTTCATTTGATTTATAAGCCTGAAAACTTATACCGTATTTTCACGCCAAATTGATGCGGATTCTAGGTGATTTTACAAGAAGAGACCCTTTGATGCGGCCTATAATAGTGAGCGGCTTATACAAAAACATTTTTACAAATAGCAGGAGGTCCCTTAACATAAAATAATTCTATCAGTAATTATAAATCCAGCAGCACCATAACTGCTAAATTAGCAAGTCACGAGGCTTGTAAAAATAATTTAAATTAGAAATAGAGTCAAACTAAGAAGTTTGTTTTACTTTATTACTAGCATTTTACCCATGTTTCGCGGCGTTGCTATACACTTTTCTCAAAACCCGCAACCGTTGATTGAGAAAGTAGCCCAAAACCCACCCAAAAGTTGTTATCAGACTTAGGAGTCAATGAGTCATCTTGAGCCCAACCAACTTGTCCCAAAATACTCTCTTGGAAACGGAAATATGAGGGGGAGAGGGGGAGTGAGGGTGGGTGGGAGAGAGACACATGAGGCAGTTACCATATTTGTATGATTATTACCCAAGGGTAATAAAAGAGATTACAAACTGCAGTCCCCCCCTTGTGGGGTATATTCGTATGCAGGTTATACTGGAAACTTGAAACCTCGTCAACGCTCTCAGTGCCCCGTCAATGCTCTTGGCGCCCCGTCAGCACTCTCATCGCCCCGTACATCATAGTGTCGACACCTCAAAATACCTAAAGACGAGCATGTGCGGGTTATATTCGTGTGCGGCTTATGCTGGGACATTGGAACATAATTCGTAATTTTCTGTGGATTATACACATATGCGGGTTTTATACATGTGCAGGTAATAATCATGCAAATGTGGTAGCCCAGTGCATTCATGCTTTCACTGGAGCGACCCTATTTTCCTTCACCCACTTCGCTAGCCCTACTACAGGCCGTGGTCGCTCAAGCCATTGAGGGAGGGTTGTGAAACGGCCTCTCCGACCTTTTAATTAATCCACACACCAGCTATTAAGCAAGATTAGACAGTAAATAATTCGGATCATTCATTTAATGTATTTCTCACAGCCCTGGGCTATAAAAATACTTGATTTAAATTAAATTTCTTTTTTCTCTTATGAATGCTGATAAGATACAAGTTTTATTTATGTTTAAGATTTAAGTGGGAATAACTGCACCTAGATATAATGATACTTTGACATTGTGGCACGTGGCCTATTTTCGTGTGCGGCTAATCTATGAAAATATTTGCATGCTACTGGATTTCTGCGGCCTGTAAGTGTGGAACGGCCTATAAGCGTAAGTGGCAATTTGGTGCGAAAATGCGGTATATCATTTTCCAAGTCGGATTGTTACTTTCCCATTAGCCAGCAGCCTAGCATGAATGATACGGCCTGAGTGCCACTCAGGGTAACTGAACGAGAGATAATGCAGCTCATGTGCCACTTGGGCTAACCAGTAAAGGAATTAAGAAAGAATGGGTATGCAGACATTTGTCTACCAGACGTTTTACCACAGTGGACGGCTGACCACAGAGGACGGTTGACCACCGGACAGTTGACCACACAAATTCATTGATTTTTTAAGAAAAACTTATTAACAGAGAGACACAATGTTATATATGGTCTGTTATATTTAAACACAAAGCACATTTAGAAAATAACAAGAAAAGACATCTGAAAAATAACTGCAAAACACATTAGGAAAATAAATGCAAAACACATTTAGAAAATAAAAGTAAAAACATGTGGAAAATATATGCAATGCATTAACTGTAGGAGAGATGTTCAATAGCATGAAGATATGTTACTAAATCAGTTTGTCCATATGTGTAATTACGGTCGCCTTTCTCCTAAACGGCTCCCAGAAACCACTACACTTTCTAATTTAGAATTTGTTATGTCGTAAAAGATTACAAATCCAAGCCTCCAATCACTGGTGGATGTGGATTATTTGCGGATTCTAACAACTGACAAAATTTTGTCAACTATTGGCTTACAGTCCTGGTCATGCATCATATGATCTTATGAAAATTTAAACATTGTGAATTGTTCTTGCTTATTCACACATGCACACTCACACAGATATAAATTATGAGTTGCAACTAGCTGGACATTCCTTACCTATTTACGAAAAGATTCCAAGCCTGTGCCATATCGCACACTGCATCAGCATAAAGTAGGGAAATTATTTCGACATTGCAAACTTTTGGTGTGCTGAAAACATTCAGCATATGTTTCCAACGTAATCATGTGTAGTAATCGGAGTACTTACTGTGAATGAGTGTTCAGCACAACCGGACGCATACTTGAGAAGAGACTCACGCAGCTGTTGGCCAATTCATTGGATTCCATTGCCTACCTCAATTCAAAATAGCACAGTGAAGGCAAATTTGCTGACAAGCAGTATTGTGTGGAACAGCATGAAAGCTTTCTGAACTACATAGACTGGGGAACTTACCCACAAAAGGCTTATTAAATATTTTGGTTTATGCTATAAATATAATGTCTGCTTTATTGCTTCCATTTATGCATTTGTAAAACAACATAGGCACATCATTTTACTTAGCAGTTGAAGTGGATTATGGCAAGGTTTCCCAAGCTTTTTGGAACTGCGACCCACTTCACCAGCTTTGTAACATGCCACGGCCCTGAAAATTTCATCATCATGTTCTCTGTCCTAGGACAGGTTCAGGGCTCCATTGCTTCCATTCCTTTTTGCGTCTTGCTTCTTCTTTGATTTCTGCATAGGTCTTGTGTGCATCTGTTTTTTGATCATCCAGTCCAGTCCTGCAAACTTATTGTCAACTAACATAGAATAAAATACTAATCATTTTAAGTTGTGCCATGCATGGAGGATTGTAGGCATATAAATTTCTTAAAACTCAAGTCTATTTGCGGCTTTCACGGCTGGTGACATTGTGGTATTGGTTAGCAAATGACATTTTTTGGGTCATTACCTCAAATTAGGGAAACACTGGATTAGGGGCAGGAAGATGGCAAGGGCAGGTTGCTGGCAGGGAAATGAAGATTGGCAGGTGTGTTACATGCTAGACAGGCATGCTGACAGAACAGGTTTTAGCCCCATTGGAGCCGCTAAGGATGAATCAGCATTACTCTCTAGAGGGTGGTGGTAAAAAGTGAGGAGCAGCATTCAGCTGTGAGGTAAGGCAGGGTTTCTCAAACATTTTGGAACCGTGACCCACTTCAGCGGATTTGTAACATGCCACAACCCTAATCATATCATGTAATATGGGGAACCATAAAGTGGATACTGAACAGTCCTCCTCTGGTTGCCAATGGAGAACCCTAGACGCTCTACTTGGCCACGGGCAAACACCGGTGCCCAACTCAATTACAGCAGCTCACTTTGCTGAGTCTATCAGAAATAAAATCACAGGAATACGTCAACGCGTGAACCTCATACGTTCGGTCTTGTGACCCGCGGCAACCTTCTTCTCTGGAATGCTCTTCCCGCCTCAGTGACATCAATTACATCCTTCGAGGCGTTTGCGACTGCCCTCAAGACGCATTTATTTCGCACATCTTGTGAAAATTTGTAGAAAGCTCTTGATTTTAGCTCTAGCTATGTTATAGCGTTTTATAATTATCTAGGAATAGAATAGAATAGAATAGCGCTGGTGCGATGAACCATCACGTGACCCATACTGTTGCAGGTTATGGTTATGGCACTTGACAACTTCTATAGTGCCGTAGCATGGCGAAGGCCAAAGTCAAAGGCACTGTCAACAACGCTGACAAATCAACATGGGACGGAAGATGTTGGTCTTGAATTCATTCATTCATTCATTCATTCATTCATTCATTCATTCATGCTGGTCTTGAGGGGAAAATTGCTCAGACGGCACAAAAGAGGTTGCTGCCATGCCGAAATCGGGCACTGAACCCTTCAGAAGGCGGTCTTCCGCAAGGAGACTTTCTGTCGAAGAGTTAGCGAAAATGCAGAAATGATGTTGAAGGACCGCATGGATGCTGAGAAAAATTCTCCTCGTAGCGAAATTCAGGCGGCGAATCCTTGAGAATCTGCGAGACAGTAATCCATCGCCGAACTTGACGGGAAACCAACTGAAGATGGAATTCTGCACGTGAACCAAACAGTCTTTGCCCTTTATGGCCTGTAGACTCAGTCGACAGCCTGGTGGCTTAGATAAATGGCGGGCCAACCACGCCAACATGGGCGACATAAATCTGATTCGTTCGGCGCAGAGAAATGCAGACGATCACAGACTGCTTCGAACACAATGACTAGGCAACAGTCTATTTGATTAGTGCAAAGAAATAAGTGCAAGACATCTTTAAAACCGCCAAGAATGGCGATATTCTGAAGCGTGTACAGACACGTGCAAGCAGCCAAAATGGCACTACAGGAAGACCAGCAGTTTGTATTTTATGCGCTCATGGACTGAGAGCCAATATAGGCTCATCAGGTTGCTTCGCTGCACTATGTCTGATATGAAGTATAAGGAGATACGTCTCCATCACTGCTCTCAAGACCTTGATTCGTGCCATCATGATCACAAAACTAGATTATGGAAACGCGAACTTGCTTCTACCAGCTCGGTAAGGTCAAAGAGATCCGCTGATATATATCGACAGCAGCTGCGATACATCTCGTACGCACCCTCGTCCTCTCGCAAGCGGACTATTGCAACAACATTCTCATGGGCCTACCTGACTGCCAGCTAGTCTGCCTGGAGTCAGTCCTTAATGCATCTGCTCAGCTAATCTTCGGCAAAAGTTGGCACGACCACGTGACACCACAGCTCAGGGACAGGCTCCATTGGCTTCGGATTCCGGAGCGCATCGTCTACAAACGATGCTGGTTGATCTTCAAGGCCCTACGTGATCCAACCTGTATGGAGTACTAGGGCATTGGAGTACCTATCAGCCCTGGTGCACAAGCCAATGATGAATGACCAACGTCTTCAGCTGAGATCCAGCACTCGGCTCCTACTACATGTACCCCCTCCGTCGAAGACTGTGAAATTCGGGGAGAGATCTGTGATACGATGCAACTCTGTTATGGAACGCGCTCCTGGACTCGGCGACTGCGGTCACCTCCTTTGAGTCGTTCGCCATCAAACTTAAGACGCACCTCTGTAAGAGATCATGCGATTACTTTATAGAAAGCGCTCTTGACTTTGGCCTCAGCTGTTACCGCGCTATATAAATCGTCATGTAGAATAGAATAATAATAATAATCGAAAATGGCATTAGGTCATCGGGCTAATGTTAGTTGAAAAGAATGTTCTGAGTTAAGATAAATTGCAAAACAAAAGCTCTTATTCTATTTGAATGAAAATATGGAAAATATATTAGGCAGAATTATTCGTAGTTTTGCCAAATAAGACAACTTGAGAGAAATAGATATTGAAATTTCTTGAAAAGTATCTTTTTTAAAAGTTTGCCTTTGTTGCGCGTCTTAAACATCTTACGAGTTTCGCAAAATCACTTAGCTTCAAGGTATATGGCCACTTCCAAGTAAGAGATTCCTATTGTTAGCGGAGTTTCACAGCAGAATGGTCAGAATACACTTTCCTTGCATTAATGCCAACTAAGGTTAATTTTTAAAAGTACTATAGGCCTGGATTTCCCAAACATTTTGGAGCTATGCGACTCACTTTTGCGGCTTTGTAACATGCAGCGACCCTGCAAACTTATTGTCAATTAAAATTGGATAAAACACTACCGGTAATTATTTTAATATAAGCCATGTATGGAGGATTGCAGATATAATAAGTTTCTTAAAACCTAAGCCTGCTTGCCATTTTCAAGGCTAGTGACATTGTGGAATTGATTAGAACATGACACTTTTGAATCTAATTTTGCTCTATCCCATGACCCATTAGACTGTGCCCTGTGACCCACTTTTGGGTCGCAACCCACAGTTTATGAAACACTGAGATAAGGCACAGGTCTAGACATTTGGGCTGACAACTTACTCTAGATTGACTCTTTTGAGGCAGAATTATTTCAGCTTTGACATTGACAAAAGTTGATATCTGCCTTGAAAGAGTTAAATTAGCCACCTGCATCACTGTATGCCACGGAAACCAGTTGAGTATGGGAAACTCTTACCTTGAAGTAGATTGGGTCTAAGACCTGTAGAGAGTCTCAAAATTTATGGATCTGCACATCTCTGTTTTGAGGACCATTTTTTCTGGACTCACTGTGGCGTAGCCAGGATTTCAGAAAGGGGGGTTTTGGTTTTTGGTTTTGACCATGACCAACTTTGAAAAATCTTGACAAAGAAAAAAAACCAATATCTATTTTTTCCCTGATAAACAAAACAAGGCTTATCTTCTCTATTTTTCCTGCTGATAAGCCAAAAAAGGTCCTCACCACTCTTCTTAAACTGCTACATTATATAGCCAAGAGGGTTTTGACCCCCAAAATCATGTCACAAAATTAAAAATGCATAGAAACTCATTATAAATATTTTGTTTTCAGCAGCAAAGGGGGGTTTTAACCCCAAAAATCCCCCTTGGCTACGACACTGCCCAGAATATTCAGAATGTCATTCTATACAGATTTATGTTTAACCATACTGGTTTAATTTAATTTACAAATGCATATGCAAATTGCATATAATTTTAATTTCATACAGAAAATTTTCCTTGGTCCACTGCTTTTGGGCCCAATGTCTCATAAACTGTTACATATTTTGTACTAAAACTTGACACACATTCTTTATACATCTGACACAGTATTCTGTTAAAATATGAGACATAGTGAAGGGTACTGACTAATGGAATGACCTGTAATCATAGCAGCTGTTGTGTAGGTATCTAATACGCATGGAAGAGATGAGGCAGAGCCTGAAAATTATGCATCAGTGTCTGAACAAGATGCCTCCTGGTGAAGTGCGAGTGGATGATGCCAAAGTGGCTCTGTGAAGGTAGTAGTCTTTTTTTTACCGTATATATTAAGGATGTTATATATCCTGACCTCCAAGGTAACTGTTGGGTAAAGCTAATAGCATGTCGAAAATAATTAATTTAGCTAACTAAAGTATGGACATCAGAGATGAATTTATAGGCGCCAGAGCGCTTCAAGATTAAATTATGACTTTTATATTGTCAGAATGTAGTTTAAAATTTTCTTAATCGAGGAATCAAGAATGTGAAAATCTCCTGGATAGTTCAAAGCTAAAACGCAGTTTTCAATCAAAACAATGTGGATGATGCCACTTCAAATTGTTCTGACTCTCACTATCACCTCAAGAGGGTTGGCGCGATGACGACTTATTCCGGGTCAATGACTTTAGACACCTTCAAATACCCAAAATCTAGGTAGTTAGTCTTTTTTATAAAAATCTTCGACAATTTGTTTGTCTCAGTGATCCAAGTCTCAGTTCATAATAACTGGGATTGCCTGTTATTAAACTGTAGCTGTCACTTTGCTGCAGTTGGGTTTTTCTTCAAGGCTGAAGAATTTTAAATTTTGAACTCCTAACCAGAATATTAGTTTTTTATGCCTTTACCATTATTTAATGAGTTTATGGCATTGTTCTATATGTGTGACTCTGGACATGAAAAGGGTCCAGATGGTCAGTTTGGAGTTGTGTTCTAGCATACTGCTGGATATCACAGCTGTCAAAATTTACCCTATAAAGACAAAATTTTCCACATTTTCATTATGAATTGCACTGCTATAATTAAAGTAGCAAAAAACATTATTTTGAGAAAACTGCATTTGAAATAACTAATACTTAAAACACGTATACACAAGAAAACAGACAGAAGTTATGGCATATGATATATTGTTTGATAGAAAAAAATATGATCTTTAGCCTAGCCAAAGTGATTTAACCCGTTCCCGGGCAACACCATCTTAAGACGGCGCCAGAAAATCATATTCAGACGGGTAAAGCCGTTTATAAACGTTGCTCACGGCGCACCACATAAGGATGTGTGTACTCCGGACATTGAAGTTTTAAACCGCAAGAAAAGCGACTATTCAATTTATTTACTAGCCATTCGATAGATGGAAGCACTTTCTTCGCTGTTGTTGACTATAATATAAGCCAGAAAACTTGCAGAAGATCGTCCAACTTGCCGTTGATTTTGCATTGAAATGCCTCGAAAAAGACTCAAGTCTGGAGTTTGAAAAATCATAACTCTGCCAATTTTGGCCCGATCTTCAAAATTTTTGCACCATTCTGTTCCAATTACACTGCCCTAAAACTTTCGTGCTCACAGTTGGGGGGTCACCGCTGAAAATTTTTTGCTATTGTGCTTTGAAATTTTTAGGGGGAGGGTTCCGATTTTCGACTGTAGTGTGGACCTACCCCCAAAATTTTCTTTTTGGCATGCATGGTTCGAAAGAGCAATAAAAATGCTAAACAACGGTGCAAACCGCATCTTTCTAGCTTCTATACAGCCTGAAATATACGGATTTGTTCAGTTTTTCAGATTGAAAATCTGTTCGCAAAATTGTCATTTCTTCAAGCAATGAGTAATATTGTTTGAAAAAGCATAACTGCTCCAAATTTTGTCCAATCTTCAAAATTTTTGCATTATTCTGTTCCAATTACACCCCTTTACAATGTTCTCGCTCACAGTTTGGGGGTTACCGCGGAAAATTTTTTGCTATTGGGCTTGGAACAAAATTTGACCAAAATGTTGGGGAGGGTCCTATTTTGGGCTTTATGGTGGACCCTACCCCCAAAATTTTCTTTTTTTGGCACGCATGGTTCGAAAGAGCAATAAAAATGCTAAACAACGGTGCAAACCGCATCTTTCTAGCTTCTATATAGCCTGAAATATAGTAAGTTTAAAACTTGTATGTTCACATTTTCACATGAACGCCTTTTCCCCAAATTAAATACCCCGATTGGGGACGACTTGAAAAAATTAAATCCCCCTGCAACGGGTTAACAGTCAGGCAACGTCCATCGCCGATAACACTATGTAACACAATTTTTGTTCCTGGCTTCTAAGTGTTATATTTCAGTTGCCTATGTATAAAGGATCTGCAAACATGGCTATATTCATCATTATATTTGCTTTCTATACGGAGAAAGGGTCTTGAAACAGTTTCGTTGCAGTATTGTATGGCTTTCTTAGCAACCACAAGGCTGAAAACTATGAGAGAGAGAAATACAAGAGAGAATAACAAATGAAGAGGTACTAAAGAAAATTGGAGAAAAGAGACAACTCCTGACAGAAATTATAAACAGGAAAACTCAGTATGCTGGACACATAATGCTTTCAAGCACAGAACAAGCAAAAGTCCTATTAGAGGGCAGATATGAAAACAGGGCCAGAGGAAGACCTAGAAGAGACTGGCTGGGCGACGTTAAAGAACACATACAGGAAAAGAACTACGGAAGACTAAAAAGGATTGCTGAAGACAGACATGGCAACTCATGACCGTCAACCTTCAGATATATGATGATGATATTTGCTTTCATGAGCACAGCTTACAAAATTTGTTTATTTATACAATGGAAAAAGGTGCATTTTTTCTTCTCGAGAAGGAACATTATGTACTAATTGCAAATAAGCAAAAACAGTCAAAATTACTTAAATGCATTCAGAAATGAGTTGCTTTTCGAGATTTGTGGCTGTACTGTCAATGACTTTCTCAATTAAGACTTCAAACATAGTCCCCATCATGTGTTTGTTATACCGTCCCTGGTAACGACATTCAAAGTCCAGCATATCCTGATGAAAGCTGAAAAGATGAAAAATGAAATGCTACTGCATGCAACTCCCAGGTTCATGTAATACAAGTATTAGTAACATGGTACTATTGTGAACTCTCTCCTTGGCATAATATACAGAGTTATATAAAATATATATATAAAAGTTATTCGAGCTTTTCGCCAACAGAGACTAGAATGCAGATGACTTTTTGCACGTTGTTGGGTTCTTTTCGTGCGGTCCAGTAATCAGTTTTACCTGACGTCCTGGCGATACACACTATAGAAATGATCCCTTCTCTGGATAGGATCCCAAGTTTTCCTTAAATTTGTCAAGGTGGGCATGAAGAATATGTACTTTCAGGGACATTTTGCATCTAATTTTGGCATGGTTCTTTATGAGAGACAACCAGTCTCTCATAGTTTTCAGCCTTGTGGTTGCTAAGAAAGCCATACAATACTGCAACGAAACTGTTTCAAGACCCTTTCTCCGTGCTATTCAGCTTCTTGGCGAATACGTCACGCTATGTGATCTTCTTTATCTGTGGTCCAACGAAGATGCCAGCTTCGACTTTTGCCTCCGAAAGCTGTGGAAAAAGATCTAGGAGCTGCGAACTCGGGTCCAGGACTGTGTGCTCAAGGTGGTGGAATGGATGGCATCGAACCGTCTTGCCCTCAACCCTGACAAGACGGAGCTGCTGTGGCTGAGCACTCCGAGGAGGGGCCACCTGATCGACCCAACACCGTTCGAGATAGGCGGCAAAGAAGTGGCTCCATCCAACGAGCTTCGCCTCCTGGGGGTGCTCATCGACTCCTCACTGACCCTCGTCGGGCACCTTAGCGCCGTGACCCACTCCTGCTTCTTCCAACTCCAGCAAATTCGGGAAGTTCGTCGTTATATAACAATACCGGCCACTATTCATCTTGTCCGTGCTCTGGTACTCTCAAGACTGGACTATAGCAACAGTCTCCTTCTCGGACTACCTGGGAACCAGCTCAGTAGACTTCAGGCAGTCATCAATGCCTCGGCTCGGATTATTTTCGGCTTGAGGTGGCACGACCATGTGACACCTGCGCTAAGGGACAAGCTCCATTGGCTTCGGGTCCCGGAGCGTATAGTTTACAAGCGGTGTTGGTTAACTTTTCCGTGCTCTTCGGGACCCAGCCTGTCCCGATTATTTGGCATGCATAGTGCGACGACAAACGGCGACGGGTGCCGTCTCCAGCTGAGATCTGGCAGCCGCCACCGGCTGTCGTTTCTCCTCCGCCAGGACTCCGAAGTTTGGCGAGCGTTCTATGACTCGCGGTAACCCACGTCTGTGGAACGCGCTCCCTGATGCGCTGGCCGGGATTACTTCACCTGAAACGTTTGCTAAAGAGCTGAAAACGCATTTGTTCACCATATCGTACAGTTGACTGTTGACTGTACAGCGCTTTTGGTTTTGGCCGATGGCCATGTTACGGCGCTTCACAAATCGTCGAATAATAATAATAATAATAATAATAATTTGAAAACTGTGGATTCCTTGTCTTGACAAATTACTTGATGAGACCTAACTTGATGTTTGAGCATCTTTCGACGGTCTATCAGCGGCTCTCACTTGATGCTGTTCTTACATGCGGTGAACTCGGTCAGCTGTGGCCAATCCCTTCTACAATAGTGGACCTCAGACCTCGGTGTCCCGGTTGTTATAGAGGCAAAGAAAACCAAGGAAATTTTGTGAAACCGCCTCGCAGGCCCATCAGGAATGTTACAATTTTGACCACATTGAAGTCTCCAATGACTTAACAACCATAGTTGTCATACTTCAAGGCACTCAGCAACATCTTGACACTGGTGTAGTCCTCACTGAGGTATAGGTGTACAAAGTGAGCCACGGGGAGAGACAAGTACTTGTTACCATTATGAAGTAGCATGGCTTTGAGGTTCTTGGATGAAATCTTTATGAATTGGCACCATCACTCAGGTTAAAGGTGATTGCTATGGCCTCGAAAAGACCAGTGACATTGCTGCAGAATCACAGCCCATCTAGCTGACTGAAGAATTTGGAAAAACGTTCATGACGCTTTCTATGTTCTGTCACCTGCACGCTTTCATCCAACAAGTTCCACTCCTTGAGTCTAGATGTCAGAAGCTCAGCATTGCACTTGATGAGGCCAAGGTCTCTGATCAGGTCGTTAAGATCTTTCTGATTGGGAAAGTACGGCTTTCTCATCAAAGCTGCATCTGTGCAATGGTATTCTGGATCTGCAATATCTTCCTCTCTGTCTGCCTTGACGCGCTCCCCTGAAGACAGTTGATCCCTCCCTGTAGGGATGGGAATGGGGAGCTCAGAGTCATAGGGTACCGGTGCGATGCAAACGTAGCAGAATGCATTTGCTGCCTGCAAGCAACCTCTTGATGCCATCTAAATTAATTTTTTCTGGTCACTATTCGCTTACTCAGCAACAAGATACACTAGTACGTTGGCTTAAGGAATCTGCACTCTTAAAAGTCTATGGATGCAACTGAAAGCTCCCAGAAAGTGCAACAAGGTTCTAGAACAGGGGTGCACAACCCGTGGCCCGCGGGCCACTGGTGGCCCGCCGGTGATATTTTGTGGCCTGCGGACGTTTGCAGGATTTCAATGAAAAGTGGCCCCGAAGGCTTTAAAGTGGCCCCGAAGGTTTTCTTGCTTTCATATTAGCGCTACACTTTAAACCTTGTTAATATTATTTATTATTATTGTGCCCTTGCTGTTAAGAAATTCGCGAATTTCTGCTATCAGTTCAACAAAACATTCTAAAATTCGTCCTCTGCTCTCTCACATCTGTGCAATATGGTATGGCATGGTAAGAAGCTCCAGTCCCTTCTATAAATAACTTGAATTGAGAGGGCGACTTAGACCCTTGGAACGAATGGCTTCTTCTGTAGCGCTAATATGAAAGCAAGAAAGCCGTCGGGCCACTTTAAAGCCTTCGCAACTATTTGGAAGCACTTACTTGTGTGAACAAACATTTTCTGTAATGAAATTGAAGAAAAATGTTCTGAGGTTCAGGTTGAGTGCTCGGTTTTTAAAGTTGCAACAAGTGAACGGCCACAAAATATGAATGAGGTTGTTAAAGACGTTCAGTCTCAACAACTCCATTGGGTATAAAAAAGGCGATTGATCTTTGGTTTTGAAATTTTATGAATTAATAATTGAGCATAGTCATAGTATTTTTTGATTAACAAGGCCTTAGCCTTCAATTCTACATTAAAATTACAGTACTAATCATTTCAATTTCATTTGCTCCTACTGGATTGACTGTATTCATCAGAAATTCTATTAATTCCATTAGCCCTGTCAAATTCAATTTTATCCATAACCATATTAAATATTGGTGCGGGAAGTTAGCAGAGTGGTAACAACTTTGGGTGATGGAGCAGGAGGTCGCGGGTTCGAGTCCCGCAGGAGCCCTAAAGGTCGACTCAGCCTTTTTCGTGGTGGCAAATGAGGAGCAGTGGCAAAAATCTCTGCGATAAGACAAACAGGTACGCTACGCGTATCTGTGGTATTGCACGCCTGGCTGAGAGATATAGCAACGGAGATCAGCGCCGCCCTATGAGACAGTGAAGCTCGGGAAGGACTTTGACTTTTTATATTAAATATTGCTATTAACGGTTACTGTCAACGTACCACTTCTGCATTATAAAAAGCGCATGTGGCCCGCGGAGTCTTGGGACCGAAAAATGTGGCCTTTCGTCATTAAAAGGTTGTGCACCCCTGTTCTAGAAGATTCCAGAAGGTTATAGAAAAATTCTGTTCAGATCTAAAAACTTATGGACAGCTTGCAATGTTCCAGAATATTAAGTATGTCTGCTCAGCTTTGAATGTGAACCGAGAATGTTTTCTATAATACACGAAATTCACACTATCATTTCCCTGGCCCCAAAAGCAAATTCAGTTTGGAATAACAACTGTTTTCCAGTTAGTTTAGGCATAAGGGACTAGGAAAACAAGCTGTGAACCCAGGAACAAACAAAAATATTTTTTTTGTTATGTAGTGTAATCATTGAGATTCAACCATAATCGGTACCTACAACATTGAACAATGACCATTTTTAAATGCCCCAGCTGACCAAATGGGTGACCTGGATTCTCCGTGAGATGAAGCTTAATGCTTTTAATGTCAAATACAGGCATAACACATTCATATCATGACAAAGTACATAAAAGTCACTTACTTTTCATGTATTTCAGCCGTGTATAGCTCGTAGACAAAAGCAATCAACAGAGCACACTACAACTTTGATGGCTATTTTCACTATACCGATTAAACGCACATACATTTGTTTGTTTTGATATATCCTTATGCCATAGGCAGGCTGATTTGCCTCTTCTATGATGTAGTAAGCTATTAATAGATATTACTTCGCTTTATTCACGGGGCAAGGCCAGCTTAGAGGCTGAGAAGTTCAGTCGACAATCTGGGTCCTTTTTATGTAAACAAAATTTATACACAAATACGACTAAGTTTGGTTTTCTCATAAAAAAGCATGATAGCTTGAAAATATATCATTTAAAAATGTTTTCAATAAAAAAACAAACTGAAAATTTTCACCTCAAGTACTATTTTACGCTTTTTTTACATAAAATAGTTCCGACGATCTGGGCCCTTTTCATGTCCAGGGCCACATATACTCAGTGATGGGCACTAGTTGGAAAAAAGTAGTTAAACTAAACTTTTTTTTCAACTAAATATTTGTAGTTAAACTATTATTTTAACTATTAGTTAAAATTTTCAAGAAAAAGTTAAACTAAACTTTTTTAAAGTAGTTAAACTATTTCCAACTATTTTGCAACTTTTTGTAAATTTTTTATTATTCAACTCTTTTCAATCTAACACAAAGAAATCGCCGTAATCTATGAAGGCTTACAGTGGCGGCTCCAAGAATTCTTGGTGGGGGGATGCAGTGAATTTCTAGGAAGAATCCACCAATTGTCAAAGGAAATAAATATATGCAAAATTGCAAATGGTTTAGAAGAAATCTGTAGATTTGATTTATAAAATATAATGTTCAGAATTGACACTGTATAAAAGCATTTTAGTCTGGTTGTACAAAATAATAGTGCAAAACTGAACTGTATACAGTTAGTCAGTAAGTATACTATTAGACTAAAGTACTACCAAGAAATAACTACCAAAAATATTTCTCTGAAATTGATCAAAGCCACACACATTTTTGGTGGGCTGGTGGGGGATGCATCCCCAGTCATCCCCAACGTGGAACTGCCTCTGAAGACTTATGCAGGCAGTACTTGCATCAAACAATGTGATTAACTATCACGATCAGAAAGGTCAACAACAATGTCAGCAAAATTTGTGTAGTTAATTTTCATGTTTCAGTACAAAGAGCGATAAAAAATAAGCAGTATAATAAAAAAGTTGGCAAAAGAGTAGTTAAACTTTTAGTTGTAACTATTTTAAAAAGTAGTTAAACTATTGCTGTAACTAGTTAAGAAAAAAGTAGTTAAACTATTGCTTCAACTAAATTTTTCCAGTTAAACTAATAGTTATAACTTTTTTAGTTAACTAGTGCCCATCACTGCATATACTTAACCTTCAGGTTAATCTTGTGGATAAGCATGGTGTTTGTTGTATTTTTCTAGAGTTCAATGGAATCACTGATTCACCATTTTAAGCTCTATTCTGAAGGCTATCAAGTTCCTCCTGGAACAACATACACAGCAATTGAAGCGCCAAAGGTTTGTTTCATTTTAAAGCATTTTCTCTTTGGGCAGGTTGAATGAATGTTTCATTCATTGATATCTGATGTTCTTCATATTTACCATGACTCATTTTTGATCACTGTTGTGTGGAAAACTCTGAAGGCTTTTAGTGAAATGAAGGTATTGTATTTAGCATTTGTTGAAGGGAAAAGAGGCAGACAAAAGACATGGTGTATGGATAACAGTATGGAGACAATGAATACAAACAAAGAGGAATTGAGAAATGCCACTGAAGACAGAGAAGGATGGTATATCAGAATCTAATCTAATCTAATCTTAAACTTCTATAGCGCCACTTTCATAATGCACAGGAGCATCAACCGATGGCACACCAAATCCAAATCACTAAAGATCCAGGTCAAATCCAGCCAGGGTATCTGGCCGAACAAACGGGTGACAGTCTATGGTGGATAAGCCCGGTCAAAAAGATGGGTCTTTAATCTTGCTCTAAAAATTTGTAATGAATCTGCAATGCGAACATGCTGAGGCAATGAGTTCCAGAGTTTTGGGGCGGCCACTGAGAAAGCACGAGAACCAAGAACTGTCCAATGCCTCCATAATGTCACACAAAATCTAGGATGACTGAAAGAGAGAGATTGTATTTATAGGGTATAACTTGATAATGGGAATCACAGTAATTCTAAAGTAACTGTGAAAATGCAAAAGTTAAAAGTTTCACTACTTTATCATGCAACTGAAATGCCAGGAGCTCCTCAGAGTAGAAATATAAGAGACACTATGCAAATGCTACATTACATTACAATGTGGATATGATAAGAAACTATGTCTTATAATACTACAACAAGGGTAACAAGTTATGACAATTGCCACCATGCAGCATTGGCGGTGATATTGTAAGATATGTTTCCATTTCAAAAATCCAGGACAACAAGCCTATTTAAGTACTGTATGTACTGTTGGCAGTTGCATGAGGTGTTACATATCATCAGATCTGGGATGTAACTCCATCACACAACACACACACACATTTGCAGGAATCATGGTTTATTCAAATGATGGCCATTTCTCTGGATCATTTGTTAACCTTCATATTAATCCCATGACACAAGAAAAACATGCTAAAAAGCGTTAACCCGTGCGTGATCAAGATGTAATGTAATGTAACAAGATATTAATTTGCAGTGTCTAAGTTTCAGTTGATCAAAACAGTCAAAGTTTGACTCTGGCAGTGAGGTAGGTATCGGGCACAGGTAATGGAACACCTTTCTAATGAAATATGCAATTTTAATTTATATTGCGCCCATTTTATAGCGCATTTTTACACAAATTCATTGTTATATGCTCTTCTGTCGGCACAGCTACTGATTTCGCAAATATACATTACTCAAATATTTTCTCATCAGAAAGTCAAGGTAACATAATATAAAGAACCTGTAGTTTTCATTTATATAGCGCCCATTTATATAGCGCAATTTTAAACAAATTCACTTTTATATATTCTTCTGCCTTGACAGTTACGGATTCGAAAATATGCATTATTCAAATATGATTTCATCAAAAATTCAAGGTAATATAATATAAAGTACCTGTAATTTTCATTTATATAGCGCCCATTTATATAGCGCATTTTTACACAAATTCACTTTTATATAGGCCTACTCCTCTGCCTTGACAGTTCTGGATTTGGGCTAGATATTATTTCAACACAAAATCAAGGTAACATAATATAAAGCACCTGTAATTTTCATTTATATAGCGCCCATTTATATAGCGCATTTTTACACAAATTCACTTTTATATACTTCTCTGCCTTGACAGTTACGGATTTCGCAAATATGCATTATTCAGACATTATTTCATCTCAAAGTCAAGGTAACATAATATAAAGCACCTGTAATTTTCATTTATATAGCGCCTATTTATCATTTAAATAGTGCAATTTTACCCAAATTCACCTATATAATCTTCTGCCTTGACAGTTACGGATTTCGCAAATATACCACCTTTTAGCAAATGAATTGAATTGTAGTAATAAGTCATAAATTTGCATATATAAATGAAATTGAGCGGATTCTAGCGTCAGGTATCAAAGGGTCTCAAATACCTTCATTGCAGTTATTGACTTTACTGTATAAACACACGTATGAGTTGAATTGTAGTAATAAGGCGCTACATAAATGTAAATGTGTACATAAATAAAGACACAAATAGAGTGAATATGATACTAACATCAGGTGTCCAATGAATATCTCTAGCCATTAGATTCTATTTCGAAAGCATTCGTATCTCGAGTCTTCAATAATGTTTTAGTAATAACGTCGTTTAGTAATAACGTCGTTTCGCCCCAAAAATAATCCAACGCTTTTGGTACGTCATTTACACAATTAATCTAACGCCAAGGAGGTTAAAGTCACTTGCCAATAGGCAATTGGATGGGCAGCAGTTCCTTCAGTGAGTGTGAGTCTTATGAGCTACTTGCAGTCACGCAGAATTCCCCTTGACATGAAGCTGACTGCCTCCTAGCATTCTAACTTCAGGTTATATACTTGTGGGCTACACTGGAAAACAGAGTTATAGGTACTGTAAATAAAACATGTGACTTATATGAGATTGATTCTGAAACAGAAATTAGAATTGGCCAAGCGTGTCCAGATTTTAAGTTATAGTCCATCTAAAATTTGATAAAGGTTTGGTAAATTGTCACACATAGTGCTGCTTGTCTGCATTTTACCAGCTGCATCAATACCTGCTGCACAGGATTTTGCCTTCTAGTTCATTCCTTACAATACGGATCCTGTTCGTTAGCATGTTAATGCAGGCCTTGATATGCTTGAGCACATCTGTGAGCTGACATCATCAATATCTCACATGTAAAGCCAGAGATTAAGTTAAAAGCAGGGCACTTCTCATTTGCTGCACTTTGTGTTACTCTGTACTCGCACAATGGCTCAATGCTAATAGAAAATCAATGACATATATTGTGCTTATGGTTTGGCATCAGTAGAAAGGTCATCCCTTAAAAAGAACAAGCTGAATCATCATGCATCCTGATTGCAAATCGGCTCTGAAAACAGTGTCACTTAATGCTGAGAGTCCAGTCCTAAATCCACCTGATTGTCGCAGCTTGGACTACATTATGTTCGGCATTTAATTTAATAGAATGTTGGACCTTATAATATTTGTCCAATTCAATTTGTACAAACGAGAGTTTCATAGAAGACTTTGCTAAGGTATCAAAGGAAACCAAAAATAAGAAATGTTTCAACAAGACGATAGTTGTGTTAGGCTTACATAACATATGTCAATCCATACAATAGTTATGGGATAAGCCACACAAGAATTCTATTTGGTTTTGGCCATCATAGGACGTCAGTTTGTTCAAGATTCGTTCATCTGCCTCTTCATAGCATGTTCGCTTTCTTATTGGGTCAGGGCCAGCAACATACCTTTCGTAGACAGAAGGTTTCTGCATTTTTTTAACCCTTCGATGAATTTACAAATGACAGGGTGTGCAACTTCAAAGGCAAGCTGCATTTTTCGATGAAAAGCTTCTGCAAAGTTATTTGTTCGGTCATTTTCTGTCAGAGTGTGGTCACGGACACCCAGGGGTGGGTTCAAGTTGGGGATGACTGGGGATGCATCCCCACCGCCCACCAAAAGTGCATGTGTGGTGTTGATGAATTTCTGAGAAAAGTTTTTGGTATTTATTTCTTGGTAGTACTTTAGTCTAATAGTATACTTACTTGACCACTGTTGCAAGGGGATTCACAGTACTTCGCTTCCAGCAATAGAAAACTCGATTTTTCACATCCAGACTAAATGGCTCCTATACATTGTCAATTCTGAACATTATATTTTATTAATCAAATCTACAGATTTCTTCTAAGCTGTTTGCATATAATTCCTTTGACAATTGGCAGGATATTCATAGAAATTCATTGCATCCCCCACCAAGAGTTCTTGGAACCACCACTTGGGACACCCCAGACTGAATAAGGAAAAACTGGTTGCGCACGTACCCCATTGTTCCGTGGGTGGCCCACATAGGTGTTGGTGAATTTATCGCCGAGTTGATCGTATCATCGCCTAGTCAATCAGGCGCCAAGTCGATGTAGTCCATGTCCTTCATTCCCTGCTACAGATGGAATGAGAAGCATCTAAGTTTGGACTACAAGGAGCATCTAAGTTTAGACTCCATGACTTCTGGTCAAAACGAAGATCCAGAATCTTGCCACAGGCCCCAACATTAGTGACCTCACTATCAAGAGACCAACCAATATCAGCAGTGACCGACTTCTGTTATCTAAGTTCAATACTTAACTTTGACTCCAATGAGCTCCTCAGGCATATTGGTATTGCATCAAGTACTATGAATGGTGTCTGGAACCAATCCACTCTAAGCATCCAAACTAATATCCACATCTACTCTTGCTGCTTACTACCTGTCCTGTTATAGGGCAGTGAAACCTGGACTCTGGCAAAGGTTGTTTGGAAGAAATTGGAATCTTTCCCTGCCTGCAACCTATCCCTGAGTGTAAAATGGTACAACTTCATTCAGAATGAGGAAATTTATAGACACACCGGTCAAACCAAGCTAGTTCCAACTGTAAGTTTACATCGGCTCTGGGTTATAGAATTGTTGACGATCAGTGATCTGTTGACCAAATTTCAATGTAGATCGGGAATAATTGTGAAATTCAAAGAAATCTGTGAGCTCCTATATTTTTATTGCTGACTTACATGCAAGTCATAGCATATTTCTTAACTTTTTGCAACTTTAATATAATGAGTATATACTGAACATAATCAGCGAATCTTCACTATTGGTCTAATATCCATGCATACCTGCTTGTGCTCTGATAGCATCATTGTCAGGCACTTTTGTTATTGAAATAGCATTGTATTGTAATGTAATGTGAGACTTGTATAGCACCTCTTATGTTTGTACTCACTCCAACTTTGGAGTCACTTGATAAGAAAATAGGACTTTAGTTTTCACTTTGACCTGAATGTTCGGGGGTAAGAAGTGAGGCATGTGTAAATAGAGACAACTCATTCCAGAGAAAGGATCTAGTTACCCAGTACTTTAAATGAGTAATGCTGGGTGGGAATGGTACATGAGGTGGGGACATAAACATCCATATGATCAATTAGCAGAGCAGGTGATGTGAAGTAATGGAAAAGAGTGGTGTAAAAGGAAGTGCTGCAGAAGCAAAAATTTTTTCTTTGAGCTTGATGCGATCAGGAATTGAAAGCCAATGATGGGTGGTCAGCATAAAATCTGATATGTTGGGGTAACAAAGAGCTTTTGCTATTGGGCATGTTGAGAAAGAACTTTAATGCAAATTGTAAACTTACCATAAATGGATGAATCTTTTTTTAATTCTGTAGGGAGAGTTTGGTGTTTATCTTGTTTCTGATGGCTCCAGTAGACCATATCGATGTAAAATCAAAGCACCTGGATTTGCACATCTTGTATGTATAACTCTGTTTTATCTTTTAATTTAATTAGGCATTATATCTGTTGTTGCTTAGTTTGTAAATGTTTGCCTTACCCTCTCACAGTTTACCTGATTATCTGGTAGTCAAGCATTTTTTATTATGAAATTTGTTAGTAAAGTTATTGGTGTAGCTGCAGTACTATAAAATCTCGAGTATTATGTGCACATTTTAAGCTCAGAATTTTCCATAAAGTTATGGATATGTATTATATTCCGAATATATTCGTCATCATCCTGCTCCTCCGCCACAATGCCGCTGAGCGATGACATGAACCAGCTGTCTCCATGAAATCCTCTATTGAGCTGTCCTGTAAGCATCCGGAATAGTTGCTTCGGTCCAGACTGCGATGTTTTTTCATTCATGTTGTTCTTAGTCTGCCTTTCTTTCAAATGCCTTCTACCATCCCTAGCATGATTGTCTTCTCCAGTGTATTGTCTTCTCGAACTATGTGACCAAAGTTTTGTAGCCTCCTCTTTACTGCCGTCAATGGACTTCTTTTTGTTTTGGCCTGTTTCATTACCTGTGCATTTGTTCCTCTGTCTGTATAGCACATTCCCAGCACTTTTCTCAAGCATTTAATTTCAAAGGCGTCAATTTGTTTTTCTTCAGATTTACAGATTGTTGAGCTTTGCAACCATTTTGAAGCAACTGGACAAACTTGAAGCTAGCTACTGACCAAACAAAGCTTGTAGTGACCTGCTTGTAGAAACTTGTACCGTATTATCTCGGGTATAATACGCACTTTTTTTCAAAAAAAAAAGTTAAAAGTCTGGGTGCGTATTATGCATAGGAATAAATTTTTCTCCACTCTTCAGTCAAACGCAGAACCAACGCTATGGTATACGTAATGGTATACTATATGTAGTACTGTAAAGCACTCTTGTCTTTGGCCATTTTTTCCATGCTTATTGCGCTATATAAATTGTCTAGCTAATAATTATAATAATAATATTTTACCGTTATCCGGCCCCAGTGAAGTGTAATGGTTGTTCGGACGGGAACCTGACCCTAACCTGACCCTGACCATAATCCTAACCCTAATGCCTCTCTAGCCAACTACATCATCCCTCTACTGGGGTCCGGATAACGGAAAAGAACCAACGCTACTTACGTGTACAGACCATTGGATCATCGACGCATCGAACAGAAGGCGTTCAAATTCATATACCAGTAATAAACTCGTAATTCATTACCCTAACATAGCTAACGTGGATTTTGTTAGTTAATTCTATAATTTAGTCTAAATCTTATCATTATAACTACAATTTATGTAGCATTAATTGTGACCGCTTGCAAAATAAAACAGCAACCGCGGTTACCGCGATTTTTATTGCATTCCAAAGATATAATATGTACTAAGTTAGTATGTAAAATTTATCGTTTACAAGCTCTCAAGCCAATAGGGGAATAACAGGGCGCAATTAAGTTCAACATAGTTTAATATTATTATGCAAAAGTTATTAAAGTTGTGTAAAAATTCCGTAAAATATTAAAATCCCTCAAAATTAAATTCTTCGGCGTCATCGTCATCATTAAACAATTCGGCAATTGCACCTTCGGCAATGTCATCAGTGTTTTCGTAAAATAAATCGTCATCGTTATCGTCACTATCAGAATCATCGTCTTCGCTAGCAGTTGCTTCGTCGACGTCATTCCACACAAAGTCATCTTCGCTGCCATCCATTGCATTAGAGATGCAGCTTTTCAGAAATCCTTTTACTATTAGCTGAGGATCCAGATTGCGCCAGATCTCGCCAATCCACTGCGCAATTTCTGCTAAAGTCGGCGCACGCATTCGTCCTCCAGCCGTGTAGATGTGCTTGTCATCGACGAGCCACGCATTCCATTTTCGTTTTAATGCGTCTTTAAAAGGTTTATTAACGCAAACGTCCAATGGTTGGAGTATGCTCGTCATTCCACCTGGAATGATGGCCAGATCGGTTTTATCTTTTTCAAGAATATTTTTCACCACTGCCATTCTGTGACAGCAGAACGCGTCTAATACTAATAATGACTGGTTTCTTAAAAGTCCGCCAGGTCGCCTTCCCCATACTGTTTTAAGCCAGTCAATCATTAGATGCTCGTCCATCCATCCTTTTGGATGGACCCGAATACAGACCCCTCTTGGGAATTCCATTCCTTTCGGAAGTGTTTTACGTTTTAAAATAACGTACGGTGGTAATTTCGTGCCATCAGCCATGCAAGAAAGCATAACTGTAAATCTCGACTTTTCATGGCCAATAGTAGCCATAGAAACAGTCTTAGCTCCTTTAATATTGAGTGTTCGTTCATATGGATTGTCGAAACATAATGGGTTTGATTGGCATTTCCAATTAGTGAAAAATTATAATTGTGATGCTCTCTCATACGTATGATAAATCTCTGAAATTCGGTTAATTTGGCATCTAAATCCTCTGGCAGTTTTTGAGATATTGTGGTGCGCCGTCTAACGGACAATTGGTGGCGCCCCATAAATCGTCGAGCCCACCCGTATGAAGCTTTAAAGGCCCTCATATTGCCCATGGTTTTTGCCATGGCAAGCGCCTTCAAACGCAAATCCACGATGTCTACAGCACTGCCCTTTTGCCGTCGTTCTGTGAGCCACTTCAGCAGCGGTTCTTCCAACAAAAGGTATTCGGGCAATGCTCCACGTTCTGCTTTTTTCGATCGGAGCATTTTTTCTAGTTTGGATTTGTCCTTTCGCCAAATTTGAATGTTAGCTTCGTTTATATTGAATTCCCGCACCGCTGCCCTGTTTCTGTTTTCTTCTGCAAAACGGACAACCTTTAACTTCTCGGCTGCTGTATACGAGCATCGGAAATTCGGAATGGTGTAGCCGTAGATTTAAATACCGGGTATTTCAACTCTAAACAAGAAAATAAATTAGAAAAAATATACTAGATTATTTAAAAAATAGTATTGAGAATGTTGTTATAATTTATTTGTGAATAATTATAAGTACAGGAAAAATTTGAAGTACCGGTAATTTGGCCTATCGGTCTTATCGGAGCATTGTTCACGGCGCTATATAAACTTATAAATTTTAAAAATTACCTGTAGTTCCACCTAAAATACTAAAGCAGCGGGCATTAATGGGCAATAATAGATACCAATGAATTAATGAACAAACGAACGAGTTAGTGAATTAGGCTTAGTAAAAGAACGAATGAATGCACGAATTCGCAAATTACCGAACGAACTAACTTATGAACGAATGAGCGAACAAACGATAAACATTGATTTTGAGGCAAAATGAGAAAATACAAAATACCGTTTACCTGTGATAAGATTGACCAGTAGCAGCTAGCAAACAGGCTGACTAATCTATAATATTAAAATCCTTATTCTGTATGTCTGTTACCTTCAAGCGTTCTCATTGGTTGACTATTGGTAGACGGTTTAGTCCTTACGTCGCGATGCGTTGGTGGGCGATGTTCGAAGACGACGTTGCTATTGGTAACAATTATTCGTAGTTTAGCACGGTTTAGTCGAGTCACTGCAGCGTCAGAGGGGTGTGGGCGTGCGACGACGTTGCTATTGGTAACAATTGTTCGTAGTTTAGCACGGTTTAGTCGAGTCACTGCAGCGTCAGAGGGGTGTGGGCGTGCGACGAAGTTGCTATTGGTAATAATTGTTCGTAGTTTAGCACGGTTTAGTCGAGTCACTGCAGCGTCAGAGGGGTGTGGGCGTGCGACGACGTTGCTATTGGTAACAATTGTTCGTAGTTTAGCACGGTTTAGTCGAGTCACTGCAGCGTCAGAGGGGTGTGGGCGTGTGACGACGTTGCTATTGGTAACAATTGTTTGTAGCTTGAGGAACTTGCGCAATTTTAACGTACATTTTAGCGTATACAAAAAATACGTGTACAGCGTCACAAATGGTCACAGTTGCGTGATTTTAACATACATAGGCCTAATTATTACGTGGCGCAGGAGCTTGGCTAGGTGGCGTATGTACAGTACATCATTGAAATGTTGTTCAGCATGAATTCAATGATTGGGTATTAGGTATAGGTATTGGATTAGTATTATCCTGCACTGCGAGCGAAGCGAGCATCTTTCTTGTAAAATTATTAAAAAGCTATGCAGGCCCCAACGCTGGTAAAATGCTTTTAACGCACAAGATGTGAAATGAATCCACTGCTAGCATTAGCATAGCGACGGGGGGGAGGCACATGCCCACCCTACCTCAGTCTGGCTGGGTTATGGGAATTGGGAAAATCCAGGGATAAAGGTCATACCGGACTAGACCCCTGCTTGCCGGGCGGCCGCGCGACCTTCCCGCCATATGCCCTAAAGATTGCAAAATAAAGCGGGCGGGCGGGCCGGATGAGTGACGGGCGGGCCGGGGCTGGCTGCTGGCGTCGGCCAGCCCTCTGTTTATGTAACCCCCGATCAAAAGAACTTCATTGTTTCGGTATAACGAATTAAAATGAATCCCCTAAAGATGAATCACCCAGTCATCTTTCTCGTGTAATAAATACTCCCCACCTCTTTATTCTCTGAAGAATATTAACACCCTCTGAAATGTAATAACTCCCTATAGTGATATGCAGTAAAATGTATAAATGGAGTCATCAGATATGAAACTGTGCCAACGCACAAGAGATGGAATGACGTAATTTGGGGCAAGTAATGTAGGAAATTCTAATCCCATAGAGTCTTCAAAGGCAGAGTCTGACCGATTATATTAGCATTACATAATCGCATTGTCCTTCTTGTCCAGAATCGTATTCTAGTGACTAGCGTTGGGGCCTGTGTAGTGCCAGGATCGCTTCAATGTATTGTTTGAAATACTTTGATCTCCTTGCCTTATTGGAAATCTTTAGACAGACAGTCAGACAGTCAGACAGACATTCTAGAACAGTGAGCTATCTTACTGAACGTTGCAACACTTGATAAATACTTGGTATTTATCCAGGCTCCCTGGCCTAACCAAGCAAGCCGATTCTCAGTCGGCTTATTCGCTATATGTAGTATATAATGTGACTAATAGCTCCATCTGATGACGCTCATCTCTCTAGTAAGGCGCCAGACTTGGAAGTCTTTTAGTAAGAAGACTAAAACGTCAACTGAATCATGACTGATTTCCCAAAAGTTAGGTTGCAAATTGTAATCGCAAATGAGCAGGCCGGGCCGGGCGGGCGGGAATTGGGAAAACGGGCCGGGCCGGGCTGGGATAAGGGTCTAACCCGGACCCCCTTCAGTATCTTGAACTTCTGGCCATGCGATTGGTGATACTTGCCATTGACAGCATGTTTATAATGTAGAGCTTCATTTGTTTAGACAATGAATGTCGGGGCTCACAGGTGGTGAACCCCAACATTCCAGGCCTGTGAGTCACAGGCTTGGCAAGTGGCCACTGGTTAGTTCGTTGGACTAGGCCGTCGACATGACGGACCCTGGATCTATGTGGGTTGGTGTGCTTTCTTGTGGGCACTGGTTAATTCACAGACTGGTATTTGGTTCACGGACCTCATGGACAATTTTAAATTTAAAACAAAGCACAGGGTAACCGCGGTGTTATTGCCTAAAGTGTTACTGACTTGGGCGGGTTTGGCTAGGGGCATTCTTAACGGTGACGTTACAGCAGCCAAGAAGTTAAAGGTGGTCCGTTTTGCCCCATTCAAACTGGAAAGTTGACCGCTGTTTCTCAAAATTTCAGGTGCGTATTATACATAGGTTTAAAGATTTTTGCATTATGATAAATTTCGAAACTCAGGGTGCGTATTATACACGGGTGCGTATTATACCCGAGATAATACGGTATTTGGTTTATTAACTGATGCTTTTATTTCCCCAAATTTTATCAAATTTTGTTAACACTGTTAGTCCCACAGCTAGTCTGTATCGTATTTTTGGCTCACATTTGGCATCATCCGTGATTTTTAACTCCAAATATGTGAAAGTTTCAGCTTGTTCTAGTTTCTTTTCCATTTGCATTAATATGTATTGGCTCTGAATTCAAGGCCATCATTTTGATTTTTTCCACATTTAACTTTAGGCCTGTCTCTCTAGTCTCTTATGTTTGTATAATATCAAAATTTCCACAAATATGCGAGGTGATATAGGGGCATAAATGAGAAATTTTGGCACATAAATGGAAAATTTCTGCATTTCCCCACATATTTAGAAACTCCTGTGTCGTGCATATTTCCCAAAAAAATCTCCACGTTAAACGCACAGCCCTTACTAGTTCCTGTAAAAAATTCTTGCTGATTTCAGTATTATTCAGGATGGATCAGTGTTTAGTTGAACTGGATATGGCTGTATTTGCTTATAATTACAGTTTTTTTTGTTATTTACTGTTAATTTTAAAAAACATTTTAACAAATGTTATAAGAAGAAAGAATATAAGAATGAACAAAGGAAAAGAAAGTGTTATTCTCTTGCTTCTGCCATAAATAAAATACTGTTATTATTTCAATCAATCAATTTATTTATCTCTCAAAACCAGCATCATAATTTGAGATACATAATGATGCAAAAAGAATACTTCACTAACTTATACTAGCAAAAGATCAAAATTAAAATCAAATAACAAATTAATTAAGTAACTAACTAATTAAGTTTATAATTTAATAAAGAAAGTGATAGCCAAATAGCTGATCAGAGATTGATCATAGTATATTACAATGAGTGAGGAATAACCTAAGGGATAAAAATCCCATAAGGCGGTTATCCCAATAAAAAGTTAATACATAGATGGCAGAAAAATAATTAAAATGTGTGACTGTAGTGAAAGTGTAGGTAAGTGTAAGTTAGATTAGATGTAGAAGTGATGTTGAAAGTAATGTGCTAGATATATATTTTTTAATAGAAATGTAATTAAAATCCATATAGATTAATAAGAGTTAAATCAATTATTTGGTTTAACCTTTTCCTCGGGTTAGCCGTTTTAAGACGGCGATGGAAAACTTTGACCAAACGGGGTTAGCCGTCTATAAACGGCGCGCTATATAAGCGACTGCGTACTGCGGACCTGCACGATTTTCAAAAATCCAACGCGGGGACCGAGTTAGCTTACATCCATTCGATAGGCGGCAGCACCGTTTTCGATAATACTGACTATATATGCAAAGGATATTGACTGTAGACTGACCAAGGCTGGAAAATGTATAGGAAAAATCTTCAGCCGGAGGCTAGAATGGCCATAACTACGCCGAATATGGTCCGATCTTCAAAATTTTTGCACTATTCTGTTCCAATTATACCTCCCAACAACTTTCCCGCTCACAGTTGGGGGGTCACCGCTGAAAATTTTTTTTATTGAGCTTTGAAAATTTTTTGTCGGAGATGGTCCGATTTTGGGGTGTAGAGTGGACCCTACCCCCCAACATTTTTTTTTGGCACGGATGGTTCAAAAGCCCAATAAAATGCTCAACAATGGTGCAAACCGCATCTTTCTAGCTTCTATATAGCCTGAAATATACCGAGTTGTTCGGTTTTTCACATTGAAAATCCATTCGCATAATTGTCATTTCAGCAAGCAATTGGTACTTGGGTATGAAACTTCATAATTACCCCAAATATGGTCCGATCTTCAAAATTTTTGCACCATTCTGTTCCAATAACACTCCTCTAGAACTCTATCGCTCACATTTGGGGGTTTACCGCTGAAGACGTTTTGCTATTGACCTTTGATCAAAATTTGAACAAAATGTTGGGGAGGGGTCCGATTTTGGGGTGTAGAGTGGTCCCTACCCCCAACTTCTTTTGGCACGGATGGATAGAAAGAGCAATAAAAATGCTCAACAACGGTGCAAACCGCATCTTTCTAGCTTCTATATAGCCTGAAATTTAGTAAGTTTATAACGTATATGTTCACATTTTCATATGAACGCCTTTTCCAAAAATTAATTCCCCCGACGCGGGATGACTTTAAAAATTTAATTCCCCCTTTAAAGGTTAAGTTATTATTCTTGATTTAGTATAAGAAATTTTTTAACATTATATTTAAATAAAGAAAGATTATTATAATTCTTAATCTGGGAGGGTAGATTATTCCAAATTCTTGGGCCTGAAAATTTATTAGTAAATAGTCTAGTTGTTGATGAGGCATTAGGGATATGGAGATTACTGCTATTTCTAAGTGATTTTACATAAGATATATTGGTTTTGTGAAGAATGGAGGTAGGAGTTCATTAACTCTTTGGCGGCTATGTTGTTTTCACAGAATTTACCCCTCAACAGTTTCCAGAAATATTTTAAATCAAATATCAAAGCAATATTGACAATGTATATCTCAATGGAAAGGGTTTTTGATTATCTGCAAGAATATGAAAAGAAAAATGTAAAATTTACAATTACATTCTTCATATTTCATGGGAATAAATAAAAATTTTAAAAAATAAAAATTAAAATTGGACTTTGAACTTCATCAAAAATTTGCCAGCAACAACACAGTGTAAGTAAGCTATCAGAAACATGTACACATATGTTATAAACATTTAAAAAATTATATATAGATGTATAAGTGTCATATTTTATTTTACAGAGAATTTTGTGTGAATGGTCTCAAAGCAATTATAACACGTGTATTTTTGGGACTTTTCACAAAAGTTGCTAAAAAAATTTTTTAGCAACAAGACATTATTAGCAAGCTATCTGAAACATGCACACATATGTAATAGACATTAGAAATTATGTAAAATGTGATATTTTAGTTTAGAAAGGATCTTGTGTGAAAGATGTTGAAGCAGTTATGACATACATATATTTGACACATGTCACATAAGTTCACAAAGACTTGGTTTTTTATACTTTCCAGCAGAATTTGTTCGTTTTCGTTGTCATCGTACCTGGAAATACCCATGTCATCAAACTTACCATTTTCAATCGCTTCCAAAACTTTTTTAGTTGAATAAAACTTCTGCCCCTGTGTATAGAAGGGTATTTAAAATTTAAATGCCAGAAGGACCGCAAATCTTGTCTACAAATCGACATATTTTTGCAGTCAAAATCACGAAATAAACAGTTTTTTCGCACGTTTTAAAAGCGAAAGCATGTTGGCTTTCGTTAGAATAGCCCTAAATCCTAAATATAGCAGTTTATATTTAGAAATGGGTGCGCATTTCATATACGGTCGATATCGACCGCATTCGCCGCTGAAGAGTTAAGGAATTTAAATATGAAAATTGATGCTTGATATTTATGAATATTTTCAATTTTTTAAATATTATGTCTATTAAATAGATTTGCTGTGTTAATATAATTATGGTCTTTAAAAATTAACCTAACTGATTTATTTTGTAAAATCTGGATTTTATTCTGTTACTGTTTTATAATTATTTCCTCAAATAATATTACCATAAATTAACCTTTTGAAGGGGGAATTAAATTTTTTAAATCATCCCCCGACAGGGGAATTAATTTTTGGAAAAGGCGTTCATATGAAAACGTGAACATATACATTATAAACTTACTATATTTCAGGCTATATAGAAGCTAGAAAGATGCGGTTTGCACCGTTGTTGAGCATTTTTATTGCTCTTTCTATCCATCCATGCCAAAAGAAAAAAGTTGGGGGTAGGAACCACTCTACACCCCAAAATCTGACCCCTCCCCAACATTTTGTTCAAATTTTGATCAAAGGTCAATAGCAAAACGTCTTCAGCGGTAAACCCCAAAATCTGAGCGATAGAGTTCTAGAGGAGTGTAATTGGAACAGAATGGTGCAAAAATTTTGAAGATCGGACCATATTTGGGGTAGCTATGAAGTTTCATACCCAAGTGTCAATTGCTGGTTGAAATGACAATTACGCGAACGGATTTTCAATGTGAAAAACAGAACAACTCAGTATATTTCAGGCTATATAGAAGCTAGAAAGATGCGGTTTGCACCATTGTTGAGCATTTTTATTGGTCTTTCAAACCATCCATGCAAAAAAATTTTTTTGGGGTAGGTTCCCCTCTACACCCCAAAATCAGACCATGTCCGGCAAAAATTTTCAAAGCTCAATAAAAAAAATTGTCAGCGGTGACCCCCAACTGTGAGCGAGAAAGTTGTTGGGATGTGTAATTGGAACAGAATAGTGCAAAAATTTTGAAGATCGGACCATATTTGGCGTAGTTATGGCCTTTCTAGCCTCCGGCTGAAGATTTTTCCTATACATTTTCCAGCCTTGGTTGTTACACGGGCAATATCTCTTGCATATATAGTCAGCATTATCGAAAACGGTGCTGCCGCCTATCGAATGGATGTGAACTAACTCGGTTGCCTCGTTGGATTTTTGAAAATCGTGCAGGTCCGCAGTACACAGTCGCTTATATAGCGCACCGTTTATAAACGGCTAACGCCGTTTCGTTATGGTTTTCCGCCGCCGTCTTTAAATGGCTAACCCTTGGAAGAGGTTAAGTGTGGATGTATTAAGCTGTAATAAAGTTTTTGCAGAACCTTGGTGTTCAGAAATTTTTATACAGTGCCATTCATAAGTCTCGCATCACCACCCTGAAAAAGCTATTTACAGCCTTTTCTTGGCTTGTCCTTTCAATCGGACGTCATAATTCCATATTATTATATACCGATTTGTTGGAAATTCAATTCTGCACCCATTTCTGCAATCAATATGTCTCTTTTATGAACTTTCCAATTGATTATTATGCAAGGAAGCGTTAGAGCCGGATTCGGCATAATACTGGGTTCGAAGTCATCCAATGAACCTATGTCTTTCTCAACCAATTGAAGCATCAAATCTCACAGCCAATACCTGCGTGACAATTCGGTTAGTCAATGTTTATTGGCCAATCACTTTTTTAGCACTGAGTATCAATTCTGTGACGGTAACTGCAGAATCCGACTCTAACGCTTCCTTGCATAATAATCAATTGGAAAGTTCATAAAAGAGACAAATTGATTGTGGAAATTGGTGCAGAATTGAATTTCCAACAAACTGGTATATAATAATAATATGGAATTATGACGTCAGATCGTAAGGACAAGTCAAGAAAAGGCCGTAAATAGCTTTTTCAGGTGGGTGATGCGAGACTTATGAACGGCACTGTATGTTTGATTATATTTAAGTTTTTTTATATTTTATTAGCTAGCATATCTGAGTTTTCTTTAAAGTTTAGATTTTGATCTACTATAATTCCCAGGAATTTTGTAGAGGATGTTTGTGATATAATTTTATCATTCATAATTATTTGCATCAAATTGGTTGGGATACTTTTGTTTTTAGGATAAAAATAAACATAGTTGGCTTTGGTAAGCTTTATGGCTAATTTATTTAATTTAAACCATTCAGATATTTTTCTCAATTCAATGTTAATACAGTTAATTAATTCATTATAGTCTTCATGACTAGCTAAAATATTCATATCATCAGCAAATATTAAATAATCAAAAAAGTAGAGATATTTGGAAGATCATTGATAAATATAATAAATAGGAGAGGTCCTAATATGGAACCTTGAGGGACTCCATATTTGATATCTTTATAATCAGATTTTAGGTTGTTTACCTCGGTGAATTGTTTACGATTAGTCAGGTAGTTGGAATTACTATTACACAGATAATTTATGAAACACTATAGCATAGTTAAGGCCAAAGTCGAGAGCATTTTACATCAGCAATTCGTCAGTTCGTACAGAAAGATGGTCCTGGATTTTCCGGTAACTATTCATAGGAGACACTAAAAAGATGTGTCTTAAGAGCAGTCAGGAACGAATCCAGAGATGTAATCAACGTCACAGTCGCAGGAAGCGCATTCCAAGGAAGAGGGTTTCTGCAGGTTACAGATCTTTCCCCCAGCATCACCGTCTTAGATGGAGGGGGGATGTAAAGACAAGCAATGCTGATGTTGCTGACATTATTTAGACATTTTTATTAATAAATGCATTTGATTCTGTTGCTACATTTAAAAGACAAAATCCCCTAAAATCCCCAGGTCAGGGAATAGAGATTTTCCCATAGGAATTCAGAGGCGATAGGGTTAATTCATTGATGCCAGGATAGAATGATACAATAGTCATATTAGGGCCAAGATATTTTGGTGAAGTAAATGGAAAATATCATTTGATCATTTAAATTTGGTTAACTCTTGATAAATGCTTGGTGCCATAGACTAATTATGTGCTTTACTTTTATTCCGTTGGTTGATATCACTTGGAGTAGCCGTAGTATATTTGTTTTAGTTAGTCAATTTTATAAATATTTTTCTGATTAATATTGATTTTCAAGGCTGGACTAAACAAACTCAGCAAAGGACTGATGTTGGCTGATGTTGTCGCCATCATTGGTATGTTTTTATCAGTTTTTATTGTATAAACAATATTTTTTATTTCTTTATTTTGGCATTAACGTCAAGAGGGTGTAATGCCATTTGGTTTTGGTTATGATTGGGGTTCCTTCAAAGAGATTATTATTATGACCTGGGACACTTTTATATTTGAATTGAAATCAAGTCATGAAGTAGTATTGTATTTGAAAGTAATAACTGGATTTGGCACTTCACACATCAACAAGCATACATTTTTGCAATATACCATATATGGGTATAAGTTGCCCCTTTGTATAGGTTGAAGGTAACTAAAAATTGACAAAATTTAAATTCCATATGTATGTCGCCGCGGAGTATAATTCACGGCCCAAACCAGAAATTATCTCTTAATAGCATGGTTCTAAGTACCGATTGTGCTAAAAAGACATTTAATGCATATAATGCATAACAAATTTTGCATAATAAAAGATGTACAAAAGTCTGGTGTTTGGTGTTGTTAGTTTTATATTGCCTATTTTAACATAAATGCACTAAAGTATTTTTCACGTTTAGTCTACCATTATTACCTACTGCTAAACTCAGTGGCATAACCAAGGGGGTTTTAGGGGTTAAAACCCCGCTTGGCTGCCGAAAGCAAAATATTTTTAATGAGTTTCTATGCATTTTTAATTTTGGGACTCGATTTTGAGGATCAAACCCCCTGCCCTTGGCTATAGAATGTAACTGTTTAAGAGGTGACGACCAGTGATATTTAACTTATGAAAATTCTTAATTCAATTTCTATTTGAATTATGAAAGGGCAATAAATTATCTAATTCAATTTCAATTATTTTTGTTGCTTCAATTTCAGTTCAATTTTTAATTAAAGTTCAACAATAAATCCAATTTCAGTTTCAAAATCAGTTCAGTAATATGTCGCTAATTTCAATTCATACTCATCAATGATGTTTTGTTTGCATCTCGCAAACAGTGCAGAGTCATTGCAATAACGACATAGCTAGTCAATAAATGATGCATTGAGCTTAAGCAATGCTCGCAATTCCAGTGAACGGTGCATACGGTTTCTTCTACCAGCAGATAGCAGACATACAAACCATCAATGTACTGCACATCGAACAATTTATTCAGTCTGTTTAACCTCACATTCATAAACAATAAAGCTCTTAATATCTCTGTTTATTCAATGTATAGAGATGGGATATTAAGAGTTGCTGCCTGCTGGAGTAAGTGTAGTGCACTGACAAAACATTACGAAAATGAAGTGTTGCAATGGACAATGGTAGGACCAATGGTTGAACCTGGATGGCCAGTCGGCCCATACATGAATCCCATTGGCAATGTAGTTGGTGGGTAAAAGTTAAACAGCTGTAGTCAGTAATAGCGGACTCCAGCACTTTGCAAGTTGGCAATGCTGAAAAGATGATGCTTCTGTATGGTGAATTTGTAAATTGTAATAATAAAAGTTCAACAATAATTTCTATTTTTATTTATAATTTCGTTTTTTAACTGAATTTCTATTTCAGTTTCAGTTGTTGGAATACTAACTAATTTCAATTACTATTTCAGTTAACAAAAACTGTTAATTTTCGTTCCTATTTTAATTACCGTTAATGATAAAATCACTAGTGATGGTCTTTTTTATCAGCTGGTGGGAGGAAAAATAGAGATGAGGTGATGACTTTTTTGCTTGTCGAGAAAAAGAGGAGATGATTTTTTGCTTGTCGAGATTTTTCTGAAGTTGGTCAAGGTCAAAGCCAAAACCCCCCTTCTGGAAATCCTGGCTGCGCCACTGGCTAAACTAAATGAATGCGTAGTCAAACTGTGTGTAATGTTAAACAAGCGTCCAGGGACTCTCAAGCATGAAAACACGTTTCGTCACATCATTAGTAAGTAAGTAAGTAGTAAATAAAGTAAGTAACGACATTCTTATATAGCGTCTCTTCAGTCTTAATATTTAAAAAAACCACTATGAAGCGCTCCCGCTGCGGTAAGTACTAGTGATAACTAAGGCACTGATCAAAGTCTTCAGGGCAGTGAGAGAGGCATATTTTCGTATGCTGCGAATTAACCGCAGTGCTGCGAAGCAGCTGGCGATGGTGCGTGTCACGTGTTGCCTCGTCGTGGCGGTATTATCGATATAGATGCCAAGATTTCTGACATAGGGGCTTGGATGGATATCGTGACCATTAATCCGGACCGAAGTGGATTGGAGCAGGTGCTGCTGTCTTCCGGTTGCCATCCATAAGATTTCTGTCTTCTCAGTATTGAGCTGGAGACGATTTGAGCCCAGCCATTCTGTCATTTCTGCGACACAGTTCGTAGTTCGTGATTGGAGTTGTTGGGTAAGAGCTGAGTGACAACTCCCATATACTTGGGTATCATCTGCATATAGGTGTACCTGCAGATCATGCTTGCGAGCTATGTCGAGTAGATCGACCAGGTATAATGCGAAGAGGATGGGTCCGAGGACCGAAGCTTGAGGGACCCCATTCGTGACTGGGTAATTCTCCGATGTTGAGTTGGCGCAGCGTACAGAGTAAGTGCGCTGGTTAAGGTATGATGAGAACCATGCAAGTGCGGTGCCTCGAACTCCGTAAGTTATTTCCAGCCTCTTCAGCAGAGTGTCGTGGTCGACAGTATCGAACGCTGAAATCAGGTCTAGTAGAATCAATGCCGCTACCTTTCCGGTGTCGAGTTCATGTAGAATATCTGCGATTACCTTCAGGACCGCTGTCTCGGTCGAGTGTGAGGCGCGGTAGGCCGACTGCAGACTTGGAAGCAGCTTGTGAGTCATTAGATATTGGTTGAGCTGACTTGCTACAAGGCGCTCCAGTAGCGTAGAAAGAAACAATAGGCTAGAGATCGGTCGATATGATTTGACATCTGAACATATCTTGATCCGAGGAACAACATAAGCGGTCTTAAAGATAGTGGGCACTGTCCCCGAGGAGATCGAGCGATTGAAGAGCTCAGTGATAAACGGGGTTAAAATTTCATCACTCTCTTTTAGTAGACTGGTTGGTAATGGGTCCAAGGAGCAGTGTTTGTCCGGGAGTGCCCGTATGCTTGCGGCTACTTCTTCTACCGTCAGCGCTCGGAGGGTGCAGAACGAGTGGAGGGGATTTGCTGGTTTGAACGTTGGTGGAGCATACATTTCAGTGGCAATGCGTATTCCCTCACTTTTATCCCTGATACACTCGGCGAAGAGCTCAGCTTTAATTGAGTTGGACACTTGTGTACGTCCACGTCCAAGTAGCGCGTCTAGAGTCCGCCATCAGATGGCTACCATCAGACTTCTTTTTATTCCAATTTCATTTAAGATTTCTCAATTGGTTTTCTTTTCCATCCATGAAATCTTCAGCATCCTTTGTGAAAGCCTCATTTCTGTGGCTTCCAAATTCTTCTGCATGGCCTTGGATATAGTCCATGTATCTGCTTCATACAAGAGGACTGTCCAAACGTAGCTTCACTCTTAATCATGTTTCATAAGAAATATGCCTATTTGTAAGTATCGTTTTGAGTTCCCAGAATGATGCCGTGGCCATTCCTATTCATAATGTTGTGTCTTTCTCACATTTTACGTCACTGGTTATCATACTGCCTAAGTATTTGAACTATTATTATTATTATTATTATTATTATTATTTATTGGCAATTTATATAGCGCAGTAGACAAGGCTAAGTCCTACAACAAGAGCGCTTAACACAGTTCGTATCCAATATTAAGTAAATGTGTCTTCAAATTTCTAATGAATAGTCCAGCTGAGACTGCTCCAGTCACATTGTCTGGAAGACAGTTCCACAGGGCGGGATTCCCCATGCGAATGATCTTTCCCCAAACTTAGGGGTCTTGGACAGAGTAGGGACCAACAACTGCACTCTCCGAATGGACCTTAGAACCGATCTCCTCTCGATCACAGTCAATCTTTGTACAAGCACAGTTAGATAATCAGGACAGAGTGGATCATGTAAAGCCCGAAATGTAAGCCAACAGTTCTTGTAGATAATGTGCTGTGGAACACGGAGCCAGTGGAGTCGATCTCTAAGGAGAGGAGTGACATGGTCACCCCAGCGACAGCCGAAAATCACTCATGCAGCCTGGTTCACCACTGATTGTAGGCGGTTCAGTCTAGTATCCGGAAGTCCAAGAAGCACACCATTATAGTAATCAATTCGTGTCGGTACCAGGGCCCACACTAAGCTTGACAGCCGTGCTCACTGGCAGGTACCGCCGAATTGACCTCACTCTCCGCAGTTGGTAGTGGCAGGAGCGTATCAGATTGCTAACGTGCGAATCAAAGGATAGAGTCTCATCTGGGAGCACTCCCAGAAGACGTAAGCTCTCGGAGGGGGCAATGGCTGCATCTCCCACCACAAACAGGGCATGACTTAGCAAATGCCTTCTCCTGGGGGTGCTCATCCACAAAAATTCAGTGCAGGCTGATTCTCTTCCGTCCACATAGCAATAGCTGCTATACAGTCAGTGAAACAAATCCGTAGTTGCTCCACTTCCAAGGGTAAGCATGACGAGTAGATCTGTCCATCGTCTGCATAACTATGCGGCGGAAGACCGAAAACCTTGATGACGCGATGGACATCCGCTGTATACAGTATGAATAGCAAGAGGCATAAGACTGATCCTTGCGGCACGCTGTGTTGGACTCGATGCTCCAAAGACATTTGATTGTTCCACCACACTGCCTGTGTTCTATCTGCTAGATAGCTCTTGATCCAGAGAAGTGGAAGGCAGTCCAGGCCGTAAGATATCTCCAGTTGCCGGGTGAGGATCTGGTGATCCACCGTATATCAAACGCTGCCGAAAGATCGAGCAGGCAGAGAAGTGCTACTCGTCCATTTGAAGTCGCATCCACCAGGTCATTAAGGATTTTTAAATTGGCAGTCTCTATAGAGTGTCCTCGACGATAGGCAGATTGCTCTGTAGGCATTAGCCCATTCTCACACAGATGTCCCACCAGCCGCTTGTTTACGAGTTTCTCCAGCAGCTTAGAGAGAAAAGGTAAATTGGATACCGGTCTGTAGTTGTTGAGTTCAGACGGGATCCAGTCCCGATTTCTTCAGGTGAGGGACTACAATCGCGTGCCTCCACATCGATGGAAATTCGCCTGTTTCTAATGAAGCCATCATGAGCGTCTTCAGAAATGGTGCCAGCTCCGTGATAGATTCTTTCAAGAGCCACGTAGGGAGTGGATCAGTGGAGCAGTGCTTGTTCGGGGACGATCGCACCTCCTCGAGCGTTGGGGCAGAAAATGCCATGAGAACTTCGTGATCTCTGGCATTCTTCATGATCTAGCGCCGGTGACAGAGTTGACGGTCTGTGTACGACCCTACCGACCGTTCTATGACGAAGAGTGTCGTGGGCGTGTCGGCTTGCACGTCGGGCCGAACAGGTCTTGTCGTGAGCTGTCGTAAGAAGAGAAAGTCGCCGTGGCCATCCTTCCTCGAATTCTGCTGATGTTTTCCTCGATGTGTCGGTGATAGTCCTCTGCATTAAAGCCCGGATGTGCAGTCGAGTTGCTATCATCTTCCCCCAGACGCGAGTTCAGAAGCGGGACACCATCTTGGGAGCCATCTTGGGCACCACGTTCTTGATCTTATTATTAATAAAGTAATACGAAACATGGTGGCAGCGGTGAAAACCAACTCCGCGGACTAGATCGAACATCGAAACCGGACTACTACATACTTCCGAGCGAACGTAGGCCAGGTCGAATACCGTTTCTCCGTGCCTCACTCGAAAGTTACTGCGAACCAGATCGAACATCGAAAGCGGACTACTACGTACTTCCGAGCGAACGTAGGCCAGGTCGAATACCGTTTCTCGTGCCTCACTCGAGTTACTAATCATGGCCGAACAGGACCAGCTTGTTTCGCCTCCGCCTGCTCCAGTCTCCGGAATACGACCCCCCACAAGCCTTGTCTTACAGCCTCATCCAGCGGAAAACTGGAAATGTTTCAAACAAAAATGGCAAAATTATTCAATAATCACCAATCTCCAGCGACAAAGAAAGGAATACCAAATTGCCATACTTCTACACACACTGGGTGACGACGCCCTGAAAGTCTACAACGGATTCGTCTTCTCCACGCCGGATGATGAGCGGACAGTAGAAGAGATCATGGAGAAATTTGATACCTTTGCCATAGGTGAGCTCAATGAAACCTGTGAACGATTTCTGTTCAACAAACGAGATCAATCAGAAAGTGAGTCTTTTGAAAACTATCTCACTGCTCTTCGCACTCTCTTAAAGACTTGCAACTACTGTAACGTGTGCATCAGCTCTGTTTTGCACGATCGCATTGTTCTAGGCATTCGAGATTCGGCGACACAGACTCTGCTATTGAGGGAGCGTGTGCTTACACTCGACAAAGCCATCAGCATATGTCAAGCGGCAGAAAAGGCAATCAACCACAGCCAGATCTACAGATCAGAGCCAGTAAACAGAGTTGTCAGCCACAACAGATCTAGAGGTAGACAGCCATCTGCAGCAACTTCCTGTCCTAGTCAAAGACGACAGGCAGATGGACTGAAACAGTGTAAATTCTGTGGTGAAGAACACATCTTCATCAAAGAGAAATGCCCAGCCTGGGGCAAGAGGTGCAGAGGATGTGGCCTTAAGAATCATTTTCTCAGCCAATGTCCTCAGACAACCGCTTCAACACAAAGAAAAACAAACCGTGTTCACAACGTTGACAATGCCAGCTCTACTGGCTCAGACGAGGAGGCCCTGGTTCTTGCTGTAACCAAACAATACTCTACATCTCGTGATCTCAAATGCAAAATGCTCGTTGGTCAGAACAAAACACCAGTTGTTTTCCAAATCGACACAGGAGCAACAGTGAATATCCTACCAGAGCGATTCTCCTCACACATTACGGCTATGAATAAGAGACTGACAATGTGGAACGGTTCCCAACTCTCACCTCGGCACCTGCCGCACAACTCTCATCAAAATCCCAAGAACCGAAAGAAATACAACGTTGAGTTTATTGTTGTACAAGAAGATCTGACTCCACTTCTTGGACGTTTCAAAGAATGTGGTTGCACCCTCTGGCGTCAAGACCCAAAGGATAGGGCCCAACTGATTCAAAACCCGCACTGGAACATGGAGTTCAACTGCGTCTGAGCAGATGAATCTCGTTGAAATTAATCACACAAATCTTGATCGTATTGCCATCTGTTACATGCAAAGTAATTATAATAAGATCACGGTTAACTCAGAGGAGGAAGATGTTTTTTTTAAGAGCGGGTGGGTACTCTCAAGGACAAGTTCAGCTGAAAACTGACCCTGATGTGCATCCAAACAAGGTAGTAATGCCGTCGACGCATGCCACTAGCTATCCGACCAAAACTCAAAGAAGAACTTGCTCCAGTGAACGACTCTGGGTGTCATCGCTCCAGTGGATGAAGCAACCCCATGGGTAAGCCAAGTTGTAGTAACTCAAAAGAAATCTGAAGAGTGCGCTTCGGGTCTGCATCGACCCACTTGAACTCAACAAAGCTCTTCTCACGTGAGCACCTAACTCTTCCTGTTCTCGATGACGTTCTACACGAACTCGGACAGTCTCGCGTATTCTCGAAGGCTGATTTTCAGTCTGGCTATTGGCATGTACAGCTCAATGAAGAATCCAGCCATCTTACCACATTCCAAACCTGTTTTGGTCGCTTCCGATGGCTCCGACTACCGTTTGGAATCAATGTGTCCTCTGAAATTTTCCAAAAGAAACTCAATGATGCAATTCGCGACCTCTCTGGCGTCGTGTGCATAGCAGAAATCGACCTCATCATCCATGGCAAAGATGACCAAGAGCATGATACAAACATGCAGCTCAATGAACTTTCTTCAAAACTGCGATGTCGGCGTGTCTGGAATCCGTTTAAACAAAGAGAAAATTTCAATTCAAACTGAAGGAAGTAGCCTTCATGGGTCATCTAGTCACATCTGAAGGACTAAAACCAGATCCAGACAGAGTCTCCGCCATCAACGAGATCCCTGAACCAGAAAGTCGCGAACAACTCCTTAGGTTCCTGGGCATCATCAAATTCTTAAGTGCTTTCCTACCGAACCTATCTCACATCATAGATCCGTTGCGCAACCTGACAAAGCGAGATGTACCGTGGAACTGGTCCACCACTCAACAACGCCCATTCCAGGAAGCCAAGCACTTGGTGACTGCAGCTCCAGTTCTGGCTTTCTATGACCCCTCAAGACCCTTATTCTGGAGAATGATGCAAGCGAATATGGCATCGGTTCTGCAATCTTTCAAGACAACCGACCTATTGCATATGCCAGTCGCTATCTGAGCGACACAGAAACTTGATGGGCGCAAATTGAGAAGGAACTTCTAGCTATAACTTATGGGCTAGAGAAGTTCCACCATTACACTTTTGGTCACCATGTAGTCATCATCACGGACCACAAACCATTGGTGGCTATTGTCTCAAAACCATTGTCAAAAGCACCCAAAAGACTTCAGTCACTTCTCTTGCGCACCCAGCAATATGACTATGAGCTCGTATACCAACCTGGCAAGTCTCTGCCTTTAGCTGACGCACTGTCACGCGCTCCGGTGCAACAACCCAATACTGAACGCACTTGGCAGGTCAGTAATATCTTCCTGTGTCCGATCAGCGATGAATTTCTTGATCGCATAAGAAATGCTACCATGCAAGATGACTCTTTACAGCAGTTAAAAGATGTCATTATGTGTGGATGGCCTGTTCACAAGTCTTCTCTAAATCCAAGCGCTATGCCATTCTTCGACTACCGTGATGAGCTGACTATACAAGATGGCGTAATTCTCCGTGGTGACCGTGTCATCATACCGGCAACCTTAAGACAAGAAATTAAATCTCGAGTTCATGCTGGCCATCTTGGCATAAACTCCTGCTTGAGACGAGCTCGTGACCTTGTTTACTGGCCTGGTATGTCAAAAGACATCAGGGAATATATTGAAGCATGCAGCATTTGTGTGACTTTCTGCAACAAGCAACCGCTTGAAACCGTTGTCAGACGTGAGACTCCAGCACATCCATGGGAACAAGTTGCTTTGGACCTATTCACCATTCAAGGACGAAACTACCTAGTAACTGTTGATTACCTGTAAAACTTTATTGAAGTCGATTACCTCTCAGATACGCATTCTACCACGGTGATTCACAAACTGAAGCACCATTTTGCACGCCACGGCATACCAGACACTCTGACCAGCGACGGAGGCCCACAATACGCCTCCCATGAATTCGCGCAATTCAGCAAAGCTTGGCATTTCAAACATGAAATTACCAGCCCAGGTAACAGCCGCACCAATGGAGCTGCTGAAGCGGCAGTAAAGACCGTCAAGCAACTGTTCCGTAAATGTCTCAAAGCGCAGGAAGACCCATACCTTGGCTTGCTGAACCTGCGAAACACACCAACAGAAGGTCTGGAAACAAGCCCAGCACAGCGTTTGTTTGGTCGCCGGACGAAAACAACAGTACCGACAACAACCCATCTTCTCAAACCCAATGTTGATCACAGCAACCACTCCAAAGCAGACAGTCTAAAAAACGCTAGTGCTCAAAGAACTAATCTGCACCGGCATGACCTCAAGCCATTTAATGTTGGACAGAATGTCAGACTACAACCTATTCAACACCATGAACGGGAATGGAGACCAGCCACTGTCTCTAAGCGCATATCAAATCACACCTATGAAGTGACAACCCCTGAAGGAAGGAAGCTCCTGCGCAATCGACAGCTGCTAAGACCAACACAAGCCCCAGCTGGAGTAGAGACGGTGAACCTTCACCCACCCACACAATTCTCAGATATGGAGTCTCGGGGCGACGACAACACCAATCCCACATCTCCAGGGATAACGAGTCAAAAGATATATCGGGGTCATGAAAATATCAATGACCCTGTATCTCCACAAACGACAAGTCAGAGAACATTTCAGAATTATGAAAACACCAAACCGGTATCTCTACAAATGACAAATCAAAGAACAGAACAAAGAGATCCTAATCCAACTGCGACTCAGACTATGTGTACTCAGAACCACTATCGCACACGCTCTGATCGGATATCAAAGCCAACACAAAGACTAGACCTGTGAGGAGAACAACTAACTTTACAAACTCACTACATGGATTACATTGACTTTAGAAGTTTTAATTATTGCCTATCTGTTTGTTTGTTTGTTGGTCATTAACATTTATTGATAGGGAAGATGTATCGTGACTGTGAGCTGGGGAACCAGTCTAGCGGGACACCAACTTGGGAGCCATCTTGGGCACCACGTTCTTGATCTTATTATTAATAAAGTAATACGAAACATGCTACATGATGGTATGGGCCCTTAGTGGGTAGATAGATGAGATCTTCCGTCTCGTGGGCAACTCACGAGCTCAGAAACAATTACAAAGAATGCCAAGGCTGTTAGTACGGGAGACACAGATAGATGAGGGAACAAAAGTAAGCTAAAATTAAGAATTTAAGCTGTTAAGGTAAAATAGAAAAGAAATTAGGAACTTATTTTAGAAGTTTTCCGCCGCCAGAACCGGAACAGGCATTATTAACTATGTGTTGTTTGAGTGTTTTGAGAGTATTTCCTTAATTAGTTATACTTCTGGCTTTTAACCTTTATGGTTTATTTCTAACTTCTTTTGTGTATTTGTTTATTTTAAAGGTACATTGGATGTCGTGTTTGGAGAGGTGGATCGATAAATGCCTTTTTCGATTATATTGATGCAGTTGAAATATTAGAATTTCTTCTAAATCTTTTTTCTTTAAAACTGAACAAACTTTCTCTGAATATGTACATGTAGTTCCTGCTTTTGAGCTGCAAAAGGGCATTTGAATTGGAGTTGTTAATGTTGAACTTGTACATCATTTTGGTTACAAATGGTAGCCACCCCAGCTATGACGCCCCAGCTATAATCGCTCCATTTCTCACCGCCATATAAATAACATATGTATGGTGCACGTAAATATAAATAAATATATGTGACCCGCTGGGAGAAAAGGTACCTTAAGTGGGATCACAGATTAGCGGGAAATTGCATTTTTATCTTGAAAACTTGAATTTTTCAAAAATTACTTTTTTGGTATTTTAGACAGTATGATGTGTAGACAATTAAATGATCATGTCTTTTTAGTCAAATCTGCATCATTTAGTAGAGAATTTGTTTTAAAACTGATATAGGCAAAAGGTACCATAAGTGCGCTTCTGACTTTGACGCTCTGTTTAATCTTACTTACTATTTTTTACAAAATTGTAATACGTGTGAGCTTAGAACCAGCTGACAAATCTGCAATATTGGGCGATTTTTGTTTCTTTCTTTGCTTAAAAGTGAGGTTTAATCATATTTTGTGCTGTTATTTATGAATTACACCACTAGTTTCTCGTTCTTTGTTTTTCATTATTCCGTTGCATATGTTACAAATGGCTTAAAATAACTGAACGTATCCAATATAAGATAATAACACTTACACATAGCTCACTTCAGTCATCAAAACCTGTCTACCTTAGATCACTATTAACCCCTCAGCCTCCTCGACCCACACGTTCATCATCTTACCTCACTCTGTCACGCCCACTCAATCAGTCATCCCTGAAAATTTGCAACCGTGCCTTCTCATACGCCTCACCTGAACTTTGGAACTCGATCCCAGCTTCCGTCTATAGACTTGGACACTTTCACACAAACAATAAAATCTGAATCTCATTTCCTATAATTCCTGCATTATCTCCTCAAGTCTTCAGGTCTAAGCTTAAATCCTTCCTTTTTCTAAAATCATATCCTCCATAGCTGTAACAACCTAGCCTCACTGCCCTTTGGATGTTGACTATTGCCTGGCTGATATTGTACCTTCCCCATAGCTATTTTAAGAGAGGCTGAGCGCCTAAGAATAAGCAGCTACTGTTGTGCTGTTTTCCAAGGCGCTATAGAAATCCACGAGATTTTACTTTACTTACATCTATAATCACTTTGATTAATATTATCTGATAAGTTTTATTGTGTTCTATTACAGTTTGTTCTTATATCTTGTTTAGATTGTACATTACAACCCTATTATTATGTCCTGCCCACTTATGGTATCTTTTTCAATTACTAATTATATTTATTTCAATTTTCTACTGATAAATTATGAATAGTTACGGATTAAACTTTAGAGATCGTTTGCATATAGGCCTATGACAATTAATCCTGAGATAAAATTTCATCCGTAACTCTTGTATAGTTTTAAAAATTTGAACGCTTTAATTTCATCAATAATAAATGCTCAATTTCTCAGAATTTCTAATTTGATAGGCCTGATGTTTGGATGCTGGTATCTCTGAAATGACAAGGTATATTTATCTAAAACTTTGCTGTGACTGAGCTAATATAACCCCGGTATATGCAGCATATGTAAATCAAGAACCCCACATATGGTACCGTTTCTCCCAGCGGGTCATATATATATATATATATATATATATATATATATATATATATATATATATATACACACACAAATATAGTGTCTATATATAAAATAGTAGAGGGGCGGGAACAGGAACAGTGTTGGTAAAATCATGCAAAAAATGATTTTAAATCAAAATCAGCAGGGAAAAAATTATTTTAAAATCAAAATCATAAATTTTTTGACTTCAAAAATTATTTTAAATCAAAATCACATCTCAAATGATTTAAAGTCACTAAATCGAATGCTTTAGTAGTAATAGTAAAATCTCCACCATCGACACTAACTTGTAATTGGTTAACGACTCACTCAATTCTTTAGGGATAACGACAACAAAGAAGTTGTTTTAATAAAAACGCACAATGCCACCTTATACACAGTAAGTGCAAATCCTTATCAGACAGTTTGTTGGAAATGGGATAAGCACAGCCAGTCAGTAATGCAGCACTAAGGCTGCTTCTTTATAGTGGTATGCAGCGGTCCTTGGCGGACATCGTTTAATATCAAATTCTGAAGTTCAATAGTTGCCTTGATTCAGTTTGACCAATGTTAGCTTTTCAAACATCACATCAGATAGCCTGTTCCTTTTTGGCGTCTCAACTAAGGCTGCTATGCTAAACAGGCGCTCAACAGCTGCTGAAGATGGAATAGCAGTGTTGAATCTGATGAACAGCTTTCTGATGATGTGGTAATTGTCGAGGTGCTGCATACTGGTGTTCGTGTCTGACAAGTATGACAGTATGAAGTATGACTGGATTAGATAATTACCTAGAGGAAATGGTCCAGGATGACATGACAAAAAATAATTTTACTAAGTAGTGCTGACAAAAGCCGCATAACCGGGGCTGTTTTCATTAAATATGACAAAATGGTTTTGAAAATGATTTTGAGGCATACAAAATCATAAAAATCACATAAAATATGATTTTAAAACAAAATCACATTTTCATGTGATTTTAAATCAAAATCAAAAATCGTGTCATGATTTTAAATCGTGATTTTAAATCATTTGATTTTAAATCTTCCCCAACACTGGGCGGGAAGTTAGCAGAGTAGTAACAAGTTAACAACTTTGGGTGATGGAGCAGGCGGTTGCTAGCTCGAGTCCCGCAGGAGCCCTAAAGGTCGACTCGGCCTTTTTCGTGGTGGTAAATTGAGCTGTGGTAAAAATCCCTGCGATAAGTCAAACAGATACGCTACGTGATACACTAGCCCCGTATCTGTGGCCAGGCCCGCCGAGAGAAATTCCCGGCCCCTGTGCAGAATGGCCGGCGGGCCCCGAAAAAATTTAAAAAATTGCTGACTACCCTTTTTTGCTTGTCGGAGCTACTTCGGTGCTGTTTAACCCAAATTAACCGACACGATGTCATGTTGCAACTCTCGAAAACTAGTGATGACCTTTTTTTCTTGTCGCTCTTTTTCACACTCAGTAGCGTCATTTCACACGTTTCTTCGGGCCGAGATAATTTTTTGGTCAAATTTGGCAAAATTTTGGCATATTATGGGCAAACTTTGAGCAATTATAGACAAATTTGTGGCAATTTTTGGACTAATTTTGTCAAATTTGAAAATTTTTGACATTTTTGGGCAAGTTTTGGACAATTTTGGCGATTTTTTGCACATTTACAGTATTTATTTACTTAATACATTAATTTTCCATTTTCCTTGGAGGGCCCGCCTGCCCCTCCCCAAATGACGCCCCTGTTCACACTGTTCATTTTGATGCTTTTGATGTCCTCAGGTCCGGGCCCTCCTTTTACTCGCCGGGCTCCCTTTCTTTAGCGTTATTATTGGTTTTATTGTTAATTATGCATATTCATCATCGTCCCGGGCCCCCTCCAGATCGCCGGGCCCCTGTGCATTTGCCCCTCTGCCCTTCGCTCTCGGAGGCCCTGTCTGTGGCATTGCACGCCTGGCTGAGGGCCATGGCTAGGGTTGCCAGGTGTCCGGTATTTGACCGGACTGTCCGGTTTTTAGGTAATTTGTCAGATGAAAAAATGGAGACAATACCGGACATGCATGCAGAGATGTAGTACTTGGTACTTGTACTCGAGTACAAATTTTTAGTTCTTGTACTTGGAGGCCAGGTACTTGTACTCGGAGTTTTTGGAATGCAAGTACTTGTACTTGTGCTTGAAGGCCAGGTACTTGTTGTGCTTGAAGCATTGTGTACTTGTTACATCTCTGCATGCATATGTCCGGTATTTTCTTGCAAACTACAAAACTGCAGCAAATAAGTCGCTCTCAGTCTAGTACAATCTGATTTCTGGATTTGACTTTGCCCGGCTGACCATTAAGCTTCGGATATAGCTATTTTAACTGTAGTCTGTGCTCTGTAGAACTTGGACACGTTGAAACAATAAATTCTGAATCCTCATTTCCTATAATTCCTGCATTATCTCCTCAAAGTCTTCTGGCCTATGCTTAAATCCTTCCTTTTTCTTAAATAATTCCTTCCATAGCTGTAACAACCTAGCCTCACTGCCCTTCATATATTGACTATTGCCTGCCTATCTTTCACCTTTCCCATCGCTATTTTAAGAGAGGCTGAGCGCCTACGAATAAGCAGCTACTGTTGTACGGCCTCCGAAGCGCTATATAAATATACGAGATTTTACTTTACTTACTTAGAATATATAATATAGAAATTCAATATATTTTAATTACAATGGTTCTAGTAACTAGTAAAAATTCTAGTAACATTTGAAGGATTTTTTAATGATTTTATTCGAAAACATCAAACAAAACGTCTTAAAGTTCACTTATCGATGAAAGCAGAAGGTCAATGCAACGAAACGTCAAACTAAGAAGCGCAATATCATGAAGAATTCGGTGAGTTACAATCATAAATGGTGCGACGAAGACCTATTTCCATGCAACGAAATATTAATCTAAAGAGCACGAAACTGCAAGGAATTGGTGAGTTACAACCGTAAATGGTGCGGCGAAGAATGTACTCCAATACAACGAAATGTTAATCTAGAGAGCACGACTCTACAATAAATTGGTGAGTTACAACCGTAAATGGTGCGACGAAGACGAAGAATGTACTCGGTTCAGTCAGTTGAACCACTTATCAAGAACGTCTTATCATCATCTATGGCGAAAGTCAAAAGAACTTCGAATTCTAGTTATGAACGACGAACGTCTATGAAGCGACGAAGCATGTGCTCAGCTGAACTACTTATCAAGAACGTTTTATCATTACTTATGGGCAGTTATGGCGAAAGTCAAAAGAACTTAGAATTCTAATTATGAACGACGAACGTCTATGAAGCGACGAAGCATGTCGACGAGCATCTAAAGATTGACTTGTCATCTGCTATACGGGGAAACAGCGAATTACTGATATATCCTGGCTAGAGGACTTAGAAAGCACCGAAACCCTAACTGCTTCAATAAACAAAAGGTTAAGCGCGCGCTTGAGCAACAGACTAACAACCTTATACAAAAGCAAAGGCTGTATTGGAAATAACTATGATTGTCAAGAGCCCTAATGTAATAAGAAAGAACAAACAACCTTAACGGCTTGAGAAACCACGAGAAGCAGTCACCGTCCTCGAACACAAAGCACCAACGTCTACAGTTAAAACAGCACAATATAAAAATCAAACTTGCGCCAAATAACCCTTTGTAGGGTTAGATCCGCGAGAGCAGCGAGCTCCGTATCCGGTTTAAGTCGGGGGACTTAATGCTCAATGTAGAGCGTATCCGGTTTAAGTGCGGGAACTGTGTCCAATGTAGGACGTATCCGGTTTAGGTCCGGGAACCGAGTGTCCAATGTAGGACGGATCAGCCGAAGCTGGAGTTCTGCAGACTGCAAGCGATCGATCGCAGAGTCGCAGGAGTCCGTAAAGAACTGAAGAACCAGTGATGCCAGTCAACTTTTTGAAAAAAGCCCAGATGGCGTCTTTAAAAAAGCCCAGAAAAGCCCAGATTTGCAAAACAGGCTCTAAAGCTCTAATCTTTCGTCACTGCATGGGACTCACTGCTATATAAAAATCATTTAAAATCTACTGTCGTGTCTATGGAATTTCACATTCAAAATTATGGACTCAATTAAACTGAAATATTCAATTAGCGTAATTTAATCATTTGAGAAATTAGAAACGAACTCTGGAAATTGAAAAAGTGTCAGACTGTCAGTGACATAATATCATGTGTTTTATCAATGATCTCACAACAGTTACATTACATGTGTAAAATGTTCAATCTTCATGGATGCATTGCTTTGGCAAGTTTGGGTTAGTGTTGGGGTAGGCAACTTAATCAGAGGGTCTGGAGACTGGAACAGTTAATTAAGTCCTAATCATTCCTTGGAGGCCCTGCACTTCGCCACACCCCCCTGGGCCCCAGAACTCCAGAGTCAAGTGGCCTGTTGGGGTAGCACAGTGTCAGGGGCAGTCCATTTGTTGCAGATACAATAAACTAGATCATCAGGTTATCACTGGGAGGCCAGGTAATCCGATATAGGCAATTCCCCCGAAACCGGTATGTGACCCAGAGTCCCAGACCCCTGTTCGACATTTGTGTTTGAAAAATAGCAAGGCCCAGCAGGTCTGCATCTCTGTTTTCAGGTGACAGGTCCAACGGACAACGTGTCAACGCCAGTTAGGTCAGTAAGGTCACAGCGGGAGTACAACTGGACTTACTCTAACACCCCTCAGTAAATACTGGACAGATTAGCTTGATATTTGAGAACTTGAGACAAGCTTGTCGGACAAATTTTTGTCAGCGGCTCAACGGAAATGACTGAGATTCACAAAAACAAATGCATTTTCAAGAACTTTTAAAAATGCCCAAATTTCTACAAAAAATGCCCAGATTTCGTCAAAAATGCCCAGCTCTTTCAGACGAGGTCCAAAAAGCCCAGATCTCAAAAAAAAGCCCAAGATGACTGGCATCGGTCCCAAGAACTGAGCGCGTTCTCGCGTTTATAAAATTAAATCCGACATGGAGCGGACTTAATAAGGGGAAGCTTCCGATTCAATGACAAGGCGACAACGATGGAGGTGCTATTTTTAGCCTACCTTGTCCAATGGAAGCCGAGGTCTGAAGTTATCGGGTGAAGAATCCCGTCACGTCCAATAAAACTCCATGGTTCTGATAGGCCTCAATGGTAAATGTCCATTGGCATTTCAATAACGAATATCTAAATAGTTAATGCGAAATGAATCTTCAATATAACAAAATCGGAGTCAGAAAGCCAAGAGCTTTCGACTGATAGTACAAGCGTGCCTTAACGCGGCCTTAGAAGAAGAGATCTGGCTAGGCCGGATCTTAGAAAAACCACGCTAACAGTGCATGCACAAATAGGATTAAAACTGCTTAAATAATCGAATCAAAAATCTGATTCACGTATACGATTAAAGATTAAATATCAAAGCATCGATTTGCAACAATGGTTTTGTACAAAAGGATGCAATTAGCGCACAATAACAGAGTTTTGAAACGGCTATGGGCAACACATAGGCGCATAATCATCGTTAACAAAAATCGGCTATAACAGCTGAAATACGCGGCCTAGCGCCCTAATTTCAGCTTTCTTTCACGCGCTAATTTATTTAAGATCATATTTTTGTGATCAAAAGGGTGGATGGCTATTTATTACATGAAAATCGTGGTTTTGAAGGTCCCGTGGTCAAGACAGCGTCTGGGCTAATTCCAGGTAGCGGGCCGCCATGATACCCATAGATAAACATAGCCGCGTATATAGGTATACAAAAGTATGCAAATTCTTCACAAGTCTGCAAACAAATACAACCACTTAATCCGCAGAGATATCTGCAGAGAATTTGATCTCAATTAATTTATATAAGGCAATCTAGGCGTAATTTATGGCAAAGATATGTCTGCAAGTCTTTAAGACTTATCCGCATATATATCTATCGAAAGACAAATCTTCCTATGAATAGCTATTGTTATCTTTTGTTTCAAAACCCGTAGTGAAACACTTCTAGGTGGCTACCAGCCATCGGTGACAATTAAGTCAATGATTGTAATGTTGAGTTATAATAATAATAATAATGTGATTTTAAGAACTTTAGGGGCTTCTAGTAAGCCGTGAAAACCACTGATGAACTACTGCATTCAATAACGAGCTTATCTAGATAGCCTTTGAATCCCACTGTTTCAACTGTCACTCCCACCTCGTCCAAACTGTTCCATTTGTCCACAACCGCACTAAAAAAAGTTTTTCTTTCTTGACCAACCTCTGCAAACATTTTGCACTTGTGGCCTCTTGTGCTGCTACGTGTCAATGTAAAGAATCGATCATATGGCAAAACATCTACTTTCCCAGTCATTATTTTGTATGTTTCTATCAAACCCTTCTTTCTCTTCTCCTTTCTAATGTTGTCAGTCCACAATATTGGAAGTCTTTTTCGTAGCTTAAATTATGGCACCCATTGACCATCTTCGTTGCTTGTCTTTGACTTTTTCTAAAAGTTCTATATCTTTTTCAAGAACGGATTCAAGCCTGAACACAGTATTCCAGATGAGGCCTTACTAATGACTTATAAAAGTTTAATGATTATCTCTTTGTCACGACTCACAATTGTCCTTTTCACCATTCCCAACATTTGGTTTCCCAATTTTGCTGCCTCCATGCATTGGTGAGATGGATTCATACTTCTATGGGTGATTATCCCCAAGTCTCTTTCTTTTTCTGTTGTGGTTAGAACCTTCCCCTAAAGAATATTCATTACCATTATTAGACTTCCCAACATGCATTACAGAACATTTATCAATATTGAAAAGCATCTGCCAGTCCACAGACCACTGAAACAATTTCCTCTAGATCTTCTTGTAAAATTTTTGCATCATCCTCCGAGTCTATATTTCTGCATAACTTTGTGTCATCGGCAAACTTTGAAATTTTGACAGTAATCCTTCATCGATATCATTGGTATATATTAAAAAAAGCAATGGCCCAAGAACTGAGCCCTGAGGCACTCCACTGATAACTCTGCCCATTGCGAATTATTAACTAATGCCAACCTTCTGTCTTTTCCCTTCAACCAATTTTCAATCCATCTGAGAATATTGCCCAAATTCCACAGGACTTCAGTTTGGCAGCCAGCCTTATATGGGGTACTTTATCAAAAGCTTTGGCAAAATCTAAATATATTATGTCTACTCCTTGCCCTTGTCTTAGCTTATCAAAACCTCCTCCAGAGAAAGTCCAACATTTGGGAAAAAATCAGTTGGTCAGGCATGAACGCCCCTTTGTAAATCCATGCTGACTATCTTTAACAATTTTATGCCTAGTCAAATGTTCCAAAATGCTTTCTTTCAGTATTTTTCCATAACTTTACCGATTACAGATGTTAGGCTCACTGGTCTGTAATTGCTTGGTTCACTACGTTTTCCTTCTTGAACAGTGGGCTGACTAATGCGTCTCTCCAGTCTTGCGGTACTACTCCAGTTCTGAGTGACTCATTGATTATCAAAGCAATTGCATGTCCTATTTCATTTCGAACCTCGTAAAGAAACTTTGGATGTAAGCCATCTAATCCTGGGCTCTTGTCTGTCTTTAAATTGGTCAAAACCTTGATAACACATTCTTTTGTACACACTATATCTGTTAGCATTTCTTCTTCATTTCCATCAAACACAATTTTGGCTTCTGGCATAGTATTTGTATTTTTTAAATACTGAACAAAAATAGTTATTTAGAATCTGTAGCAGTTTCTACATCGTCTGTTATTGCACATCCTGCGCTGTCCAAGAGGGGGACTGACTGTGTCCTTTTCGTCTCAACTTTCTATTACAATATTTGTAGAAACTTTTACTGTTCTGTTTTATATTTTTTGCTAATCTACCTTCAAAATTTGCAATAGCCATCTTGTTAGTAACTGCTGATGCTTTTCTTTTCTGAGTGTACTGTTCCTCCAAGATCTTAAGTCTGTGCTGATTCTGCTCATTTCCTTTACTTGCTAATCTGAGTTTACTTAGTTTCCTCCACGCTTTGTTTTTCGCCCTTCTTTTTTTGTTGCACTTCCTTGTTATCCAAGGAAGTTTGTTATTAATTTTCTTCTGTTTGGGAATGGTCAATTCTATGACTTTGGACATACATTTGCAAATATGCTCCAGCCTAACTCGGTGTCTTTTCCTGTTATCTCCTCTCCAAATCCATTTCTGTAATCATCTTCCTTGCCAGGTCATATTCTCCCAAAAAGTTACGTCTATCCAGAAACTGCTTTGTTGACCAATCCCAAAGTTAATAGTAAAACTGACCATTTGGTGATCACTTGTTGCAAAATTCTGCCCAACCTCCACGTTGGAAACTATATTCTCCTCTCTTGTTAGAACCAGGTCTAATATGTTGTTGCCTCTTGTTGGCCTTGTCACATGCTGAAACAGAAAATTATCATTGACACAGTCCAGAAATTTCCTATCACATGATCTCTCTGTATCCAGCGTTTCCCAGTCTACATGATAATTAAAGTCACCCATTATAACAACATTTTCTCTTGATACCTTGTAAATAAAGCAAACATTCCATTATCTGATTCTTCCATAGCACTTGGTGTTCTGTAACAAACCCTACCAATATTTTCTCTCAATTCTGATTTCACACCATATATGCTCCTTGAAGTGATCATTTTCTATGTCTGTTCGCTCCATGGCATGCAAGCCTTCTTTAATGTAAAGTAGTACCCCTCCTGCTCCATGACCTTTGCTGCTCTGGTTTTCCCTATCTTTTCTAAACATAGCATATCCCTGTAAATTTAGTTCAAGATCATCATTCACACTTAAACGATTCTGTGATTCCGATAATGTCTGGACTCATAAATTTTACTTGCATCTCCAACTCGGCCAATTTAAAACCCCAATCAAACTCCTAGCATTTACATAAAAACAGTTCATGGTTTTCCATACCCTGACATACTAACTAAATAAATAATTAATAATTTCATCTGTATTATAATTGTGACAGCTAGAGAAACCATATTCTATGTCACCAAGATTTATGCCTAATTACTTCCATATTATCTCTATATTTGTTATCACCTTTACCTCTTAGACATATGGCTTTGTCTCTAACTGTCAACGTACTTAGTTTAAAGCCTTACAGCAGCATTTAACACATGCAAATATTTTCCTAGCTATTTTATCTGCACCATACCTGTTGAGATGCAGCCCATCCTTTCCCAAATACCTGTCCTTGTAAGTCGGCGTTCAGAAACTCAGCTCCTTCGCTCTGGCACAGTTCCCATAGTTCCTCGTTGACGCTGGTCCTCTACGCCATATGTCTAAGAGTCTAAAGGTGATAACAAATATAGATAATATGGAAGTAATTACAAAATCTAGGGGTGAATAGAATATGGTTTCTCTTTTGTCACAATTATAATACAGATGAAATGTTTGGCTACGCCAATGGTGACAGTATGTCAGGTATGGAAACCACTGAACTGTCTACGACTACGCGTCTCTTCGAGTGGGCACAGTGGCCGTGTTGAGTTGTGACTACGCGCCACTTCGAGCTAGGGTATGCGACCCCTGTTGTGGTGTATGTTGAGTTGTAGCTACGCGCTACTTTGAGCAGGCACGGTGGCCGTGTTGAGTTGTGACTACGCGTCACTTCGAGCTAGGGTATGCGACCCCTGTAGTAGATGTCGTGTATGCCGGCCAAACCGGAGTACCTTGGCGGCAAGGTGGCAGACTGTCTGGAGGCGTCTTAGCGGAAAGACGGCCAACTGTCTCTGAGTCAAAACTCAGACGGTCGGAACGAGGTTCCAACCGTTTCGTTCGTTCTTAGAGGCTTGCTGAAAAGCCCACACAACCGAACTGCATCGGCTCTCATGGGCCCGTATATAAAACCCTAGGTCCTTACGATAAAAAGGTTTGCTATTGCACTACTTAAAAATCGTTTGGCATTTTGAAACGAAAAGCGCCATCTACTGAATATTTTACAGGCAAGTACTGTCGAATTATTGCCAATTATTGGTACACGAATTATGGCTAAAGAATAGCTAATTGAATTATTATTAATTATTAACTAATATCGATCACTGAAAACGATCAACTCTATAGTAAAATGCTATGGCGCAACACTCTATCGACTAAACTGTGAAGCGTCGCTATATAGAAATCATTAATCAATATCAACGCGTATAAAAAGAACACGCGGCAATACACGCTGAAACAGGTAAACTTAAAATTCCTCCATATATATATATATATATATATATATATATATATATATATATAATGCACACAGTTGTAATATGCTTTTCTAATGTTGTTGTTAGGCTAGGCCGTCGGCACGGCGGATCCTGGATCTAGGTGGGTTGGTGTGTTCTCTTGTGGTCAAAAAGTCCAATTCGAGAGGCGCAAGGGCGCTGGCATATGTCGCAAGAGAAGCTTCCAGTTGCTTTCCTAATGAATATGCATATATTACTGACAGTAATATATTACTGAATCACAAATCTCCCTACTATCAAAAGCCTGCTATGTTCATATTCGTGACCTTCGCCGCCTACGCCCTTGCCTAGATACTAAAGCTGCCTCCACAATTGCCACCTCAATAGTCCACTCCAAATTAGATTATTGTAACTCCATCTACTATAACCTTCCCAAGGCCTCTATCAACAAATTGCAATCAATACAAAATGCACTTGCTCGTGCTGTTTACTAAGTCACCTAAATTCTCCCATATTTCACCCATATTGAAATCATTACATTGGCTTAAAATAACAGCAAGCAGCTACTGTTGTGCTGCTTGCCAAGGCGCTATAGAAATCCACGAGATTTTACTTTACTTACTTACTGACAGATATCCTATATTGGTCTCCAGCGATAAGTAAGCCCAAAGATCAGTAAGCCCAATATATACGACCATATATATATATATATATATATATATATATATATATATATATATATATATATATATACATATATATACATATATATATATACATATATATATGAGGATGCAATTGATTAATACCCTATGTAAATATCGAGTTATCCAAGATGATTTTAAATCTTCATATCTTCAATAAAGAATATAAATAATAATAAATAATATAAATATATATTATATATATATATATATGAATAATAAATAAATAATAAATAATCTTCAATAAATCAGATGGTTAGCACGCGTGCTGGATGACACGAGTGCTGGATGGCACGCGTGCTGGATGGAACGCGTGCTGGTTGGAACGCGTGTTGGATGTCGCTTGTGCTGGATTGGCACATGTGCTGGATGGCTGTGCTGGATGGCACATGTGCAGTGGCGGCTCTAGGATCTAGGATTTGGCAAGTGGGGCCGCTGGGGTGGCAACTTCTAATCATGGGGGCCAACCATTTGAGATGGACATGGGTTAGGTTAACCTGGGGGTTGGGTTGGGCTTCAGTTGGGTTGGATTGGGTTGGGTCGCCAATTTAGGCAGTTGTGGTGGGTTGGGTTGAAGGCCATTCAAAATTACATTATTTGCACTTGATTTGATTACAACAACATATATTGGTTATAAAAAAAACCGGTTATCGTTTGATGCCTAACAGCATTTTCTCGTAATAAACTTGCCGCCGAACTTTCGCTGGTTAATACTGGCTTATGACGGCAGCTTAGTTAAGCGATTGGCGGGTGGGGGTTATATTCAGGACTGTCTTGAGCCCTGGTTCTATTGATCCAAACACAGTTGTTCCTATATAATAAAGCATTAAAGGCATAAGTCTTATCTCCTTTGATACATAATACCCCCCTCGCCGTTGTGGCCGTTGCTTTCTCGATATTGTGCAGCGTCATATGCCTATAGGTAGATGTTGATCCGCAGCCACGAGATATTTGCATAAGACCGGTGGAAGTAAATAATTCAAGGCATTGGAATCGAGAGTCGAAATTGATGAAAGAAGGAAGTAAATTTCTTTGAGCGAAGTAACTTTCTTTGAACCATCCACTATAAATCCATCTTAATCCCGTTGACTCCAATAGCATTTATGAGCTACTGCGTGGGAGTGCGTGCGAACTTGCTAAGCAAATGCTATAATGGCTCTAGGGTTCCTTATTCGTTAGTCTTTCAACATTTGAAGCCTGAATTTTAACAGTATAAGTACAAATTATAACACGGACGTCTACCTTCCTTTTACATTTTCTTGATAATTATAATGGCGGGAACAGTAGGCCCTACAGCGACATATGTTAGAGGTAATTTTTAAAATGATTTGTATGCAGTAATTGACAAATTGTTGTTTAGCAATAAATCGTGATTAATGGTTTTACATTTTCTTGATGGTGGAACAGTAGGCCTACATTGCTGAATATGTTTACTTGAGTAAAATTTTAAAACTTACCTTGGATTGGGTTGGGTGAATACTATTTAAATTGCCGGCAAGGGTTGGATTATTTGGGTTGGAGATTTGATGGGTCGTTTGGGTTGTCTTCTAAAAAAGGGACCCATGTCCATCTCTGGACCAACCATTTGTTGTTTAATGGATGTAACATTGAGTATAGGGTCCCAACTGGGGGCCACTGACGACCAGGCTCTGGGGCACGGGCCCCTGGCCCCGTAGGAGCTGCCACTGCACGCGTGCTGGATGACGAAAACATTAGAAGGCCATTCAATCATTACATTATTTACATTGATTTGATTACAACCTATTGTTGTAACTATGACAAACCGTATTCTAGTGATGCCTAACAGCCAATTTCACGCATAAACTTTGAGTAAAAAATTTTAATACGTTAATATTTTCTCGTATAAAATAAAATCAGCCCAAAGGGCCAAGGTTTTGACACCACTGGTATATACATATAGTAGCTATATTATATATATATATATATATATATATATATATATATATATATATATATGATATATATATATATATATATATATATATATATATATGAGTCATCAGATACAACGAAAATGATAGCATCAACTTTTCATGTACCTAACTTCTGAGGTTTGGGCGGCTTGGGCCCCCCAATATTCTAAGTGGATCGACGCCTTTGTTATCTAGCCTGTGTTAATGCGGCGAATCGTACTTTAGCATTGTTTAGTTACATGCGGTGAACATTCCTCAAGACATTACTAGAAATTGAGACTTTAAGCCGCACACGCTCTAAATATTTCTATTTTATATGTTCTTCATGCTTCATTATAATTTCGATTATATTATATGCATTTCTCATTATCTTTCGTTGTGATTATTTGAGTCGTTTCATTACCATGCAACCTATAATCCCTGTTCTTGTATAGAGTAGGCTTACCCGCGGACATATTCTTGCTAGATTTGCAGTACATTTGGGCCATCCTGGGAGAGAAGAAGCAAATTTCGCTGGCGTAGAAGGCTTAACATTGTGTATATAAAATAGCCAGCCGTCGCACAATGTTCATTTTTACATTTTCTTGATTAATGGTTTTAGACAGTGGAACAGTAGGCCTACATTTACATTGTTATAATTAACATTTCTTGACACAAAAATACGGTTGTGGCGAATCATGTGTCAAATACATTTATCTAGTATTTAAAAAGTATTTAAAACTTATTTGCCAGTATTTAAATACTTACCCTGGTATTTGGGTATTTAAATACTATTTAAATACTACCTGAGAACCAAGTATTGAAAGTATTTCAAAGAAAACTAAGGCTGTTTGGGCATATCTGTAGAATGAAGGAGGACAGAAAAATCAAGACCTTAGTGTTTGGAATAATGGAGGGAACGAACAGAAGGGGCAGACCACACAGAGAATGGGCGGACGACATTGCGTCGTGGGGCGGGGGTCAGCCTACAAAGGCTAAGCCATGCCGCGCAAAACAGAGAGGTGTGGGAGACAATAGTGGAAAAGGCATCGGGCACCTACGGGCGTTGAGCCTATGGTTGTTGATGATGATTTCAATACTTCAATGAAATATTTATTACAACACTGGCTAATGATGATGTTCCATGTTTCTTTATTTCTTTTTTTAAAATAAGCTTACATGTTTCTGTTTTTGTGTAGGCCTATTATTAAACATTTTCAATATTTTTTATAATTATCTTCAAATTCTTTTCAGTCAGGTAGTTCTAGAATCTAGACTTAGTAGACTAATACTAATATCATTAAATACAGCGTATACAACTATACATAGTCAAATTCAATTTATATAGCACTGGTAGGGTTGCCAACTGTTCTTTATTGAAAGGGACAGTCCTTTAATAGACCGTTTGAGTCCTTCCTAATTTTAGCATTTAGAAATGACGCTATTTGTCCTTTATTTCAAAAATCAAGGCTGGCGCTTTTTCAAGGCTTGGATCCATTGACATCTATTAATAGCCTAGACTGCTCATAGGCTCGTTAATCTGAGGCCACGGTCCACGCCTCGCAAGATGGCTGCCGCCACCTAGTAAGTAAGCAAGTAAACACGAAACACCTAGCGAATGGATGTTCAACTATATTTTTGTTTGCCGCTACAACGACAATCCAGTTAAAGGACATTATTCTGAATTATTTGGTCTTTTTGAATACCATTCCCGTCTATAATGGTTCAAATAATTTATTAGTCTAATGAATTAGTGTCATAATTCTACTTTATTGTATTTCGCCTTTGGTAATAAAAGCGCAGACTGTCTGAAGTAATTTATCATTTTTATAGCGCACGTTTAGCACGCATAATAAAACTACGGTATCTGATCAGTATCTCTGTGGCCAACTATTTGCCGTTTATGTACAGCACTATAGCGGCCTTCTTATAATCTTAGTAGACAGCTACGTAACTGGATTATAATATAAACTTAATTACTTTAGTTACTTAATTGGTATTCGAGTTTTAATTTTGACTTCTCTAGTATAAGTTAGTTAAGTTTCTTGCGGCATTATGTATGTCTGTGTATGTTGCTGATCTTATGTTGCTGAATTGCTGAATAAATAAATTGCTGCTGCTGAATAAAAGTAAGTAAAGTAAAGTAAAGTAAAGCAAAATCTCGTGGATTTCTATAGCGCCTTGGAAAACAGCACAACAGTAGCTGCTGCTTATTCTTAGGCGCTCAGCCTCTCTTAAAATAGCTATGGGGAAGGTATGTTATCAGCCAGGCAATAGTCAACATCCAAAGGGCAGTGAGGCTAGGTTGTTACAGCTATGGAGGATATGATTTTAGAAAAAGGAATGATTTAAGCTTAGACCTGAAGACTTGAGGAGATAATGCAGGAATTATAGGAAATGAGGATTCAGATTTTATTGTTTGAAAGTGTCCAAGTCTGCGGAGGGAAGCTGGGATTGAGTTCCAAAGCTCAGGTGAGGCGTATAAGAGGTTCAGACTCAGTATGATTTCTTCTGTGTTGAAAGCCACATCCAAAGTCCACTGTTTGACGTTGTAATACACATCAGAGAGGCTATTTGACTTTCATTTAGTGTTTGATCATTGTGGTAGGAATGGCAAAATTTATAGCTACTGTTTGCTGACTTGTCTACTCTTTAGATAGCCAATGGATAGCATCCTATGGGGTCTGCAACTCAGCCCTGCAGTAGTTCTCATCTTACCTTGATCTACGAACTCAATCCGTACGCTGCGCCAACTCCTCGACGCCGCCATCCTCAGTCAATCGTGGAGTCCCACAGGGATCGGTCCTTGGACCCATCCTCTTCGCTCTCTACGTGGCTGACCTGGTTGGCATAGCTCAAAAATACGGACTACGGGCACATCTCTACGCTGATGACACACAGATTTATGGGAGCTGTACGCCAGCCGCCACCCAACAACTGCAGCAATGCGTGACACTGTGCATCGCAGAGATGACAAACTGGCTGAGATCCAATCGACTCCAGCTTAATGCTGCCAAGACGGAAGTTCTATGGATCGCTACTGAGCGGCAGCAGCACCTCTTACCCACGGCGTGTGTTCGTACTGACGACCTGGAGCTGCAGCCGACTACCTCGGTTCGGAATCTAGGCATCTACTTAGACCGTACTGTATCGATGAAACAACACGTGGCCAATACCGTCGCCGGATGTTTCGCTGCTCTACGATTGATACGGAGTATCCGACGATCCGTCTCCACTACAGTCCTTAAGTCGCTGGTCAGTGCTTTAGTGCTGACAAGACTGGACTATGGCAACGCCATCCTCGCAGGGACTCCTAGTTATCTCCTCAATCGTCTTCAGACAGTGCTGAACGCTGCCGCGCGTTTGATTCACCGATCCGGACGGAGTGATCACATAGCACCTCTACTGGTAGACCTACACTGGCTTTCAGTGCCAGAACGTATCAAATACAAGCTGGCGTCACTGGTGTTCCGGTGTCTGAATGGCATGGGCCCAGCATACCTAAAGACAGAACTGCATCGTGTCTCAGATCTCGATGGTCGACAACGTCCGAGATCGGCCTCCACTGCAACTCTACTCGTTCCGCGAATGCGTCTTTCCTGTGGCGTGGTGCCTTATATTATACTAATACTAAGACAACACGTCTGAATATATTATATAAGTAGATATGTATTCTAGCAATGTACAAGCAATGGTTGAGTCTTTATCTATCGACGTACGGACAACAAGTGTCTGCCTTCAGCTACACTACAGTTCAGCGTCCTAGTTAGTGTTCGTCTATTGGATGGTAGGCGGGGCTTGGCTACTTAGAATGCCATCACGTGGGTGATCGCGCTTTTCCCGTGGCAGCACCACGGGTCTGGAATGGTTTACCACTGGCCATTCAACTCTCACCATCACTAGATGCGTTTAAGAAGCACTTAAAGACCTGGCTATTTCGAAGTAGTTATCATTCTGTTTTGACATTGTAATGTGTTCACAATCACAAAGTCTTTATGGATTAGTTACCACAGTATTCTTAACTTTAATAATAATAATAATAATAATAATAATAATAATAATAATAATAATAATAATAATAATAATAATAATAATGGAATGGGAACTGGGAGGTGACAATCTCTCCCCAATGACAAGGAGTGAGACTCCCAATGATGTGACTCTCAAATTATTATGTACAGCAGGGTTGTCCAACCCTTTCAAGCGAAGGGCCAAACTCCAAGTTTGAACCAGGTCCGGGGGCCACTATAGAAGAAATCGTAATGTATTACATTACATTCAATTAATTGACTGTTTGTAGTTATATTGTTACACTGTTGCAGTCATACTCGTACAATATTAGGCAGCTGGTCAACTACTTAGTCTTACAGGCTTGCATAGAAGAATGAAATGTTTAGGTATGGCATTGTTTTTGTCGTCACAAATGCTCTATATTGGCGCCTTCTGTCGATGCAGCAATTCTTATAATTCCATACAAGTGCTCACCCAGAAGAAGTGACCTCTGTTTAGTCTTAATGTTCTTCATTCATTTTAAACGAGGTTTTGAATCAGTTGGCCCTATCCTTTGGAATGCTCTTGGCACCAGTATGCGTGGCTTAGCAACTCCTAATTCTATGGCCCACTTTTCATTTTAAAGTACCAAAAGAGAATGATGTTTCCACAGGGAGGTACCCTAAGAATGTGGTAGTAACTATATATATATATATATATATATATATATATATATATATATATATATATATATATATATATATATATATATATATATATATATATATATATATTGCATAACAGTGATATTTTGCCTCAAACCAATGCCAAAAATCTTGTACTGTATAAGCACTTATTTATAAACAGTTATTCAGCAAATTCATGTTAGCTTTACTAGTTGTGGTTATTTCAACAGCATGCATAAGGATTTGTAGACAAAACGACTTAAATAATTCAACAGTCACCAGCTCAGAGTTTGATGCTTTTTGAGGAAATTTGTGGGGGGATGCAAAGTGAAGAGGAAAAAACAAAAGAAAAGAGACAAAAAGTCATTGTTAGTGTTTTTCCCATTAAATGTTTTCTCCAACATTTCAACACACTGCTCATTTACAAGATGCTGCTTTTGCAGATTTTCAACAATGATTTGCAGAGAATTGACGCGTTTCCTCAAACGTGATGTTCTCTGTCGTTCCAGTTTCAATTTCATTCTCATTGCAGCACATCTGTCGTGAAAGGTAGTCAACTTTCTTTTGAGTTGACGTGGACTTTCAATGGTGTAGTAGCAAGTAGCAGTGGTCGGCGACAACAGTTTCTACTTCAGATTTTGCCAGTCCACTTGGCTCTGGTTTGACTGTCTGCTCATTCTGTGCATCTGATGGTACAACAGCTGTACGAATTACAGGCAGTTGTCTGGAATTCATTACCTGATCACAAGCAACAATATGTAATCAAATTGACTTTGCATATTAATCATTAAAAAACTGATTATGGATCATTTCCTATTAAGATACAGTAAATCATATTGACACGTGACCACTGTCATTGTTCGGCAGATTGTCATAATACCGACATCACCTACGTGTGTTAGAATTTCTTACTTAAATGTGACGTTGCCAAGTCCTGCGGTATTTAATTAGAAAATTGCAGCAATTTCTGTGGTTTCAATTTAATCTAAGTTCGAGTCTGTTGCATATTGTTTCAATACATTTACACTGTACTTTGACACTATGTAAAAATGTCACTCAGGTACAGTAATTCACTACTGTTACTTTGTCACAAAACAGTAATGAATAGTAAAATTGTTATCAAACCTTTCTCAAATGTTGAGGAAACTTTAACAAAGTTGGCACTGCATTTTCTCTGAGTCTTGTTGTCTGGCCAGTATGATCAAAGCAGTTCTCGGTAAAGTGATCAGAACACAGACGTGATGAAGCAACAGAAGTGAAATTGTCACGTTTCATGGTGCAAACCCATTGCATTGTCAAACTTGAATTTGACATTGGAAAACTTGAAACAAATGATAAATCATGACAAATAAAATGTATGCATGATGTTCACAAATTATATTTACAAACACTTTGGTATGTACTACATTCTTCTTCTTCTTCTTTAGTCCCATGCATTGCTGCATCAGCAATGCATGGCACCTGAATAGAAATACTAAACTGTGTACTAAATTATTTGACTAAAATCAGATATCCATAACAAAATCAAGTAGGCTTGATGAGCTACTGCATAATACCAACGTAATAACTGATTGCAAATGTGAAATCAAATGGTGCCAACATGTAATTGCAAAGTAGCAAGTAGAGATAACAGTTAAAAAGTGGTAAGGTTGTGAATAACACCATTGATGAACAGCGATGTAGCCAGGATTTTAGGTTGGGGGAGGGGGGCAAAAGTTCCCTCCCTCCCTTTCTTTTGAGCCCGCAACGCTATTTTGGGCTTGAATTCATTTGGGGGCTAGCTTCAGGCTTGGGGGCTTAAGCCCCCCAAGCCCATGCCTAGCTACGTCCCAGGTGATGAAGTCAGCTGCAGAAACATGTCCATTCTGGTAGCGCTGAATAGCCATGTGTGACCTCGGGTGTTCCACATGTTTTGATAATTGTGTGCGGCTGCTTTGTCAGGCATTTATTATAGCGGCCTTTCCTGGTAGACAGCTACATTAATAGTAATAATACTTCCTGGATAGAGCCAGGTAGTCTGTAAGATGCCCTGATAGGGATTGAGATTGAGCGTTCGTGAAGAAGTTGGTGCAATGCGCCAAGTTTTCTGGCAGCGCTATAGAAATTTCGTGTTTACTTATTTGTCATGGTAACAATTCCGGACGGTTGCGGTCATAACGGGAGCGGTCATAACGGGGGCGGTCATAACTGGGGCAACTACAAAGTGTTACCATTTTATCAACGTCTTACCGGTGGAATGTCCGTCCAACAACCGCATACTTCTTTCCCGTTCTGTTTGTACAGCTAATCGCTGTGCATGATGGCATTTTTAACGAATTTACCACATTAAATCCTTAACGTGTAACAGACTTCTGCTCTTCGCAAGATGGCGGCATTTTAGCCTCAGTGATTGCAATGAAAAGCTATAGGCCATGAGCAGTCTAGGCTATTAATAGATGTCAATGCTTGGATCATTCAATGATATACGGTAGTTACGTTTTATCACAGGAATAATGACGTCATGAAACCACACATTTCAATTGAAATTTGCAAAATCGACTTATCGGTTTAAGACTGACTATCACTAACTCACGATGTTCTGATTGGTTGGCTGTGTCAGCGTTCTGAACTGGTTGCGTAGATACCGCCGTTCTGATTGTTTTCCGGCTGTGTGAATGGTTCGTTCTATTCCGAAATTGGTTTCCGGCTTCCGGAAAAGTTATAAAAGCCTTCAAAACGTTCTTTTTGAGGTAAACAGACAGCAGTGGACAAAATTAATTACCGCAGGTCCCACAGCTAAGAAAACGAAGTTTTATTATATATTTTTGGCACATAGGGGAAAATGGTTGAAAACGGGTTCTCCGATATTTTAACGAGATCCCGCCAATTTAAGTATTCTACTTGCTGCTCAGGGAACCAGCTTGACCTTATGAATATTCACGAATGTGTCGCATCGAGTGCTGGCGAGAGTGTGAGACTATGGGTAAATAAACTTAAAATAAAAAAGTGTTTAGTTTAGTTTTGACAATTCGTTAATTTTTCGCGAACATCGAGATTTATTATAGTTTTAACAAATCAGACAGCAAAACGGCGTCGCGTACTCTGGTAACTGGTTCTCTGCGACTTCCGACTCAGACATTATATAGCGCTACCATACTGACAGTTGTTAACTTGTTAACAAATGCCCAACAAATGAATAGTTATAAATAGTAATAATGATAAAAAAACCTAATAATAGATATCAGTAATAGTAATCAATAGTAATAAATACTAATAATAAACAGTAATAATAATTATAATAAATAACATATAATCAACTTTTCTTTCCGGAAAAGTCACCTCAGAAAATTTCTGGAAATTTCCGGAAATTTCCAGAGGAAATTTCCGGAATTTTCCTAACTCACATCCCTAGACCGCCGAAGCTCGAGAGGCAAATAAAGATTTTAGATTATGTCTCAAGTCAGCAATAACCTATTTAGATTGCTCTCCCGCCGTTTCGGACTGATCTTCTGGCTTGACCTGGCTCTAATGCTATTTGGATTTGGTGAGCCATCGGCTGATGTCCTGGGCATTATGATAGTGGCGCTATAGAAGTTGATTGATTGATTGATTGAAGAAAAAATTGACTGATGAAAATTAAAAATTAGGAAAATTGTCAAGTCAATATTTTAGGTAATCGTCTTCCTAAATACCAGACATTTGTAGAAATTGTAGAGGACTTGATGCTAAAAGAAAAATTTACTTTGAACAATGATGACCTATTTGATGAAGTTGCACTCCTTCAAACAAGTTTTATCTTGGTTCAGAGCGCTGAACTATTTGCAGAGTGCAAAACAACAAGCAGCAAATGGCACAGGATCTTGATAAGTGTTAATCATAAGTGTGTTAATGTTTTAAAAATTGTTTAATTTGTACTTTCAATTCCTGGAACATCAGTGAATACCTATTTAACCCTAACCATACTAACATATTTCGCAACCTAATTATACTGAATGGGGTCCAAAACGCCCCCAATGAGTTCCTATGTTATTAATACAAACCTTTCTATGATTTGGCTTACAACAAGTCTCTTCAGTATAAAAACAGTAGTTAAATGAGTCAAATTAATTATAAAAGTAAGCAAGTAAGTAAAATTTCGTAAACTTATACAGCGCTCCGGAAAGCAGTCCAGCAGTAGCTGCTTATTCTTATGCGCGCTTAATCTTTCTTGAAACTAGAAAGATGCTCGCTTCGCTCGCGTGCAGGATAATACTAATATCTATCCATATCGCGCAGTGCGAAGCAGGCTCGCTTCGCTTCGCTCGAGGCAACGAATATTCCAGAACGGCCAATCAGGATGCTCATCCAGCCAACCAATGAGAACGCTTGAAGGTAACCAATGAGAACATCACACAGCCAACCAATCAGAACGCTCACACAGTCAAGCAATCGGAACGCTCGAACGCTTGAAGTTGAAGGTAACCAATCAGAACGCTCACACAGCCAACCAATGAGAACGCTTGAAGGTAACAGACATACAGAGGAAGAATTTTAATATTATAGATAGGCTATAGGCAAGGCTATAGGCTATAGGCAAGGTGGTTTGTCGGCCGGGCATAAATCATAAATGTCAATGTCTTTTGTAGACATACCTGGCCTGTTTATACCATAAAACTAAAAGATATAGTCTTTAGTCATGAAAATTAACTTTCTAAAAAATTGTTAATGTTTGCATAGGTCATTCAATGCAACTGTCACACACAAATTCTTTATTGATAATCTGCATAATAACTTATATGCAGCTGTCTCAGAAAAACTGCTGCTCACAACTTCTTTCTCTTGCGCCCAGTTTAAACTTGTCATTTGAGTGGGTAACTTGTCTCCGAATCACATAGCCACCAGATTTCCACCCCATATTTGGCTGGTTTCCGGCAACGAATTCTATAAACAACCAACTGTTCATCAACGCACAGATCAGGTCCTGGAATGTACATTTTAGGAAGTTGTGCTTGAAACATATTCCAAATATCAGAAAACGCAGCTAATTTATCTGTAATCAGTCTTTCATCTCCAGTGTTCCTGCTATCGAACCTCATGCACCCCAGCATGGCTTGAAATCACGCGACATCGCTGCTGTGAATATTGGCCTTCCTTCAACATTTGACCACAGAGATGATACAGTTTGATACAGTTTGATTTCTGGATACCTGCTAAGATGCACAGACTGACCCAAGCATAAATCTCGGTTTCGTCAACATCTTTCCACTCTTTAGGACTTTAGGACGAAGATTCCACTCATAAATGAAATGCTCTTGTCACCTTCTCGATTGGTTTCTTGGACAATTTGAATAACAATTGACTGAGTAAGAAAAAGTCGAAAGGCTTCAGTAATACTGGGGCATCGAGCTTCTGCTGTAATCACGGCAGCCTGCCTTACTCTATCCAGTCCACGTCTTCTTTCCTGAGCTGGCTGTGTCTTTATCCACACAGTCCCATCTTTACCAAGTAAAGTATCATGATCATCTAGATCATTGGCGGCTATGCCACTGCCTCTCTCTATTCGACCACCACCTCTTCCACGACCTCTGCCTCTTCCACAACCTCTGCCTCAGAGGCATACAGTAGGTCTTGTATCAATTCCGTTTTAATTTTGTTTTTGCTTTAAGTCTGCCGAGGTTAAACAAATTTCCATCGGTGCGAAAATGAGCGTATATGACCACTGTTGAATTTCTTGTGGCTTCATGGATGACAGCAGCATAAAAAAGAATTAACAGAAGTGGAGCAAGAACATATCCTTGCGGAAGCCGTTTTCAATCTCAAAGGCTTCTGACAGGAAGCCAGCTGAGAAGATGTGCCCAGCCATTCCATCACGGAGCGGCTTGACTATTGCTACAAAACCGGGAGGACAGCCAAATTTGTGCAGCATAGGGCTGATCTGTTTCAGTGTCGAACGCCTTCCTGATATAAAATACAATAATATTATTGCGTATAGGGGAGATTTTGTTCGCGGCATTTATCCTGTAGTTGTCTTGCACAGAAGTTCATATCACAGGCGCCACGATTCGGTCGGAAGCCACATTGAGATTCCGACAGAATTCTTGGTGCTATGTGCGCTTGTAGACTTTTCGTGAGGATCTTGGTAAGTATCTTGACAGCAATCGATAAGAGCGATATCCCTCTGTTGTTGTCACAGATGGACCGATCTCCTTTATTCTTGTAAATCGGAATGTACGAACACTAGTGGACTCTTCCAGGTCCTGTGCAAGACGTGAGCGAAGGACAGCCCTTGTATCGCAAGTTTTCAATCACTATTGTATAGATATTGCTGCCCTATTTATTTATGAATATATATATATATATATATATATATATATATATATATATTGATGCTAACGGTTATTTGGTAAGTAAGTGGAATATTAGTAGGTTTTGCACAGTAAGTTGACTCTGTGTGCTTCTGTGTTTGTGTTAACCAATGGGAAGATGTGTTGCAGACGGTGTCAAGTGTCGAGCGTTTCCATTAGTCGACGGACGAATTGTTTACGCCCGTTAAATTTCAGACTACGGACTTTCGAATCAAAGGCGTCGATCCACTTGGAATATTGTTGATGTTCCACAGAAACTACTCCGAAGTTAGGTACATGAAAAGTTGATGTGCCATTTCTCGTTGTCCTGGTCACTCACGACTATTATATATATATATATATATATATATATATATATATATATATATATATATATATATATATATACATTTTCTGGCTATACTATATATATATATAGTTATACTATATATATATATATATATATAAATTACAGTATAGCTATAACAAAATGCACATAAATAAATGGGAGGGCTATATAGCTACTATACTATATATATATATATATATATATATATATATACTACTATATATATAGACACTATATTTGTAGACACTATATATATTATATATATATATATAGACAGTATATATAGCTACTATATAAATAATTATATATAGCTAGTTAACCTAAGAAATATATATATTATGTATATACATACATATACACAGGGTGTAAACCCTATACATAAGGTATATTTGGATAGATATATGGATATGGATACCTTATATATAAATTATATATAGTTGATATATATATATATATATATATATATATATATATATATATATAGTTGATATATATATACAGTGCTGCTTTGAAAGCTCTAAAGATATTAACAAGATTTTACTTACTTACTTACTTTGTTTATATCAGGAAGTTATATAAATTCAGCCATAATTTTTATTTATTTTTTATTTATTTTTGGGTTTGTTCAATAATTTACTTTCAATTAAGCTATTTAATGTTTATAAAGGCAAAAATTCATAGTTCTGCAGTCTACACCACTAAAAATTATTGCTAACCAATCATATTAAAACGTAGGCATATTGTATACATTACCTGCTTGAGTAGTCTATCTCGTAATCTCAATTAGAGTGTTGAGCCCAAGGTGCAGAGCAAAATGAAAAGTTTGACAAATAGAGTCCAGGTTTCGTGGGAAACATCTTAAATGATATTTCATTGCCGCTTACGAGACATTATTACATTTTTATTTTCCACTACTTAGATTTAGACGTTTAAATAGTTAACTGTCTAGTTCAAGCAAGAGAAATGTCTTAAATGCAGTCAGATGACTCAATTCCCGTAATGTCCATATAATTTAGACGCTTCACCGGTGATTTCGACAAACTCATATAGGATTGATCTAAACTTCTAAAGAGTTAAATGCCATTTTCTCAGCAGGGTGGCGTAGTTATCCCCCTCCCAATGTTACTAACGCAGCACGGCTGCAGCCGTCAACTATCTAAATCTAGTAAATTCGGCTCACAAGAATCTTGACATCGTTCCCATGATGACCGTTAAGTGACATGAAAGTTTCAACTTAGGTTCAATCAACCAGAGACCAGGTTCCTACAGTCCGACTGCTTTTTCGTCCCCAATGGATTAATTATCTGGTTTAAAAGGTTCACATTTGCAGGCAATCTGGATAAACGCAGTGACGGTACTCCAGTGGCTGAGTGTCAAACTACTGAAACTGAGCAAACGATATAGCTAGGGCTTACATGTTGGAGTGGGGCAACACATGAACAAATGCTGAGCCCACTCTAAATCAATGAAGAGAATCGGGCCCCCGTGGATCGTCATTTCTGAACCGAAACTCCAAAAATATGAAATTTCAAAAATAGAAATTTCAGGAAGAGCATGCATTGAGACTGGATAATGTGTTAACTGGTATATAAAAAGTTTAAATATTGGTGGGGCCCAACAAGTGCTGGACCCCCCTGCCCAAATTATTGGGGGGGGGCCCCCCGGGCCCCCTATGGATTGACGCCTATGATTTGAACTCCCGAGGAAGACGACGGTTCCGCCGCTGAAGGAAGGAGACGATCGGAAGAAGCGATCCTGTTTCGCCTCGAATTTCGAATGTTTCAAATAGTTGTTAATTAATTCCGAACGTTGAGTTCGATTGGTTTCGTGTTCGTGACTCATTGAGTCGAGTCACTATGAGTTTCAGGAACTCTTTTACTTCTTTTTGTCGAAGTTGAATTTTTGGCAATCGCCAGCTGATTAAGTTGTCCTTAGCGACTATCATTTGGTTGTAGTCTGTTTTGCCACTCTGATATATAGAATGTGTTAGAAAGCGTAGTTCATTTGATGACCGCTATGGCGAAAGAATGTTATTGTAATTAAGAATAAAGCGAGTTTTAATAATAAGAAGATTTTGTGATTTAGTTAATGTTAGTGTTTCCGTCAATAAAGTTTACCCCCAAACGTTAAATAAACTGAGCACAATTTAAATAAGACGCCGAACATTACAATATATATATATATATACTATAAGGCTATATAAATATATTTATTTATATAGCGATTTTTTGTGGGGGGCGGTCATAGCGAAGGCGGTCATGATGGGGCGCCGGGGGCGGTCATAACTGGGGCGGCCATAGATGGGACGGCAACAATGTGATACCATCATTTTAGAGCAACAATTTATGGGATTGCTTTTGTTTAAAATGCACATGCTATAGAATACTGGATTATATTTTAGTGTATTGGCGGAGACTGACTCGCAAGACGTCTATTCAAGGCAGCGATCGTTTGCTCAAGACGATGAGCGAACGCCGAGACCTGGTTTTATTGAGAAAACTCAGACAGCTGTCCAAAATCCCAGACAACAAAGAAAATGACTGGAAAACCTACGACTACCAAACAAGCTGCAACTAATCAAACGCACTGTAATAATTACATTCCGCGCTCGCGATAAGCCTAGATGATACGTGCACTTCACACAGCAATAAGTTTAGAACTCTTTCAGCAACTCACAGCCAGAAATGCGTTATTCAAACCACTCCATTCCACCAGGATATTCTTCCTGGTGATAGAAATTATAGGGAAGATACTGTACTCGGAGTTTTCCAGCGAACGCAACTTCAAATAGACCGACAATTACAAGACCATAGGAATTCGCAGATTCGCCAGATGGCTCTTCTCTAGTCGGATTACAGCCGGTATCTAATCTAGCCGATCCATGCATTCGCTCATACATATCGAGGCTTGCGCAGCCATAAGTACAGCTTTCAGTAAAGACAAATTAGTCAACACCTAGCTATCTTAGTCACTAGAGTTCTCAAAGGAACCGAATGAATCTATACTCCATTCGTCTTCCCGAATCTTGTTGCTGAAAAGATCACGACCCTTAACGGGCCTATACACCACATCCCGTCCTACTAAAAGAACTTTTGCGTCCCGCAAAAGAAGATAATAACGGCTCTTCATCTAGAACCGAATCATTTGCTGACGAGCTTTTGCCGAGGAATTATGAATTCCCAAAACGCGAACAATCCTGGTCAAGTAAGAATTTTAAATCTATTACGTATGAATTTGGTATTAATCGGTATTTGCAGGAAGCATAACACTCAAAGACTTAAGAAAATAAAATATGTCTGGATAAATTTGAAAAAGAGAGTGGAGATATTTTAGTAAGAATTACTTTTGGCCGACAGCTACGAACTGTGGCTGTCCATTTCTCAAAAAGGAAACAAGTGTGTAAGTCACTTGAATATTGTATAAAAATTTGAATTCTATGGAGCGTTTTGAGTGAGAAATTGAACTAATTAGATTTTGAAATTTCCCACAACCATGTCGACGGGACTGTTCTCTATGCTTTCAAAACTCGATAAATTTTGAAACGTCAAAAGTCCGATTTTTTTAAAGTACTGTAGCCTAACCCTCAAGACCATTAAATTTTGGTAGAATGTAGTATAGGTAAATGAAATTAAATACCACGCAGAAAACGGTGCCCTACACTGAGCACAAAGTGAAAGTAACCAAAATATACGAAGCAATGCTGAATTCATGAAAAGCAAAATGCTACAGGGGCGTAGCTACAGGGGGGCAGGGGGTACAAATGTTCTCGAGCGCCAAGATAGGTGCGCCAATTTCATAGTCTGTCTCCCCTCGGACACAGAATACTTTAGCTACGCCTCTGAAATACATAAAGCACACAATAGACAACATGAAAAGCATCAATCAGTACACACACACACAAACCAAAAACATAGTAATTTGCACTTTATACGTAAACATTCGAGTGTAATTCATACAATGGAGTTTCATTAAGCGTTCAATAAAATGTGGACTTGTTTTTACAGGGAGGCGATCAGCCGCCCCGAAGACCAGCTCCACAACCTCAAATAGGGACTGGGATTCATGGCCATGGGCCAATAACCGTATTCTTTGGAATAATTTTTATTGTTCAAGGAAACGATAATCTCGTTATCCTGGCCTTTGGGTCGGGTGGAGAATTACAAGGAATTATGGCGTTTCCTCGATAAGGTACAATTGTGTTTAAATATTATAACTCATAATTATATGTTTCAAAATTTTAAAAAAATGTCAAAGCAGTTTGAACGAATCGACAAAAAATAACTTATTTTTAACGACTGTTCATGCAAAAAGTCAATTCAAAATGCGTATGTATATCGATAACAACGAAGATATAAGCTCGAAAATGAAACACAATTACTGTAATGACACAGTTATACTGTTATGACTATAACAAAGCTATTAACTAACTTATTTGTCAATGAAAATTGAAACTGTTATTATGTTGTAGATTATTTATGGGAAGCTATAATCCTACTCCATTGGAGTTACTAACTGTCGCTGTAAATTGATGTTGTTCATAACCCATAATAATAAATTATTTTGTATAATATTTAATAACACTACTACTACTACTAATCCTAACTAATGATATTTCTAGAAATAATCAATGTTTGTTAATATTCAATAACCTAGTATTAACTATAAATTTTTAAAAAATTCAATAATCTATGTGAAAGCTTTTGGTACAGAGTGGATTGAAAATTATTAACTTATATATTGGGCCGATGGCGCTATAGCTGCAAAGCTATAAGATTATTTTAGAAGGAGAATGGACTGACAGGATTTTATCGGAAACAATTGTTACACCTGCACAAACCACAGTCTATGGCTATTTATCGATGCTTCGGAAATACAGTGTTCTGTAGACTACTGGAAACTGACTCCAAGAAGAGATAACCTATTGACCCAAACGATTTACAATAAGGAAAGCTCATAGAGCCGTTACCGGAGAGGTAAGTCTATGATAAACACACAAGTCTCACACTAAGACTTTGATTCCCCAAAATAGACGATAGAACAATCTGAAAATAACACACTTGGGTTAGAAAGATGGGGGGGGAGAATTTTCTCTGTACACCCAATGTACTTTTCCGTATATCTACATAGATCTAAACAAAACCAATTGGATTTTAACCCGAGCACACTCGTTTAAAAAATAACATGTAGTCATTTTTATCAAAATATATTTGAATGACAAAATTCTTATTTATGTGTTTAGGTTTGGAATATACATATATATCATTGATTATCAATGAGGATTTGGTCAACAAGAGGATTTTTCACAAAAACCTTGGAAGATTACATCTAAAGAGTCTTGTCTCCACAGCGTATACACCAGCCAAAAAGCAAACAAAAATAAAACAACATAGGCGTGAACTTTGATGAAAATTGGGGGGGTAACTCAACTCTATATTTTCAAGTAGCCTTTTCTCCTGACAAAAGAAGAAACTAATTGGAGGGACTGAGGGCTATTCATTTCCCCATTTCCATTTCCCCAGTCTATGCGATCGAATTCAGTGGAATCTCCCACTAAGGTTAACGCCTATATACAGTACAATAAAGCATATTTCAAAACTTAAATCTCACACACTAATCAGTGGCGTATCCATTGCCAGGGGGTGTCCTGGGTACCCCCTTTAAGCGTGAGGAAAACCGACAATGTATGACTCAACCTCACATGATGCATGTTAGCCTGTAGGCCTATAAGCCAATCACTTAATCAGAGGATGGGTCCCACTGACTCCCATATGTAGATACACCTCTGCTAAATATAAGAAACAAACTTTAGCATACACAACTACAATTGTTCAACTAATCACACGTGAGTAAATATGTTAGCCTGATTGTCCATAATTATGCTTCGAATACACAATTAAGCTTACTACAAATACTAACTAATTAAGCGACTAATGAATAACAACAAATTCAAAGTCTTTCCGACTCTAGATTGCGAACTGCTGCCACAGGGATTTGATTGGTCTCTAACTCATTTGAGTCATTTGCCGAAAGCACATGTGGCTGTATCTGTAGGAAATTTTGTAAGCGAATTTCATGAAGCCACAAAGTGACAGAAAATGTTCTGTGAATCCCCACAATTCTTTTCAGCTGAAATACTTGGAACCAGTCAATGTGAATCTGACCTGGTGGGATCAGACACACATCAGTTGACACATGACGAATTTCAATTTTCCAGGAGAAGGTTAGTATCATAGCGAGGCAATTATAACGCTGTAGACGGACATTTGTAATATTAGACCTGGCGTTTAACTCGCACTCTGAAATTTGGTACTGGAACCCAAACCAGCGAATGTCTACATAACGCTGAGAATTCGCAAAACGAAGAACCAAAAAATTATTCGAAGAGCTATTGGCTGCCTTCTTTGAGCGCCGACAACGTAGAATTATGTAAGTAATTAGAAATAATATGATGAGGAGTAAGATAACCAGAAGTAAATAGAATTGACTCGTACTAGCCGACTGATTATCCGTGGATGGTAGGGTTGAGGTGAGTGGATATATGAACTGCGGATAGGCTTCTGTCAAACGTGTTCGAACTGATATTGTCATAAGCAAAACAGCTAACTTGTTTACTCGAAAACAAAGATAACTTATGGCAATAATTAGAATCAATGAAACAGCAGATACCAATGAAAATCCATAAATCAGCACTTGATTATGAGACTTATCGACCGATGTTTGACGAGCTTCACTGACTAACGCATTGTAATCGTTCTGAAACAGAAGCGCCCCCTGTTGAATCGCCTGCATAGTCGTCTCAAAATCTTCCTCTAGTGCTGCTAAACCTTTAGAATTAGTCTTAGAAATCTGAAAAGGAGGAAGAAGAAGAAGCGACAATGATTGATTGAACAAGTGGTCAGACCCGATGGCCATCCATTGATCAGGATGAAACAAGTACTGTAAAATAATTTTATTTGCGCCATACTCAAGAGAAACTTGAGACTTTGCAGAAGAGAAATTCCGAATTTGTGGGGTCTGAGAAGGTATATATCCATTCAAAGAATTCAAACTACAGCCAGAAGGAATCTTAGCAACACACGAGAGACAACCATTGAAGGGTTGTGGTGCTGAATCCTTGCAGGTGAGTGACAGGTTAAAAGTATTTTCCATGATAACAGAATCAGGAGGGATTGGAATCAATACGCTTGGTCTATCCGACAACAATTTAAAAGAACATAATTCTGAAACATCAGTTGCAACATCTTTAAATAAGGCTACGATGCATGTATTCAAATCAGATTTTAAAGTGATGTCTGCAATGTCCAAGAAATACGAATAATCTCCCAATTCGAGGTTCGGTAAAAAGTCCCATGTAGCGAACAAACGCTGATCCGAAGAAATCGCAAAAAAACTTAGGCAGAAAATGTTGGCAATTTAAAATCAAAGACATGGTAGTAAGTATCCAACTTCAAAATGACCTCTAGATTTAAAATAGACGCCGTAACCATGTCTAAACTGACTATCTTCTGTGTTAACGCTGGCGGTGACCGAGCAACTGATGCATAACAGCAAAAGTTGAAACCAGAATCTTACAACAATAAAACAAAATTCGATGTGGAAATATCAGAGCCTCCATTTCACTAACTGGCTGTTTGTTCCTCTACCTTCAACTTAGAGGACAGTCTCGCAGATAATATCTAGAATAATTTCTCCCGTCAGACGTCAATGAAGATCGTCCTATGGACCCTAGGAGAAAATCGACAAGCAGCAATGCCTGGCCAGGCAAAATAAACACATTTGTGAAAGTGGCTCTATCAGTGTTCGGTCACATATTTTTGCTTTCTATGCATATTTATTTATAATGTTTAATTTCGTCGTTTCCTTCTGTGACCCGTTTTCGTTCTAGTCACATAAAATGCACGCTTTAACGCGTCGGTAACATCACGTTCATTAATCCATTCGGGCTTAAACTTCGGATCCGACCATTCCACTTTATAGAAAATTTCTTTCCCTATTTTCTTTTGAGCCAACAAACGATTCGCTGAGTGCCATTTTTCGTCAGGCACTTTGAGATTTTGCGAATCAAAATTTTTCTCTGAATTAGAACTTGATGGGTCCCCTGAGCCACCGTGAGGTATTTGGGGTGCCGAAGTGTCCTGTGGTTGAGCAGCAGGCGGGGTAGTGTAATCTCGACGGTCAACGTAGCGTCTTAATCGTTCTGAATTCACGGGGTGGGAAAGAATCTTGTTGGTTTGATTGTGACGCAGCATAAAAGTGTGATTACCTACCTTCGCTGTAATATAATAAGGACCTGCGTATCTGAGTGATAACTTCTTCGACAACCCTTTCTTCACTTGAGGAGTCATTAACCAAACTAGGTCACCAGGTTGAAACGTTGGTTCTGCAACGTTCTTATCGTGTGCTAGTTTATTTGAATCTTGCATGATTTTAGTTCTGTCCGTAGCTTCTTGATGTGCAGCGGCCAATCGCTTTGTTATATTTAAGGCATGCTCTTCAGGAGTAATTGCTTCGTCTTCCATATTAGGCAACGACAGATCCACACCAAGTCTCATCTGAGTTCCGTGCATTAAATAAAATGGCGAATAATTCAAACGAGCGCTTGTAACAGCACGTATAGAAAACAAAATAGATGGAATAAATTGCGGCCAATCCTGTTGATCTTTACAGAGAATCTAAGGGATTGCCACAAATGACAGGTTTACTCTTTCACAAGCCCCATTGGTCTGTGGCCTAAAACCGGAAGTGTGCAAACGATGAATGCCAAACTTGCGAGAAAGTTCCGCTACAATACTACTAAGAAAATTTGCCCCACGATCACTTAATAGTGATTTCGGACTCCCATAGCGGGTGATGATTTGAGAGTAGAGAAGGTCAGCGATGGTCTCTGACCTCTGATCTCTCATGGGGAACGCCTCGGGGAATCGAGTCAAACTTTCGACAAAAAGCAGTAAATAGCGAAAACCCTCTTTGCTTCGCGGAAGGACGAGGATATCCATTTGCCAACGCCCGAAAATTTCACGGATGGGCAGTGATTGCAAAGGATTTTTCTTAGAATTTATGGGGTATTTACAACGCTGACAACTTTCGCAAGATGCAATATGATTTTGAACATCCACATGCATGTGTTTCCAAAAATATTTTTGACGTATACTTAGGTAACAACGATGGAATCCCGGATGAGAAGATTCTTCGTGAAATCCATGGAGTAACTTCTCACGTAGGTTTCTAGGAATTACCAACTGACGAATAGTTGATTTAGAGCAGTTACGCGAACGCGGCTGAAAGTAATGGTACAGTATATTGTCATGCAATACGTATTCATTAGCTTCAAATGTTAACTTACGCGCTGCCACATCATCATCAGGCAAAGTTCCATTCTCAAGGTAGTCAATAATGGGTGATATATCAGGACAAAGTCTTTGCTGTGACGCAATGTCGTCAATAACTACTGAATCAGAATCTGGAGCTGTAAGTTCATCCTCAAATATCACATTGAGAGAGGGAATGGGCTCTAAACTCGAACTTAATGGCTCCACATTCGCAAATATTGACTCCTCAGCAGCCTTGTCGATCGCAGAAGATGGAGGAAGCGAAAGACGCGAGAGAGCATCAGCATTAGAATTCTTACGACCACTTTTATACTGAATGTCGAAATTATAACCCTGCAACAGTAGTGACCAACGCAGCAAACGTCCTGTTGTTGATGTTTTAAGCGATTGTAAGAATTTCAATGAAATATGATCGGTAAATACAGTAAAATAAGAGTTTGCTAAATAACAGTTAAATTCTCTAATCGCTTCAACAAGAGAAAGACATTCCAAATGCGTGATTGAATAATTTCGCTCTGCAGATGACAGTGAGCGACCACCATAACAAATAGGATGCTCCCGACCGTTAGAATCCACCTGGGCCAAAATATACCCGATGCCTATGGTAGAAGCGTCGCAATTTATTACGAACGGCTTTGAAAGGTCTGGGTAAACCAGAACTGGTGCGTTGCACAAAGCATGCTTCAAGGTATTGAATGATTTTTCACAATGGTCGTCCCAAAGAAATTCAACATCCTTTCTTAACATCTGGTGAAGTGGATTTGCAATAATACTGAACCCCTGGATAAAACGACGATAGTATCCAGCAAGACCCAAGAAAGAACGGACATCTTTCTGCGTTTTTGGACGAGGGTATTCTTGAACAAGTTTCACTTTGGATTGGTCTACTTCGATTCCTGTAGCTGACAAATAGTGACCTAAGTACAATACCTTAGGCAGTCCAAAAGAACACTTTTTAGGATGTAATTTCAATCTCGCGGCTGTAAGGCGATCAAAAACCTTTTGCAAATGCTCTAAATGCGATTCAAAATTCTTACTGAAAACTAAAATATCGTCTAAGTAACATAACACAGATCGAAAGGTCATGCCCTTGAAAATATGTGCCATGAGACTCATAAATGACGCAGGCGCGTTGGACAAGCCAAATGGCAAGCGTAAGAATTGATATTGACCCGAATGTGTCACAAAGGTCGTCTTTTCCTTAGAATCTGGGTCAAGTAAAATTTGATGGTAGCCAGATTTTAAATCTAAAACGCTGAATATAGCAGGATGATTATCAGCCAAGGCATCAAACACATCAGTTAAATTTGGCAGCGGGAAATTAATCGGAATTGTAATCTTGTTAATTTTGCGAAAATCTACACAAAAACGAATTTCGCCATTCTTCTTTTTAACAAGAACGACTGGAGAACCCCAAACTGCCTGGGATGGTTCGATAACCCCAGCTTTTAACATTTGCTCCACTTGACTGTCTATCTCTTTCTTAGCTTCAGCAGAATGTCGATAGCACCTTTGTCTAATTGGTACTTCAGTGGTTGTATGAATTGCGTGCTGAGTTAAATTCGTACCTTGTAAATCCTCTAGCGATTTAGCAAACACATCAATATTTCGTTCTAATAAATCTTTCAATCTCTGATTCTCGGAATCTGTTAACAAATCTGAATGATATTTGAGACCTAGGTTATCCAATGTGACAGTAGGCGGATTTTTATTTTTATCTGTTTTAGAATCATCAGTTGCTTCAGATGAAGAAATAGTGCACAAATTGGAAGTTGACGATGTATGTCTGTGTGTCAGACTAGGAAGTATAGGAATATCCATATTACAATTATCTGACAAGGATGAAGATGGTTCATCAAAAATATCATTCTGAGAAACAGGCTCAATTGATGCTAATGGTCGACGTGGAGATAACCAGAGTACACGGTCTGTCGGGTTCAACACACGGCATATAGTCGCAGATGGAAATGTATGAACTAAACCTCGCGCTATTAAAAATTGTTGACGATTTTGTGGTTTCAGAGGTTCAATTAAACACAACTGCGGTGTTATGTGTTTTGGTACTGACATGGGAACCAAAATTTCAGAGTGGGGAGGCAAAACTGTTGGGCGTTTTGGAAATAAAACGTTTACTCCTTTCTGAAATGACGTAAATGCGGCAGCAGTCATGTTGTCATATAATGTCAAAAGACGTTCCTTAAAATCAATTTTCGCTTGCGTTGCCTCTAAGAAATCAAGACCTAGAATGAGGTCATAAGCGATGTTTGGCAGGACACAGCATTCGAAAGGAATTGAAAGTCCATTAATTTTGATTGTAATTTCAACTTTTCCCAAAATGTCGACAGGTTTCCCGTCCGCCAAAGCTAATTTTTGAATTTCCGTGTCCTCCAACCTACGCAGAGGCAAGGCTAAACGTTTCAAAAAATATTCCGACACGATGGAAAAATATGCACCTGTATCAATCAATGCCAGAATTTTAAATCGCGCGACTTGAACAGGTATAATGTTTTTGCTGAAAGATGTTATACTGGCTGTACTGACCCTGTCCATTCCAGCTAAATGGACGGGTGAACTGTCCTATGGTCGCTGCTGCGATCGTGTAAACCGAGCTGCGCGGCACACAGATTGCAAATGACCACGCCGATGACAGTAATAACATATTTTATCGCGCGCAGGACAAGTGAAATTTTTAACATGCTTACCACCGCAGTAGTCACAGCGGGGTAGCGTTCCTTGGTTAATCCCTTGTGGTTGATTCGTTCGATTCTGTCCTCGACTTTGGTATGTAGAGAATGGCCGGCGATTGAAGGTTGTCTGCTGCGACGGACGACGGACGTCTTCCCTGAATTGAACCCGGCGCTGCGATGAAGTAGCATCTGGAGATGGAGAGGTTGAACGGGACGGAGAATTGACAGTGTTGATGCGCAACTTCCTGATTTCCGCCTTCATCTCCGCCAACTCTCTTGCAGTTGCTTCAAGCGGCGAGTCGTCGAGCGCGCTATCTCGAAGAGACAGTTCAGTGATACGCCCCCATTGACGCAGATCATCAAGAGAGCTCAACTGGTGTTGAATAACGTGTTGCCGAATGCTGGGACGGAGGCCGTTCAGGGCAACGAAGTATAGCTGATCTTCCGCGACGCCAATTTTCTGGCCCGCCTTGACCACTGCTGTGATGTAATCGTCAGTGGATTGTTCCTTTGCTTGTTTTAGTAACCACAGGTCGGCAGTGCTCTTCCATGCGTGAGCCGCCTGCGGTCCATAACGTTCAATAAGAGCCTCTTTTAGATCGTCAATAGAGTCTCTAACTCGTGATGATTGAGTATGGTACCAGGCCGCAGCGCCCTCCTTCAGAAGTAAAGGAAGAGCTGCTCGTCGGGAATCGCGGTCTGCTCTGCGAAATGTGGCCCATAATTCAAAATTTTTCAAAAATTCATGAATGTCCTCGTCCGGTTTTCCATGAAACGGGTTTGGAAGGAGCGAGTTAGAACCTTCAGCCATAATGTCAGTGTCAAAGATTTGAGACTCACGTTGAAACTCTTCCAGCGGTGACTCTTGGTCGAAAGTAGGCAACGTCCTCCGGCAAGATAACTCGAGTTGAACGACTGATTCTGGATCACGACACGACGAAAGTCTGATGCCTGAAGAACACGGCTCGGCGGATGGACCCGGTGCTGAAGATGAACTTGATTCGGCGGATGTTTCTGATTTTTCGTGCTGTTGTGCCTTTTCCGGATTCAGGATTCTTCCACTTCGAAGTTGACAATACCCGACTGTGTTGTTGACCGGAGCGCTCATGAAGAAGAATCGGTTTTTCCTTTGACTGCTGTTATTTATTTCTCGACGATATGGACTTGGTCGAACGCTGTTATTCGTAGACTGAAAAGCTACGCGACCGGAGTCTCCACCAATTTTAGTGTATTGGCGGAGACTGACTCGCAAGACGTCTATTCAAGGCAGCGATCGTTTGCTCAAGACGATGAGCGAACGCCGAGACCTGGTTTTATTGAGAAAACTCAGACAGCTGTCCAAAATCCCAGACAACAAAGAAAATGACTGGAAAACCTACGACTACCAAACAAGCTGCAACTAATCAAACGCACTGTAATAATTACATTCCGCGCTCGCGATAAGCCTAGATGATACGTGCACTTCACACAGCAATAAGTTTAGAACTCTTTCAGCAACTCACAGCCAGAAATGCGTTATTCAAACCACTCCATTCCACCAGGATATTCTTCCTGGTGATAGAAATTATAGGGAAGATACTGTACTCGGAGTTTTCCAGCGAACGCAACTTCAAATAGACCGACAATTACAAGACCATAGGAATTCGCAGATTCGCCAGATGGCTCTTCTCTAGTCGGATTACAGCCGGTATCTAATCTAGCCGATCCATGCATTCGCTCATACATATCGAGGCTTGCGCAGCCATAAGTACAGCTTTCAGTAAAGACAAATTAGTCAACACCTAGCTATCTTAGTCACTAGAGTTCTCAAAGGAACCGAATGAATCTATACTCCATTCGTCTTCCCGAATCTTGTTGCTGAAAAGATCACGACCCTTAACGGGCCTATACACCACAATATTATCATAGTTCAGGGTTCTCGAAAGTACGGCCCGCGGGCCGGACACGGCCCTCCAAGGCCTTAAATCCGGTCCGTGGCAAGAAATGAGGAACATGCACAAATATGTTATAGGAATCTCTTAGATACATAGACTTTAATTATAATTTGCTTCACCTTTCGGCGATCTTTTACTCTTCTTCCTCGTGTATATATATATATATATATATAATATTATATATATACTATATATATACTGTATATATACGCTATCTCATGGACTCACTCATCTTCAATTTCGTGATTTCCCGAGTTTCCCAATCATTGTTCAGTGAGATGGCTTAGCTGTGGGAAAGTCCTGACTCTATTTAAAACTTTTAAGTGAGATTTAAGTACTCTTAAATGGCAGGAACCATCCACTGATGTTGCTTACAGAAAGGGAATAGCTTACGAAATTAACATTTTCAGCAGATCTACTCATGCATCTTAATTAATATTCGAAAACAAGATGAAACGGCACTCGTGTCGATTTGGTCTCCAATGTTAAAGCACTCCTTTAGAGCTGTTACGGTTTCACCTCGTGCAATTTCGGTGGGTTTCGGTTCGGTTTTGACCGAAAAACCGCGGTTTCGGTTATTATTATTTATTATTATTATTATTATTATTATTATTATTATTATTATTATTATTATTATTATCCAGGACAATTTATATGGCGCTGTACGCATGGTTTAAAATCCAAAATCAAAAGCGCTTTGACACCGCTGACATGTCAATGAAGGTCAGAAGGTGGCGATGTTAAAATCCACTGTGATGATGGAAAGACTGTGCTGTCGTGAAGAAGTCCGGTGCAAAGTCCTCTAGAAGCAGTCCTTCAAGGAAAACTGCAGCCCCATTGACATGCCAACGAGGAGCGGAAGATGATGTTGAAAGTCGGCGAGTTGGTAGTAGGAGTTTCTCCGTGCGGATCTAACCACCGGGAAAGTTCCTGAAGAAGCGGTCTTCCGCAAGAAGATAGTTCCGTCGTCGATATAGGCAAATCCGACGAAGATGGAAAATCCAGCGAAGTCCAGAAACGACAGCCAACCGCAAATCCGCCGAATTTTCACGCAGCAGCCAATGCGGCTGACTTTGGCGCATACCCGACGGACGGCGACTGACTTGAACTTCCAGGACGACGTGGAAAGGTAGAGGACAGCACGAGACACGTCGGAACTAGAGATGTGCGGGTACAGCAAAACAAAATGCCTACCCTACCCGTACCCGTGAAAAAACCTTTTTACCCTACCCTACCCGTACCCGCTAGCGCTATACCCTACCCGACCCGTAAGCTGTGTATCCTACCATACCCGTACCCGACATTGGTTGGAATTTGGAGTTTTTTGAAGTTGGACCCGTACCCGCGGGTGCGTGTACGGGTACAAGCCTACAAGGCCCTGTACACTGACCCGTGTACCCGCGGTACACGGGTCAGTGTACAGTGTATATTTGCTGCATCAATCCGTTCCTAGAGACTATAGAGAGGCAACAATGAAATAGTAATAGTACAAATAAATTCTAGTACTTATGAATCAGGATAATCCACTTGGCAAATAGTAGGCCCGGGTTCTGAAGTCTGGAGTTTGGACTACTGGTTGGTAACATTGTGTAATACAACTAGTCAGCTAGCCCAAGCCTACATGAATGTCGGACATGGATTAGAACTTCTAGAAGACTCGATGGGGGCTTGTTTAAAATATTTAGTAGATATAATTTAGCTATGAGCAGGCATTAGAGCTCAAGTTAAACAACAAAACTTTACCAGAAGAACTTTCTCGGTCGAGGAGTCCTTGGAGGAGTCAGAGGACGCCATTATAGATTTATTACTGATGATGTCAGATGACGTCATCTGTATTTCCTTTATGTTTTCAGTAAGTAAAATGCATGCTGTCTGACAAACTGAACGCGATATACAAGTTACACTAATACACTTCACTCAATATAATTTTTCGGGTAAAAACGGGTATACCCGTACCCGTAGCCGCTATACCCGTACCCGCTATACCCGTACCCGTAGCGCTATACCCGTACCCGACCCGTACCCGAAAAATGTGTACCCTACCCTACCCGTACCCGCGGGTACGGGTAGGGTGTACCCGCGGGTACGGGTATACCCGAACATCCCTAGTCGGAACCGAAGAGCGGAACGCCGTCCTCGCGAAGATGAATGCTCGAGCGAAGTCCAGAACGCCGAACGACCGTCGATCAGTCGAATGGCGCTATAACAATAGCCAACATAGCGACGTCCTGCACAAGGGGTGAGACCGACTCGAGGCTTTCGAAACGACGCGAAACAGTAGAGGACCGCCAAAACTCCTCAGAAAACCGACGGACTCGAGGAAATCCTCATCTCCGGCGCAAGATTCACGCAAATTGCGTCGAACGACGACGAAATGTGGCATGCACAAACGCATGCAAGGCAGCCATAGATAGGCACCGGTTCGGTTCTGCTTTTGAACATCACTAGAATGCACAGCTTTTAATGGTTAATAATAGAGAAAGCGTCGTTTTGTGTCATGTCTATGATGAGTCAGCAGTACTGCCCATGAGAAAATGATGTAAATTTGATGTAAATTGACTGTTATGTAGCAATTATTGGCAAGTGCATTAACTGAGAAGAGAAGGTGACTTAAAGTCGCGCATAATCATGCATTGTATTTCCTATTCTCTACGAAAAATAGCCGTCCAAATTTGCATGGTCAAAACCGCGGTTTCGGTTCGGAAAACCGCGGTTTCGGTACGGTTCGGTTAATCGTAAGTCCGTGACAGCACTACATTCCTTCAGAAGTTGGCCCTTTTGAGGGATTATTAAGAAGCTGATTTAGTCCGGATCGTACTTTGGAGACCCCTGGTGTATTCAGTGGAAGGATGCTGGAATTGAAGATTTGAGTAATAGTCTACATCAATTTTGCTGACTTGAAGATAACCTGATCTTTATGCATTTTTATGCGCCGAATCCAAAATTCAAACCGGTTTCCTCCAGTCACTTCCACTTTTTCCGCAAAACGCTGTTCACTGATCAACGACAGTTTAGTTCGATGGAGAAGGCGTGCGGTACTGTCTGGAGTCTGCAGCAACGAATATCGAACAGCGTTGCCGAGATGACGATCTGGCTTAGTTCCGATCGACTTCAGCTCAACGCCGCGAAAACGGAAATCCTATGGATCGCCACTTGCGGAGTCCTGAACGCTCGGTCTAACGGTCTTAGGACCCATCCTCTTTGCTCTTTATGTGGCTGACTTACAGTATTAAATACAGCCCATAAATACGATCTGTGCGCGCATCTTTATGCCGACGACACTCAGATATATGGGAGTTGTCAAGCCTTCCATTAGGCCTACTGCAGCAACGAATATCGAACAGCGTTGCCGAGATGACGATCTGGCTTAGTTCCGATCGACTTCAGCTCAACGCCGCGAAAACGGAAATCCTATGGATCACTACTGAGAGACAGCAGCACCTGCTTCCTACCACTCTATTTTCGATAAATGACCTCGACCTTCTGCCGAGCATTTACGTTCGGAATCTCGGTATTTGTTTGAACAGCGCTGCTACGTGTCCCATACCGTTGCAGGTTGCTTCACTGCACTACGGATGATAGGCCTACGCAGTATACGGAAATACGTCTCCATCACTGCTCTGAAGACCTTGATTTGTGCCAATCGTGGTCACAAAACTAGATTACTGAAACGCCACTCTGACGGGGTCATCGAAGTACCTCATCAATCGACTCCAGACAGTACCGCACGCCTTCTCCACCGAACTAAACAGCACATTACGCCATTACTGGTGAACCTACATCGGCTCTCAACGACAAAATTTGCTCCCTTGTAAACTTAGTATTTTATTCAGCTTTTTATCCTTTGTGTTGGGCATAGCTATCATTGATTACGTCACAGTCAGTGTTATTTTTAACCAATATCAGTCTCGGTTCAGTTCAGATTAGTAGCATCATTTAGCTTATTAATAGTTTATATAACGGTGTTGAAAGACTTGCAAACAAGTCGATAATTCTGTCAATATAAATAGTTTAAAGAATGTCTTTCTCAGCATCATCATCGTTCTCTACGTTCTCTTCATCTGTATACTCATTCTCACTATTAGGCCTATGAGTCTCCTGTACCTCTATCTTCTGCTTCAAACGTGTGTCAGTGCCTGATAGATCATCAACACAAATTACATATGTACCTTAGAGCACTACTAAACACCTCAAGCCTTCCCGACCCACACGATCGTCATCTCATCTCAATCTTTCACGCCCGCTGAATCGGTCATCCTTGAAAATTTGCAACCGTTCCTCCTCATACGCCGCACCTGAACTTTGGAACTCTATCCCAGCTTCCCTCCGCAAACTTGGACACTTTCAGACAATAAAATCTGAATCATCACTTCCTTTAATTCCTATTATCTCCACAAGTCTTCAGGTCTAAGCTTAAATCTTTCCTTTTTCTGAAATCATTTCCTCCATAGCTGTGACAACTTAGACTCACTGCTTTTCGATTATTGACTATATTGAATGGCTGATCTTTCACCTTTCCCATAGCTATTTCAAGAAAGGCTGAGCGCCTATGAATAAGCAGTTACTGTTGTGCTACTTCATAAAGCGCTATATAAATCCACAAGATTTGACTTACTTACGTACTTATCGAAAGACCGGTCTGAACTCTGCCAATTCACGTGTTATATTTGCTGCATCAATGTCGTAAAAACTACACGACCTCTCTATGTTTGCGTATTGAATGTCTGGCTGTTCTGGCAATAAGATTCTGTTGAATATTCGAATTTGTTGTGTAGCAAAATATCCCCCCATTTTTCCCCGGGCGCCCACTGCACCCGCCTTAGATAGGGATAGAAGCCCATAGCCTCCTAAATCACTTAAAATCACATTATTATTATTGCATTCGCGTAGTCCGCTATCGGATAAGTTGCCACATAAAAATTAACTTTTAATAATAATAATAAACTATTACAGTTATAACGCAGAGTTGTGTCGCTACATACGGTCGCTACATACGGCTGCGAAAGCCAGATAATAATGAAAGAAGATGAACAGCGCATACGGGCATTTGAAATGAAAGGCAAATCATGAGAGTTTCTTGGACAGCAAAGAAAACGAATGAATGGGTATTGGATAAAGCAGGGGTGCAAAGAACCCTATTAGAAACAGTAAAGAAAAGAAAACTGAATTACTGTGGACATATTTTGCGAACAATAATACAAGGCACAATGCCAGGATCACGAAAAAGAGGCAGACCAAGAAAAAAGCGTGAAGATAACATAAAAGAATGAACAGGACAGACGACATAACAGCAGAAGACCGTAACACTTGGAGGAAGGCAGTCCACAATGCAGCCAATCTTCGGAGCGAAGACGGTTAAAGACAAGACAAGTGTATTATAATTATTTAACTTGGTAGAATATGCAAAAAGATAAGGATGTGCAAGAGATATGCTGAATATGCAGTGGGTCAATAGTACTAATACGAAATTGGAATTCGGGTGAGCAGAGTCGGGCGCTATAGCAGCTCAAACCCATCCAGATTGGGCTGCACCTCAGTGACCTCACCCATTGCCCCAACACTAGACTATGCACATGGCGGCCGGCCTACTGCGCCTATTTGCCCTGCCAGGCCATCTTGCGCTTGTAGCTCGGACGTCCTATATAAACCCGTTGCGAGTAGGACGCGGGGCTTTTCGGTCTACATTCTTCGACAGCTCCTTTGGTCCGGGTTTTGATGGCGACTCTGGCGTCCTGATGCATAGAGCGGGATTCGACATTGATTCTTCAACCCTCGTGCAGCCTCTTCGCATTTCTTGTACATACACTGCCTGATAAGTGTGTATAATCTGATTGCATTGGCTTATTCTGTATCAATATTGAAGCTCCTTTATTCGCCCTGTTGATCAGATAACCTGCACTCCTACCCCCAATTTCCCTGGCTTCGCACATGTTCATCCGCTGGCTTTTCATCGCACCATACATCCATATTATGTTTTAGAATAAACGTGTTTAGTCTGGTTTTCCCTTCAGTGACCATGGACTTTTAAGCAGCTCCATCCCATTGCCTCATAGTCGTCTGCCTCCTCGGAGACGCCTTTCCCCAGGCCTTACCATTCAACATGTTTCCCGTTGGGTTAAACATCTAGAGTCTAGTTGGGTAGAGTCATCCTGGTGAGATCTGGCCCAACTACGCCTCACAGTTATTTAACATCCAAGCTTCCAACGTGACCTTAAGATCTCCGTTCCCGTTCTCACATTATTTATCACCAGAAGGGAAGTCCCCACCCCCTTTTAAGCCCAAATTCCATATTAGTACAACAGCTTAAACAGTTTTAAACTGCAGAAGCCAGCATTTTATGGTTATAGCCTTATAGGCCTACATAAGCAACGTGAAACCGATGGCAGCATTAAGTCTTTCATGAGGCTTACAAGTCGCAGCAAATTTAACTCTTTTATATAGTTTTCTCTGGAATATGTCAACCAGCACTCGAACACTTCGTAGACGGCGCAGGAATGATCCGGACAAGTTTTGCTACATGTGTGTAAGTTCTCCCGTATTTCACCCTTACTAAAATCATTTCACTGGCGTCAAATAAATGAACGTATCCAAGATTCCGGTAGCGCAAATTTGTCTGCTCGCACGTGTCTGTACGTGCTTCGGAATATCGTCGTTCTTGGCGGTTTTGCATTATATCCTCAAGTCTTCAGGTCTATGCTTAAATCCTTCCTTTTTCTGTAATCATTTCTTCCATAGCTGTGACAACCCAGCCTCACTGCCATTCGAATATGACTATTGCCTGGCCAATCCTTAACCTTCCCCATAGCTATTTTAAGAAAGACTGAGCGCCTTAATATGCATCCACTTGTTGTGCCGCTTCCCGAAGCGCTATATAAATCAGCGAAATTTTACTTACTTATCTGTTTAAAATGTCCTGCTCTTTCAGAAGAGAAGTTGAAGGCTGACTTATTTGATGGTTCTAACCAGAGACAAAGAATTTCTTAATACCATGAAGCCCATAGAAAAAGATGTTTGGTCTGCTTTTTCCAACCTGATTACTGACTTTCTTGGCAACTTCAGAGCCGAGAATTATGACCTTTTGGTTTTGTTGATTGCTTTTAAAAAGACTGGGAGCAAACATGAGTGTAAAGTTTAATTTCCTTCATAGCCACCTGAACTTCACCCTTCAAATCTAGTAGCTATGAGTGAAGAACAAGAAGATCGCTTCCATCAAGACAACGGAACGTCGATTTCAAAACAGATGGAACTCAAATATGACGGCAGACTACAACTGGTGTTTACAGCGTGACAATTGTGATTATAACTACACCAGAGCAATGAGAGAATCTAAGAAGAGACGATTCCTGCCATAAAATTAAAATTTAAACAACTAGCCGTAACACCTATAGTAACACTTCCGCTCTCTTGGTTAGACGGCTGAAAAACTTTGGAGACTCATGTCTTAGAACACAGTAGTAACTGAAACATCAACAGCTGTTATTTGTCAGTAAGCAAGACATTATTTATTAGAGCCAGGATCATTGGACGAACCATCATGTCAACATTCGATACAAAAAGCGAATATCGCACAACCACATAATGTAATTAGACTTTTTGAAAAATGCAGGTTGTTGCACATTTTCATGAGGATTATATTTTATGTCAATAAAAATGATTGTCACTGTTTTTAGTCAAAATTAGGAATATTTATTGCAATGGTTGACCAATAAATGAACATGAAGCCATTTGTAGGGGCAGAAGATGTCATTAGATTTAAGTAAAATTTAACATGGTATATAAGTAATACCAATGGCAAGTCTTGGTGGGTATTACATAAGCATATTCGAGAAAAAATGTATCCATTACGTTCCATTACGTTCACTCCACCCTAGTGTGCATATTGAAATGTACGATATATGGCACGTCGACTGCTTAGCACACTAGCCGGTGTGCTTCAGGCAGCTGTTTTCCATAAAGTAATTCAAGAAGTCTTATAACATCACCGTTCCTACAAATATTAACTGCCGTGCCATCACATCCAACTGCCAGCAGTTGCTGGGCATCAATGTCAGTTCTCTGCAGCAAGGTAACAATAGCTGTTTGTATGCTTGAAGCACAGTTTCTTTTGGCGTCATGTGACCGATGCAGTTTGAACCAGGTGCCTGTACTATCGACACGTGTTCCTCGGCAATTACCCTACGGTGAGTGGTCCCGTCAACCGTTTCTTTAGCTAGAGTTTTATCCTTTCTTCCATCAAAATATAAACCTAACAATAGGATACCACGTATCCGACAGATTTGTCGAATCGCTGGCAAAGAAGTCGTCTCGCAACTGGTTTCCGCGTTTGTTCTGTCCAGACTAGACTATTACAATATTCCGTTCTTGCCGGCCTTCCAAAGTCTACACTGGCCGACCTGCAGCGCGAAAAAATGCTGCTGCACGTCTGGTGCTGGACCTAAAACCTTGAGACCACGCCACTCCGGCGCTTCGTGAACTTCATTGCTCCAGCCAACATCAACCGCCATTGGTAGACCAGGCTTACGATCAGCCTCTACCAGCCAATACCAGAAACCTCGTCTTCGGACAGTCATGGGGCAACGAGTCTTCTGGTACGCTGGACCCCATGCCTGGAACGCCCTTCCACCAGCGCTACAGAACACAAAGTCGCCTGTCGCTTTTCGTAAAACAGTTGAAGACACATCTGTTTAACTGTGTTTAGGGGCTGTCCATTAATTACGCCAACAATTTAGGGGGGAGGGGGTTGGAAAAGTTTGACAGTTGTTGACAGGGGGGATCAAGAGAAGTTGACGTCAACAATTTCACTTTTTTAAATAATAAAAAAATAGGAAATTTCATAGAATACTACTTATTACAATGGAAAAAAGCATTAGAAAAAAGGTAATCACCACCACATTTTGACACTCGATGAGAAAAAGGGAAAAAATGATCATCACCACAAAAATAATAACCTTGTTATTTGGACCTGTCATTGATCTTGGGGGGTCAAGGGGGGAGTCAAGAGTTGTTGATGTAATTATGGGAGGGGGTTAAATGAAAGTTGACAGTTGTTGACAAGGGGGAGGGGTCAAAAATTGTTGATATAATTAATGGACAGCCCCTTAGATAACTTCATGTTCATGTTGGTCGCACTAAGTAAGTAAGTAAAATCTCGTAAACTTATACAGCGCTTTGGAAAGTAGTACAGTAGTAGCTGCTTATTCATGTGCACTTAATCTTTCTTGAGATAGCTATAGGCAAGGTGGTTTGTCGACTCCTGATTGGTTGAAAAGTAAAAATCACCGCGTCGACGGCTCAAAAGAATGTGCAACGCTCAGGCGGCTTATCCTGAATAAAGAATTAGATAAATTGAGAAATAAGCCTAATAATCGAGACGGCAGGCAGGAAGTGAGACAGTTGAGACAAGACAACAGGGCGTATTTAAAGTCGCTCGAGTCCCTAGGCTGAACTGTTATTGAGGCCATTTTGCTACACGAAGCAATTTTCCAGAATTCACCTTCTTTTGCTATCCGAAGCAATTTTCCAGAATTCACCTTCTCATTTACTCTCGAGTAAACCGATAATGTGATAAACGGTTATCAACAAACAACTTGAACAACCCAAACTATAAATCGAAGTAAATCTCAGTTAGATGCAAGATTAGACTGTAGCCTATGTATTTTAGCGTATTGGAGGAGACTAACTCGCAAGACGTCTATTCAAGGCAGCGATCGTTTGCTCAAGACAATGAGCGAACGCCGAGACCTGGTTTTATTGATAAAACTCAGACAACTGTCACAAATCCCAGACAACAAAGAGAATGACTGCAAAACAACTACGGCTACAAAACAAGCTGCATCTACTCAAACACACTGTAATAATTCCATTCAGCGCTCGCGATAAGCCTTAGATGAAACATGCAATTCGCGCAGCAATAAGTTTATAAATCTTTCAAGAAAACTGGGGATAGAGAATTGTCCTGGTGGTAGCAATTATAGGTAAGATACTGTACTCGGACTTTTCCCTCATTTTTCAACGTCACGATCTTCGCCATCATATTTTTGCTGATGATAAACAGATCTACGACCATGTGGACGTTAAAGACGTCGGTCTTGCTCTTGGTCGTCTCCAAAACTGCATCACAGAGGTCCAAGGATGGTGTTCCTCACGACGATTGCAACTTAATGCTTCCAAGACTGAGCTTGCATGGTTTGGCTCACATGCTAACATGCTTAAGCTGTCTAACACCGATTGTAGTTTGGCACTTCAGGGCACCATCGTCCGCCCTTCTTCCGTCGTCAGAGATCTCGGAGTACTGTTTGACAACGAATTGACCATGAAGCAATATGTTGGACAGTTAGCCAAGAGCTGCTTCTATCACATACGACGTAGGCCTATCCGCCAGATTTGTCGAATCGCTGGCAAAGAAGTCGCCTCGCAACTGGTTTCTGCGTTTGTTCTGTCCAGGCTAGACTATTGTAATTCTGTTCTTGCCGGCCTCCCAAAGTCTACACTGGCCAACCTGCAGCGCGTACAAAATGCTGCTGCACGTCTGGAGCCGGACCTAAAACCTCGAGACCACGTCACTCCGGCGCTTCGCGAACTTCATTGGCTTCCAGTCCAGTCACGGATACAACACAAACTATGCACGCTGATGTTCTGTGCACAGAATGGTCTTTGTCCGACCTATCTGGCCGATCTGCTCCAGCCAACATCAACCGCCATTGGTAGACCAGGCCTACGATCAGCCTCTACCAGTCAATACCAGAAACCTCGTCTTCGGACAGTCATGGGGCAACGAGCCTTCTCGTACGCCGGACCCCATGCCTGGAACGCCCTTCCACCAGCGCTACGGAACATAAAGTCGCCCGTCGCCTTCCGTAAACATTTGAAAGCACATCTGTTTAATTGTGCTTACAATAATTGATTAGGCGCAATATAAATAGCTAATTACATTACATTCCAGCCAATGCGACTTCAAATAGGCCGACAATTACAAGACCACACGAATTCGCAGATTCGCAAGATGGCTCTTCTCTAGTCGGATAACAGCCGAAGTCTGATCTAGCCGATTCATACATTCGCTCATTGAAAACATACACCCCCCGGCTTTGCCCAGCCACAATTACAGCTTTCATTAAAGACAAATTATTCAAACACCTAGCTATCTTAGTTTCTAGAGCTCTCAAAGGAACCGAACGAATCTATACTCCATTCGTCTTCCCGAATCCTGTTGCTGAAAAGATCACGACCCTCAGCGGTACTTATATCCCACAGTATCGTATAGGAATTTTATTTTTGATGATGAAATACGTATAAATACGCGTGCGTCAAAAGTTCCGTACGCTAGAATTACGTTGTCTAAAATAATTGAACAGAAATGTTAAAATTTAGTTGGAAACATTTACTTGCTATGCTATACTTTAAATCTAATTCGACGTTGGGACAGTCACTGTACTTTACTCCAGACTTCAGTTGGCTCCCTTCGGCTCTTAATGACCGACATCTTAATGACCGACCAGTATCTGGTACCGGAGTTTGCGACAACCTGTGGAGGGGTCTGGAGTGACAATCTTGATTTTCCCGAGCCAGTCTGCCATTAAAGATTCGAGGCAGCCCAGGACTTGCAGTGATAGCGGGGGGTCCGAATGAAATTATGTGTCGAGAGCTGCATGGCCGATAACTGGGCCAACGCCTACTGTAACGTCTACAGTTGCTGCTTCTATGGGTAATCCGCTACTGGTCAGCCAGTAAATATTGGTCGCACTACAGCTTATCGTGAATAAAGAGATGCTAAACTTTAAGAGATAAAAATACATTTCTGGATTTTCAAATATTTTAAATCTCCTACATTTTTTTTACATCTCGCTCGGCAGCCCACCGGGAACCTCCCGGTCTCCAGCCAGCCCAGTCCAAGCCTGCGTGGGTCATCTGAAAGAAGTGTTAACATTGTGCTGGGATCAGATCGGACAGGAAATGATAGACAAAGCGATTTACCAGTGGTTGGGCAGAATTTTACTGGTTATTCGGGCTAAAGGGGGACACATTGAACATCGTTTGGACTAAACCTACCTTCCGTAGTCTGCAGCAAACTTTGTTTTAAGCGATTACGTGACGCATCGCATGCTAATGTTTTAATTACGTCAATTTCGGGCTACCTGTTCGTTACCGTTTATCTTCAACATGTGCTAGAGCAACATCTCTTCCAGACAATGTGACTGGAGCAGTCTAAGCTGGACTTTTCATTAGAAATTTGAAGACACATTTATTTGATATTGGATATGAACTGTGTTAAGCGCTTTTGTTGTAGGCCTTAGCCTTTCTGTAGGCCTTAGCCTTTCTACTGCGCTATATAAATTGTCAATAAATAAATAAATGTTAATTACGTTAGATTTTTCGATTTCTCGAGTATTTCTTCTCAACTTTCGTATTTTTATTTCCTTCGTACCTTAAATATCAAGAAAGTTACATCGCTTCAAAATCGACTGGGATTTATCGGAACACCCTATATCAGAGGTTCCCAAACTTTTTAGATCGTGGACCCCTATTTTGTTCCCAGCTTAGCTCGCGGGCCACATTATTTAGCAAGTGACAAGAAAAAAAGATTAAAAGATTATCATCCTTCCTAAATGTAGTGACAAGCAAAAAAAGATTATCATCCTTCATACAGTAAATGTAGAGACAAACAAAAAAGGTCATCTGGATCTGGGTGGGTTAGGGTTAGGCCTAATCCTAACCCTAAATATTTTGGGAGGCTCTCGCGGACCACCGCCATATCCTCCGCCGACCCCCTCCGGTCCGCGAACCACAGTTTGGGAACCGCTGGTTTACGCTTCTCTATTTTTCCTCCATCTGAAACACGCTGCGTGAAATCTTTCGACTCCTTCCACATCTTTCGTAGGCTACATATTTTGGGAGGCTCTCGCGGACCCCCGCCATATCCTCCCATCCGCGGACCACAGTTTGGGAACCGCTGCCGTATATATGCTACTGCGACATGCTACTGCGACGGATATGGCCGACCGTTACCACACAGTTATCACTGGAATATTTAATGACCTGGCACCGTTCGTGGAATCGACTGTGGCGATTCGACCTCATCACCCTTATTAAGATCAGGACTGCAGAAAAGCGAGGCAGAAGGCTCGACGTTTGGAACGGGCTTTACAGAAGCGGAAGAAGCGCGGGACCGAGAGAGACGATGCTGCCTATAACGCCTGGCGTGAGGCTCTTAAAGATAGCAGGCGTCTTGTTAGGGCGAAAGGTCGCCAATTATGGAAGAGCTCGCTCGAATCAGCAACTTCGGATTCGGGCAGACATGGAAGCACCTGGACAGACTTCTTGGAAACCACGATCATCGCGGCCGTGTGACCACTAGGTTTTCTGCAGACGACTTCCATCAGCATCTTGAGGACAAGATTACCGCTATTTGCAGAATAACGTCGGATGCGGTGCCGGTCGGCTACACCAAGATTACAAGATCCTCCCTCACCGAGCTCATGGCCCCGACGAGGGAGGACGTTATCGCGATCGTCCGGGCATCCCCGAATAAACAGTGCGACCTCGACCCCCTTCCAGTATGGCTTCTGAAGGAAGTGATCGACACTCTGGCGCCAGTTCTCGTGACGCTTATGACCACGTCTCTGAGAACCAGCGAGTTTCCCTCGTGCTGGAGACATGCAATTGTACGCCCACGGTTGAAGCGGGCGGGAGCGAATACAACCGAAATCGACAACTATCGCCCAGTTCGTTAGGCTAACACACAAATGGTTGATATCTAGCAGCGAACGGACTAATGCCGAAGAATCAGTTGGCATACAGACGTGGTCATGTCACTGAGTCGGCCGTCCTGCGCATTTTTAGTGATATTGTTGATGCCATATCGAATGATCGAGTCACTCTCCTCTGCCTACTGGACCTATCGGCAGCCTTCGATACTGTTGACCACGAGATTATTTTCTGACGGCTGGAGCTTTCTTACGGCATCAAGGGAGAAGCCCGCAAGTGACTGCAAGACTATCTAACCGATCGCACGCAGTCAGTATGGTGGAACGGGGCCATGTCCTCACCGCGTCCTGTTCTCAGTGGCGTGCCGCAGGGGTCTGTGCGAGGCCCGTTCCTGTTTATTCTGTATGTTGCAGACATTGGACGGATTGTCGAGGAGTGCGGGCTAGCCCCTCATGCTTACGCAGATGATGTTCAGATCCTCGCTTCTTGCCCTGTCAGGGACACGGAACAACTACGTGACCGCGTCACAGCGTGCATAGCCAAAATCAAACTCTGGATCGAGGCAAATCGTCTGGCTCTCAACCCAGCCAAGACGGAAGTTCTCTGGATTGCCACCCCAAGGAAGGCGTATCTAATTAGCCACGCGCCGCTCGTCATTGATCAGATCCCTATTGTCCCGTTGACCGACTACCCAACTTCTGGACAGATTACACTGGCTCTGCATTCCGGAGCGGGTAACCTACAAAAGGTGCTGGTTCACTTCGGAGCACTCTACGACCCGTTCTGCCCAGACTACCTATCGGTGCTTCTTCGTAAGCCTCCATCCACAGAAGGTCGCTTGCGGCGCCACTCCTCCAGTCGGGTCCGACTGACGGTGCCTCTTACCTCGAGAACAGCCAAACTGGGGGAGCGTTCTGTTACTCGAGGGAACCCGGCTCTCTAGGACGCGTTACCAGATAGTGTCACCAAACGCGACCAACTTGGAAACATTCACTAAGACTAAAAACTCACTTGTTCGGATACTCCTTTAAAGCAATGTAAAGCACTCTTAACTCTAGCCCGCTAGGACAATAGCGCTATATAAATTAGCCTATAACTATATATATATATATAATTCGAGAATTTACTCATTTAGTCCACAACTTGAGAGAAATAATTTTTACATTTCAGCTATATTAATGATGTTTCAATAAAGCAAATATAGTTTGTAGTAAGACTATAAACTTGCGACCACACAAAGAACAGTTATAATACATACTGTAACATAATCATTACTATCAGTTCATCACCATAATTTAGTTGACCAGACCAGCCAACATGAGGTACAGTATGTACCACACATCAAAAATAAATATTAATTCCTATGATATACCAACATCAGACACAATTAGAAAGTAGTCAAAGTACAAGAATGTATCTGCATTTGTTTGCATGTCTACCAACGTGGGGAACCAGGATTCATCGACAATATTCATGGTTAATGACTTAAACCTAACGAAATTGAAACAAGCACTAAAAACTGGCTGCCTCAATTTTAAAAATCTAATCTGTCTATTCAAAACAAATAGAAAGCAACAATTTTGCCACATTTTCTTCAAATTTATGCTTTTTAGCTGTACATTCTATCCTCTGAAACAATAAAATAACAGAATTTACAGTAGCAGTCAGATTCAAAGACTACATGAAAGACTGCTAACCAGACCTATTCATATGCAAACAACTTTGAACAAGATCATTAAATGACTAATCAAAAAAGCAAGAACATAAAGATAAACATCATTCTTAAATTAAGGTAAAGAAAACCAGTATCCAAACTATTCTGCACATGAATTTTTAATGAACTAGTTATGCAGTTTTAACTTGTTTGAAGTCAATGAAAGATGCAAAACCTGGCCACAATACCATTTAAAAGTTAAGAATTCAGCAAGTCATTCATATCACTAAAAGATTATAATGAAAATCAGGTCTACAAATTAAGAACCACTACAAGGGCCATCCATAAAGCATATCACACTATTTTTGATAGTACTTTACTCCTTGTCAAAACCTGTCAGACCTTGGACCACCCTTAAAGTGCCATCCATAAATTACGTCACATAGGTTTTCTATTTAATAAAAGTGAGTTTCTTGTTCAATTTTCAGTAGCGAAAGAGTTATTCGACCATCTTCTGTTAGAAGAGCAAGTAAATATCACTGTATATTTTAGGTTTCATATGTATGGTGTGATGGCAGTGATCTTTACACCTCTCACTGTCACATTTTATTAGACCCCTTCCCCCTCGAGCATGACATACCTTATGGACACCTCTAATGGGAACAATCTTTTCCACTGATATGCTCATAAGAGCATACAAGTGTCCACTGTTCTACAAAGTACAAACATTACTGGGTTGTAAAAAAATTGGCCTGAAGCAGCAATGACAGCACAATAACACTTAGCACTGCATTTATTTAAAAGGTAACTGTCAAACAGTAACACTCCTTAAACAAGTCAGCACATGCAGAGGTCCAAATTGAAGCATTGATTTTCTGCAGCCTAGTAAATTTTGAACATCGTTCAAAATATTTGTGCCTCATAGTTGTGCTAAAAAGAATAAAATTCTACAAAATGATTAAAACAAAATCATTGCAGGTTTACAAATCATTGCAGACATCTTATATCATTTAATTCTTGTTATAAAAGTCAATTAGAGATTCTTGTCTACAAGAAATTTTACACCAAGTAAGTCTTCATAACAATTCTATTAACAGTGCAACAACTTTAAACGTCTCCCAGTTTGCCCTCTTTTAACCCTTTTGTAAATAAATCCCAGGTCCCTGTTTCCTTTTGTAGATAAGGGAACAGGGCTGGGACCAGTCATGACACTTAAGCAAAACCATCGAGAAAATTTATTAAGGGGTTGTCGACAGGATTGCTATAGTCATATTACAGCATTTGATCACAGTTAAAGTCTTTAAAGTATGCACCAATGTAACAGAGCTCATGGCTCAACTGTAATGTTAATTACTCAAAAGCTTTCGTGCCTAGGTTCTGCCCCAGATCCTGCCTGGAGAGTTCATGACACTCCCACAAACATCAAGTCAAGCTAAATTCAATCACCTGCCTTCACGGTGCCCCTATTCTGTAACCCTGGCTACAACAATGATTACATGCATTAGCTAAGCCAGGATGAGGTGGAGGGCCCATATTCACAGCTAGACTAGCTGTAAGAACTGTGCAAAAACAATTAATTACAATCTTATTAAAATTGGGTATGGAGTGCCATAAGCTTTCATATAGTCTGCAAAATTGCTTCAAAGCTCAATATTTGAACATACAATTGCCATACATTTTTGTGACTGCGGTACCACACAAGAATCAAAGAAAGCTCTCAATGCCACTTTCAATCCTAAGTTCAATTAAACCTGAGAATGCCCCCTTACCCTGGAACTTAGTATGCCATTGGTAGGCTAACCCCATCCAAGTTGATCATATAAAAAATACACTAGAAAGGTAGTTAAAATTTTTTCTTCTGAAAATGAAGCCAAAACTGCTATATATTTTACAAAATCAAGAAACACGATGGTGGCAGTTAAAACTACATCTTTGGGCACTGAAATAACTTGCTCATGAAATATATTAACATAGCTTTCTAAAATTCATTTTCAACTCTTCGAAAGACTTTTGGAGTTTCTCAGCAAAACAATGCAGTGCAAAAAACTATTTGTCTCATACATGAAATTCTTAAATATTTTAAAATCACAAAGACTGTTTGATTTCTTTCATCAATTCATCTGAAAAGTTATGTGCACTGCATAGCAATTAATAATCACGTCTTTGATAGCGCATCTGTGGTGAATATCTGTAGTAGTTCTCATCAGGGCCTTGGTGAGGAAAAAAACCACTGGGACGATTGCCTCTGCCTCTTGAAGCCCTCTGTGGACGCATGCTTTTACGCTCCCGATCACTCTCTAGGTCCTCAAGCTTTGATGCTATTGCCAGTTTCTGTTGCAAAGCCATTCGAAGTAGAGAGTTGAGAGTTTTCTTCTGTTCCTCAGCAGCAGCTATCTGCCTCTGTAACTCATCTAACTGTGTTGTGTATTCATCACACTGCTGAGCAAAGCTGGCACGTAGTCCAGCAAATGTTGCCTGTTCTTCCTTCAGTCGCATCAATTCAATACGTAGTTTTGTTGTGCTTTCATTGATTTCTGCCTTTTCTTTGTCATAATGTTGTTTGAGGTTTGTCATTGCAGTTTCAGCTGTTGCTTTATTTTGCTTCAGAACATTCCGTAATGTGGATATTTGTTCTCTTTTCATTGACAGCATGGACCTCAGCTTCACTACTTGCTCCTGTAGCTCGGCCAGTTCTTCAGCAGAAGATGCATCACCCATGCGATTTTGTCGAGACACATCAATTAATCTCTCAACAACTCGATTTAGATGCTTTACTTGATCTGAAGTTGTCTCTAATGATGTTAGAAGTGTAACTGCAAATGAAGTTTCAAAAACAGAACTGTCTTTCTTGTTCACATTTTCATTTGATGCTTCACTTACTGATTCTTTCAAAGCTGTGTTTAACTGAATTTGACACTTTCGTAAATGCTGCATCATTGATTTTACTGGTACTTCACCAATTGCTTCACACACACACCAATATATCTGGCTAAGTTGCTCACTAAATTGTCTGAGATTCTCCTCTGCCAATTGGAAACTGCTCTCAAACTCAGAAACTCTGTCCAATCGATTAGCCAGCTCAGTTTTCAGTTTTCTAATAGTATCTTCATAATTTTTAATGGCATTTTCAGAAACACTTTCAATAGTATTAGATTGGTCTCTTGAAGAATTCTGAATTGCAATAAAGTCCTGCTGTAAAGTGGCCAAGTGAAGAATAGCACTTTTATAATCTGGGTATTTATGTACAATTTTTGAAAGTTCTTCATTAGAATCTGCAAATACACAAACTGCACTTGTTAATGATTCAAGTTCTGCCTTTAATAACAAAACCTTTTCTTCTTGTGCAGCCACATCATGCTTTGATTTTTCAAAACTATCATTTGCATCATCCAATGATCTTTCTAGCAAACCTTTTTCCATTTGTAATTGTTCAACCATCTGTTCTAACTTGTGAATTTCACTCATATGTATTTCAGAAAACAAATCTCCAACCAAACCTTCTGCAGGTGCAGGCTCTGTTTTCAGAAGCTCTCTATTGGGAGACACAAAATCTGCCTCAATTTTCTTCAGCATTGGGCTGTCATGCTCTTCATGCATGCATTCAAAGTGCACTTTCCCAATTTCTGAATTGCTAGGTTTGAAATCTCCCAGTCCAAGTGAAGCAAGTGTCTGCAGAGCAAGCATTGATTCCGATGTAATTCTAGAATCGAGTTCTTTCTTTAAAGAATGTTTTTCTTCACGCTCTCTATTCAGAATTTCTAAAGTTTCCCCAAGGTTCTGCTCCACAATTTCTTTCACGTGGTTTAGACTTTCAAGGTCCATCTTGAGTTCATCCAGTTCTTCATGAAATCGACGATTTTCATGTTTAATCGATTCAAATTCTACCTGTGCCTGTTTGATTTGCATAAGTTGCTTTTGCAGTGAAACATTCTCCTCCTCCAGTTCTGCAAAGTCTGTCATTGTCTGCGATTCTCTCATTCTCATATCTTTAAGTTCTGCTTTTAATTGATTTTTCATTGCTTGTAACTGTTCCAATTGCAAGCAGGTATCGGACAACTGGGTATCAACTTTTTCTTTTTCTGTCGAAAGTGCTTCCAGGGCCTGCCTTGTAGTTCGCAACTCTTGATCTAATTCGTTAATTGTCACTTTTAGCAATTCTTCTTCTTCAAGAAGTCCTTCTTCATGTGAAATTCCCAATTCGTTAGCCTTCTTCTGTCGTTGTTCAATATGGTTAAGTGCCTACAAAGCAATCGCCATGTCACTAAATAGATGAACAAAACCTGCAAAGTCAAGCTAATCCATAGACAAGCTTTTCATAACAACTGAGTTGGATTTTTAACATCGCCACCTTCTGACTGTCATTAACATGTCAGCGCTATCAAAGCTTTTGATTTTAACTATGCTATAAATTGTCCCATTACAATATAAATTCTAGTGTTTTGATTGCAACTCCTTATTTACAGTATAGTGTTATAAGTACCGGTAATGGTGCACCTGCATTAAGCAACCCCAGCTACCGTATATACTCGCGTTAAAGTCGAATAATTTAACACCAATTCACAGCCTTTACATCCTGATCTCGACATATATGCGAGGCACTAACTGTTGGATAAAGTTTCCATACATAGGATGTCGAAAAAAATTAATTTAGCTAAAACTTTGTGTAATTAATTACTTTTGACTTATGCTACCGCATTTACCGTAATTTTCGGGTTATATTGCACACCTGTGCATAATGCGCATCAATAGTTTTTAGCTAAAAATTTTTGTCAATCCTTAGATAGTGCGCACCGCTGTATGGTGCGCATGTTTATAAGCCACCTACCTACGATTTGGAACAGGAAGAGGCCTGCCTTTCGTCTGAAGACACATTTGGGACATAAGAGAAGTTCCAATGAATACCGGTAGTTTAAATATGCGCAAATTTAATAATTTTTTTGGCACTAACTCTGTGGTCGGACGCGATCAACATTGGTCATGGACGGCGCAATGGCTCCAGTTGGCAACGCGATAATGACGAAGTTTAGTAAGTGTAAGAAACTGTTCTCTATTAGCGCATTAATAATACCTATGAATTTGGTAGCCAGCAAAGTTTTTTAAAAATTACGCAAATTTGATCGAATCTCTATTTGTTTGAAAGCGTTGATGAACGGATCAAATCGAGGTAGGCCATACTATCTATTTCCGGTAAACTAAAAATAAATCTGCTATTGTGTGCTTTGTGTAGCGCTAATATTTATAACAGGTTTTTATAGGGCAAGCATAATGCGCCAGCAACCCTAAGACGGCGCCCCCCCACAACACAACATCCATCAACAAACTGCTGATGAGCAAAAAAAGGTAATCACCTGCGGCCTCTCGGCGCCTCCTCTCCTCTCTCTATGGCGTCTCTGCCTCTGCTCCTGACAAGTGAAAAGCAGTTGTCACAATTGCTTCTTAGGCCTATCTATTTAACTAACTCCAAAGCCCGATTTTGGCGCCCCCTCACCTCGGCGCCCCACCTCGGCGCCCCGAGGCATAGGTCCCACTGCGATAATCTTAATAAATGTTTAAGTTATCTAACCATAACCTCTTAGTAAAATGATTCTAAGTACTGACTGCACTAAAAAGACGTTGCTGAATGCATATAATGCATAACAAATTGTGCAATAAAAAATACAAAAAGTTTAATGTTGTTTGTTTTATACAGGGATCCCCCGTTATAATGCGGACTTTGGGGTCCATAACTAGAACCGCGTTATAACAAGGTCTGCGGTATACTGAAATGGACGATATTCGGTGCTATATAAATTTTATTAGCCATCATGATCATAATGGAACAACCACGATTATCGAAAACCCTTGAAAAAATCTTCTTTATGTATACGATCACCGAATAAATGTTTGTGCATCGTTCTATAAGGATGGATTTGTTCAGAAATACGCAATTAGCGCACAAATGAAGTGTTTTGAAAGCGGCAAATGGTCGCATAATAAGCTTCGCCAAAAATCAGTCATATTGCTTGAAATATTCGACTCAGAGGCCCAATTGCAGCTTTCGCTCACGCTCTGAATTGTTTAGGGTCATATTTCGGGGACTTTATCTTTGGATGGCTATCGATTATCTAAAAATATGAGTTTTGAAAGCCTAAATAAATGGTAATAATAGCGTATCTAGTAGTTTCCGGTAGATTAGCGTAGCCGCACAGAGTGCGCGGAGCTAAGCTTATGCAGGAGACGGGACAAAAAGGGAATAAACAGTAGGTAATTTTGGATCATTCGCATGATAAAAATGTTCTTATACTGTAATTCAGCTTCTAGGTTGGGATGTATTGCGTAGGCCTGTAGGCTGAAGCACTGTCTTTGGCGAATTCTAATTAAAGTAATACCCCGTCATCCTGCCCATATCCTTCCGGCATTCTATTTTGGCGAGGGGCGAGGTGGAGACATAATGAGGGCAAGTCAATTGTAAATCCTCCGTGGCCTGAGGCAACAATCCCCCCCATGCTGGCTACATGATAAGACCAGCCAAAATTATAATTATTATAGTTATAATTATTCAAAAGGCGTGTAGGCCTACGAAAGTACTTCTGAATTGTCTTTGAGAAGTTAAACGCATGGATTCCACCCTACGTTTAACAGCTGACAGTGGCTGCATGTCATCTGGGATGGCCAGGTCTGGTTGTTCAGAGTAAAGCATTAGAGTATCATTGGCAGAAGTCGCTTCGTCATCCGTCTCCTAATTTCTGTCGCCATCTGTTGAGCAGTTGGGCAAGGTTTGGAAAATGTCTCTGCATTAGTCATTAACGACCTACGAAGACGAAGTACATTAGCCTACCTATTATAGGGTCAATGCCTCAGATACAATGGACACCCCGCTGGCGTAATGCTTCCTCCGTGGCCTGAGACAACAGCAACACAATGCCTCCCGCTGGCTACGTGATAAGATGATGAAATGAAGACTGGAAACAAGCGAACGTTCGTCGTAGGCATTTTCACGATTGACATGGGCGCCCGGAGGGGTGCAAGGGGTGCAATTGCACCTCCTGGAAAAATTGTGGAGTTATGTAAAAAGTGAAATTACTTGTTTCTTTCGTCGCAAAACTTTGTTTTGCAGCCCTGTGAAATTTTTTTCATTTCTTTCGTCACAAGACCCTGTTTTTGCACTTCCCTGGAAAAATTTCTGCGGACGCCCATGACGATTGAATAAAATTCCTCTTTCTGCCTTAGTATCTTTCTGTCCTCTCTCCCCCTTCGTCTCTGTCTCTCTCTCCCGCTCTTGCCCTTTCTCTTTGATGTGCGCCCCATTAACAGCCGACGGCTGTATTACGGTCCGATAGTGCTGGATAAATTCGCTACATAATCAACGGAAACGCAAATGCTCAACATAATCAACGGAAACGCCTGGCTGGTAACTAGAATCAATTGACATGGCTAAACAAATCGAAAGAGAACATTGAGAAATTGATATGCTTTTCAGAATATTTTATCATACTAAATTTGTTAAAGGGCAATAGCCTTTGGCCAATTTTTTATTAGATAATGCGCACCGTTGCATAGTGCGCACTGCTCTGCGGCGGCAAAAAAGCCGCGCACTATACCCCGGAAATTACGGTAAATAAAAGTTGGCAGCGATTTTAGGATTTGTAATTTATAGGCAGCAAATAAATATTATTTGTAATTTATTGGCACTACATAAATATTAAAATAATTTTTTAAAAGATTAATTAAATTGTTCAAATTGCCAAAAATGAGCAAATAGCAGGTTTAAAGTTTTCTTAATCATCAGGAATCAATCTGTGATTGTCAAAATTGTTCAAGTTCTTGATAGTTCAAAACTAATAAAGTTTTTTAATCAACATAATAGTGCCACTTGGCCCGCTCACATCCTCCATTGTTCCGACTCTCACAATCACCTCAAGAGGGTGCTCCATGTTGAGTCTGTTGACGTCACTTCGATTTATACCGGGGTCAATGATTTTAGACACCTTCAAATCAAAAAAATTAGGGGTTGACTTATACTCGGATCGACTTTATCGCAAGTATACACGGTATGTAGTTTTCTTGAGATGCAATAGTCATCTGCAGATTACCATTAAAAAATAGTTGCTTTCTTAATTCTTGTTGCATATTTGTTTTATAATAAAGAACACTTATCTACTATTTAATTTATTTGCTGAATTTATATAGAATATTGACTTTTATTGTATAAAACTTAAGCTTGTAAAATATAACTGTCATGACCCAGAAGGGAGGGAATAAGCTGACTAACTTGAGAACACCCTCTACATCGCTACTTGGAAAACTGAGGTCTACGGTACTTCACCATACTAGTGTCGATGATTGCCAGATCTACCAATGCAATGCCTAAAGACTGCAGACACTATATGGCACTGGATGTTTCAAAACAGGCTGATCTTAAATCCTGGCAAACCAGACTTATCCAGTTCAATACCCCCAGAAGCCTGCACTTGATCAACTGGTCTCCATTCCAGTTCACTGGAGAAGCAATCTAGCCAGTTGACAATATGCGTCTCCTCAGAGACCTACTGAATTGACCTACTGAAATCCTCATTCTTCCTGGCGGGCCATATAGCAGGCCTAACAAAGAGCTGCATGTTCAAGCTTTGGGAGGTATGGAAAACACTCCACCAATGCCACCCTACAGTGTGTCCTTGCCACAATGATCCCCACCATTGACTACTGCAAAAACCTCCTGTATTGTGTCCCAGCCTACCCAATAGCAAAAATCCATACTATCCAAAACGTCACCATCAGGCTGATCTACTCAGACTACTACACGGATCACCAGTCGAGCATAACTCGCTATTAAGAGACAATCTTCATTTGCTCAGAGTTCCAGAGCAAATTATCTTCAAGAGATGCCTAATTATATTATCCACAGCATCATTGGCCAAGCCAATCGAAGTCCGTTGTATGACTCCTTAAACCCACTACCAACACTTTCAAATGGTCAACAGCTAAGAGCATCTTCCTCTCTTGAGGCATCTTCCTCATCTTCCTCTCGCTGTCCCGAGGCCACCCAAATCTATAGTCCCTTCTCATGAGGCAGACCACTCCTGTGGAATCCATCCCATCTGAAATAAGGAGGATAAACATTTAGTCCACTTTCAAAAAGAGGCTATACTGATCTGTTCAAAGATTCATATGGACACCTTATATAAAGCGCACTTGCCTTTGGCTATGTTATGTTTACAGCACTATATGAATATTTATGTATACATACATACATAGGTCGATTCTCTTGGTCAAACAATTGAAGAAGTTTTGGCTGAGGTGAATCAATAGATAAAATCACGGATATGTCGATACATAAGACAAAAAAACATGTCGGGAGACAAATCAGTGCAGTTAATTTTCATAGGAACTTTATTCCACAATGTGCAGAAGTATTGAAGCCATTTATGCTGCTGTTTCGTTAACGGAATGTTCTGTGAAGATATTCAATGCCGAAAGTCCATGCATGGACGCGGAGTCACCCAGATAGAAAAACAGCCATGCCTACTCATTTACAAAGATGGCAAACAATGTGATAGCTGTAGGTGCTGCAATCATATGAAGCTGTCACAGCAGTAACTAGAGTTGTCAAGCAAGAAACCAGAAATCTCGCACGTTTAAGGCTTTTTGGATTAGGTCGTGGCCACTGGCTACAGTTGCGGCATGTGCATGGAACATATAATTGCCTGTTAAAGGCATTGGAAGACCTGGCGAACAGACACCTTGTGCAAAAGATTGAGGTCAATCTCACTTTTTGCACACATTTCTTACTTTTTTATATTAACACTGCTTGCGACACTATATTCTTGACTATCAATCTTGCAGTATGACCTACTGACCTGGACTCTGATTGGTTGAACGGGAAGTTAACTCACGGATAAATCCGCTTGGAATGTCATTTTGCATTGAAGCTGATTTTTTCCAGATAATTTGGACAAATGAAACACCTGCATTTGAAAGCAGGCTAACATTCACACTCAGGATTCTGGCATCAAATATCTCCTTGGAAAATTCCGCTAACAAATCAGCAGCATAAGCGAGTTAACAACTAACAATATCCCACATGACATAAAGTGGGGAGAACAACTTCATACAGCATTTAAGGTGGCGAGAGAATCTCTGCTTAAAGCCCCATCCTCTGTTTATCAAACTTCAACATGGAATTGATATTGCAAACCAATGCATCAAATGTTGAAATTGGTCCTGTACTAATGCAAGAATGAAACAAAATTAAACACTCTATTGCATTTGGAAGAAGAAAATGAAAACTAGAGATTTAAATTAGGTGATGGAATGAAGGAAGCTTTGACCATTGTGTGGAGGGTACAAAATTTGACAAATACCTGTTCGGGAAGGAATTTAAAATCATATCATCAGATCATATAATTGTCAATTGCTGTACTTAAAATCTCACTTGGAAATGCTATGGTCATAAGATGATGTCATGCTGTAAGTAATCAGTTTTCAAATTAAATATATTAAAGGGAATCATAATTATTAATAGGATCGCAGATGGTTTAAGTCACTTATGGTAGCTTGCCGAGTCCCCCTATTTGGGACCAGGACCAGTTGTTGGGATTTTGTCAAAACTGCTGAGAATTTTCCTAGGGTGAGAGGGTGCTTGTCAATATAATTAATATACTTACTTGTATTATGGTTTGTAGTCACTCAATGGTAAATCACGATTAGAAATCTTAAAAGTAGTATGCACAGAGCTACCCATCTAAGTTCTAACTCCAATATTATTCAAAACTGATGTGACTGAGGCTCTGCCTCTGGGGAGAACAATACTCCCAAAACCACTCAGTAGGAATAAATGGAATGTGCGTGTCTGTCTTGACGTCCATTGGCTCAGCCAAAAAAGGTGCTATATAAATTTTTATTATAAAGCCACAGTAGCTCTGATAGCGTAAAATTGTGCTATATTAAATTTATGTAAAAATCTACTGCAGTAACACTGGTATGTTTTAAGCTTTTACATTTTCAAAGTGACTATTTTTGGTGCTTTTCGCTGATTCTCCATGGTTTCGCTATTCCTAAGGTTTAGCATAATTTCACAATTATTACCCACACAAGTATATAACCCATATACGTGTATACCGTATTTGCACAATTATTACCCGCACACGTACATAACCCGCATACGTGTATAACCCGCAGAAAATTACGAATTATGTTCCAACGTCCCAGCATAAGCCGCATGCGAATATAACCCGCACGCGAATATAACCCGCATTTACTAGTCTTCAAGCATTTGAAGGTTTCGACGCCATGATGTACGGTATGTACCGGTAAGTAAAATCGTGTGGATTTATATAGCACTTTTGGCATAGTACAGCAGTAGCTGCTTATTCTTATACTCTTAGCCTTTCTTAACGGGCAACGGTCAATATATCCGAAGGGCAGAGCCTCACACCATGTTTCCTTCCTAAGTTTTCACCCAAATTAAGTAAAACACTCTAAAATTGTATTTTCCTATCTATTTCTGACAATAAACCGCTAACCGGTGTAATTTAGTAAAATTCTTACGATAGGGGAATTATTTGTACCGAAATGCTTGGTCGCACGGAAAATAAACTTTTGCCAATGGACGTATGAAGTGCCATATTTACTCTCTTTATTAAAATAAAATAGCCTACTTTGCTCTAATTTGGACAATAATATGCCTATTTTTATGGACCATAGCGATATAAGAGGAGCCGATATTAGAGGCTGCTGCACATAAACTAATTATTTTCGCATAGATACTACACCACGGTAATAAAGTAACTGCTGCCATCTAGGGTCCATCCATTTAGTACGTACTCACTCAGGGGAAGGGGTTTGGGATTTAGGAGGTTTTGCGTACGGGGAGGGGAGGAGTCTACCGAATACGTACGTACGCACAAATTTATAAATAGCCTACGTACCAATTAAAAAACCGCTGAGGCAGAAGACTGGCAACTTCACACAAACATTAGATTTGAACACAATTACTTTCCCACGGTCAAGCAAACAAATTTATAAATAGCCTAAGTAACAATTAAAAAACAATTACTCTCTCACGGTCAAGCAAAGGATGGCGACTCCAATACTCCCGAGCATTGTTTCCACGGTTATTATATAATTTGACGGCAGACATAGAAAACTATTATTTAATAGTCAGCCTAAAACATCATCATCATCGTTATCGCGCAAGCCATTAACATCATCAAATGGCGTTTAATGGCCAGACAAACAAGATTCCTATTTCCGAGACTTCTATAGCGCCACAACATGGCCAAAGGCGCTTTGAAACGTCGGCATGTCAATGACGAACGTATGATGATCTTGAAAGTCCGCTTTTATGGAACTCCAGTTGAAGTAAGTAAGCAAACGTGGAGAATTTGAATTTTTTAATATACGGCTATAATAATAATAATAATAATAATGTGATTTTAAGTGGTTTAGGAGGCTAAGTAAGCCTGTGTGAAAACCACTGGTTACTGAAATCTATGGGCGTAATGGCCGCTCGTCTACCAGAGATGCTATCCTTACCATTTGGCTTTCAAAACTCTGATTTTTAGATAATTAACAGCCATCCAACAATAAAAGCCCCTAAATATGATCCTAAATAATTCAGGAAGTGAGCAAAAGCGGCGATTCAGCCACTGGGTCGTATATTTCAAGAGTTATGACTGATTTTTGATGAAGCTTATTATGCGACCATGGGACCGCTTTCAAAACACTTCGTTTGTGCACTTATTGCACCTTTCTGCACAAATCCACCCTTGTAGAACGATGCACCGACATTTATTCTGCAATTGTATGCATAAATAAGATTTTTATAATGATTATTTAAGCAGTTATAACCCTATTTGCACCGGCATTGTGAATGTGGTTTGACTAAAATACGGCTCGCCTAATCTCTTCTTCTAGGCCGCTTTAAGGCCCACTTGAGCTATCAGTCGAAAGTTTCATGGCTTTCTGACTCAAAATTTGTAATAGTTAAGATCTATTTCACTTTAATTATATAGATATTTGTAATCGAAATGTCAATGGGGTTTTATCACTATGGCCAATCATCACGCGTCTCCCCTTGGTCACGTGACTAAATTAATGGCATCCCGGCTACCATTGGACGAGGTCCCATAACTTAGATCACTGTCGCTCTTTCATTCGGTAAAGCCTCCCAATCGTCTTGTACCGCATTTGTGTGACTTCCTACTAGTTTTAAGTTTCCAGTATAACCCGCATACGAATATACCCCGCAAGGGGGGGCTGCAGTTTGTAAATTCTTGTATTACCCGCAGGTAATAATCGTGCAAATACGGTAACCCACGGAAAATTACGAATTATGTTCCAACGTCCCAGCATAAGCCACACGCAAATATAACCCACATATGCTAGTCTTCAGGTATTTGAAGGTGTCGACGCTATGAACAGTAAGTAAGTAAAATCTTGCGGATTTATATAGCACTTTGGGTTTGTACAACAGTAGCTGCTTATTCTTACAAGCTTAGCCTTTCTTAAAATAGGTATGGGAAAGGTGAATGATCAGCCAGGCAACGGTCAATATATCCGAAGGTCAGAGCCTTATGCCATGTTTCCTTCCTAAGTTTTCATCCAAATTAACTAAAAGACTCTAAAATTGTATTTTTCCTATCTATTTCTGACAATAAACCGCTAACCGGGGTAATTTAGTAAAATTCTCACGATACGGGATTTATTTGCACAGAAATGCATGGTCGCATGGAAAATAAACTTATGCCAATGGATATATGGACTGTCTACAGGAGATCATGTCATGGACCGCGACAAATCGCCTCGCGCTTAATCCCGGTAAAACAGAATTGCTATGGATCAGTACTCCCAGGAAGGCTCACCTATTAGATCGTTCTCCTCTAACCATCGGTGATGCCGTCATCGCTCCGTCTCACGGAGGTGCGCCTTCTGGGTGTACTTCTTGACGACTCTCTATCCTCGCCCGCCAAGTGAGCTCCGTAATCGTGCCTGCTACTTTCAGCTATGACGGTACATTTCAACATCAGCAGCGATCCACGTTCCGGGCACTAGTGCTATCCAGGTTGGATTATTGCAATAGCATTCTTCTGGGGCTTCGGACTATCAGCTTGACCGCCTTCAGTCGGTCATGAACGCTGCGGCCCGATTGATCTTTAGCGCGAGATGGAAGGATCACGTGACTCCATTGCTAAAGGAACGGCTACACTGGCTGAAGATCTCGGAGCGTATAAGTTTTCAAACGCTGTATGGTCACATTCCGAGCACTGCACGACCCTCTCTGCCCGGAGTACATTTCTGCGCTCATACAGCGGCCGATGCCGACTGACTGTCGCAAAGCAGCTGCGATCAGACAAGCGAATTAATTCTTTATGTCCCTCCTCCGTCCAGGGACGGTGATGCTGGGGGAAAAGATCCGTGACACGCGGCAACCCCCTTCTTTGGAACTCTCTTCCCGCCTCAGTGACATCCATCACATCCCTTGAGGCGTTTGACTAAGACGCACTTATTTCGCGCATCTTATGAACATCTGTAAATCGCTCTTGATTTTAGCACTAGCTATGTTATAGCGTTTAATAAATCATCTAGAAATAATAATAATAATAATATGGAGTGCCATATTTCCTCTTTATTAAAAGAAAATAGCTTACTTTGCTCTAATTTGGACAATAATATGCCTATTTTTATGGACCATGGCGATATAAGAGGAGCCGATATTAGAGGTTGTGCACATAAACTAATTATTATCCCATAGATACTACACCACAATAATAAAGTAACTGCTTCCATCTAGGGTCCATCCATTTAGTACGTACACACTGAGGGAGGGGGTTTGGAATTTAGGAGAATTTCGTAAGGGGAGGGTGGAGGGTCTCGGCTGAGTGTGTACGTACGCAAAAATTTATAAATAGTCTACTTAACAATTCAAAAACTGCTGAGGCAGAATGGTAAATTCACACAAACATTAGATTGAACAGAATTACTTTCTCATGGCAGACTTACAAAACTATTATCGGTACTTTCCCGTTATCCGGACCCCAGTGAAGAGATACTAAGAAATGCTTAGGGTTAGGGTGGCGGTTAGGGTTAGGGTTAGTGTTAGGGCGAGGGTTAGGGTTATGGTTAGGCTAAAACTCAAACACTCACCCTAACCCTCACCCTAACCCTGATATCTCTTTACTGGGGTCCGGATAACGGGAAAGTACCCTATTATCTAATCGTCAACCTAAAACAAATTCTTTGTGACTATGACTAAAAATTAACACCCCCCGCGGGGGTTGCTATTGTGTAGGTATGCATAGGGGAGGATGTCCCACAAATGTATAGAGTGCAACAGGAGGGAGGGGAGTCAAAATAGGCCATTTTTTGCATACTTACTATATGGATGGGTCCCTATCGAATACAAGAAGCCGTGATCTGTGTACGAATGGCCAGACGAACGATATTATTTCATAGAATACTTTTATAGTGCCGCAACAAGCTGAGGCCAAAGTCAAGGGCGCTTTGACATCGTTGGCATGTCGATGATGAACGTTTGATGACGATCTTGAAAGTCCATTTTGATGTTATTCCAATCGAAGTTAGGACGTAATAAATGTTTAAGTTATCTAACCCTAACCTCATAGTAAAATGGTTCTAAGTACTGATTGTCTAAAAAAACACGTTGTTGAATGCATATAGTGCATAAAAAATTGCATAATAAAAGAAATACAAAAGTCTGGTGTTTGGTGTTGTTCGTTTTATATTGCGTAGGCCTATAGCACTCTGTCGTTAGCGAATTCTACTCATTTATCGTTCCCGTTAGCGAATTCCAACGATTTAGTGCTTTTTTATTATTTAGCACTCCTCCATTATTTTTAGCTCCTTCATTACAAATGCGCTATATAGCACTCTTTATAAATTCTTTTGGAAATGAAAGATGATTTTAATTGGTCAGATTACTGAATAAAGATTTAGTGTTAGACAGTGGCGTATTTAGGATTTTGGTAAGGGGGGGCCAGACACTTTCGACCTGACAAGTTACAACTTTGGAAAAAATAGGCCATTTTTTGCATACGTACTATATGGATGGGTCCCTATCGAATACAAGAAGCCGTGAACTGTGTACGAATGGCCAGACGAACGATATTATTTCATAGAATACTTGTATAGTGCCGCAACAAGCTGAGGCCAAAGTCAAGGGCGCTTTGACATCGTTGGCATGTCGTTGGCATGGCATTTTTTTTTTTTTTTTACTTGACACCAAGACCAAAGGGGGGCCATGGCCCAAATGTAAATACGCCACTGGTGTTAGATGGTTAAATTATAGATGTACAGTGCTGTCTATCTCTCAGCCGGCAGCCATATATATATATGAAAGATGAATGCAATTAGTCAGGTTATTGGACAGAGATTTAAAGCTTTAGTATTGCAGTTGATGTTTAAATGATTTATGCAGGTCTATTTTAGCATTATGACAGTGGATGGACCTTCCAATTCAAGGCAATCTCTCCTACCCCCCCTCTCTCTCTCTCTCTCTCTCTGTTCTCCATGGGAATCGACATTCAGGTGAGATAGGATTGTAATTAGCCAAGTAACTGAATAGAGACTCAGTATTTGACGTGGTTGGTGCATCTTATATATGGGGGCGTCTTATACATAATTTTTTCAACACAAATCATCAAAACCTGCCTCTTATAATTGGGTGCATCTTATACTTCGGTGCGGCTTATGTGCGTGAAAATAGGGTAATAAGTGATTGCTGTTGCAAAATCAATGTGTTTTATCTACATCTTCAAAAGACTGGTTATAATCATAATAATTTTCCCAGCTGTCTTTCTTTGGCTTCCTAGAGCAAATATATTCATTTCTTGCGGCATCAACTCTTCAAGATGGAATGCGGTGAAAGAGTGCTGCTCAATTACTGTGAAATATCCATCAGCCACTTGCTGAGAAAGTAAAATTTCATGTGCTGAAACTCTCTAATTCTAATGTGATTCTAATTCTAATCTGCGCACAGCACTGCTAAGCAATCACCAGTGCGGGTATCAAGATAGAGATGACCCTCTGGAGGATCCATATAAACACATGGCTAATTGTCTCAGTTGCATGTGAGTTTCCAGCTACTGTATGGTGATGACTCCAGCAGTTGGGCGCTATGAACAGCTCACTGTATATTTGATTTGTCCTAATGTGTGGTGATGACTCCGATAGTTTGGCTATATATACTAGCATCTAATACACTTCCTGTTATTTGACTGGAGTTATGACCGCTCACGATTACATATCTTGTTTGATATTGTATTCAGTTGTACTAATGACTTTTACTTTACGTTTTATCACGCCAGAAAATAACTGTAGTATTGTTTCGATTTTAAACTGCATCTCATCTATTGAGATATATATAGGATTGGAGAGACAGAAGACTGATAGCAAACCTATACCTTGGACAGTCAGTGAAGGTGAGAATAGAGGGAGAACTGAGTGAATCGTGTATGATTGGGAGAGGAGTAAGGCAGGGATGTCCACTGTCACCGCTGTTGTTTAACATATACATCGAAGAATTAGTACAAGAGGCGATGGAGAATACAGATAAGGGAGTAAAAGTCGGAGGAGTACTACTAAAGGCGCTGCGCTTCGCAGACGATCAGGCCATGCTAGCAAGCAATCAAAAGGGGCTTCAGGAAGTAATGGATAAACTGATACAAGTGTCAGAAAAGTATGGAATGAGAATCAATACAAAAAAAGACTAAAGTTATGGTAATAAGTAAAAAAGAAGAAATGAGAGTAGACATAAAGGTTTACGGACAGATCATAGAGCAAGTGAAGGAATTTAGCTATCTAGGAAGTCTGATAACAACTGATGCCAGATGTAATAAAGAGATAAGAAGACATATAGCAATAACAAAGGAAGCTTTTACAAGAGAAAGGAGCTGATGCAAAGTAAACTAAAACTAAACCTAAAAAGAGATTGGTAAAAACATTGATATGGAGTGTGGCGTTGTATGGGGCGGAGACGTGGACAATGAGAAAGGAAGATATAAAACGATTAGAGGCTTTTGAAATGTGGATTTGGAGGAAAATGCTAAAAGTAAAATACACAGAGCATAAAACAAACGAGGAAGTCATGAAGGAGATAGAGGAAGAAAGAAGCCTGATAGATACAATCCGGAAAAGGCAGAGAAATTGGATGGGACATGTTCTCCGGCATGACTCTCTACTAAGAACAATAATCGAAGGAAAAATGGAGGGAAAGAGAGTGAGAGGTAGACCAAGAAAGATGATGTTGGAGTGGATGATGAATAAAGGATATCAGGAACTCAAAGAAGAAGCAAGCAATCGATCGGAGTGGAGAAACTGGATACCTGGACCTGTCGAGAGACAGAAACACTGATGATGATGCTCATCTATTGACCTTGCCAAATACGGGAGATTTGGTCTCCCGCGTGGCATCCGTCCGGGAGGCGGGGGAGTGGGGCTGAAATACGGAAGCTCCCATAAAATGCGTGCAGAAATTCAAAGTACAGTTTTTCTTTCATGCAGTCAACATCGTGCTTGTCTCCCTTGAGAAGCGGTTCGAAATGCTGAACATGCATAGTGACATCTCTGCATTTCTTTACAACATTCCTTCGCTAAAACGCTGGGAAAATCAAAAAATATTGGAGCATTGTGCAGCTGTGGTTACTGTACTAACAGCACATGGAGTCGTTATGATGGACATTGAGAAGACGGAACTGGCAGAGAAGCTTCAGTCACTATTGCATTTACTTTTACCTAAGTGCAGTAAAGTTCATGATGCGATGGATTATATTAAATTGACCGCAGGGGATTGGTTGATTATAACATTTCCGTTGTCAAATTCTAATGCTGATAAAACAACCAAAATCATAATCTTATCAGTCGCGGCACCTGCCTGCTTTGTGCACTTGAGTTCTTGAATACTGGACTCGTAGAGGTTTTCGAAATGTTCTGATCGTTGCTGGTAGAAATTCTTTTCTTCGAGTACGGCCAATCCGTACTCGGCGGCCTTCATTTTGTCAGCACTCGCTTCGTCCAGCTCCGCTTGAAGACGGCTGATCTCAAGGCGAAGGACCTTACACTCGACCGCATCGCACATCGCTACTCTTCAATGCAGCAAAATTCACGATTTAAAGAAGAAATTCATCAGCAAATGCTCTTCAACTGCACTCACTCACTCATTCTAACAAAATGACGGAAGCGAAATTAAATATTCATTTCAATCATTGACATCTATTAATAGATGTCAATGATTTCAATCCATCGACTCCAAATATAGGAAAACTAGTTCTCAATGGTGATTGGTGAGTTAAAACAGCGAAATTTTGTCTTACTTCAGCGGTTCCCAAACTGTGGTCCGCGCGGACAGAAAGGGTTCCGTGGAGCTGGAGCAGCGGTTCCCAAACTGTGGTCCGAGGACCGAAGGGGGTCCGCGGAAGATATGGCGGGGGTCCGCGAGAGCCTCCAAAAATATTTAGTAGCACTTCATAGTTTTAGCATTAACAGTCTGTATTCTCAAATTCTGTGTGCCGGTCGAGCCACCAATAACAATAATAATTAATATAAATCATAAGATATAATATGCTAAAGCCACATAATAATATTTAGATATAGGCATACACCGCCAGCCGGAGTATAATGTTAGCGGTGACAGGGGAAAAACTAAGCAGGCCTCGCGAGAGCGTGCGAGAGGGAACAGCAGACGACATCAGTTTATTTTATTGAAAGTCCTTATTGAGAACGCTATTTATAACAGATTTTGTTTCTTTAATCCCTTAACTGGGATCCCGGATATATATGTCCATTTTACATTGAGTTACAGTTAAATACACGGTTAAGGGGTTAAAGAAAATATTTCGCTCCGCACTGATGCTTAGTCAGTTACCAGCTGTCTGGCCTTGGAGAAATAAAGAAGACCTTAAAGGTGTGCCAGTACTTTCTTCTCATATAATTCTGACACACGCATTCCCCTGGCCGCCACCAGACCATCTATCAATCATAAGCAAAGAGCCAAAGACCACCAGACCTCAGCAACAATGAGAAATTATAGTAAAGTACACAGCAAAACACACTACTTAGAGTTATAAAGTTTAGGCCATAATGGCTAACAGAAGAATTGAGAAAATTAAACAAACAATAAAAACATGTAAAAACAAATAAAATCCTCGTATTGTGGCGAATTTTTATTTTTAATGCTTGATACGCTCGCGTTATAGCGGAATCAGTCGCTACGCGGCGCCATGATTCATTATTCTCGCTTAACGTTCGCCCTCTTCATAATTTTCCCCGTTCGAAGAAATTGTACTCGAACGCACGCTCATAATTAACTCCACCTGGAAAAATAACGGAGAATCCTCCCTTCCGTCGTACTGCACTAACCTGATCGAATAGCCAAAGGCTGGAACTCGCCATGCACACACCTCGCGTTAACCTACTCAGACTATGGCCATTCCCTTGCATTGGCGCTTCCTCGTTTATTCGGTAGGCGTCGCCTTTAACTGATTTACACGGAAATGAATAGGCCTCAAAGAAGAATGTTCTTATGGATTCGAACCCTCACACTACGGAGGACTATTCGACCACTGCTATGTGACAAAAAGTCGCCAGTAACTATGTATATAGTGCTCACTAGGTGGCACTACGCGTTACGAAACAGCAACGGATTGGAGATTCGCAATTTACACTCCTTTTCTTAGCAAGCTCCGGAGTTCTTATCTCCTGCCTCTTCCAATATTAAGGGCCGATCGTGCTAGGCTATTGCCCAGCGTCCGGAACGATCGTTTTCTGGTGAGCCTTGCAAACTCTCCAGTCGCAGGCTAAGGCCTGTGGTATTACATACACGGCTGCGGCCTCTCGGTGTCCTTGCGAGGTCACCCATTCAGCATACATACACGGCTGCGGCCTCTCGGTGTCCTTGCGAGGTCACCCATTCAGCATACATACACGGCTGCGGCCTCTCGGTGTCCTTGCGAGGTCACCCATTCAGCATACATACACGGCTGCGGCCTCTCGGTGTCCTTGCGAGGTCACCCATTCAGCATACATACACGGCTGCGGCCTGGTGTCCTTTTGGAGGTCACCCATTCAGCATACTGGCCCTGGCCTCTCGGTGTCCTTTGGGTCACCCATTCAGCATACATACACGGCTGCGGCCTCTCGGTGTCCTTGCGAGGTCACCCATTCAGCATACAATACACAGCTGCGGCTTTTCTGTGTCCTTGCGAGGACACTCACTGACTTCGGTCAATACTTGTGACAGGTAGTCGCCGTAAAACTCTTGTTTTGCGTTAGGTCGACTATTTAAAGGTCATGACATTGCTCTCTGAATCTTTATGTATTGCTTATTAACATTGTTTAGTGCTTAAAGGTCATTGTAGAAAGGTCGTAACATATCTTTTGCAGGTCAAGGACGCTCTCGACCTTGATTCGGACTATTCATTAAGCCTGTTGCGACCTCTGGACGCTCGTTCTGTTCGAATCGTTAGTTGAAGGTTAAACTCGTTATTGACACTTATTTCGACCTCTAGAATAAGACGTAGAGAATTAAGGTGGCATTTCTTAGGTTTCGGTTCTTCGTCGTCATTCGATATTAATCTCGCCTTGAAGTTGATTACGTGAAGGTCACACTCATAACCTTGACCTCTGCATAAACGTTCACAGTGGATGTCGTACTGACTAGCGATGCATTATTCCAGTGTTAGTTGTTTTAACCTTCAAATGCCCTCCTCCAATATCGAGCACTCTAGTGCCTTGTTATTCGAATGTTGACTGATATAGAGTTAAGTCTTTGTTTTGTCGATTGCCTTACCTGACGTTGCCTTCTTGGCCTCTGCGATCACTCATGGTCATTTGTATTTGTCCTTCGTCGAGGTTACTTGCATAATCGTTGAAATTCGTGTTCTTGATTAAGTTCGTCAGTAAATGACCTTCTTATTGTTATGTTTATAATAAAGTTAAGTTCTTAAATTAAAAGGTCGTTCTGTCTTTCACAAGCACGGGCTGTCTCAGACCGGGACGGGGGCCCAAGTTTAACGCACGATTTCCCTCTTTGTCCTTAACCTTTAAACAGGGGTCAATTAGCGGATTTCGCAACAGTATGATTTTAGTCTCTTAGCCATATTAAATATAACTAACAAAACTGAAAACGAAGTATAGGCCTACTGTAGATTTGTAGATCGAGACTTTTCGTTTAAATTGACTTGCGTGCGTACTTGTCAAAATGTGTTTTGACTCAAAATACAATAAAGAATTGACAGTTTGTGCAAAAAGCAAACACAACCATCTCATTAATAGTAATTATAATTATTAAGAGAATTTGACGAAGTAGCTGATTCTGGAAAAATGAGCGTGTTCAATCTGCTGCTTCTATCACATACGACGTATCCGCCAGATTTGTCGAATTGCTGGCAAAGAAGTCGCCTCGCAACTGGTTTCTGCGTTTGTTCTGTCTAGACTAGACTAATTGTAATTCCGTTCTTACCGGCCTTCCAAAGTCTACACTGGCCAACCTGCAGCGCGTACAAAATGCTGCTGCACGCAGTGGCGTATTTACCATTGGGCCATTTGGGCCATGGCCCCCCTTTGGTCTTGGCCAAGGTTGTCCTCAGACCCTGACAAGCAAAAAAAGGTCGTCAACTTTTTTCCAAAGTTGTAACTTGTCAGGTCGAAAGTGTCTGTCCCCCTTACCAAAATTCTAAATACGCCACTGGCTGCACGTCTGGTGCTGGACCTGAAACCTCGAGACCACGTCACTCCGGCGCTTCGCGAACTTCATTGGCTTCCCGTCCAGTCACGTGCGCCTATCATGATTGACTTACGCGCCAGCCAATGGCGCTCTGCACGGTCTCAGAGACGTTATAGCAGCAGGAGTGATAGGCAGTCATCGACAGAGACTCGAACTAGCGACACGCTCGACACTGAACTGTTTATCAATAATAAAGCTCTTTTTAAAGTATAAAGCTATACTTTACATGGTGTCAGAAGTCTGACGATGGCAAACACCCCAGATACCCATGCTAGCTGTGCTGAAGCTGAATGGGAACCTCGCAGGAGAATGGAAGCGTTTCCGGTCCCAATGGGATAACTATATTATAGCGGCTGATCTGGCAGAATCGTCGAAGAAGCGCTTAGCCGCTATACTGCTTGCGTGCGTCGGGACAGACGCTTACGAACTCTTTCAGACCTTAGATTTCGCAGAGAACAACGACCGACAAGATGTGGACAAAGTTCTTGACGCTTTCGAAAAACACTGTGTCGGAGAAAAAAATATCACACTCTTGCGTTTCGAGCTGAATAGTCGCTGCCAAGACTCCACCGAAACTTTCGACGAATTCTTCGCTGAACTACGGAAATTAATTCGGTTATGTGAATACGGAAACCTGGAGGATTCCATTCTTCGGGACCGTATAGTAATCAGCATCAAGGACGACAACACGCGACGTCGTTTATAGCAGACTAGAAAACTCGAGTTACCTACTGCAATTGACATTTGTAAGTCCAGCGAAGCCGCCTCGAAGCATCTACAGACGCTGACGATGAAACCACCGGAAGACGTAAATGCAGCACAGCATCGAAACTCTACACAATCCAAACGCCCCCAGCTGCGTCACCCAGTGACCGAAACGAAACGACAACCAACAAGCCGGGCAACGGTTCTCATGCGCCTGGCCGAAATTCATGCCCAGCGTTTGGCAAGACCTGCCGTCGCTGTCTAAAGCAGAATCACTTCAGTTCAGCTTGCTTGTCACAACCACAGACTCAGCAAAATTCTGCGGTCCATGCGCTGGACTCAGACTCGGAGCCGGAAATGGTCATGACCATGACCACAGAACGACAACGTCGTGTTCTATGCAAACTGAAAATCGCGAATATTACTGCTCGTTTCCTCCTGGACTGCGGATCAACCGTCAACTTACTACCGTTATCGATTCTAGATCAACTTCGACCTAAACCAAAAGTTCGACCGGCCCAGTCGACCTTGCGAATGTTCGATGGACAAGCGGTGAAAACGGCAGGTATGATTACGCTGATTACAACACACCCAACGACCAAAACTCTAGACTTCTATGTAGCTTCGCAGCATAAGCAACCGATACTGGGTCTCGACGCCTGTCTTCTATTCGATCTGCTGCATGTGAACCATGAAAATATATGCGCCGTGCAAACAGATCGACAGTTCAACAACACTGACGAACTGATACGGCATTTCGATGACCTGTTCGACGGTTTTGGATGTCAGCCGGGCGAACTACACTTACACACGGATCCGTTGGTTATGCCCGTCCGAACGCCGCTACGCCGACTTCCGGTCCCGATAAAGGCAAAAGTAGAGGCAGAATTGAAATTGCTTCAACAGCACCAGATAATCACTCCAGTCGACGAGCCCTCTGCCTGGATATCGGCACTCCTAGTCGTGCGAAAGCCAAACGGCGGCGTCAGACTGCATCGATCCAAAACCGCTGAACAGAGCACTGCTGCGCGACCACTTCCGAATGCCTACCATTGACGACGTGCTTCCGCTACTATCCAAAGCAAAAATATTTTCCACCGTCGACGCCAGCAACGCTTTCTGGCATTTAAACTCGACGATCTCAGCAGCAAGCTCACCGCCTTCGACACTCCATTCGGGAAATATCGCTGGCTTCGTCTTCCCTGGTGTCCCGTCACTTCCTGGACCGTCACTTTCTGGACCGTTCCTAATGTTCTATCTGTTATGTGTATGCATGAAACAAGTGTATACACTATGATATACAAATCGTTGTGATCTGCAATAATACTTATAATTACTTACTTAGAATATATAATATAGAAATTCAAGATATTTTACTTACTTCCTTACAATGGTTTGAGTAAGCAGTGGACCAGTTACGCAGACTAGAACTATTCAAATTTTGAATCGTTGGATTACGGTTACAGTTATTTTTTACCACCTACACTGGGCGGAGGGGTCAAAAACTGCCCAAAAATTGTTGACACAATGGACAGCCCCCAACCTACCTACCTACCTACCCATCTATCTACCTATTTACTTCCATTTACAATGACGGTCCAGGAAGTGACGGTCCAGGAAGTGACGGTCCAGGAAGTGACGGTCCAGGAAGTGACAGGGAACCGTCTTCCCTACGGCGTGTCCCCGGTACCGGAAATTTTCCAACGGAAACTTCTGGAGGCGCTCGACGGTCTAACAGGAGTGGCATGCATTGCAGACGACATATTGATTTTTGGGTCAGGAGAGACCTCGGAAGAGGCGCAAAGAGATCACGACCGGAATCTATTCGCGCTATTCGACAAATGCCGCTCTATCAACATTCGATTAAACAGAGCCAAATTGAAGATTAATCGCTCCAGCGTGAAATTTATGGGTCACGAGATCACAACAGACGGTCTCAGACCTGACCCTGCGAAAATTGCGGCAATACAAAACGTGCCTCCGCCGGTCGACACGACAGGACTTCAGAGGATCCTCGGCATGGCGACGTATCTAGCAAGATACGCTCCTGGATTCGCCACAACCACGGCACCATTGCGCGAGCTACTCAAGCAAGACGTCGAGTTTCATTGGGACCCAAACTGGCATGGAGACGCCCTCAATCAAATGAAGAAACTACTGACGAGTGCGCCAGTCCTTCAATTCTACGACGTCGAGCAGAGCGCAACTCTCCAATGCGACGCATCTCAGGCGGGTCTTGGAGCGTGCCTCCTTCAGAACGATCGTCCAGTCGAGTATGTGTCACGTGCCTTGACGTCCACAGAGCAATCCTACGCCCAGATCGAGAAAGAATTGCTGGCCTGCTATTTTGCTCTGGAGCGTTTCCATAGTTACGTGTACGGCCGACACGTAAAATATTCACACCGACCAACACCCCCTGATCACGATCGTCAAGAAACCGCTTTCGTCAGCGCCAAAAAGGCTACAGAGAATGTTGCTAAAAATGCAACAGTACGACTTCGAACTCATCTACAGACCCGGAACCGAGGTGGTCGTCGCTGACGCACTTAGCCGTGCGTTTCCGGTGCACTCGGCTGAGGAAACCCTGTTTTCTGAGCAAATAGCAGCCTTAGAGGAAACTGAGCAACGATCGAGCTGAGCTTCGCCTGATTGCGTCAGATAAAACCCTGGACATCATTCGCGAGGCTGCAAAGGCCGATGAAACATACCAGCTGCTGAAAGAACAAACTGGCGGCGTAGCAGTAGCAGTAGAATCGTTTCTTCGTTGCCCTCGGGGTCGGAGATAATTGAGTGATTTGAGAATTTCTCTGAGCAAGAATGCAGTTCTGTTCCAATAGCGCTCAAACAGCGGATTTCTTTCTGACGCTGATTATTAGGAAGCGCAATGAAAATTTGAAAATCCTCATCTCCATCCTCTTCTTCAAGGGCATTCACAGATTTATGTCCAAATCCATCAATAGAATCGCAAAAATCGTCAGAGATTTCATGAATATCATCCTTAGTCGCAACATCAGTCATAGATTCATTTTCATTTTCATCAATCTCAGACACAGACTGTTCTTCAGTTTCATAAAATTTCGTAAAATGAATTCTCTCGTCCACATTCGTAGTATATTCTTCATTAAACAGAAATCGCATGCATTCTTCATCGAAAAAATATCTCTCAAACTCGTCTGCTTCAGAGTTGGCTTTCTCTGTGCTAAATTTCTGCTCTTGGCTGGCTGCACAAGAACGATGTGAATCAAAATTCGACATACCTCGCTGTCGCTCTTTCGTTGAATAATTCTGGCGCTGCTTCAGTTCATCGTCGACCTGATGTCGGTGATTCTCTCGGGGAATCTCTTTCGTTGGCTGATCCTGGCACTGTCTCAGGTAGCCGTCGCCGTGATTGCTGTCTTCCTCGCGAATTCGTGGCGGGAATTCTCGGAGCTTCGGCTCGCTGTCGTCGTGACAGCGGTCACCGTTTCGGCTGCTTTCCGCGCGCATGGTTGGCGGGAATTCTCGGCTGAGCCCGTTCCTTTCGTCGATGACGTCACCGCCGCAGTGACGCTCGAAAATCTTCAGCAGAGCGGTCGCGCTCTGGCGTTGAGAGTCGGTCAAGTCCATCTCGAGATAGACGCAGAAAGCGTCTGTGCCGAGGAAGCAAAGCAGGATCGCCGCCTGTCGATCCTCTTCTTCCAAATGAATCTGGGCTGCTTCCGAAAAAGTGAGCCACTCGCTGCTGAACCTTCGCCATTCGAGCGATAAATTCTCCGCTTGCAAGTTCAGTGCATTCGGTACTGGAACGCAAGATGCTGCCATTTCGATACGATACAGAGTTTGAAACTGTGCCTATCGATAATGCTAGGGTTCTAACTTAAATCTTTTGACGCCATATAACGTGTGCCGAGGTACTAGTCTAGTCTTAGGCTTACAGCTAAGGTATAGAGCTAGGGACACGTAAGATATGAAGCATGTAATCAGGTTCACGTCCAGAGAGTGACTGTCCACTATATACTATATTAAACTATAACTAAGCGTCTCTATAGAGTTCCATCATTGGTTGGGAGGCGTGGCTTGGAACTGTCAGTACCACACGTGACACACGTCACTCCGGCGCTTCGCGAACTTAATTGGCTTCCCGTCCAGTCACGGATACAACACAAACTATGCACACTGATGTTCTGTGCACAGAATGGCCTTTGTTCGACCTATCTGGCCGATTTGCTCCAGCCAACATCAACCGCCATTGGTAGACCAGGCCTACGATCAGCCTCTACAAGTCAATACCAGAAACCTCGTCTTCGGACAGTCATGGGACAACGAGCCTTCTCGTACGCTGGACCCCATGCCTGGAACGCCCTTCCACCAGCGCTACGGAGCATAAAGTCGCCCGTCGTTTTCCGTAAACATTTGAAGACACATCTGTTTAATTGTGCATATAATAATTGACTTAATTGACATTAATTGTAATGCGCTTGCTAACATTGATTGATTAGGCTCATTGGCGCAATATAAATAGCTCATTACATTACATTATATTACAATCTATCTGTAGGCCTAATGTAATAACGTTTATTCCGTGTTTAATTGTAGGCCTATCTTATGATTGCCCGCATCGTAGCATGTCGTCTTAGGGAAAGCGTTGGTGTTGTGGGAATTAGTCTGCCAGTTATTCAAATTAAATAACAGGTGAGCGCCCAGCTCAAGAAGTCATCATCATACAGTACCATAAATACTAAGGTGTATGTCGAGGTCTCTATGGAGCTGTTCTTAAAACTTCTTTCCGTATTTGCGGACTACTTTGGGTTTACTTCCTGTTATGACTGGAGTCACGACCGCTCATGATTACCCTTGGGACTCGTTAGGAGGTCTATGATCAGTGGCGTAACGTGGGGCGGGGAGGGGCACTTTGCAGAGAGCTCCCGGGCCCCGGGAGAGGGGGTCCCGAACAGTGGCGGCTCTCAGATTTGGCAAGTGGGGAACCGTTGGGGTGGCAACTTCTAATCATGGGGGCCAACCATTTGTTGTTAGGTATGTAGTATTAAGTATAGGGTCCCAACAGGGAGGGCAGTGGGGCCACGAACTCAATAGGGGGCACGGGCCCCCGGACCCCTTGTAGAGCCGCCACTGGCCCCGAAGAGCGGTTTCTTTTTGCCCGTCAACACTGGAAACAATGTTACGACCTTTTTTTTGCTTGTCGTGAATACTGTAAACGATGCGATAACCTTTTTTGCTCCTCAGCCACTGGGGGCCCCATATAAAGGATGTCCCCGGGCCTCCAAAAGTCACGCTACGCCACTGTCTATGATAAGGGACTGTCCATTAATTATGTCAACAATTTTTGACCCCCTCTCCTTGTCAACAACTGTAAACTTTCAGTGACCCCCTATAATTATGTCAAAAACTTTTGACCCCCTCTAAGGTCAGTGACGAGTCTCCTTAAAAAGTTTAGGTTATTATTTTGCGGCGATGACCATTTTCCTTTTCTTTTGTTCATCAAGTGTCATAATGTGGTGATGATGACCTTGTTCTTTTTGCTTGTCAGGCTTTTTTCCATTTTAATAAATACCGGTAGTATTCCATGAAATTTCCAATTTTTTATAATTTTTAAAAAATGAAATTGTTGACGTCAACTTTTCTTGACCCCCTCCCTCTGTCAACAACTGTCAAACTTTTTAAAAACCCTTCCTCTATTTTGTTGACGTAATTAATGGACAGTCTCTAATTAAATTTTGTATAGCCTGTTTGTAATATTGATTCACTACATCAGGGCGGCTTACAGCCTACCTGACTACATGCAGATGATGCAGTGCATTGAACAGTGTTTTGTTTACTGGTATTCCCTAGTCTATACCCTATAGACTCAAATGATTGTTATGGAGCATTCCCGATCAAACTGGTTTCATGTTCCTTTTGGTGTTTTGCCAAGGTTCGGTGCTTGGTCCTCTGCTGTACATACTCTATACTGCTGACCTTTGCTCTTTAATTAGCTCGTTTGGTTTCACTGTGCACCTCTGTGCTGATGACATTCAAATTTACCGGCATTGCCCTTACTCTTCTTATACTGAGCTCACTCAATCTGTAGACAATGTAATTCCAACTCTTCGGGATTGGATCCCAATCAACACAGTTTGTTGGCCCTATCATATGGCCAATGAATTTTTTTTTGAGGGGCCAATGTCAATAATTGCTATTTTTCTGCAGTGGGCCCTCGAAGATTTTGCAAATTGGTCCTATAAAGGCCCTACATGTCGGGCCCTCAAAGGGCCCTCAGTTCATATCTGCAGTGGGCCCTCATAGATTTTGCAAATTGGCCCTATAAAGGCCCTGCATGTCGGGCCATCAAAGGGCCCTCAATTCATATCTGCAGTGGGCCCTCATAGATTTTGCAAATTGGTCCTATAAAGGTCCTACATGCCCGGCCATCAAAGGGCCCTCAGTTCGTATCTGTATCCGGCCTTCAATGGCCCTTCAATGGGCCAGCATATTACAGTGGCGTAGCCAGGATTTTCGGGTAGGGGGGCACCAGAGCGAGCGAGGTGGTCTTGGGGCTGAGCCTCCAGTGGGGTCCAGGGGGCCGAGGCAGAGCCCTTGTTCGAGGGTTAGGGGTGAAGCCCCCTGAAGCTGAAAGTTTTTTGCAATTTAGTATAAAAATTGCACATATTTTTGCCAAGATCAGATTATAAACTTACTAGTCAATAGAATGAATAGATCAAGTCAATATAGGCGAATTCGTGTTAATCGAAAGGTACTCCAAACTTTAGAACAAAGAGCCAGGTTGACAATAAAATAAAGCTTTAGCATCCAAGTTTTGTTGATCAAAAAATTGACGATGTCAGTTTTTAACCGCCAGTCAAAGTTTATCTAAGTTCCCATCTACGCTCACAAAAGTTAGCAAACTGTAAGACCAAGTCATCGGTAGAATGGTACAGTAAGATATCTTTTTCCACTGTTGCAAGCAGTGGCGTAGCTAGGATTTCCGGAAGAGGGGTTTTGAAAAAAATTTCGTTGATAACCGCCAAGGGGGGTTTCACCCCCAAAATCAATAAAAATTGCATGGGAATACATAAAAATTTTGTTTTACGCCGTCCAAGGGGAGTTTTAACCCCCCAAACCCCCGTGGCTACGCCACTTGTTGCAAGCACCAAAGCTTCAAGGCGATCTTGTGACATGGTTGATCGTAGTTTCGTCTTCAGGTTGCAAAGCTTAGGGGTCGTCCATAAATGACGTAACGCGATTTCGGCACTTTTTTGACCCCACTACGTAACGCGATGTAACAAAAAGTCAGACCCCCTAAAGTATGACGTAACAACGGACCGACTCCCTTTTCGTCTTCCGAAAAGTCTTGACAAGCAAAGAAACGGTCATTCGTCTTTCTATTTTTTCCTCTCCAAACATACTGACAAGCAAAAAAGGTCGTCCTTGTATTTTTTCCTCTCCAAATACCCTGACAAGCAAAATAAAGATCGTCACTTAGAAATTTTGTGTTACGTCACATCTACGGAAACCCCTCCCACCCCTCGTCACACTTCGTAACAAATGTCCGAAGCCCCTCCCCCTAGGCGCGTTACGTCATTTGTGGACGAGCCCTCAGAGAAAGCACGTTCTACACCTGCAGTTGCCACAGGCAAAGTCATACCAATCCTGTACAGTATATGAGGATCATCAGGCCCCGTCAGAGGCTGGAGGCCCGGGCCATTTCGAAATTGTGAGGCCCTGAACTCCAACAGTTGCGGACTATTGGAGTATTATAACTATGGACTATTAGTCCATACTATCCAGTAGCGTCATTTCACACTTTTCTTGGGAGCAAGATAATTTTCAGCAAATTTTGACAATTTTTTAGCAAGCAATTTTTTTGCAAATTTGGACCAATTTTGGCAAATTTTTGATATTTTTGGGTAATTTTTGCGATTTTTTTGACGATAACTTAACGATTTGATCGAAAATGTTGATGTACATGTTAATTCTTAGCGCGTTTGCAGCATCAAACTGGACAATATCGCTCATTCAAATGCCGTGGAATATTTTTCTTTCGCCCTTCTTTGAATTCTGTATCCATATAAGCCTAATCCAATGTACTGGTCAGCTCAGCTGCTTTCTGTAGTACGTCTTCAAGTGTCGACTGGCCGTGAGGTCCGTCACCCAAATACGTACCAGTCTGTGAATTAGCCAGTGGCCACTGGCCAGGCCTGTGACTCACAGACCTGGAATGTCGGGGGTTCACCGCCTGTGAGCCCTGACATTCATGGTTTGAACCAAGCTCTACATTATAAACACGCTGTCAACGGTAAGGCGAATATCACCAATCAGCATGGCCAGAAGTTCAAGTTACTGAAAGGGTCGGGGGGGGGGGGGGGTAGGGTATGAACATTCTCCTCGGATTTGCACGATTCCCATGACCCAGTCAGACTGAGGTAGGGTGGGCACGTGCCCCCCCGTGGCTACGCTAATGGCATATTATACTGCACCATCCTACCATATATAAACTCTCACACCCTTCACTTCTAAAACATAACATATTAATTTTTTTAAAAATCGATGACAAACATAGTCAGCATACAACTTACAAAGCAAGATCGATGATCAATTGTGATAGTGTTTATTCTAGACCTTCTCTGGGAGGGGGAATTCCCCCATCCAAAGTTTTATAATTTCCCCCCAAAAGTGTGAGGATGGGGGGCTTTTTTTGGAGAGGGCAAAATGTAAGGATGATGACAATTTATTTGGTTGCCAGGGCATTTGAGAAGGGTAAATGAGAACTTGAGAAGGGTAAAGGATATTAGGAAGGATGGATGATCTTCTGTTTTGCTTGTCAAGGTTTTTGGAGACTCAGACCTCCCCCCAAACATTTCAAAATCCCCACAATATCAAGATGGCTAGAATAAACACTGATTCTGATACATGTATCAACATAATTGCTGTGACAATTTTTGAACAAAAAATAATGCTAAAAAAATAATGCTAACGGCACTTTCACATAAGTGGTACAACATTTTAACAGCCAATATCAATTATTGATCAGATTTGACAACAAAAATATATGAAAATTATTGATCGCCATCTACAGCCTCAACTGATTTACTAGTATAGATGTTATAAAAATACAAGCCAAAAACGACAATGAAACCTCTTAAACAGATATTAAGTTTGCTTACTAATTGGTTACAACCATGGGCTGCTGGGCACCCGCAGAATTTTTCACCAGGAGGAGCAAAACACAATGATCACGTTTATGCAACATAAATTTTTCCAGGAGGGGCAAAAACATTTTAACACAATGGTCACAGTTAGTATTTTATCAAGGTTTTCAAATTTTAGTGTGAAATATTGGTATTTGCATTTTCCAGGAGGCAAGTGTCATCTCTTGCCCCAATGTGCGGGCGTGCATGGGGTCAGCTGCAGACTGCACAGTACAAAAGGCTACAATGTCTGCCAAAAGCAATGAAAACTAGTCAAATTGAAAGTCCAAAAGAACAACTAATTTTAATAAAATGACCAGTTCTAAACAATTTCTTCACTATATCGTGTAATAAATAAATATGTGACATTGTTTTAACAGAAGCTGTAGGTCAGTTATCAGATTCGACACTGTTGTCAGACTCTGGTCTGAGGGAAGTTGTTCAAAACGTCTTTTATCAGATGACTGCTTTGCAGCAGCAGTCAGAAAATGTTTCCGACCACCATCTCTGTCCCGAGCCTGTCTCAGCCAGACCTTAATTTTATCTTCAGCCAGCCTGTTGACGGTATCTCTCGTTTGTTCGTTAATTCGCACAGCATCTGCAACTTAGACAACAGTATTGAGACATCAAATACTGTTGATTTGAAATACAAATAATTTTTCTCTCAATAATACCTCATGTAATATTCACCCTAAAGTTGCATTCTAGATGATGTATACCTATGGTAAAACATGCTAATCTGCTCTGAGTTTCTCTAAGAAGATGCGTCTGCATTAGCTCATACCAGCCACAGCTGCTAACGATTGGTATCTCAAGCAAGTTGGTCAATGTATTTACAAGTCACTAGAAGCCTGCACTATTGCAGCAACACTATCCATGGTCCCAACAGTAACTGAAGGAGCTGCACAGTACAAGCAATTACAACAAAAGACATAACACCTAAATATTGGCACTGGTCAATTTAATATGAAGCCTGACATCAGCATATATTTGGGTGAGCAGTAATAATACATGCTTTATTATTATTATTATTATTATTATTATTATTATTATTATTATTATTATTATTATTATTAACGTACTGATCAAGAGTTTGGTGTAATTGGACTTCTAGCTTGCTGCTCTGGAATCAATATGGTGCATAGTCTGTTAGTTTAACCAACTTCCTACACATAACTGCAAATCACTTTGTATTGTTTTAAGCTCATTACAGTCAGTGTCAATATATAGAGTTTGTCTGTAACAGCTGTTTTGAAGATGTATTGTGAAAAATCTATTGCAATGACTCAAACTCTTATCAAATATATACAAACACAACCACTGTGACCTGAAATCTGCAAACAAAATAAAGAGTGCATATACCACATATGGAAGGTGACAATCCCAGTGCTTGGAAGCTGTGCTTTCCCCTGTTTCCAGCCCAGTTGAATTGGCAGGACAATTCGTTCATCATAATCGCCTTCATCATACCATTAACTGTATCGGTGATACTTGTCGCTTCAAACGTGGACAAGTATCTTGCCTAAACAGTTCCAGTTAAACCTTCATAAAGTACATCGTATTTTACTAGGTAGGCTACATGTAATGTACACACACATCCAATACATGATAGCATTGGCTAAAGTATAAATTTTGGGCCCTACTGGCATGTTCAATGTTCTCGGCAGAGTACATCTTGCTGTAGGCTAATTTGAGACATAAGCCGAATTTTGCATATTTAAATGGCTCAAATAGGGTAACAGAAGGCCCATTAAGAGATAAACATCTGAATATTTATTCAGAAATAAACATCAGAGATGAAATGTGGGGCACACTCAACCTGGATCTTACTGTACCAGTTAATAAAATTAACACCATCTAACCAAGCCTTGTCCAGCTTGCTCATTCTGCTTGACAAAAGATGCTGCATCCTTCAAATCTTTGACTGCATCAGCTGGCAGTTTCATTCCTTCAGGCATAGTGGGAACATCCAAGCTGCTGCCTCTTGTTCCACCTCTGTTGACAAGTGTAGTGACACTCCGCGACAATATCTCAATTTTGGAATCAATTCGATTTAATTTTGCAAAAATCATGCGGTACTCTTCAGAGGTAACAAATGCTGGAACAACACATCCACAACAGTACTGGACAGCATGTTGATTTAATACAATATAATATAATAATATATATAACGAGGTTTAAAGTGGTTCGGTAGGGACTGCCCTGTGTGAGAACCACTGTTGTTCCTGTCAATCTAATATCCTAAACTACTGAGGGTTTATTTTGAACTCATTCACAGTTGTAGCCGTTACTATCCTCTCATCCAGTTCATTCCATCTGTCCACCACTCTTGCACTAAAAAGTTCTGTTTGTGTTTCTTGTTCTCTATATAAGTGAGTCTCTATATGAGTCTCTATATAAGAAAGAATAGTAAAATGCTTTTAAAATTACTGTTAACAAACTGGAGAACAAGCTAATTGTGTCTATTCAAGCAATTCCTTGTATTTGCATAATGCATCTGTTGGACCAGCTGACATTCAATGCTGTTATACTACAGGCCAACATTTTTAATTTTGAACCCATTTCACAATATTTTGCACCAACTGGCTGTACATAAGCATGTCATATTCTTATGCAAGTCCACACATATCAGCAACACATTGACACGACTTTCCGATACTAGATGCTTACACTTTTATACACAACAGTGAATAGAGAAACCAGAGAATTACAGGTGTAACAGTAAGCAATGGGTTCTAATCGCCAGTTTCCGCCCCCCACCCTCCACAATTATAATTATAGATCACGTACGCGCTACATATACCATTACGTGGCGGCGCAACAGCGCATGACAATGTTTTAAGAGCCAAGTCAAGTTTCAAAGGGAAGCCTCAAATTGCAAAGTTCACCACTCGCACATTAAGTGCAGACAATTGAACTACAAGATTTGTTTTAAAAATGAACTTGTTACAAAAATAAATTCAACTCACTTCACAGCGTTTAACGAGAGCAGCAGATCGCGGCCATATATCAGTCCCGCAGTAACATTTATTTGAATTACAAAAACTTCTAAAAGTTATGATTAAGTGTTATTCAAAACAATGATGCACTAATTTAATTTATAATTAATAAAAGTATAATTAATTATAACTTTATGAGAATATTATTTGTTATTTGTTGATTTACACTTGATTAAGCAGCTAAAATAGTGCACCGGAACTATAGTGCGTATTACTACGCCGGTAAGCATTAAGCGTCGACTGGCCGCGTCTGGGCCAGCTTCATTGGCCCACTGTGGGCATAAATCTGTTGGCGGGTCTTCGGCCAATATCGCCATGTGGCCCGCACTTATACGCGTCGGCCCTGCAATGGCCCAACGTTTGGTGTTTATTGGGATGTTTTCCAATAGACTTCGACTGAACCCTGATAAAACTCAACTTATCTGGCTTGGTACTAAATATCTGTATTCAAAAATTGATTATGACTTACTGAACTCTCTCTTTCCTAATCTATCTTTCTCAAATTATATCAAAAACCTTGGTATTTACTTTGACAGTAATTTGACCTTCAAAGAGCACTTTGCTATAGAGCTCTATCGATCCTTATTTTTACCATTAGGAAATTAGGGTTATTTTCGATTATTTTCTTTATCTGATTTCGATTACTGATTATGCTTTTTTTTTATATAATCGACTATTTCAATTTCTCTTTATCTTGGCCTGCCCAAAAGCTTACTTTAGAAACTGGCAATCTGTCCTAAATTTTACAGCTATTCGTGCAATCCTCTCGCTATCGATGTTCAGTTGGTCTTAATCAAATCGAAATCGAAATCGCGATTTTTCGTAATCGTAATCGACACGATTATTAAATAAATCGAAATAATCGATAATCGTCGAACAAATAATCGAAATCGCGATTAATTTTCGATTATTCCCGTAAGTTATATTATACAATATTTCCGATTCAAAGAAAATCAATTTACCGTTGATTATCAGATTTTCATTGAAAATGGATTCCAGCGTCAAAAGACAGGCCCATCTTTCTGGGTTTGACAGCAGCTTTCGATACGGTGTGTCAGGTGGGTTTAATGTACAAACTCTCGCCATCATTTGGTTCTGTCAACTTGTGGAATTACTCATCTCTGACAGACGGTTCTGGGTTCACTTGGGAGATGTCTGGAGACGTCAGCTAAACGGTCTAAAACAGGGCCTTCTAGCACCTTTGGTGATTCAATTTTTGGCTTGTCGACAATTTTGGGATTTTGGGTAGCTAGTTTGGATACGCTGACGATATCCTCAAACCCAGGCTCGATCCTTTAAGTCGAAGACCAGGGTTATTTTAGGAATGTGCTGGGTGGGTGTTCTGAAAGTCTGGGGTGGTGATTATTTCTAGGATTGTCAAAATTTTAATTTGGGGGTGTCAGGAAAATCTGGGGTGTCCAACTGGCCTGTCTCTCCTTCAAAGGCTGAAGGGCCTGCCCCGTTATAGAGACTCAATAAACCCTGACAAGCAAAAATCCTCATCCGAGGATAAAGTTGTCAGACTATTTCTCCATTTCTATAAGGTTTTTGCAGAGGCTGAAGGAGGCCCAGGCCAGTTGGAACCCCAGATTTTTCCCTAGCCTTCCCAACAATTAAAAATTTGACAACAAAAAAGAAATCAACAATTTTGAGGACCCAGAATTTTCCTAGCTTTCCCAAAATCCCAAAATTATCAACAAGCAAAAAGATCATCAAAATAACCTAGTAGTCTTCTAATCTTCTAGCTCTCCCAGAATTCGACAAGGAAACAAAGGGTGGCCAAGACCGATATCGGCAGCGTATGGCAAATCCTAGCCCCGGTATGAATTGGCCTGTTTGGGGGTGTTCAGGGCTAATCACTCCTCTCCTTAGAGATCGACTCCACTGGTGCTAGAACTCCACACTGCATTGTTAGACCGCTGTTGGCTGACGTCTCCAGGAGATCCACTTGACCTGATTATCCAACTGTGAACTTAGAAGATCGACTGTCATCGAGAGGAGATCGGTTCTTCCACAAAGTCGGAGAGTGCAGTTGTTGGTCCCAAATTCCAAGACCCCTAAGTTTGGGGAAAGATCAACCGCGCGGAAGAATCCACGCCCTGTGGAAAACTCTCTTCCAGACAAAAGATGGTGAGCAGTCTTTATTTTCATTAGAAATTGAATCCATTTATTTGAAAATCTGACAATCAACGGCAAATAGATCTTGTTGTTTGAATCGGAAACTATTGCGCTAATATAAATTTAATAAATAAATAAATAAAAATAAAAAATAAATAAATAAATAATTAAATTTTTATGACATTATCGATTATTTCGATTTATTTAATAATCGTCACGATTACGATTTAGGTTTTCGACTTCAAATCGCGATTTCGATTACGATTTCGATTAATCGAAATATCCTTGCTAGACTCTCTCGATCCTGCTTTTACCAACTGAACATCGATACACAGTTATTCGTTCTTTGCTTTCTTTATCTGCAGCCAAATATGGTTCATGCCAGTTTCTAAAGCTACTGTGTTAATAATCGAAATCGAAATCTTGATTATTTAAAAACCGTAATCGTAATCGCAATCGTAATCGTAAAAAATAATCGAAAATAATCGTAATCGTAATCGGCTAAAATAATCGTAATCGACCCAGCTCTCTACTCTAGCATCTCAGACTTTATGCTTAGCACCCTCCACTGGCTTCCAATTTCTGACCGCATTAAATTCAAACAAGTAATTATTGTTTCCGCAGCACTTCGAGGTCAGGCACCATCTTACATTACTGAGCTTTTCAAATCACCCTCTTCTGCTGCTCATCGCCTGCTCCGCTCCACTGATCAGAAGAATGTTTATGTCCCCAGATCACGCACTGCTCTTACCCAGCGTCGGGCTTTTGCAGTGACTGGACCCTCCCTATGGAATGCCTTAAACCCATCCATTCGGGAATCACTTCTTACTCCCTCGCTCTGCTCAATGCGAAAGCTGAAGTCTCATTACTTTACCCTGCGACTCCAATGCTAGGAGCGCCTCTGAGTAGAAATAAAAGAGGCACTATACAAATGTCACATTATATTACATTACTTTACATTACATAGCAGTGACGCAGCCAAGGGAGGGGGTTTGGGGGCTGTCACAAAAAGAGTTTTTAATTGTTTCACGCACAGAGGAAAGAAAGGTGTCGGTGCGAGCGGACGAACTTTTTTGCTTGTCAAGATTTTTTAAACAGTTTTTCACAGTTGACCATGACCAAAACCAAAAACCCCTTCCGTAAATCCTGGCTACGCCACTGCTCTATAGTACTGTTGTGTAGTATAGCTCTAGCCAAATAATTAACAATAAACTGGACCGTGGAGTGGGCGCATTGATCGCGGTAACAATCTCCCGTATTTTGACTTTGGATATCTGGCAACTGGATATCTGTATATCTTTGGATATCTGTAGTTGCTTTAAACCGATTACTTTTTACTGCTAGCTTTAACTTAAGGACAGAAGCGGTGTGGTATTGAACAGCGATGGCATCCGGAAAGGGCTGCAAGGAGTTAACTACAGATAAAGCGTTTCTTCAGTCAAAAGGAATAAAGTTGATTCACAAAATTAACGATGGTAAATATTAATACAGTATCGCTTATGTTGTTTGGGTCGCTTGATGACCAGTAAGTAAAACGCCCAATTAATTTCTTGCGGCGAGACGGTCCGAATGCGCACAAGACTCGAATTGGATATTGGGAATACGTATTGATGTAATGTAACAAAATATTTGTATAGCGACTCTTGAAGAATCTTAGTTGTAAGCGCTCCCGCTGCGATTACTGCTTATAACTTGATTATAAAGAAAAGTTTTAAGTCGTTTCAAAATGATTCTGCAATTGCTGAATTTCTAATGTCAAGGTCAAGAGCATTCTAGAGAATAGGGCAAACTGATTCAAAACCTCGTTTCAGGAATAGATTTGTGCTTGCTAACTGTGGCCAATTCACACAACTGCTCACACAGAAAAGCCTCACACAACACACATCTCTTTCAACTTATCCCATCATCTTCATCATCATATCTCCACTTTCAGCAATTAGTCAATACTCTCCATCTTATTATTTCCCCATCTTCATCATTCTAAGTATCTGCTCGCCAACTCCTGTGCCTCGCGACTTTCCTTCCACCATCTCGACAAAATCTATGTAGAATTGTTCTGTGACAACATCAAATCATCTGACCAAATTGCAATCCCGCACCCCACTGCCATCATCACAACATCACTGATTGACAAATACAATTCTGTGCTATTCACCATTCTAAACATGCTCCTACCATCACAAGACTTCTTTCATCTCAAAAATAGCAAACCCTGGTGCAATTCTCTCAATCACACCTTCAAGTTATTTCGTAGACATCTTGAAAGAACATACAACAGAACACATTCTCTATTTGACCTTCAAAATCTTCGTTCTACCACAAACTGCTACCATAATCTCTTCATATCTGCCAAGAAGAAGTACTATTCAAACTAGAGATTAATCGAAATCGTAATCGAAATCGCGATTTTTTGAAAAACCGAAATCGAAATCGACACGATTATTAAATAAATCGAAATAATTGATAATCGTCGAAAAAATAATCGAATTCGCAATTATTTTTCGATTATTCCCGTAAGTTATATTATACAATATTTCCGATTCAAAGAAAGATCAATTTACCGTTGATTATCAGATTTTCATTGAGAATGGATTCAACTGCGTATAAAGACAGGCACCATCTTTCTGGGTTTGACAGCAGCTTTCGACAGAGCCGTACAAAGCCATAATTGCGCCCTGTGCCAAGCATGAATCTGGCGCCCCCCCACCCTCAACAAATTTTGTTACCTAGATAAATTGCAATATGACATGCAATAATAAGCGACTTATAGACCTATGCAAGACATTGATATAACTAATAATTCATATAAGCACCATTTTGCATTTTATGTGTATTTCCTTCCGGTTCTTCTCACTTCATAAATAAGTCACGAAATGCTAATAAGCAGTAAAAATCACTTGCTTACTTACCTCCATTGCAATTGTAACATTTTACAACTTCCTCAATTTGAACGCCATGCAGTTTGACCAGGCTGACTACTTTAATTTCTTTAAGTAAAAGTATACTTTGGAACTTGAAGCATGGGCTCAGCCATTTTCTGCTGTGAATTGAAAATCAGCAGGAATTTTCAGTATCACTTGAGTGACTTGAACTGGCATCCCTAACACAATGTCTTCAGTCGTGGCTGTTGCCAGCTACAGTTGGTTCGCCTCGTTGCATGAATGAATGTCATTTTCAATGATTTCATTGTCACTTACCTTTGGAACCACCAAGTCTAATCTTTCAAAAATTTTGGATGTGAATTAGGTGACGTAGAAGTCCGTTAACCATTTCTCCCATTGATGTTGTGCTTGAGTGGTTACTCTTTTCACGCTCAATTTGCAAGTTTTTGAAAGCTGCCCCGGATAGTTTTTTTTTCAAGAACTCATTTTATTTAGATCAATAGGATTATTATTAGCAAAAATATTAGAATATATCTATCAAGCTGTAACAAAGTTTGTCTACTTCTTTGCCTACTATCACTATCCGAGCCTGCTCTGGTGACACATATACTGTACAAAGAACGTTTAAAGACTGCAGGGCGACCTCTTAGGTCAAAAGGTCAAATTCTGAATTTGACCTTTTGTCATCGACCTGAGAGATGCCATGCAGATGCAATTTCGCTCCTCCTACGAAAGTATTTTGGAGACACGCCAAGGACTTCTAAGCATACTAGCACCGAACTGATAGGAGATTCTTCAACCACCTGCAGCTATCAACCCTCCCCGGGTCAGCTTCTGTGAGACCGTGACCACCATCCAGGGTGCGTACTACGGTACTACCCATATGTAGAGTTTCGGATTCCAAGACGAGAGAGGAAGATGCATGCAGGTACTGCCGAGGCGATGACTAATGTTACTGAAACTAAATATTGACGTACGGTCCAAATAGCGGCCGAATACAGCGATTAGCAGTAATACTATAGCTGCACCCTGTAGACCACTCTTCCAAGAGACTGCAATCGTCTGTTAGAACATTATATAGACTGTAAGATAATTATAGTAAGTTTAGAGGAGCAAATTTGTTTCAACGCGTACAGAAAGCAAAGTAAATCATAAATTTTTCATGAATGTTCTGAAATTTTCCCCTAAACTTGCGCCCTGTGCCTAGGCACCGTAGGCACCGCCTTTGTACGTCTGGCTTTCGAGATTCTCATCAATTTGCCACCCTGGTTCTGTCAACTTGTGAATTACTCATCTCTGACAGACGGTTCTTAGTTCACTTGGGAGATGTCAGCTCCTGCATGGAGATGTACGTCAGCGAAACGGTCTAACACAGTGTTCAGTTCTAGCACCTATGTTATTCAATTTGTAGGCTTATAGGCCTACACACGACTTACCGGATACCATAGGTAGGAAGTTTGGATACGCTGACGATATCGGTCTTGCCACCCAGGCTCGATCCTTTAAGGAGATTGAAGACCAGGGTTATTTCTAGGATTGTGAATTGGGGTGGAGTGTCGGGAAAATCTGGGGTGTGTTTATTTCTAGGATTGTAGGATTGTGAATTTGGGGGTGTCGGGAAAATCTGGGGTGTCGAAATTTGGAAGTCTCTACCAAAAAAGGCTGACAAGCAAAAAAACCTTATAGAGACTCACAAAAAGTCTGACAAGCAAAAAAAGTCATCCGAGGATAAAAGTTGTGGGGTGTATTTCTCCATTTGGGGGCAGACCCCTTCAGAGGCTGAAGGAGGCCCAGGCCAGTTGGAATTTCGAGGCCTCTCCTAGCCTTCCCAACAATTAAAATTTTGACAAGCGAAAAAGGTAATCACCAATTTTGAGGACCACAGAATACCTTCTTAGCTTTCCTAAAATCCCAAAATTGTCGACAAGCAAAAAAGATCATCACCAAATTGTGAGGCCCCTTTTAGTAGTAGCTATTTGGCTTTCTAGCTCTCCCAGAATTCTAGACAAGGAAACAAAAGGAGGCCCCCAAATGATGGAGGCCCGGGCTGAATGGCCCTCCTGCTCCCCTCTGAATGGGCCTGTTTGAGGGTATTCAGGGCTAATCAATATGCATTCTGTATGCATACCATTGTCACATTACCAAATTCTAGGGGTGTCGACCTCAAATTGGGGTGTTGGGGGGTGTTAGGGGTGTAGAAATATCCCTGTTGAAGACCAACTGAACATCGATACACAGAGGATTGCCGAATACTGTAAAATATGGTGGGAAAGCCAGTTTCTAAAGGTACTGTGAAATAATCGAAATCGAAATCGCGATTATATAAAAAACCGTAATCGTAATCGAAATCGTAATCGTGAAAAATAATCGAAAATAATCGTAATCGTAATCAGAAAAAATAATCGTAATCAACCCAGCTCTAATTCAAACATCATTTCACTAAACAGCTCTAACCCACAAAGACTCTGGAAAACGGTAAATGATCTATTTCATCGCAAAGACACAAACCTCTCCCTAAATCCATTTCTGTGTCACAACTTGCTGAATCTTTTGCTAATTTCTTCTCTGGATAAACCTCTTAGATTTGCCATAACCTAAAGTTGCTTCTTTTTCTTTATGTGTCATCTTTATTTTGAATGTTGACAGTTAAGAATTTTCTCAATCGATTCCTGTCTTCGGCGCATCTTTTCATTTTTCAAAGTTTTCTATTTTTGTTTGTTCTTTAACCTCCTCCAGCCATTCTTTACATGGCCTTCCTTTGGTTGGATTTCCCTTGTATTTGCCCTCCAAGAATATTTTGGCCTGTTCTGTGCATGAACCTCGCACAATGTGTCCGGTGTACTGTATTTTCCTCTTTATTATTTCTGCTAATAAATTTTTTTCTCCTATTCTTTTTAGTACTTCCTTGTTTGTTGTTCTTTCCTGCCAACTTATTTTGAGTATTCTTCTAAAGCACCACATCTCGAATGCCATAATTTTTTAAAAATCTGTTTCGTTTGTGTCCAGCATTCGCATGCATACATGAATGTTGAATATACATGGCATTTTAATATTCGTAGTTTCAGTTTAACCTCCTTGAGGTTACATTCTCTGGCACTTTTCCATGCAGAAAGCGTTCCGTGCATTCCTTACAATGCTTCCGAAGGAACGTCCCATCTGTCACACTAATCACATGTCATCTGCGGTGTCCCGCAAGGATCTGTTCTTGGACCCATCCTGTTTACCCTATATGTGGCTGACCTGATACGTCTCATCCGTCAACATGGGCTCCAAGGACACTTGTATGCGGATGACACCCAGATATATGGAGGCTGCTGGCCCTCGGAGACGCAGCAACTGCTTGAGCGTCTCACTCGGTGTCTGGATGAGATGGCAGACTGGTTGAAGTCTAACAGGCTCCAGCTCAATGTCGCCAAGACTGAGGTCCTCTGGCTCGCCACTGACCGGAATCAACAACAGCTGCTGCGTTCCTGTATCAGGATTAACGATCTCGAGCTACACCCAGTCACATCCGTACGGAACTTGGGTATTTATCTCGACAGTGCAGCGACGATGAAGCTGCATGCAGCTAAGACCGTTGCAAGCTGCTTCGCCTCTCTCCGGCTGATCAAGAGTCTACGTCGGTCAGTCTCCCAAGCCATCCTCAAGACGCTGGTCGTAGCTCTAGTCCTCACCAGACTAGACTATGGAAATGCCGTCCTCGCTGGATCGCCTGCCTCTCTACTCTGCAGGCTGCAGTCAGTCCTGAATGGGGCTGCTCGCCTAATTCATCGGTCTGCGCGTTGCGAGCACGTCACTCCGCTACTTATTGATCTGCACTGGCTGTCCGTGCCAGAGCGCATTAAGTTTAAACTATCAAGTCTCGTTTATCGTTGCCTGCACGGAACAGGACCGAACTATCTGGCGACCGAGTTGCGCAGCGTCTCGGATCTCGAAGGCCGTAGAAGACTGAGATCCTCCACTACGGCTGAACTGATTGTCCCTAGGATGCGTCTCGTCACTGTTGGTGATCGAGCTTTTCCGGTAGCTGCTGCGCGCGCTTGGAACTCACTTCCCGCTGACATCCAGAAGTCTCCGTCACTCGACACATTCAAGAAACGCTTCAAGTCCTGGCTATTCAGAACTAGTTACTGTATTTAGTTATTTAGTTATGTAATGTGTTTGCGCAGTCTGTCGACTAGTCACCACATTAATCTTGACTTTACTTACTTACTTACTTACTTACTAATCAGCGGCGAACAATGGTTTTCTCCTTTGGCCGAATTGCATTGGATATTGGAATGCCAATAATTGGCTCAGAGTGTCTACTAAGAATACCTCGTGTGACACAGACCGCGGCTCCATTTGGTTGGGTGTGTCACCAAAACAATTAAGTGGGTGGTCACCTCCTGCTCCTGCAGCTGCACCTGCTCCACTGGAGACGTAGACAATAGACGACCGTGACACGTCCTTAACGCTTTTAGTTTCAGTATTCTCGGACGCCCGCAAGTTGTCGTTAACGCTAGGAAGGTTAAGATTGAAGTTACTTCTTAATAAATCTTTTTGTCTCCAAAATATGTCTTTGGCCATGGCTATTCTGGCATTTATGTCTCTGGTACATCGTCCATCTTCTGTTATGTAGCTCCCGAGATACTTGTGTTCCTTCACTTGTTCTAGTTTGATGTTGTCTATTAGAATGTTATGTTTCATGTTTTCTTGTTTGCTTATTATCATTTTTTAGTCTTTGCTCTATTGAATTCCATTTTGTATTCTTTGCTTTTATCTGTGAACTTGTTCATTATAAATTGTAGATCTTTTTCATTTTTGCAGAAATTCCTGTATCATCTGCTTATCGTAAGATGTTATATGTTATGCTGCTGATCTTTATTCCCAGTGTTTGTTCTAGTGCTTCTTTTATTAAATACTCTGTGTATATATTGAATAGCAGTGAAGATAAGACACATCCCTGTCTTACTCCCTTTTTTATTTGTATCCGGTCAGATTCCTCTCTGTTTATTCTTATCGTGGCGAATTCGTTCCACTATAAATTGCAAATCAGTCTTTGTTCCAGCCTCGCTATTCCTGCCCATCTTAACCCATTACCGGCGTTCACCGTTTATAAACGGCACTCGGAAATCATATGCGAACGGCGTTCGCCGTTTTAAAACGGCACGCTACTGTTTTGCCGTTCTTGTACGGGTAACACCGTTTTAAAACGGCAAAATGCAGTAATTCGATTTAGATGGCAGCACCGTTTTCGATATTGTTGACTATATAAGCAAGGAATATTGGCTGTGTACGACCAAGACTAGGAAAATGCATTGAAAAAGTATCAAGTCCGGGGCTAGAAAAATCATAACTACGCCAAACATGGTCCAATCTTCAAAATTTTTGGAGTATTCTGTTCCAATTGAACCCCTCTACAACTCTCTCGCTCACAATTGGGGGTCACCACTGAATATTTTTTGTTATTAAGCTTTGAAATTTTTTTTTCAGGGGCGTCTGATTTTCGGCTGTAGGGTGGACCCTACCCCCAAATTTTTTTGCGTGGATGGTTCGAAAGAACAATAAAAATGCTAAACAACGGTGCAAACCGCATCTTTCTAGCTTCAATATAGCCTAAAATATACTGAGATGTTCGGTTTTTCAGACTGAAATCTGTTCGCAAAATTGTAATCTCTCTGAGCTATGAGTTCTAGGGTTTGAAAAATCATAACTACCCCAAATTGGGTCCACTCTTCAAACTTTTTGCACTATTCTGTTCCAATTGCATCTCCTACAACTTTCTTGCTCACAGTTGGGGGGCCACCGCTGAATAAGAATGGCAAAGACAGCCTTCACACAGCTTAAAAAGATCCTCACAAATGAACATATTTCAACAACAGCACGGCTCAAATTCGTCAAAGCTATGTGTTAGTAGTTCTGATGTGCAGATCAGAGAAATATGGACGTTGACAAAAGCAACAGAAAGAAAACTGGAAGCAGCAGAGATGTGGTTTCTCAGACATATGCCAAAAATTTCATTGACAGAAAAAATAACCAATGAGGAAGTGCTAAAAGCCTCTAATTTTAAAAGAAAATTGCTAAAAACCATAAAAAGGGAATAGCTTGAATTTTTGAACATCTAATAAGTAAGAATGGATTGGAAAATCTAGTCATAACACAAAAAATACTGTCGATCACGACACTGTTGAAGAGGCTGGAAATAACTTACGGAGTTGGTGGCACCGCACTTGCATGGTTCTCATCATACCTTAACCAGCGCACTTACTCTGTATGCTGCGCCAACTCAACATCGGAGAATTACCCAGTCACGAATGGGGTCCCTCAAGGTTCGGTCCTCGGACCCATCCTCTTTGCATTATACCTGGTCTATCTACTCGACATAGCTCGCAAGCATGATCTGCAGGCACACCTATATGCAGATGATACCCAGGTATATGGGAGTTGTCACTCAGTGCTTACCCAACAACCCCAATCACGAATTACGAACTGTGTTGCAGAAATGACAGAATGGCTGGGCTTAAATCGTCTCCAGCTCAATACTGCGAAGACAGAAATCTTATGGATGGCAACCGGAAGACAGCAGCACCTGCTCCAATCCACTTCGGTCCAGATTAATGGTCACGATATCCATCCAAGCCCCTATGTCAGAAATCTTGGCATCTATATTGATAATACCGCCACGACAAGGCAACACGTGACACGCACCGTCGCCAGCTGCTTTGCAGCACTGCGGTTAATTCACAGCATATGAAAATATGGCTCTCTCACTGCCCTGAAGACTTTGATCAGTGCCTTAGTAATCACTAAACTCGACTATGGTAACGCCACCTTAGCAGGGCTCCCGAAACACCTCAACAGACTCCAGAGCGTACTTCATGCGGCTGCACGCCTGATCCATCGATCAAGGAAGTATGACCACATCACGCCACTGTTGATCGACCTACACTGGCTCTCAGTCCCCGAGCGAATAACGTATAAGCTGGCAACCCTCGTCTATCGGTGCCTGCACGACATCGGCCCCTCCTATCTCCGGTGCGAACTCCAGAGATCGGCAGACACAGACAGTAGAAGGCGTCTGTGATCTGGCTCCACTCAAGCACTCCTCGTGCCGCGCACATGCCTTGCCACTGCCGGCGATCGTGCCTTCCCGGTTACCGCAGCGAAAGCCTGGAATCGTCTTCCAGTCTGTGTTCAATCATCACCTTCTCTGGACATATTTAAGAAGCGACTGAAGACTTGGCTGTTTGAGATGAGCTATTCTGTTAAATCCTGACCTATATTATTCATGTACTTTGTAATGTGTTCAAGTAGTCCTTCTAGGATGATTCACCACATAAATCCTAACTTTCAATAAATAAATAAATAAATAAAAAATGGAGGGGAAAATAGCAAGAGGAAGACAAAGAATAAACTATACAGATAGCCTAAGAGAAGCAACTTGAACTAAAGACAACGTCAACTGATAATGACAGCCAGAAACAGAGAAGAGTGGAAATTCATGGTCACCCATGTAGCAATACATGGCACATAAAGAAGAAACTACCAATACTACTCAAACCATCTCTTCTCATCACCCATCTCCTCTACAACCTCTGTGGTGCAATTTATTGAGCTTCACTTCTACAAATGAAGAAGAGGGTTCTAAACTTCTAGTCTCCTTTCCAAACAGACCATGTGACCTAGATCCCATACCTACCAGTACCTCTGTTCTCAAACAGTGTGCCACTGTGCTTGTGCCAATCATGACTAGGATCATTAACATTTCTCTTACCTCTGGCACTTTCCCATTCTTGTTTAAAAACTGTTTTGTCACTCTTCTTCTAAAAAGCCTGGCCTTGACAGAGAAGACCTTAATAACTATTGCCCCATTTCAAATCTTTCTCTTCTATCAAAACTCACCGAAAATTGTGCTTTCTAGACTGACCGAACTTTCAAATAACTTGCTATATAACACTTATCAGTCTGCCTACACTAAACATCTCAACAGAAAGCATTCTTGCCTACATTCATGATAGACTAGTTCTATTGGTCTCCAGCAAGTTACTGGCTTTTGCCTCCTTGACCTCTCTGCTGCATTTGATACCATAGATCACAAAATTTTGCTTGAGTGAGTGACTTTCCCTCTGGTTTCATACATAGTCTGCCTGAAATAAGTTATAGGTAGAAATCATTCTAAATAAAGAATAAAGCACCATGTTCTAAGGCTGCAATATGGGTAAAGAGAAAGTGAAATAATCCATCCTTATTGCATTTGGGGAAAATCTTTTGGGGGACGAAAACGGAAAAATACACTCCAAACACCTTTTTTGGCTTATTACAGCCAAACCATGACAGATTCGTCGTTGGACATCCAAGACAGGTGTTAGGAAGTTGTATGCAAGCTTATCAACAATACCAAATTTGTCCGTGTAGCATCACCCTTTCTATGACAAAGGAGATATAACCATGCCTCCCGATATCTCCATATAGTACAAATCAGCTTATTTGTCATGACAAATATTGTTTTAATGTATACCTGATAAATGCAGAAAATAGGTATGTTGCCAACATAGTATATCCAGCAAATATTTTGTTGTTATATGATTAGTTATAACCTCTGAAATTAAAAAAAACACAAATGTGATGCATGTCATTGATACAATGTTATTATACAAGTTAGTGTTAGAAATTCTTGCTTTCATCAAGTCTATAACTAACATTCTGCGTGACTAATATTTTCACTTTTACACAAACGTATCGAGTTCACCTGTATCAGCATTTTTACTTGAATATTTATGAAGCTATGGAACCAATAACTACACCACTGTATACAATACATATATTGGCTCACAAGGGTCCAACGATTGATAGTGGGGTAGTATAAGTCTGACACAGTACAGTCCTATTTTAGTGAAAGAAATAACAATTAACAGTATAACAGCCAACAGCAAGTGAGAGTAATACAAGCCAAACTCAGTGTCCATTATTATAGACTACATGCACAAATACTTTGACTATATACTTACTGAAAAAATTTGAACCATTTCATACACAAGAAATACTATATCCATTTTTATGTATTGTACCTCTCAAGCTGAAAACATGTGAGAAAGACGGGCCATTGCAAATTCCACATGATGTGCACTGCCAGATGTATGATCATGCCTTGTCAACTCTGATGTGGCAGCAGTCACTGATGCACACTGTTGCATTGTTTTAACCCAAATCAGACAAACACTTTTCGACATTCCTCGGCCATGTGTCAAGCTATGTTCCCCCCTAAGGAAGCAGGCTTATGTGCAAAAAATTCAGTGGGTGGAGTCCAACTTTCACGTGTGCAAAAATCAACTGCATATTTTGGTCTACCAGCACACTTATAAGAAATATAGATGTAAATGTGTTTTATTAACTGTATATATAATTTTGGCCAAAATCTACATAACTTGTGATACAAAAATACATATTTTGGCCATTTGGCATATCACTATTACACTAACTGCAAATATTAAAATTTGTCAGTGTAGCCCCTATTTAGAAAATACTGCAATGATTTATGACAACATCAAAACATTTCACGTCTGACTTTATTTACCTTTCACACAGTGTACACTTTGTGTAAATCATTAGTGCTTTCTGTATTTAAATACAATTGTATGCACATCAAGTGACCCAATTGAGTAGTATCAAGTTTATTTATTTATTTTATTTATTCTCGGCCAATTTTTTAAGCGCAGTAGCAAGGCTAAGGCCCATGACAAGAGCACTTCACACATAATAATCACAAATAGCTCACTCTAAATAAGTGAGTTTTTAAGTTCTTAATAAAAAGTTTATTTCATGACTAACTTTATTCATAAGACTAAAACCTCACTCACACTCAGCACTGGAAGCTTGAAAAGTACAACAAATTTAGTATCAACGATCAGTGCAAGCAAGTTAAACTGTTCATCATATAAAGTGATGGCAGCTATATCAGGAGTGAAGTAATGTTGTCTGACTTCAGCTTTTCACTCATTAAAAATTTGAAGTTATTGTACTGTTCAATCAAGTCATCATTTTTTAGTTCTAACAAATCTTTATACTTTATGCACAGTTCTGTAACTGAGGTGACACCAAACTCAAATGTCCAACTGTTCAAAGCAGTTGAATCAAAAGCAAACCAAAATTTTAGTTTATCGACCGGATATCTTGCTCCTACACACACAGTGTGTCACACAGTGATCTGATAAGGTGTGTGATTTGTCTTGTGTCTGTGTCCTTATACTCAAAATTTCTTTCACTTTATCATTCCAGAAAATGTCACCAAGATACTGTGCTTCTAATTTTACAAATTTTAGAAACACAAAATTGATGAGCTTCAACTGGTGATAAATTACTTCTCTGTAACAACTATGATAAATTTGCTAAATCAGCTAAAACATCATTAACTGTTAATTAAACAATCAATAAAGTGGACCTTGTACTAATTGCAAGACTTATGTGCACACTGGATCATTGCATTTGTTCACTTGTTCTTCACAATACAAAATCAAAGCGTTAAGATTTCTAACAAAAGCACTTACAGCAAAATGACGTGATAACAAACAAACTTCATGCAGTGGTTGGAATGAAAATTTCATATTTAATAGCTTCAACATTGTTTCTTCTTCTAGGTGCCATGCATTGGCCGATGTAAACCAGGTTTACATCGGCCAATTCTGCAAGTGCAGATGTTTTAACCATATATTGACTAAATAACATATAAACAGTACGCAACAGAACCTCAATGTTTTTCAACAAACTGTTATCCTTCCATGAGGCATTAAGTGCCAAGTTTCCTCTTGGGCAACACAGTGCTGTTCAGTAAGATATGCAACAGTTGTCTTCAGTAGCATGGCTAATCCATTTTGACGGGCCCCATCCAACGTTATCATAACTAGACACTTCATGTCGATTAGGTGATCGCTGTAAAACAATTTAATTGCTTCTTTGAGAGCTGGAGCATCGCATGTGGTAAGTTGAACAATTCTGCCAAACACAGTTTTATGAAACAACTAATTTGCTGATCGATATTTGAAGTACATTATCAGGATTTTATGTACTGCGATATCAGTACTTTCATCCACGATGACACGAAGAGAGTGGAATGATGACGCACAAAGTTTGGCAAATATTTAATCAGCAACAACTTTGTTGATCGTCACAACAAACTTGAACGCATAGTTCTGACTTTGCCAGCTGTCAGGTAGTGAAATATACTTGCCTACATGGTCGTGTATTTCTAGAACAGACAGCATTGATGCATTCATATTGATGGTGAGAAGAGCACTGTTCATCATGATTCAAACCTGCTCCTCACTTGATCGCAGGCATTCATTGTGCTCTATTCATTCATCTCGTTCGGTCGATGTTTCTGTCAAAAGATATTGTACGCTGGTTCCATGCTTTCGATTGTAAAAAATCTCAATGTTTTCTGCGTGAATGCATGATGACAAATGTTGTTTACAATAGTCCAGTTTCCATGCATCCCAGTGCTTTCCACTCAAATGGTAGTCACCCTCGGAAATGAATCTATACGTGTTTCAAGTAACCGAAAGTTGATGACATTATCAGTGATATTTAACTTATGAAAATAATTCTTAATTCAATTTCTATTTGAGTTACTGTATGTACTCGTCGATGCTTTTGTTTGCATCTTGCAAACATTGCAGAGTCATTGCAATAACAACATAACTAGTCAATAATTGATGCATTGAGCTTAAGGAATGCTCGTATTTCCAGTGAATGGTGCATACGGTTTCTTTCACCAGCAGCTAGCAGACCACACAGAAAGAATATTCTCTCGGCAAAAGCCTGAAAAGCAGGTGCACTTAGCAGATCCACAACAATTGGATAAATTAATTTGTACGTCTGGCTTCTACTGCTCCAGAAGTCTAGTGCATCAGAAACGTCACTGTTTACTCCTGTGATCTCAGTGATGTAAACAATAAAGCTCTTAATATCTCTATGTTTATTGAATAAACATAGAGATATTAAGAGTCGCTGCATGCTGGAGTATGTGTAGTGCACTGACAAAATGTAACGGAACGAAATGTTGCAATGGACAATGATAGGACCAATGGTCTAACCTGGATGGCCGGTCAGCCCAAACATGAATCCCATTGGTAGTGTAGATGGTGGGTAAAGGTTAAACTGCTGTAGTTAGTAATAGCGGACTCCGGCACTTGGCAAGTTGGCAGTGCTGAAAAAATGATGATTCTGTATGGTAAATTTGTAAATTGTAATAATAAAGTTAAAAAATAATTTCTATTTCAATTTATAATATTGTTTTAAACTGAATTTCTATTTCAGTTTCAGTTGTTGAAATAATTACTAATTTCAATTACTATTTCAGTTAACGAAAACCATTAATTTCTGTTCCTATTTTAATGACCGTTAATGATAAAATCACTGGACGTTATTACTTATTTAATTAACAAAATAACAAATAACAGGTTTCATAGCTGTATCATTGTGCAAACTCCAGTTGCAGCATGTAATAGATGGTTATGATGTTAACAACTCAATGGACACATTAATTTGTTGATTTGTTAATTAAATAAGTAATGACAGCATCAACTTTTGGTTGCTTGATATTTGTTAGAAATTCATTTTTGAGCTATATTACCAAATTTTGCAGCTGCATCTAAATCTATTAGTTACCGTTTATATTCGCGATAAAGTCGAGCAATTTAAGGCTAATTTGCAGGCCTTATATCCTGACCTCAACTTATATGCGAGGCGCCAACTGTCGGACAAAGTTTTCACACAGAGGATGTTGAAAATAATCAATTGCGCTAAAACTTTGTGTAATTAATCACTTTCAACATATGTTACGGCATCTAAATAAAAGTTGGCATCAGCGATTTTAAGATTTGTAATATATAGGCGCCACATAAATATTATTTGTAATGTATTGGCGCTACATAAATATTAGAACAATTTTTAAAGATTCATTAAATTGTTCAAATTGCCAAGAATGAGCGAATAGCAGGTTTAAAGTGTTCTTAATCGTCAGGAATCAATCTGTGAATGTAAAAATCATTCAGTTTCTTGATAGTTAAAAGCTAAAACAGTTTTTTTAATCAAAACAATGGCGCTGCGCGCTCAGCTCGTGTCCGCCATTGTTCCGACTCTCACAATCACCTCAAGAGGGTGCACAGCGGTGACGTCACTTCGACTTATACCCGGGTCAATGATTTTAGACACCTTCAAATCCCAAAAATTTAGGGGTCGACTTATACTCGGATCGACTTTATTGCAAGTACATACGGTATTTAATTAACATAATAACAAATAATTCACTGGTCAACAAATTTTATGCAAGTTTTTGTTTCCTCTACAAATTTTGGTGAAACTAATAGATTTTGACTTGCTGAACACAAATATGTAATTAGAATTTCTGTATCACTTAAGGTTTTTAAGAAATCGACAATTTAGCATTTAGTATTGTAACGTCTTCTGCAACATAATCCTACAGAAGGATCTAGGCAATAATGACAAGACATGAGAAAATTAGAAATGTTTTGCTGTAGATTTTCGTTTGTAGTCACTGTCCTGTGCTTCACGTATCAGTGACCAACAGTAGTCTCCGAGCATAGACGGACTCCACTTTCCCTGGTAGCGTTTCTCGATGCTGGCAATGTCTTTGTGAAATCTTTCACCATGTTCATCACTGACGGCGCCGAGATTGTCCGGGAAGAAGTCCAAGTGAGAATGAAGTGTATCTTCAGTGACATGTTGCATTCCATTGCCTTGTAAGCTTGTAGCAGATTTCCAACTTGTTCAACATAGTTTGGCGCCTTGTAGTTGCCCAGAAAGTTAGCAACAACATCCCTGAAGGCTGTCCAGGCAACATGCTCGGCACCCTGCAGAAGGCCCTAAAAGTGACTGTTCTTGAGCATCTCTCGAATCTGTGGGCCAACAAAAACGCCTTCTTTTATTTTAGAATCACTGGTGCGTGGAAACCTCTGTCGTAAGTATGTAAAGGCTTCCCTTTCTTTGTTCATTGCTTTGACAAAGTTTTTCATTAACCCAAGTTTTGTGGGAGATAAATGTTCTTCGGATCAACGAGAGGATCATGTTTAACGTTCTTCTGTCCTGGAACCAAGTCCCTGCGAGGTGGCCAGACCTTTCTCACATAATGTGAATCTCTAGCTCGGCTGTCCCACTTCATAAAAGAAAGCAGCAGTACTTGGTGTAGCCTAGCTGCAGACCGAGTAGAATTGCAACAACTTTCAGATCTCCACATATATTCCAGTTGTATCTCGAGTATTCTATGTGCTTCAATAGCAGCTGCATATTCTCATATGTTTCCTTCATGTAAGCAGCATGTCCAATGGGTACTGAAGGGTATGAATTGCCATTGTGCAGCAAAACAGCCTTTAAACTTAACAGCGAAGAGTCAACAAAAAGTCGCCATTTGGATGGATTGTGCTTACAGCCGAAAGCAGAAAGCAATCCATCAATGTCAATGCAAAAAGTAAAACTGTCGATTTTTTTGAAGAATCGAGTCAAGTCTTCATGCCGTTTACGAAATACTGAAATTTTTGTACCTGGAGAGAGCAGATTCCATCCTTGCAAACTAGATCCAAGCAATTCTGCTTGATTTTTTGACAAATCTTAAGTCTCTGACCAGATCATTGAGCTCTGCCTGAGAAATCAAATGAGGATTGCTGGATGTCGATGGCTCAAACTCTGGGTCTTCCGTAGCTGAATCATCAACTATCTGCAGCATTTCATCTGTCTCTGCATGCTCGTCCTCGCCCTCTAGTGTCCAAAACTTGGGGGGGTTTGGAACAGGAAGACTCTCATCGTGTGGAACTGGTCTCATTGCCGAGGCAAGGTTAGTGGGGCCCCCTGCGGCCGCAGGCCTTGCAGGCCCCATGCGCCGGCTCTGCTGTCTTAGTCTGGAATAACTCTGCCCTACCAGATGCAGAATCACAACTACAAACATGGGCAGAGTCCATTGGAAATAGTTATGGACCAGATCTCAAATGTTGTGAGTTCTTCATTGTAGAACTGGAAGACAAGACATGCTTCTGATTTTTTGCATTAGTTTTGTGGTACTCAACTTTCTTCTTTTTACTCATGAACTCTGTCTTCACTATATTCATTTAATTTTTTTCCTTTCTCACTGACCTTACACTGCTTTTTGGACAGGTTCGCTTTCACTGTGGTTCCTTCTTCATAGATTTGAAACTTGTCTGCAGTCTGACAAATGCCTGTGTCTTACTTCGTAGTAGAGACCTGATTGTGTTATAAATAATTACTGAATTACTTTTCAAGATTTTTGTTCCTGCTTAGTTTTTCTTCAAATATTATTTTAAAAATGTATTTGTTATTACTGTATGTTGTCACGGATGCAAAGGTAGCTGAGTTTTATGTTACTGAAACTAAAAACAAGTTTTATCTCATTTAAATTTTATGCACAAAAGGCATGTGTGTGTGTGTGTGTGTGTGTGTGTGTGTGTGTGTGTGTGTGTGTGTGTGTGTGTTAGGGATACCAGATCAGTTGGAAAGAATTTAAGGACACACAAAACACATTGGCTTGTCAGACTTTTCAGGACGTTAAAGAAACATAAAAAGCTAGTGATGATCCTTTTTTGCTTGTCGTACATTTTTAGGAGGGCCTAAGGATGCAAAATTGCTCAAAAAGCAGAAATTTGGTGATGATCTTTTCTTTTTGTCGGACTTTTTAGGACGTCAAAAATGCAAAAATCATAAAGAACTAATGATGACCTTTTTAGCTATCAATATCAATCAATTACAAAGTCCTTTTAATCAAGAGTAATGTCTGAAATCGGTAATCACTATTTTAAATGAAATTTAAGGACATTTTGTGTCCTTATTAAGGAGTATGGAACCTGTCTTTGGACAGAGCACCTGAAGAAGATTAAGGACAAACGCCCTTAAGGACGGGCCACGGAAATTTAAGGACTGTCCTTATCATTTAAGGATGTCTGGTAACCCTAGTGTGTGTGTTTGAAATGAATTCCTGTGACTTGGGACTACATGAGTAAAACCTGCCAAGGTGGTATTGATTGTTTACCTTTTTATATATTTTTGTTGTCATTACTTGCAGGTCAAAATGATCTTGCTATGGAATTTATTGAACGTGTATTTGACCCTGAGCCAGGCACAAATGCTTTTGCCAATCCTTGGTTAGTTTTGCAGTTGATAATTGGGCTTTGTTAACTTTAATGTGGATAATATTATTGCTTTGCTCTTTTTATAGCACCAGTTATAATGTGCCAAGCAGTGTTTGATTTGCAGGGAGTGAAGGGTTTAACCCCTCCTCTCAATGGTTGAGAGCCACCCCTTTGAGAGGTTTGAGAAATTTGTTTTTGCATGTTCCACACCCATACTGGAGTTAGTGAGTTTAGGAGTGGGAGTAGTTTGATCTGATACTCATTTACGTATGATTGTGAGTGTGAAATCAGTATGAAACAACTTCTGAAGAAAATGTGAGTGGAGGGAGGTTGCATGACCTTCAGCAGTTGCAGCTGCAGTATACAGCAGTATACTGTGACTCTTATGTAAAACACTCTTGACTTTAGCCCCAGCTGTGTTACTGCACTATATAAATTGTCGTAAATAATAATAATAATACTGCCAGTAATTATGAAATGAGTAATGTACAATGCCAGTAATTCTGAGTTGGTGCCTGCCTACTACGTTGATCTAAAGTGTATCACAGTGGAAGATCGGGTGAGGTGACATTAGGAGGGAGCGCACCTGTTTTTATCACTGACACTGCCATTGACCTAAGGGTATAAAACAGGCACCTTGTCCTGAACTTCTGCAAGAACCAATCTGTCTTTGACCTAGCAGGCCAAAATTGGGTTCACCTCATTTGCAATTGTGCAGGTCACCACCAATGCATGCACCACTTCACTCCATCATTGTCAGAGATGACCCAAATTGCCTCTGCCCCAACAGGCTGTCAATGAACCATATAGTAAACAACTGTCACCTTACCAGATTCAAAGGAGGACTCATAGCTCTGCATCAGTCTCAACCAGACACTGTTACATGGCTGTGAAAGATAGGCATAGCTAGAAGAAGAATGTATTGCCCTAAATGTGATCAGTGATGTCAGATTGTCATTTGTGAACAGGCCGTAATTTGATCACTGGCCAAATCAAGCCTCTAGCCTGTAGGTGGGTGGAGACTTATGTATTCTTACTATTAAATACATTTGCTTCATCACAAAACAAGAAAGTAAGTAGTCACTAATCGTATAAATAATACTAACATCTATTTTTGTTTTCCCATAAGATAGATGCATTTTTCTAGCTATTTTTCTGGGTGCATTTTGATTTAATTTGTTTACTGCTATTTAATCTTTCTTCAATTCTTGTACAGTCACCCAGTCAGTGCACACTACTGATGGACAGTGATGGGCATCTAACTAAAAAACATTAGTTCAATTATAACTAAATTGGAACTAGAAATAAGTAGTTAAACTTTTAGTTACAAACTAACTTTCTAAAATAGTTAACTAAACTAAAAAAATATAGTTAAAATTTTTGTAACTAATTTTGCAACTATTTCCTAGGTATCAGGTATGTGTTCATGAAAACATAGACGGTGCTCACAGCATGAACATATCAGTCAATGAACTATTGAAATCATTAATTATTGTCTATTTAATATTTAAGTCTTCGTCTAGACTGCAGGATCACAAGTTTGTCAACTTTGTTTGGAAAAAATGACCCAGAAAAGAATAGATTGAAAAGGGACTGTTATTGAGAATTTGGGACACCAACTACCGTATATATTCATGATAAAGTCGAGAAATTTAAGGCCAATTCACAGGTTATATATCCTGACCTCGACTTATACGCGAGGCACTAACTGTTGAGTAAAGTTTCCATACATAGGATGTCAAAAATAATTAATTTAGCTAACTCTTTGCGTAATTAATTATTTTCAACATACGCTATGGCATCTAAATAAAAGTTGACATCAGCGATTTTAAGATTGGTAATTTATAGACGCCACATAAATATTAATTATTGGCGCTACATAAATATAAAAAATTCAAGATTACCGGTAATTAAGATTTTTATATTGTCAAGAATAAGCGAATAGCAGGTTTAAAATTTTCTTAATCGTCAGGAATCAATCTGGGAATGTCAAAATCGTTCAGTTTCTCGATAGTTCAAAGCTAAAACGCAGTTTTTCAATCAAAACAATGGCGCCGCTGCTGCCACATGCCCACTTCGCGTCCGCCATTGTTCCGACTCTCACTATCACCTCAAGAGGGTTCGCCGCAGTGATGTCACTTCGACTTATAGCCGGGTCAATGACTTTAGACACCTTCAAATCCCCAAAATCTAGAGGTCGACTTATACTCGGATCGACTTTATTACGAGTATATACGGTAAAAAGTTTTAGTTAAACTATTTAGTTATTAACTAAAAATTTTCGGTTAAGCTAGCATTTTAACTAAGCTATTTATATTTAATTAAACTATGAAGATAACTAAAAAAATTTAGTTAAACTTTTAGTTAGTAACTATTTAGTTAACTAGTTGCCCTTCACTGCTGATGGAATGATGAAATAGCATTTATTGGAATCATTTGAAAATACGTTAAACTCGGCAATGACTTTAAGATGTTTTAACTCTAAGATGACGTGGCACAAGGTCAATAGGCTCCTTGGCAAGGTTGGCCCTGGCTCCCGCCTGCCGTCCAGCTTAACGTCGGAGAATTTCCACCAACACCTGTATGACAAAATGACTGGCATTACGGAGAGAACTGCTGGTCCAGCAGAGTGCACGGTACACTCCGGGTCTACCCTGGATGAGTTCTCTGTATTATCTCCGGAGGATGTTGTGGTGATCATGCGGTCGGCACCCATCAAGCAGTGCACAGCGGACCCACTTCCGGTATGGCTGCTCAAGGAGGTCATTGACATGCTGGCCCCATTCCTCGCAAAGCTTTTCTCCACCTCCTCCCTCAGGACTGGAGAATTCCCCTCAATCTGGAAGCATGCGACAGTCTATATGCATCTTAAGCGCTCTAGTTCTGACCCTGCTGAAATGTCCAATTATCGCCCTGTATCCAACCTCCCTTTCCTTTCGAAAGTGCTAGAGAGGGTTGTAAATGTGCAAATGGTCTGATACTTGACGTCTAATGGCCTCATGCAGAAGAATCAGTTGGCTTACCAGCGTGGCCATTCAATGGAAACTGCCGTATTGCGAATATTCAACAACATCATAGACGCGATTGCAACCGGCCAACTGGCCCTTCTCTGTTCACTTCATCTTTTGGCAGCCTTCAATACCATGGATCATGCATGATATCATCATTCGTCGACTTGAACTGTCCTATGGTATCGGGGCAAGGTACTCGCCTGACTACGCGACTACCTTACCGACAGAATGCATGCAATCAGTCTGCTGGAAAGGGCAAACGTCATCCCCGTGCCAAGTCCTCAGCGGTGTGCACAGGGGTCGGTATTTGGACCCTTACTTTTCATTCTTTATGTCGCAGATATTAGCGACATAGTCACTAGTCAGGTCCTGCAGTCTGGAGGTGCACGCTTACGCAGATGATGTGCAAATATACTCCTTTTGCCTCCCCTCTGACATGGAGGAACTCCGTGCTCGCATCACTGACTGTATCACCAGGTGCGCCTCTTTGGAGTCCACTTCGATGCATTGCTCGTGTTCGACGTCCATATTGGAACCGTCTCTCGGTCCTGTTATCATCAGCTTGGGCGGATCAGGGAGATCCACCATCACTTAACCAACCTCGGCGGCGATTCTCCAAGTCCGCGCTTTCATTCTCACAGGGTCGATTATTGTAATAGTATTCTCTGGGGCCTGCCTGACTACCAGCTTGGTCAGCTGCAGATGGTTCTTAATGCCTCTGCCCGGATGATCTTTGGAGTAAGAAGGGGAGAACACATCTCTCCTTTTCTGAAGGAGAAGCTAAATTGGTTTATCATCCTGTATCATATTGCCTATAAGAGGTGTATCCTCATGTTCCGAGCCCTGTGCGATCCAGGCTTTCCAGACTACCTGGCAGCTTTGGTTCTGAGGCCCCCCTGTCTACTGACAGGCGTCTTCAACTAAGGTCCAGTCGAGATGTCAAACAGGTCATCTCTCCTTCGTCTCGGACAGCAAAATTTGGCGAGAAGTCATTCAAGTGTGGAAATACCATTCTTTGGAACTCGTTACCTGGCCACGTGACTATAGAGTCCAATCTCGATTCGTTCACAAGGAACCTCAAAACTTATTTCTATAAGATCTCTTATAAGTGTAAAGTGCTCTGACCTTTGACCCTTTGTCCATGTTTGGTACACTATATAAATTGACTTATTAACTAACTAACTAACTAATGAACAAATAAACTTCAGCGGATCAATAATTCAGATAATTGGTAATTAATTGGCCCATAATGTTACAATTTTTTCTCATGTGTACATTGGCATTGATGTTCTTGTCATGATATTTCTGTATTTGAGATTTTCCTGTTGCTCAAGGCGTAAAGTTTGTTACACTCTAGATTTAGCCTGATTTGTTTATCTTTATGGAAATAGGGAGCCAATTGGTTTGTCAATGCTTTCCGAATTCATCACAAGCAGATTGGATGAAATAAAGCTAAACTTTGGTCTGTTTTAAAAGTTTTTTAAACGTTACAGTTTTGCACAGATCACAGGTGTTTTGTTTCTTGAATCCAGTGAAATAGGAATTACTTCATCGTTATTGCTGGATAAAATTGCAAAATAGTCAATTACATTATTAGTAGAGCTTGAATGCTCAGCAGATCCTTCCATGATAATGTGAGGACTCGCAATAAATCAGTCATGAACATCTTTAGTAAGGTTGTTAATGGTTAACCGGTCCTAAGATATTCGCTAGGTGGCGCTTCGGCGTGTTTACTGGTTTTTGGAGTTGTGTCACATTACATAAGAGCAAGGACCAGTCCTTTTAACCTTGACTGGTTAACCGTAATTTCAATTTGAAAACATCAAAACGCTTTGATGTAGGCCGCAGGATGCCGGCTGTCCCCAGCGCCAGCAACATTAAAGTGCTTTAGGCTGCCGCTAACGACCTGTTAACTGGTCTTTTTTGAAGGGTTAACCGGTCCTTTAAAACCAGTGGTTTTAGCAACCTTGATCATTAGCAGCATTATAAAAATGCATTTAGCGTCAGTCTATAGTCACTTCAAAGTGAAAATCATTGTCAAAAGTCATGTTTATGTTATTTCTTAGTTGAAAGTCTAAATGTCATTCCATACTTCCTGTTTCTGGCTAAGGTGAGTAATACTGAGTATGCAATCAGGAATAGATGTGTTATGAGTAGAGACCTGAAGGTTGAAAGACATTCAGTCTGGTGGACCTGTGCCAGCAGAGTTCCAGAGCCTCCTGGGTCCAGTTACAAAGAAAGCACGTTTCCCAATGGCGCTTCTTCAATAAGGTATGAAGAAGTCAAAGCATGTGAAGACCTGGTTGAGTGCTGGTGATGTTGGCCAGTGATTAAGGAGCAGAGGTACATTGGCTGATTTGCGTGAAGCACCTTAATGACTAGGAGACAGGTCTTAAATTCATTCCTTTGTTTGACAGGCAGCTAGTGAAGTGTTTTGAAAAGCAGTGTAATATGCTGATATTTGGCTGTTCCAGTAATGGCTTTAGATTTTGTAAGAAGTTAAGATTTGATTTGGAAATTTCAGTGTGGAGCCAGTTGCATTAGTCCAGATGACTATATATCAAGGCATTAAGCAGAGGAATGAATGTTGTGGATTGGATAAGGTGTCGGATCCTGCATGTGTCATCATCATCATCATCATCATCGCCCGTTGGTGTATGCCGTTAATTAGTCATTCTGGTTTAATACAGGGATTTTTCAGAAAAAATGCAGGGCACAGAGGTCCTAAAATGCAGCTACTAAGCCATGATTTGACTTTGGGATTACCTTTGCTTTTAATTGTTGGTTAGCCTTAACCCCTTAACCGGGGATTTAAATTTTTAGATGTCGTTAAAGTACTGGGAAATTATTCAAAACTGAATAATGTAATTTTTAAAATTTACTATATCTCCGGCTATATAAAAGCTAAGAAGATGATGTATACACCATCATTGTTTAGTTTTTTATTGCTCTTTCTAACCATCTGTGCCAACAAAAAAAATTTGAGGGTAGGGTCCACTCTATGGCCTAAAATAGCACCCCTCCAAAAAAAATTTTCTAAGCTCCGTAGCAAAAATTTTTCAGCGGGAACTCCACTTGTATCAGCGGCAAAGTTGTAGGGGAATGTCAATGGAACAAAATCAAAAATTTTGAAAATCGGACCACATTTGGTAGAGATATATTACTTCTATCCTGAACAGCCCTTGGTATTTTCAGCGGTATTTTCTACACCCCGGTCCCAAATAGTACATATTACTTAGGACATAGAGCCCTACTGACACTAAAAAAGGTGTCATCTATCGAATGGATAGATACTAAAGCAATTTCTGGCATAAAATGTATCTCATACGTTGCTCCACGATTGATGAATGACTAGGAAGCCTACAGGACATGTCCCAGACTTTGGGCTCAAATAACGGCAGATAACTTTGGATGAACTTGGGGATTCTGGTTAACTCTTTGGCGGCCATGTTGTTTTTACATAATTTACCCCTCAACAGTTTCCCAAAATGTTTTAATTCCAATATCATAACAATATTGATAATGTATATACCAATTGGAAGGGTTTTTGATTATCTACAAGAATATTAAAAGAAAAATATAACATTTGCAATTACATTCTTCATATTTCATGAGAAGATATAAAAATTTTAAAAATTAAAAAAATAAAATTGGACTTTGAAGTTCATTAAAAATTTTGTAAGCAACAAGACAGTGTAAGTAAGCTATCTGAAATATGCACACATATGTTATAAAAATTTAAAAATGTATATATAGATGTAAAAATGTCATATTTTAGTTTACAGAGAATTTAGTGTGAAAGGTCTCAAAGAAATTATGACATATGCATTTTTGGCACTTGTCACAAAAGCTCTTAAAAGATTTTGTCAGCAACAAGACATGCTGCTATTTTGCGGGCTGCCTGCAAAATAGCCACTGCCTATGTAATAGACATTAAAAAATTATGGAAAATGTGATATTTTAGTTTAGAAAGGATCTTTTGTGAAAGATGTCAAAGCAATTATGACATACATATATTTGACACATGTCACAAAAGTTCAAAGACTTGGTTTTTTTATATTTTCCAGCAGAATTTGTTCACTTTCGTTATCTTCGGACCTGGAAATACCCATGTCAGCAAACTTACCATTTTCAATCGCTTCCAAAACTTCCTTAGTTGAATAAAACTTCTGCCCTGTGTGTAGAAGGATATTTAAAATTTAAGTGCCAGAAGGACCGCAAATCTTGCCTACAAATCGACATATTTTCGCAGTCAAAATCGCGAAATAAACGGCTTTTTTGAACGTTTTATAAGCGCAACTATGTTGGCTTTCGTTAGAATAGCCCTAAATCTTAAATATAGTGGTCTATATTTAGAAATGGGTGCGATTTTGTTGTGCCGTCTAAATCGACCGCATTGGCTGCGGAAGAGTTAAGAGGTTAAAATTATTCAAAATTTTGGTGATGCTGGGTTTTTGAAAAGCTTTGTCACAGGTTTTAATGTAACTTCTGCTTAAAGACTGTTGGTTGAGACATTTAGGGGCCAACCACGCTATCATTATTTACAACCAGTAAAAGCAGATACTTACTTTTTTGACTGCTTCATCAAAACAGATTATTAATTGATCTATGAATTTTACCAAGATTACTTGATATGATTACAGTAATTGCATAGTATAACAGTCATAGTGTAGGCTGGTGTTCTGTTGTGTATCTGTACAATATGGTAGGTCATCCGAATGATTCATGTGGCCGACTTGGTTCTGAAAGAGTCGAATTTGATTACACTGGAAGCTTTGGAACACTCATTGTTGAGGCTGACAGATTGGGTGTTAGTACATTTGATGCTTTTTTCTTCATTATTCACACTTTTAGGTTACTTTTGTTATCAGACAGACTTTATTTAAAACAGAGGTTCTTAAACTTTAATTTGAGCTGCACCCCTTAAATCTAGACACTGCCACCTTGCACCCCACATGAATGTTCCAGTACCATATTTTCGTGCATATAAGATGCACCCGATTATAAGACACACCAAAAGAGTCAAATACTGAGTCTCTATTGAGTTACCTGGTTAATTAAAATCCCATCTCACCTGAATGTGGCTGCCCGTGGAGAGTAAGAGATGGGAGAGAGGAGGGAGGGTAGGAGAGAGATTGCCTTGAATTGGAAGGGGTTCCGTGAACTGTCATATTAAAATAGACCTACATCAATAATTTAAACATCTAATACTAAATCTTTAGTCAGTAATCTGACCAATTACAATCATCTTTCATTTCCATGTCGCTGCCAGCTGAGAGAAAAACAGACAGACAGAGGGAGAGACACAAACAGAGACAGACAGAGAGAGAGAGATCACCTTGAATTGGAAGATCTTGTCCATGTCCATTAGTTGTTCCAAAGCAAAGCCCTTACTGCTCTTCTTGTGATTTCTTGTCTGTCATCTAAGTCAAGCACCATACTGCTTCCAAGGTAGATGAAGTTTTCTATGTTCTCTACTTATATTCCATTCACTTTAATATTTCTTCCAATACCTTTGTGGCTTAACACCATCATCTTTGTCTTATAGTGTCTTGATTCATTGCTCAGAATCTGTTCTGTGTCCTTCAGGTCATCTTCGATTTCTCTAGGATCGAGGTGCACAAGCCCATGTCCTGTGGTTTGGATCCTGCCCGCCAAAGGATTTCATCTGGCCCGTGGGACAATTTTGAACTACACAAGAAACAGGCTCGCCACTAAAATTCATTGTAGAAAATATAGATCACCATTTTTCTAATGTACTACAATCCTTGGACTATTAATATCCATTGGGCTACTAAAAAGTGTGCAAACACTAACAGCTGGACACTAACAGCTGGATTGTAACATCTCCGTGACAACACATGTTCAGAAAACGACATCCTGCTGCTTCTCAATCCTGAGAAGAATTTGAAGCATTCAGAACTCAATTCCACTATTGGTTGTAAAGACTAGTGGTGTCTCTGGTTATGCCATGCCTGGACTATTGCAATGTGCTCTTGGCTGGGCTAACAAGGCAACTTACTGACAGACTTCAGGCTGTCCTCAATACAGCAGCACGTCTTGTCCATCAAGCCAGAAGATCAGATCACGTGACACTGCTTCTTTATGAGCTTCATTGGCTTCGTGTTCCACAGCGGATTGAATACAAATTGGCGATCCTTGCTTATCGGTGTCTTCATGGTCTTGAATCTACTTTGAATCTTTGAATCTACTTTTGGTCTAAAAGGGCTGGCTTTGTCTTGGATTCGGAACTACTTGACCGACAGGTTTCAGTCTGTTAGCTGGAATGGACATACGTCGGCTCCATGCCGTGTTCTTAGTGGAGTGCCACAAGGATCTGTACTTGGTCCACTATTGTTTATACTCTATGTGGCTAACATTGGTCGTATCATTGAAACGTGTGGGCTTGCTCATCATGCCTACGCTGATGACGTTCAGGTTTATGCCTCCTGCCCTCCATCTGAGGTTGAATGTTTGCGTTTCCATATTACGGATTGCATCTCCTCAGTCCAGAGGTGGACTGATGAAAATCGACTATCGTTGAACCCGGGGAAGACTGAACTCCTCTGGCTAAGCACTCCTCGGAGGAGGCATCTTATATGCCGGAATATGCTTCCGATTGGTGATGTTGATGTCACTCCGAGCACAGAACTGTCTCCTTGGAGTTCTTTTTGACGAGACACTCTCGTTTGTCGGACATTTGGACAACGTCATTCATACCTGTTTCTTTCAGCTGCGAAGGATCAGGGAGATCCGTCGATACCTGCCGTGCCTGTCGTCGTCAATCTCGTCCGTGCCCTCGTCTTAGCTGGAGTAGATTACTGCAATAGCATTCTGCTCGGACTTCCTGTTAACCAATTAAATCGTCTTCAGTCGGTGCTAAACGTCTCAGCTCGTCTGATCTTTGGCTCGAGTTGGAACGAGCACGTGACACCGTTTCTACGTGATAATCTTCACTGGCTCAGGATTCCGGAGCGAATAGCCTTCAAGTGTTGTTGGCTAACATTTCGGGCGCTGTATGACCCCTTTTGCCCCACCTACTTATCGGGCCTGGTCATCAAGTCTACGGCGGTCGATCGGCGATCGCGGCTTCGCTCTAGCAACTGTTGTCAATTGGTGGTTCCTCCACCGTCCAAGACGGCTGTCTTCGGTGACAGATCCTTCTGGAGGGGCAATCCGAGTCTTTGGAACTCTCTGCCGAAGAACGTGACAATTGTGACCTCCCCTGATTTGTTTATCAAGTGCCTTAAGACGCATATGTTTAATTTATCTTATAATGTTCATTGTAAAGTGCTTTTGACTTTAGTCTTCACTATGCTTACTGCGCTCTATAAATTGTCTTAATATAATATAATAATAATAATAATAATAATAATAATAATAATAATAATAATGGTCTGGCGCAATTGTATCTGTCGGCTGATTTCTGCAAGACTTCTGACATCAACTCTCGTCAACGATTGCGATCTGCGTCCAGTCTTACTCTCATTGTTCAGTCTACAGGCCACGTTACCATTGGTGACCGCATGTTTCTGGTAGCGGCTGCCACAGTTTGGAATAGCTGCCAAAGTTTGGAATAGCCTGCCACCATCAACAACTATGGCAAAGTCACTAGAAGCATTCAAACGAGCACTTAAAACTGCTCTGTTTGTTCGTAGTTATCCAGAACATTGATCGTTGTAGGATATACTGTTATCTAGATTTAGTTATAAGGTGTCCTAGTAGTACTTGTATGATATGCCACCATAATCAGTTCATTATTATTATTATTATTATTATTATTATTATTATTATTATTATTACTTAGGTAATGGTAGGTGGGCGATAATAAATGCCTTAAAATGTTCTTTGAACACGTGCTTCTCTTGAAATTATAATAACTATTTCTATGATTTCTGGTCTATTATTTCTATGATTTTTATGATTTCTCAATCTGAAACGAAAAAATTCAAAGTGGACTCCAATAAATGACAGCTCGTCAAGAAATTCCGTAGCGTTTCATCAACGCCATGCGATATAACATATCATTTTACGCTATAAGACGTTTTAGTACCCATCCATTCGATAGATGGCACATATTTTTCAGCTATATTGCCTCCTTGAAAGAGAAAATATATATTCTTTGGAGAGACGGGTCTGACTAATAACTTCAAGAATTCGACCTTTCCGACTTTTTCTCGTTAGAATTGATCTATCTTTACCAAATGTTGACCAATTTTCCAACTTTTTGGTTTATTTTGTTCCTCTGACATCTCTTTACAACTTTGCCGCTGACCAAAGTGGGGTTACCGTTGAAAATGTTTTGCTACGGGCCTAGGAAATTTTTTTTTGGGAGAGGGTACTATTTTAGGCTGTAGAGTGGACCCTACCCCCAAATTTTGTTGTTTTCATTGACGGTTAGAAAGAGGAATAAAAAAGCTAAACAATGGTGCAGATCTCATCTTCTTAGCTCTTATATAGCCTGAGATATAGCAAATTCAAAAAAAAAAGGAAACTTTTTCAAAATTCAAATCTTTCCCGAAATTCACCGTTAAGACTTATGTTCAAACATAGGGGTCATCGGGTGAGAATTTATAGATCTTTACCAAATATTGACCGATTTTCAAGATTTTTGATTTATTTTGTTCCTCTGAGATCTGTTTACAACCTTGCTATGGGCCTTGGAAAATTTTTTTGGGAGAGGGTGCTATTTTAGGCTGTAGAGTGGACCCTACCCCCAAATATTTCTTTGTTTTGCATTGACGGTTAGAAAGAGGCATAAAAAAAGCTAAACAATGGTGCAGACCTCATGTTCTTAGCTCTTATATAGCCTGAGATATAGCAAATTTAAAAAGTTACAGTATTCATTTCTGAAGAACGTTTTTCCAAAACTTAAATCCCCAGTACGGTGACGACGTCTGAAAATTTAATTTCCAGTTAAGGAGTTAATGAGGGATGAAAACATAAGTATTTCATGGACACTGGACACGTTTAACCCCTTAACCGGGCGTCCTGAGCTCGACTCGTCCACCATTATCCTTCATTATTTGGGTGTCCTGAGCGTGACTTGTCCTATATGTTTCGTAGTCGCTTGTACATCGGGCTTAATGTATCAGACTCGTCTTATGCTATAAATTGCTTTAGTATCTATCCATTCGCTAGATGGCACCTATTTTTTAGCCATTTTCGCTCTGTGTAAGAGGGAATATATATTCTTTGGACCAGGGGTCAGAAATTGGGTTATGTTGCGTTGAAAATTGCGTCGATAAAACAACTTGCTCAGGTTAGAGTTGTTAGATCTTCACCAGATGTTGACCGATTTTCAATTTTTAAAAAAATTTATTTTGTTCCACTGACATTCCCCTACAACTTTACCGCTGGCAAAAGTGGGGCTACCACTGAAAACTTTTAGCTATGGAGCTTCAAAATTTTTTTTAGGAGGGTTCTATTATAGGCCGTAGGGTGGACCTTACCCCCAAATTTTTTTGTTTGCCATGGGTGGATAAAAAGAGGAGTAAAAATGCTAAACAATGGTGTACACCTCATCTTCTTAGCTCTTATATAGCTTGAGATATAGCAAATTCAAAGAGAAGACAAAACTCAAAATTCATCGCTAATAGTATGTTCGACAAAATTAATATGTTCAAGTTAGAATTCATATATCTTTACGAAATGTTGACCTATTTCTAAACTTATTGATTTACCGTATATATTCGTGATAAAGTCGAGAAATTTAAGGCCAATTCACAGGTTATATATCCTGACCTCGACTTATACGTGAGGCACTAACTGTTGGGTAAAGTTTCCATACATAGGATGTCAAAAATAATTAATTTAGCTAACTCTTTGCGTAATTAATTATTTTCAACATACACTGCTACGGCATCTAAATAAAAGTTGACATCAGCGATTTTAAGATTGGTGATTTTTAGACGCCACATAAATATTAATTAATTATTGGCGCTACATAAATAAAAAAATTCAAGATTACCGGTAATTAAGATTTTTATATTGTCAAGAATGAGCGAATAGCAGGTTTAAAATTTTATCAATCGTCAGGAATCAATCTGGGAATGTCAAAATCGTTCAGTTTCTTGATAGTTCAAAGCTAAAACGCAGTTTTTCAATCAAAACAATGGCGCCACTGCCGCCACATGCCCACTTCGCATCCGCCATTGTTCCGACTCTCACTATCACCTCAAGAGGGTTCGCCGCGGTGACGTCACTTTGACTTATAGCCGGGTCAATGACTTTAGACACCTTCAAATCCCCAAACTCTAGGGGTCAACTTATACTCGGATCGACTTTATCACGAGTATATACGGTATTTTGTTCCATTGACATTCCCCTACAACTTTACCGCTGGTAAAAGTGGGATTACCACTGAAAAATTTTAGCTAAGAAGCTTAGAAAATTTTTTAAAGGAGGGGTTCTATTTTAGGCCATAGAGTGGACTCTACCCAAAAATTTCTAATTTTGGTATGGATTGTTAGAATGAGGAGTAAAAATGCTAAACAATGGTGTATACCTAATCTTCTTAGCTCTTATATAGCCTGAGATATAGCAAATTCAAAAAATTACAGTTTTCATTTTTGAAGAACCTTTTTCCAAAAAATAATTAGCTGATACGGTGACGGCATCAAAAAATTTAATCCCCGGTAAAGGGGTTAATAACATTCTGAAAGTTGCTGGTTTCTCTGCAGGAGCAAATACTTCATCATACTGTTCGTAAAATTTTTGTGAGAATCCTTGAGCTACTAACCGGGTCTTGTACATTGTAATATTTCCCTTTTCATCTGTTTTGGGTTTATAGACCCATTTAATGCCTGTATGGCTGATTTTTCATCAGAAAGTTCTTTTAATTGCCAAGTTTCATTCTTTATGAGACTTTGTACTTCACTGTCCATTGCCTCTTTCCATGACACTGATTCTTGACTTTGACAAGCTTCTTTAAACGTTTTTGGTTCCATGATTTCAGTTGATGTATTAACAATTTCAATGAGTTTTCTGGTCTTTGTTCTTTTATTGGTCTTGCTGACCTTCTAACTTCTGGATATGTTGGCTGTGATATAACTGGTTGTTGAATCAATTGCTGTCATCTTCTATATTTTCTTTATCATCTGGTCTTGTTTCCCATATTATTTCTGATTCTCTAGATTCCTTTGTTTGCATATGTTCGTTGTCTGCTTGACTTGCCATAAGTCTTGACTTGCCACAAGTGTAGATTGGTGTGGATTTTGTGGATTTTCAATAAACGTAACATCTCTGCTAATACATATTTTGTTAGTTTCTGTATCCAAAAGTTGATAACCTTTTGTACCATCCTCATAATCAACAAATACAAATTTTCTGGCTTTGTTGTGAAGTTTTTGCCTTAATTCAGGTTGGATAACTGCGTAGACTTGACATCCGAATCTTTTAATGTGTTTTAGGTTGGTTCCTTACCTTCCCATCTTTCATATGGTGTTTTGACTTCATCGGCAGTAGGTGTAGGCAATCTGTTCTGGAGATAATTTGCTGTAGTTACTGCTTCTCCCCAATACCTGTATATGCATGTTGGAATCAGTTAGCATACTTCTAGTCATTCCGACTAAATAGTGGTTCTTTATTTCTGAGATTCCGTTCTGCTGCGGTGTGTATGGCACTGTTAACTCTTCGGTGGCGAATGCGGTCGATTTCGACTGTATATGAAAAGCGCACCCATTTCTAAATATAGACTGCTATATTTAGGATTTAGGGCCATTCTAACAAAAGCCAACATGCTTTCACTTTTAAAACGTGCGAAAAAAGCGTTTATTTTGCGATTTTGACTGCAAAAATATGTCGATTTGTAGGCGAGATTTGCGGTCCTTATCATCATCATCATCATCAGCTCATAGTCCCCTCAGGAACCGTCGAGACCAGTAGCATGCTGAACGATTCTTTTCCAATTTTCGCGGTCTTGTGCCGCATGTATTGCCTCTCCAAGATTTAATCCCGTCCACTCTCTGATGTCGTCGAACCATCGTCTTCTGGGCCTTCCAGGAGGGCGTGTTCCCTCCATTGTTCCCTCCATTGCAACGTTCAGAATTCTCTTCTCCTCCATGCGACTGACATGACCAAACATCTGGAGCTTCCTTTCTTTGATTGTGTTTATCACATCACGGTCGATCCTGATTCTTCTCCTTACTTCTTTATTCGTGATTTTCATTCCCCACCATATCTTAAGAAGCCGTCGGTAGCATCGCATTTGAAAGCCAGGAGTCGCCTGCAGTCATCCTTTTCAGTGTCCAAGTCTCGCCTCCATAAAGGAGCACAGAGAAGACACAGACTCGTAAAAGTTGGAGCTTTGTCTTGAGGAGATCTTTCCAGAGCTCCATAGTTTGCCAAGGCAACCCAATGCTGAGCTGGCCAGACCAATCCTCCTCCTAATCTCCTGACTACAATTCCCATCTGCACGCACCAAGCTTCCCAGATATACAAACTGCTCGACCGTTTCCAACTGGGTGCTGTCTAAGGTGATTACCACCGGCTCCTCCACTCTACCTGCCACCATGACTTTTGTCTTTTTGACGTTGATTTTGAGACCTAACCTTTTACTCTCTTCATTTAATGTATTCAACATCTTTTGTAGTCCACTTTGCGTGAAGGACATGAGATCGACGTTGTCAGCAAATCGCAAATCTTTCAGCGTCTTCCCCTGGATGTTTATTCCTCCCTCCTCTTCCTCTTCTAGTCTCTCCATTGCTCGCTCTAGCATGAGTAAGAATAGCAGTGGTGATATTGGGTCACCCTGTCGTGAGCCCACTGTCGGCCTGAACCAGTTTCCGATTTTTCCGTTGACCCTGACTGCAGCCATCGCCGATTTATACAGGCTTTGGATGATCCTCAGCAGCTTACCGTCCACACCATAGCTCTCCAGCATCGCCCATAGCCCTCATGCTGCGGTCCTTATGGCATCTATAATATTAAGATCCTTGTTCTGTATGTCTCTCTGTTACCTTCAAGCGTTCTGATTGGTTGGCTGTGTGAGCGTTCTGATTGGTTGGCTGTGTGACGTTCTCAACGTTCTCATTCGTTACCTTCAAGCGTTCTGATTGGTTGGCTGGGTGAGCGTTCTGATTGGTCGTTCTGGAACCTTAGGCGAATTCGCTTTGCGAAGTGAACGGCGACGCAAAGTGAATGGCCACGCGAAGCGTTTGACGAAGTGTACGTTGCAGCGTCATAATGTGTACAACGTCGCGATGCGTTGGTGGGCGATGTTCGAAGACGACGTTGCTATTGGAAACTTCGAAGAAGCATTTGACGAAGCGTACGTTCAATTGTTCATTGCAGCGTCATAATGTGTACAACGTCGCGATGCGTTGGTGGGCGTAGCTTGAGGAAGTTGCGCAATTTTAATGTACAAAGAAAATACGTGTACAGCGTCACAAATGGTCACAGTTGCATGATTTTAACGTACATAGGCCTAATTGTTACGTGGCGCAGATCTTGGCTAGGTGGCATATGTACATCATTGAAACGTTGTTCAGCATGAATTCAATGATTGGGTTTTAGTATTATCCTGCACTGCCAGCGAAGCGAGCATCTTTCTAGTTTAAATTTTAAATACCCTTCTATACACAGGGGCAGAAGTTTTATTCAACTAAGGAAGTTTTGGAAGCAATTGAAAATGGTAAGTTTGATGACATGGGTATTTCTAGGTGCGATGACAACGAAAATGAACAAATTCTGCTGAAAAGTATAAAAAACCAAGTCTTTGAACTTATGTGACATGTGTCAAATATATGTATGTCATAATTACTTTGACATCTTTCACATAACATCATTTCTAAACTAAAATATCACATTTTATATAATTTTAATGTATATTACATATGTGTGCATGTTTCAGATAGCTTGCTAATAATGTCTTGTTGCTGACAAAACTTTTTAGGAACTTTTGAACTTTTGTGAAAAGTCCCAAAAATACATGTGTTATAATTGCTTTGAGACCATTCACACAAAATCCTCTGTAAAATAAAATATGACATTTATACATCTATATATAATTTTTAAAATGTTTATAACATATGTGTACCGTATTTCACGATTATTACCCGTGGGTAATACAAGAATTTACAAACCGCAGCCCCCCCTTGCCGGGTATATTCGTATGCGGGTTATACTGGAAACTTAAAACTAGTAGGAAGTCACACAAATGCGGAACAAGACGATTGGGAGGCTTTACCGAATGAAAGGGCGACAGTGATCTAAATTATGGGACCTCGTCCAATGGTAGCCGGGATGCCATTAATTTAGTCATGTGACCAAAAGGAGACGCGTGCTGATTGGCCATAGTGATAAAACCCCATTGACATTTCGATTACAAATATCTAAATAATTAAAGTGAAATAGATCATAACTATTACAAATTTTGAGTCAGAAAGCCATGAGCTTTCGACTGATAGCTCAAGTGAGCCTTAAAGCGGCCTAGAAGAAGAGATTAGGCGAGCCATATTTTAGTCAAACCACATTCACAACGCCGGTGCAAATAGGGTTATAACTGCTTAAATAATCGTTATAAAAATCTTATTTATGCATACAATTGCAGAATAAATGATGGTGCATCGTTCTACAAGGGTGGATTTGTGCAGAAAGGTGCAATAAGTGCACAAACGAAGTGTTTTGAAAGCGGTCGCGAGCGGTCCCATGGTCGCATAATAAGCTTCATCAAAAATCAGTCATAACTCTTGAAATATACGACCCAGGGGCTGAATCGCCGCTTTTGCTCACTTCCTGAATTATTTAGGATCATATTTAGGGGCTTTTATTGTTGGATGGCTGTTAATTATCTAAAAATCAGAGTTTTGAAAGCCTAATGGTAAGGATAGCATCTCCGGTAGACGGGCGGCTATTATGCCCATAGATTTCAGTAACCAGTGGTTTTCACACAGGCTTACTTAGCCTCCTAAACCACTTAAAATCACATTATTATTATTATTATTACTATTATTATTACTATTATTATTATTATTATTATAGCCGTATATTAAAAATTCATATTCTCCACGTTTGCATACCTACTTCAACCGGAGTTCCATAAAAGCGGACTTTCAAGATCATCATACGTTCATAATTGACATGCAGACGTTTTCAAAGCGCCTTTGGCCATGTTGTGGCGCTATAGAAGTCTCGGAAATAGGAATCTTGTTTGTCTGGCCATTCGTACGCCGTTTGATGATGTTAATGACGACAATAGGGTGGGTCAGATTAATCAATAAGGATTTTTAATATTATAGATTATGGCCGTAAAAAAAATCGCGATTTTGGAAAAATTTCAAGATCAATCGTTCATCATTGACATGCAGACGATTATTAAATAAATCGGAAATAATCGATAATCGTTTGAAAAAATAATCGAAATCGCGATTAATTTTAAATAAATCATTATTCCTGTAAGTTATATTATACAATATTTCCGATTCAAAGAATCGTTGATTATAAGATTTTCATTGAAAATGGATTCAACAGCGTCTAAAGACAGGTACCATCTTTCTGGGTTTGACAGCAGCTTTCGATACGGTGTGTCAGGTGGGTTTAATGTACAAACTTTAGCTCAACTTGCCACCTGGTTCTGTCAACTTGTGGAGTTACTCATCTCTGACAGACGGTTCTGAGTTCACTTGGGAGATGTCAGCTCCTGGAGACGTCGGCGAAAACGGTCTACCATAGGGTCCAGTTCTAGCCCCCACGTTATTCAATTTGTAGGCCTATGGGGCCTACAAACGACAAACCTACCTTATACCATCAGTAGGAAGTTTGGATCGCTGACGATATCGGTCTTGCCACCCAGGCTCGATCCTTTAAGGAGATTGAAGACCAAGGTTATTTCTAGGATTGTGAATTGGGGTGGGGTGTCGGGAAAATCTGGGGTGTGTTTATTTCTAGGATTGTGAAATTGGGGTGTCGGGAAAATCCGGGAGTGTCGAAATTTGGAAGTCTCTACCCAAAAAGGCTGACAAGCAAAAAAACGTTATAGAGACTCACAAAACGTCTGACAAGCAAAAAAGTCATCCGAGGATAAAAGTTGTAGGGTGTATTTCTCCATTTGGGGGCAGGCCCCTTCAGAGGCTGAAGGAGGCCCAGGTCAGTTTGAATTTCGAGGCCTCTCCTAGCCTTCCCAACAATTAAAATTTTGACAAGCGAAAAAGGTAATCACCAATTTTGAGGACCGCAGAATACCTTCCTAGCTTTCCCAAAATCCCAAAATTATCAACAAGCAAAAAGGTCATCACCAAATTTTGCGGCCCCTTCTAGTAGTAGCTATCTAGCTTTCTAGCTCTCCCAGAATTCTAGACAAGGAAACAAAGGGAGGCCCCCAAAATGATGGAGGCCCGGGCCGAATGGCCATCCTAGCCCCCCCTCTGAATGGGCCTGTTTGGGGGTGTTCAGGGCTAATTAATCACTCCTCTCCTTAGAGATCGACTCCACTGGATCCGTGTTCCACAGCGCATTGTCTACAAGCGTTGTTGGCTTCCGTTTCGGGCTTTACACGATCCACTCTGTCCTGATTATCTAACCGTGCTTGTACGAAGATCGACTGTGATCGAGAGGAGATCGGTTATTAGGTCCAGTCGGAGAGTGCAGTTGTTGGTCCCTCCCCCGTCCAAGATCTCTAAGTTTGGGGAAAGATCATTCGCACGGGGGAATCTCGCCCTGTGGAACTCTCTTCCAGACAATGTGACTGGAGCAGTCTCAGCTGGACTTTTCATTAGAAATTTGAAGACACATTAATTTAATATTGGATATGAACTGTGTTAAGCGCTCTTGTTGTAGGCCTTAGCCTTCACTACTGCGCTATATAAATTGTCAATAAATAAATAAATCAATATGCATTCTGTATGTATATCATTGTCACATCACCAAATTTTTAGGGGGTGTCGATCTCAAATTTGGGGTGTTGGAGGTTGTTAGGGGTGTAGAATATCCCTGTTGAAGACCAACTGAACATCGATACACAGAGGATTGCCGAATACTGTAAAATATGGCGGGAAAGCCAGTTTCTAAAGGTACTGTGAAATAATCGAAATCGAAATCGCGATTTTTTAAAAAACCGTAATCGTAATCGAAATCGTAATCGTGAAAAATAATCGAAAATAATCGTAATTGAAATAAATAATCGTAATCGACCCAGCTCTAGACGACAACGGCGGCGACAACGACGATGAAGTTTTAGGCCGACTATTAAGTCTGCCGTCAAATTATATAATAACCATGGAAACGATACTCGGGAGTAGAGCTGGGTCGATTACGATTATTTTTTCCGATTACGATTACTTTCGATTATTTTTCACGATTACGATTTCGATTACGATTACGGTTTTTTATATAATCGCGATTTCGATTTCGATTATTTCACAGTACCTTTAGAAACTGGCTTTCCGCCATATTTTACAGTATTCGGCAATCCTCTGTGTATCGATGTTCAGTTGGTCTTCAACAGGGATATTTCTACACCCCTAACACCTCAACACCCCAATTTGAGGTCGACACCCTAAAATTTGGCAATGTGACAATGGTATGCATACAGAATGCATATTGATTAGCCCTGAACACCCCAAACAGGCCCATTCAGAGGGGCCAGGAGGGCCATTCTGCCCGGGCCTCCATCATTTTGGGGCCTCCTTTGTTTCTTGTCTAGAATTCTGGGAGAGCTAGAAAGCTAGATAGCTACTACTAGAAGGGGCCTCACAATTTGGTGATGACCTTTTTTGCTTGTCGACAAGTTTCGGATTTTGGGAAAGCTAGGAAGGTATTCTGCGGTCCTCAAAATTGGTGATTACCTTTTTTCGCTTGTCAAAATTTTATTTGTTGGGAAGGCTAGGAGAGGCCTCGAAATTCCAACTGGCCTGGGCCTCCTTCAGCCTCTGAAGGGGCCTGCCCCCAAATGGAGAAACACACCCCGCAACTTTTATCCTCGGATGACTTTTTTTGCTTGTCATACTTTTTGTGAGTCTTTATAAGGTTTTTTGCTTGTCAGCCTTTTTTGGTAGAAACGTCCAAATTTCGACACCCCCGATTTTCCCGACACCCCCAAATTCACAATCCTACAATCCTAGAAATAAACACACCCCAGATTTTCCCGACACCCCACCCCAATTCACAATCCTAGAAATAACCCTGGTCTTCAATCTCCTTAAAGGATCGAGCCTGGGTAGCAAGACCGATATCGTCAACGTATCCAAACTTCCTACCTATGGTATCCGGTAAGTCGTGTGTAGGCCTATAAGCCTACAAATTGAATAACATAGGTGCTAGAACTGAACACTGTGTTAGACCGTTTCGCTGACGTCTCCAGGAGCTGACATCTCCCAAGTGAACTAAGAACCGTCTGTCAGAGATGAGTAATTCCACAAGTTGACAGAACCAGGGTGGCAAATTGAGCGAAAGTTTGTACATTAAACCCGCATGCCACACCGCATCGAAAGCTGCTGTCAAATCCAGAAAGATGGTGCCTGTCTTTATACGTAGTTGAATCCATTTTCAATGAAAATCTGATAATCAACGGTAAATTGATCTTTCTTTGAATCGGAAATGTTGTATAATATAACTTACGGGAATAATCGAAAAATAATCGCGATTTCGATTTTTTTCGACGATTATCGATTATTTCGATTTATTTAATAATCGTGTCGATTTCGATTTCGGTTTTTCCAAAAATCGCGATTTCGATTACGATTTCGATTAATCGACCCACCTCTACTCGGGAGTCTCCGAGTCGCCATCCTTTGCTTGACCGTGAGAGAGTAATTGTTTTTTAATTGTTACTTAGGCTATTTATAAATTTGTTTGCTTGACCGTGGGAAAGTAATTGTGTTCAAATCTAATGTTTGTGTGAAGTTGCCAGTCTTCTGCCTCAGCTGTTTTTTAATTGGTACGTAGGCTATTTATAAATTTGTGCATACGTACATATTCAGTAGACTCCTCCCTCCCCGTACGCAAAATCTAAATCCCAAACCCCTACCCCTGAGTGAGTACGTACTAAATGGATGGACCCTAGATGGCAGCAGTTACTTTATTACCGTGGTGTAGTATCTATGCGATAATAATTAGTTTGTGTGCAGCAACCTCTAATATCGGCTCTTATATCGCTATGGTCCATAAAAATAGGCATATTATTGTCCAAATTAGAGCAAAGTAGGCTATTTTCTTTTAATAAAGAGAGTAAATATGGCACTTCATACGTCCATTGGCAAAAGTATATTTTCTGTGCGACCGTGCATTTCGGTACAAATACCTATTGTAAGAATTTTACTAAATTATACCGGTTAGCGGTTTATTGTCAGAAATAGATAGGAAAATACAATTTTAGAGTCTTTTAGTTAATTTGGGTGAAAACTTACGAAGGAAACATGGTGTGAGGCTCTGCCCTTCGGATATATTGACCGTTGCCGGTTAAGAAAGGCTAAGAGTATAAGAATAAGCAGCTACTGCTGTACTATGCCAAAAGCGCTATATAAATCCACACGATTTTACTTACCGGTACATACCGTACATCATGGCGTCGAAACCTTCAAATGCCTGAAGATTTCTAAATGCGGGTTATATTCGCGTGCGGGTTATATTCACGTGCGGCTTATGCTGGGACGTTGGAACATAATTCGTAATTTTCCGCGGGTTATACACGTATGCGGGTTATGTACGTGTGTGGGTAATAATCGTGCAAATACGGTACATGTTTCTGATAGCTTACTTACACTGTGTTGTTGCTGGCAAATTTTTGATGAACTTCAAAGTCCAATTTTAATTTTTAATTTTTTTTCCCCTGAAATATGAAGAATGTAATTGTAAATTTTACATTTTTCTTTTCATATTCTTGTAGATAATCAAAAACCCTTTCCATTGAGGTTATACATTGTCAATGTTGCTGTGATATTTGATTTAAAATATTTTGGGAAACTGTTGAGGGGTAAATTCTGTGAAAACAACATAGCCACCAAAGAGTTAACTGGACTTTAATGCCTTAATTTCTGGGAAACTTTGATAATTCTTCATTAACGTATTCACCGCCTAGATCTGACCTGATAACTTTTGGTGTGCATCTGAACTTTGTCTGCACAAATTTGACATTTCTAATTTTTCCTGTTGCTTCATATTTATTCTTTAGTAGATACAATACTGTGTACTTACTATTAGGGATGTGAGCTTGGAAATTTCCGGAAATTTCCGGAAATTTCCTCTGGAATTATTCCGAAAATTCCCAGAAAAATAGCGGCACTTTTTTGGAATAATTCAGGAAAAGTTTATTATTATTATTATTATTAATGTTTATTATTATTTATTACTAATACTACTATCTATTGTTATTTTTTAAATATCATTATTACTATTTATTACTATTCATTTCTTGGGTATTTGTTAACAACTGTCAGGATTGTAGCACTATATAATGTTTTTATGGAAATGAGAGTGGCACTTCCTGTTTCATTATTCCGGAAATTTCCAGAAATTTCCGGAATAATTCCGGGCATTCTACTTTTCCGGAAAAGTTACAACCCTACTTACTATAGTCATCAATCATGGCTATGAAATATCGATTGCCACCTGGTGTTATTGTTTGCATTGGTCCACAAATGTCGGTGTGCACGAGTTCCAAAATTTCACTTAATTTGTGTTCTGACTTCTTTGGTAGTGGTTTGCAAGTAATCTTTGATGCAATACAGCATTCACAAACTTGTTTCACTTGACATGACTTGATCTGGAAATTATCTGCTTGATCTTCAAGTAACTTTATTGCATTTGGTTCTCGGTGGCCCAATCTGTTGTGCCAAACGTGTATGTATGCTGCTTCTTCTGTTGCCATTAATGCACATTCTGGTGTATTTAATTCATATAGACCATTCTGGGGTTTAGCATCAGCAAGTAGTTGACTGCATTTCATTATGTTGCATGTCTCATCATCGAAAATGGTTTTGAATCTCTTACGAGTCAACTTTCTGACAGATATTAAGTTTCCTTTCGGATGTGGTACATGCAATACATCTGTGACTTCGATCTTTCTATGCTGATTATCTAGTAGACACTTTAGGTGACATAATTCAATGCCAGATGTCTTTAACTTCTCTCTATCTGCTAAATTAATTTGTCCTGAATATTGTTCATCAAGGTTGACAAAGAAATTTCTATTACTGCACATGTGTGACATTGCACCTGAGTCTATATACCACGCATCTCTGATTTCTGTTTCACAAGCACTAAGCAAAGTATGTGGACTGCTGTCATCTTCACTTATGACTTCATTGCACTGTTGTGCTGCCTTAAATTTGTGATCTAGATTTTTCCTTTTCCACTCCATATACTTCCTGCAATCCTTTTTCATGTGATTTTGCTTCTTGCAAAAGAAACTTAGAATGGAGCTCTGATTGTTACTATTTGTGGACTTTTCATTCGCCATGGATCTTGTGTTAGAATATGTAGTCTTTAACCCCTCCAACGGGGATTAAATTTTTAGACGCCGTCACCGTACCAGGGAATTATTTTTTGGAAAACATTCTTTAAAAATGAAAACTCAATTTTTTTGAATTTGCAATATCTAGGGCTATTATATAAGAGCTAAGAAGGTGTGTTATATGCCATTGTTTAGCCTTTTTACTCCTCTTTCTAACCATCTGTGCAAAACACAGAAATTTAGGGGTAGGGTCCACTCTACGGCCAAAAATAGCACCCCTCCCCAAAAATTTTTTCAAAGCTCTGTAGCAAAATTTTTTCAGTGGTAGCCCCTATCGGATGAGCAGCAAAGTTGTAGAGGCCTATCAGTGAAACTAAATAAATCAATAAGTTTGAAATTTGGTTAACATTTGGTAAAGATACATCAAGTCTAACCTGAACACCTTTGTCGAAAGGAAAGTATTGGCTACGATATGCGAGACAATTCTGTATTTTTTTGAATTTGCGATATCTCAGGCTATGTAAGAGCCAAGAAGATGAAGTATATGCCATTGTTTAGCCTTTTTACTTCTCTTTGTAACCATCCTTGCATAACACAGACATTTGGGGGTAGGGTCCACTCTACTGCCTAAAATAGCACCCTTCCCAAAAAATTTTTTCAAAACTTCATGGCAAAAATTTTTCACTGGTAACCCCTATTGAACGAGCAGCAGAGTTGTAGTGGGATATCAGTGGAACAAAATAAATCAATAAGTTTGAAAATCGGTCAACATTTGGTAAAGATACATCAATTCTAACGCAGCAAGGTCTTTTTATTGAAGCGATTTCCTACACAGTGCTACAAAACTTGCAAGGACGGCTCAGACACGTTGCTCACGAATAGCGAAAGATGGCGGCCGACGTGGCTGAGCCGTCGCTCACTGTGGACGGGTTAATGCTTGTTGGTCCTGATTCTTATTCGTGGTTGTACCTTCAGTTTTTCTGTTGTATAGTTCTATCAGTTTCTTTTTGACTAATTCAACTGTTAACCCGTTGCCAGTTAACGCCATCTATAAACGGCGCCCGAAAGTCATATCCAAACAGCGAACGCCGTTTATAAACGACGAGCCACATAAGCATGTGTGTACCCCGGACATTGAAATTTTAAACCGCCCCAGAGTAACTATTCGATTTAGTTTACTATCCATTCAATAGATAGCAGCACTTTCTTCGCTGTTGTTGACTATATAAGCAAGAAAACTTGCCGTTGATCGTCCAAATGCTGGGATTTTGCATTGAAAAGCCTCGAAAAAGACTCAATTTTGGGGTTTGAAAAATCATAACTCCGCCGATTTTGGCCCGATCTTCAAAATGTTTGCACTATTATGTTCAATTACACTGCCCTAAAACTTTCTCGCTCACAGTTGGGGGGTCACTGCTGACAAATTTTTGCTATTGAGCTTTGAATTGTTTTTGCGGGGGGTTGGATTTTCGGCTGTAGAGTGGACCCTACCCCCAAAATTTTCTTTTTTGGCACGGATGGTTTGAAAGAGCAATAAAAATGCTAAACAACGGTGCAAACCGCATCTTTTTAGTAGTAGTAGTAGTAGTAGACTTCTTTAGCGCCATTGTAGTAGTACATCTGCACCAGTCGATGGTCGCTTCAGTGAATAATCGTAGTCGTGAATCATTGTCCGTGGTGAATCGAGGTTGTAATCCAAAGGTCAGTCCGTACTTCCAGATTGCAGGTTAAGGCGGATATGCAGTCAGGAATAGATGTGTTTTAAGTCTAGACCTGAAGGTAGTAAGACAATCAGTTTGGCGGACCTGTACCGGCAGAGAATTCCAAAGTCTGGGTCCGGTAACAGAAAAAGCACGTTTTCCAGTAGTAGTCCTGCTATAGGGTATGTAAAGAGTAGTAGCATCAGATGACCTCATTGAGTGCTGATTGTCTTGAGCAGTCAGTAACGATCGGAGATACATTGGCTGATTTGTGTGGAGCGTCTTATGCACAATGAGACTTATCTTGAATTCAATTCTTTGTTTGACAGGTAGCCAATGAAGTGATTTTAGGTTCGGTGTGATGTGCTCATATTTGGCAGTTCCAGTGATAGCTCTGGCTAATGAATTTTGAATCCTTTGCAGGCAGTTTAAGTCGGATTTTGAAATACCAGTATACAGTGAATTGCAATAGTCGAGACGACTCGATACCAAAGCGTTGGCCAGAGGAATAAGTGCAGAGGAAGGGATGAGGTGTCTAATCCTCCTTACATCTCGTATGTTATAGTGAGCAGAACGGCAGACGAAGGCAATGTGTTCTGAGAATGAGAGGTGATTATCAAAAATAACTCCAAGATTTCGAGCAGACTGAGAGGGATGAATCAGTGAGGTGCCAAAGGAAAGACATGTTGATGTCAAGTCAATCTTCTTAAGCTGAGGTGGTGTTCCTATCAGTAGAAATTGGGTTTTGCCTGGATTTAGGAGGAGTTTGTTTTTATTCATCCAAGTGTGCACAGAAGCCAGAATGCTTGACAGACGTTCCAGGGATGGTAAGGAAGATGGTTGGTCGAAACTCAGGAAAATTTGGGTATCGTCTGCGTACAAATGATAAGCAGCATTTTGCATGGTGAGAAGGTGACTGAGAGGAGCAGTGTAGAGTGTAAAAAGAAGAGGTCCTAAAACAGAGCCTTGTGGGACACCGCAATCAAGCTTTCTAGATTCTGACATGCAGTTCTTGACACACACAGATTGCATACGATTTTGAAGATAAGACTTGAACCAATTTAGTGCATGCAACACCGGTAATGCCAAACCAGTTTTCGAGCCGGTGAATGAGTATCGAGTGGTTCACCGTGTCAAATGCAGCAGTGAGATCCAGGAGGACAAGAGCAGTGACTTTACCCTGATCCATAGCGGTTATGATGCTATTTTGAACAGTAAGAAGAGCTGTTTCTGTGGAATGAAGCTTACGATATGCCGATTGAAGAGGTGTATAAAGAGAATTTAACGAGAGATGGTTCTCCAACCTTCGTGCGACTATACGTTCAAGAAGTTTTGATATGAAATGTAGATTAGAAATTGGCCTATAATTGTTTAAGTTCTCCACATCGAGAGATGCTTTCTTAAGAAGCGGCTTAACAATAGCTTGTGCAAGAGATGGAGGGAAAGTCCTTCTGACAAAGATAGGTTTACTAAGGAGGTGAGTAAATGTCCAAGTACATCAAAGCATTGTTTCAAAAGAGAAGTAGGAACTGCATCCAAAAGACACTGTTTATTTGATGAAGCAAAAATAACCGACCGAACTTCATCAATGGTTGCGGGAGCAAAAGTGTCAAGAGTAGGCACATGGTGGTCGGGTAAGGATAGATCGTCAGATCCAGAATCAGAGGAAGACTTCGTCACTCTGGCAATTTTATCTCCAAAAAAATCCAGGAATGCTGCTGCAAGAGATGATGATTCTACATTACTAGGTAAACCAGCCGATGTGTTTCTATGCAGAACCTGATTTAAAGATTTCCATAGTGTTCTTGGATTTGATGAATTTTCAGCAATTAACTTTGTGAAGTAATCTGATTTAGCTTGAGAGACCAGTTTCCGGGTTACTTTGCATTGAGCTTTGAAGCGGATTTTGCCTCCTGGAAGTCTAGAACAGCGCCAGCATCTCTCAAGCTGGCTCCGTTTCCGCTTGGCTTCGCGGATCTCAGAGTTATACCACACTTTGGGTTGTTTAGCTTCTATATAGCCTGAAATATACTGAGTTGTTCGGTTTTTCAGATTGAAAATCTGTTCTCAAAATTGTCATTTCTTTGAGCAATGAGTAGTAGGGTTTGAAAAGTCGTAACTACCCCAAATTTTGTCCAATCTTCAAAATGTTTGCACTATTCTGTTCCAATTATACCCCTTTACAACTTTCTCGCTCACAGTTTGGGGGTTACCACGGAAAATTTTGCTATATGGGGCTTTGAACAAAATTTGACCAAAATGTTGGGGAAGGGTCCTATTTTGGGCTGTAGGGTGGACCCTACCTCCAACATTTTCTTTTTTGGCACGGGTGGTTCGAAGGAACAATAAAAATGCTAAACAACGGTGCAAACCGCATCTTTCTAGCTTCTATATAGCCTGAAATATAGTAAGTTTAAAACTTGTATGTTCACATTTTCACATGAACGCCTTTCCCCAAATTAATTACCCCGATTGGGGACGACTTGAAAAAATTAATTCCCCCTGCAACGGGTTAAGTCAGCTTCAGGTCTGGTTTCAAGTGCTGTAATTAAAGTACTTTAACTGTCTGGTACCTGCAGTTTTTCTGTTGTAGACTTCTATCAGTTTATTTTTGACTATTTCAACTGTTTAGTCAGCTTCAGGTCTCGTTTCAAGCGCTGTAACTAAGGTGCTGTAACTGTCTCGTAGACTCTTGTAGACTACTGAGGAATAGTGCTACCTTTTAACTGTTCTGCTAGTGTTTCACCTAAATTGACATACTGACGACAACTGGTCTTTTAGATCTTCCATGTGTGCTAGGTGAGTTTCCATATTACCACCTTCATTTAGTCTTGCGGCACAAAGTTTCTTTAAAAAACTTACTTTGTTTGAAAGTGTAGATTTTTCATGGTGCTGCTTTAAGGCATTCCATGTGGCTTTAGCTGTTACCTCTTTATGCACATGATGTAGCTGGCAGTCTTAGAGTAGAAGTCCAATTGTTGCCCTTGCCTTCTGGTCCTTTGTTTGCCATTCCGCAGTGATTGGATCTGGTGGGTCTTGAGAGATTACTTCCCACAGATCATCTTTAATCATTAGAAGTTTGACTTTGAATTTCCACGTCTGATAGTTACTGTTATTCAGTTTCGTAATCCTTAGAGCTGAGTCTGCCATCTGAGAAACTTTAACTGTCGCAAAAAGATGTACAGTAGGGTGATTCTTACTGCAATGCAAAAAAAATTTCTATGTTTTTTTTATTTGGCCAAGGTTTAGATTTTTTACATTTGATACAACATTAACAGAAAAGAAGAAAAACATCTAGTATTTCAATGTTTAGGACTGGCACAAAGCAATCAAAGCTGTTACATTATAGCATTTTCATGTTATTTCTTATTATTGGAATAAAAACATATAACTTGTAATTAAGAGTAATGATTGACTTTATGGTTTGCATGTCTGACATGTCAATATTGAAACTGAAAAGCAATCCTTCAGCTTGCACCATCTGGCTTGTTAGAAATATGAGAGAGGACTTCAACAATGCTAAGCTTCCTTCTCGTGGAGAAGTGCTTCAAGTCTTGTTTCATTTTCATGACGATAATTAATACAATGTTTCTCTAAGACAGTACTGAAAAACAACTGAACTACTACTACCAATTTGGTGAAAGGCTAGAATTACGACAAAAGCACCCAATCATGTAACTGAGCACTTAGAAAGCTACACAGCGAGTGGAAGGGCACGAGGAAACTAGTAAATCGTAAATCTCAGAAAAATTTGTCCAATTCGAGTTTGTTTTAAGAAAGCCTGCTCGACCTATTTGGCATAGCACACCAAAATGCCACAGCAATGATCAAAGATTACGAAGACCTCAAGTTTCTGGCCGCAAAAAGGGAAAAGGTCGTCATGATTCCATGGTGGGGGTTGATTGCAAGCTTGCACACAAAGAAGATCGTGTTCTGAAGTGAAAAGTGGTTGAGGTAGCAAAAACAGCTAAAGTAGTCTGCTGTATCACAAGGAAACAGTGGCTGTCGCAAAAGTTCATTTAGAAGCCGCAGCAAGGACAAAGACAGCAAAGATTTGGAGCCAGAGTTGCCTCCAAACAAAACTACTAGAAAACGAGACAAAGTTCCGGTAGTAACCGCATAAGCTGAAGCTGCCTTGGATCATACCAACACCAGTAATTGAAATGCAGCATTTGTTGCCATGGCATCAACAAGTCGGCTTCAAAAAGTTTCTTCACATCTAATAACTAGTTACAGAGCTATCCGGCATGCAAGGATGAGATATCGCAAGGAAATAGGGTTAGAAATGAAATCTAGTCTCAAGCCAATGGTACCACTAGTCTTGCACTGGGATGTTAAAATTATGGATGATTTCACTGCTCTGGCAACTCCTGGCAAAGAACATGTAGATTGCTTGCCAAGTTTTGTAGCTGGTGATGACATCATTAAACTGCTCTCTGTTCCTAAACTATACAGTGGAACGGATGAGTGCATGACTTATGCAACCATAAATACTGTGAATGAATAGGGATTGCAAGATCACATTAAAGGAATATGTTTTGATACTACTGCTTCAAACACAGGAGTTAAAGTGGAGTTTGTGGTCTCCTTGAATCACATCTACAACACGACGTGCTAAACTTAACTTTTAAAAAAGTCGTAAATTTGAAAATTTATTAAAACTCTTAATGAAAAAGTACCATAACACATTTGGGATATATTGTAGCAATGAATGTGCTCTATTTAGTGATACCATTCATTTTAGGCCACCACCTGTCCCACATGGCCATTTTCACACTCTAAGCCAATATTCGTCATAGACCTTTGAACATATATTTATGAACCAGTAAAAATTCAGGGAGTAACAATATGAAAATTCTGTTTGCACTGAAAGAAAATATAGCTACTGGACAGTTTATGGAATAAAAGTCATAACTCTGAAATAAAGAGAAAGGTTCCCTTTGGAGACCTAAACATTGAACAGCAGGAAAGGTGCAAATTTTTTCTTCTATTTTTGTGACTCTGCACTTGTACAGGGTGAACAAGTAAAAACTGGACCCCCTTTATGATATTTAATATCTCGGCCGTGTGTTTAGTGATTTAAATGAAATTTATAGGCCATACACCTGGGAATGTTTCTGATGTAATTTCCAAATTTCTTGCTGATATCTTTAGTTTTTGCTGAAATATGGCCAAAAAACTAAAGAGACCCACTTTTGAAATTGACATTGGAATATAACGTCATAATAAAATGATAAAAAAATTATTATTTTTTTATTTGTTGACCCTGAAAATGGCTGTTTTAAAGGGGTTCCAGATGATTTGCTACGGGAGCAGGTGCTCAAAATGCCCCTCTCAGCCTTCACATATGCCGACAAGCGCTTCTTCACTGACAGCCGCGTGCTGGATCTCATTTGAAGACATCGATCATTCATCGTTGGCCGGTGCGCCAGGGCTGATAGGTACTCCGGACAGGTTGGATCATGTAGGGCTCGGAAGGTCAACCAGCATATTTTGTAGACGATGCGCTCCGGAATCTGGAGCCAATGGAGCCTGTATCTGAGCAGTGGTGTCACGTGGTCGTGCCATCTTACGCTGAAGATTAGCCGGGCAGACGCATTAAGGACTGACTGCAGGCGGGCTAGTTGGCAGTCAGGTAGGCCCATGAGATTGGTGTTGCAATAATCTGCTCGTGAGAGGGTTAGGCTGCAAATGAGATGTATCAGAGCCGCTGTTGATATATATTGGTGAATCTCTCTAATCTCTAAAAGCGATGAGTCTCCTTGATAAACACGCACTATTTCATTCAAATTACTGTGTGGGAGACTCCTTGCCAACCGTGATCGAACAAAGAAACACGTGCCTTACAACGTGATTCCCGACGCCTTGAGTGAAGATTCAGGTGCACAGGATCGACCGGGATGCCTGGCGAAAAGCTGCCGCTGCACACAGAAAAGCATTGCGTCGCAGCACAGTTGCTCACTGGAGGAATCAGATATCAGCTGCCAAAGGAAACTGCTAGCACACATGGACTGTTATCAACTCACTAATGAGCTCAAGAAGAACAAAGGTCACGACAATTCATTTTACAGCAGGTGAATATTATGATCAACTGACAAGAAAATTAACATCAATTCGATCGTCAAATGAGAATGAAGGTGGACCAGAATTTAATGATTGCCTGACAGAGTTCACTGCATTCCAACCTGTCAGTGTTCCCGAAGTTTGAAGAACTATACTTGAAGCAGCCGACAAACATTGCAACCTTGATACATGCCAACATGGCTGCTCAAGAAAGTTACATCTCAGCTAACTCCATTCTTCACTCATCTTTTCAACAGATATGTTTTGCCTCTGCCATTTTTCTTTCAGTTTGGAAGCACTCCATTGTAACTCCACTTTTAAAGAACACTGACCTCAATGTTTCCTCTCCAGGCAACTACAGACCAGTTTCAAATTTAACTTTTCTGTTGAAGATCCTGGAAAAAACTGGCATTGAAGCAGTTAACATATTATCCGGATTGTAACAGTCTTTCCCCCTCTAGTCAGTCTGATTGGGCTACTCTGCCGAAACAGCTCAACTGAGTTTTCTCTGACCTTGCAGCAGCCATGGACAAAGGCCATATTTGTGCTTCTGCATTTCTCGACATGTCATCTGCATTTGATATCATCGATCATGAAATTCTGCTGCATCGTTTGAAGAATTTGTTTGGCATTACATCGAAGGTGATTGATTGGATAAAGTCCTATTTATCTGGAAGACTCAGTCAGTTGTCTTACCAGGATCCACAACTACCTCAAAGGTAGTTGTGGATCCTGGTCTCTATGGCATACCACAAGGATCAGTTCTTGATCCGATCCTATTTTTACTGTACACTGCAGATCAGTTCAGAATAATTGAAAAGCGTGGTCTACAGCAGAGGTCTCAAACACGCGGCCCGTGGGCCGCATGCGGCCCGCGAGGGCATTTTATGCGGCCCACAATGCATTTTGGGATTTTTAAAAATTTGCCATCTGTAATTTGCATGTATTTCTCTTGACACCTTTTAACGTTCATGCCTTCTTAGCTATAATAAATTCTTCCTTATAGTACTTGATTATTCGTAGTCTTTCGAATCTACCGGGTAGTGATTATACTCGTACTTCTGGTTCCCTAGTGGAGGCGGTCGCGTGACTTGCGTTGTTTAACGTAGAGTAAAAAGTCGATTTCGTGAAATTTTTCTACTAAAAATAAAAAGTTCGTATACAGTAAATGTCTTAAATAAATATAATTTGTAAAACACTATGACTATGTTCTTATTTCGTTGTTTTTTATACACTTTAACATTGTAACAAAATTCGGGCGTTGCGGCCCTCGGGTTACTGCGGCCCGCTCATGCGGCTCTCGGGACAATTTGATTTTGAGACCCCTGGTCTACAGTATCACTTCTATGCAAATGACTCAGATATATTGAAGTTGCCTGAAAGAGCACAGTCTTGATTTGGCTCAAGCTATGGAGACCTGCATCGACAGTTTGGATGATCGGCTGAGAAAAAATCGACTGAAAATGAATCCATGAAAAGCTGACTTAGTGTGGTTCAGCTCTTCTTGGAATCAAAACAATTTTCTGCATCATGGTCTTCACCTCAGAGATGCAAACATCCCTGCATCAACACATCTACGAAATCTTGGAGTAATATTTGACTCAAAGCTGTCTTTTGCTGCACTTGTCTCCACAACTGTGAGATCTTGCTTCATAATATTGCGAAAGCTCAGAGAAATATGAGACTTTCTTCCCGCAACTGAATTTGCCTGTCTTGTGAAATGTTTTGTCATGCCTAAAGTCAAATACTGTAATAATTTTCTCTATGGTCTACCTGACTACGAGTTGAATATCCTGCAGTCAGTGCAGAATGCAGCTACAAGGCTTGTCCTTGGTGTTGGGCGTTGTGACCACATCACCCCACCAACTCACAGGCTTCACTGGCTTAAAGTTCAAGAAAGATTTGAATACAAGCATTCTCTTCTTGCATTCAAGTCAATAGACCAGATTGCTCCAGGGTACCTTCATGAGTATTTCGTACCGACAACATCACGAACGTTGCAACTGTCCCTGTGGTCCGATGCTCAAAGTCTTATGAAGATACCTCGCTGTAAAACATCACTTGGTTCCAGGTCATTTGCAGTATCAGGGCCAAAGACATGGAATGATCTACCAATAATTGTGAAATCATCCTGTTCTCTGACATCCTTTAAGAAAAATCTAAAGACTTATTTGTTTAGAAAATATTATTCTCTTCTGCCTTAGATTGTTTTCCAATCATTTTTTGACGACTCTTATTTTATTTATTTATATTTGACTCTATAATGTGCCCTTGCTTCTGATATTTTGGTACTATGGCACACAAGAAATTGTCAGTTTAATAATAATAATAATAATAATAATAATAATAATAATAATAATAATAATAATAATAATAATAATTTGAGCCTCCTCCAGTGTTTATTACATCTCTATTAGGGTCTGACTTGTAATAAGCAAATTGTGGTAATGTCTAGTGGCAGCTTGTTTGACACCAAACACCCTTCTCCCACTTCTGAAATGGTGTGCAGGACCACCAGAGCAGCAGCCTAAGTGATGGAACAGATGATTGTGTCAAGGAATGGAACACATTTTACCTTGCTAAGTAATCTGAGGCACTGCCATACAGACATGACTTTGCAATGTTAGCAGTATTACAAGTGATACCCCCTGGGACCTTTGCCACTTGAGTATGACAGGGTCATGACTTTTGGTGTGGAAAATTGCCCTAATACCTCACTTAGGTTGATTGAAACAGCTGGTGTGAATTTATGTCAATTCCTGATGTTAAGTAGTAGAACCACCAATGTGAATGCTCACAAAAAATGCTTTATACTCTATAGTCTATACCAGTGTCTCGCAAACTTTTTACCTCGCGGCACACTAAACAGAACAAATTTTTTTCACGGCACATTCTTCATAAAATTACAAAACCAACCAACAATTTATTAAATTGAGTGTTCTTTATTAAGGAACTGCCGGGTCTGCAGTCACATATAATGATATGTAGATGTAACAAACGTTTATTAACGTTCATAGACTGTAGATTCTCGCCGTTGTTTTCCTTAGTGTCATTTTCACCTTGCATTTTCTCAGATCTTGCCAAAAATTTATCCATTTCAAATTTCATAGGGCTAAATCTCGGTAAAAGCATCAAATTCAACTGTTACTATACTTATAGTTACCCTACTATTGCAACATCTCAACACATGCAATGTAATAATTTCAAAACGGTAATTGGGTCAAATGTATCCTTGCGCTCAGACGCTGTTGTTTTTACATTGTAAAGGTCGACATGACGGTGGCGCCAACGAAAAGACGTTAATTTCTGGCAGTTGTATCGTTTGCCATAACGTTATATAAAAAAATGGATGTCCGATATATTGTATTGTAGGCTGTGGAAAATGTGAGAGGTTCTATATATGACGCCATTTTTACACTTGCTCATCCGGCAAAATTTTTAGGAAGGAAAAAAAAATTAAAATAATAGTAAAATTCTGAAATTCTTTCACGGCACAGCTGGAATCTCTATGCACACTAAAAATGCTTTACACAGTTTCTAGACACTGGTCTATACTGTGGTCTAAATAGTCAAATTATCTAAAGCTCATTGATAAGTCGTTTATATTTTATCAATTGTAATTATGAAACTGTATATTATGTGCTTGATGATGACAGCAGCTATTTATCAGCTTTATGGCTGTTGACCCTAAGACACAAAGTATCTTGGTCAAATTAGATTCCATATTCTATATATAATCTGCAGATGATCTCACCTTCATATTGTATTGAGAATTGGCAGTTTTTTAGATTACTGTGTGTGATCAGCTGGTTTTACATTGACTCATGTTTTAAAGATTAGGAGCAGTTCATTAATTATGTCAACAAAATAGGGGAGGGGTATTTGAAAAAGTTTGACACTTGTTGACAGGGGAAGGGGTCAAGATAAATTTACGTCAAAATTTGAAATTTTCTACAATAAATTTAATAAATCAAAAAATTAATTTCCATAATATTATTTTAGCATAAACACAGCAGTGAAGTGCCGGGTCTACCATGGCGTCCTGCAGGGATCAGTCTTGGGCCCCCTGCTTTTCATTCTGAATATAGCAGATATGAGTCAAATTATCAAGGCTTTTGGCCTGACACCGCACTGTTATGCTGATCTATTCCTCATGTCTGCTCTTGGACAAGGAATGACTGCAGGAGTGTTTCCTGCACTGTATATCAGCGATCACTAAGTGGACCAAGGAAAATAGTCTTGCCCCGAATCCGGCAAAGACAGAATTCTTATGGTTGAGTACTCCCAGAAGAAGGAACCTGATAAGTCACAACTCGTTCATAGTGGGCAATTAATCCATCACCCCTTTGTGAGCCATGTCTTCTGGGAGAACTCCTGGATGAGACTCTGTCCTTTGAAAGGCACATAAACAATCTGATTCGGTGTTGCCAGTAATGAAGAGTCAGGTCGGTTCATTGGTATCTACTTGTGAGTGATGCCATTCAGCTTGTTCGAGCCTCTGTATTGTCAGGGATGGACTATTGCAATAGTGTGTTACTGGATCTAACGGTTAGCAAGTTGAAGCGCTTGCAATCTGTGCTGAGCCTGTCTGCTCAAATGGTTTTTGGCTGCTGCCAGGGTGATCATGTCATGCCACTGCTCATGGACAGGTTCACTGGTTCCATGTTCAGGAGCATGTCATCTACAAGTGCTGCTGGCTAACCTTTCAGGCATTACATGATCTGCACTGCCCCAACTATCTAGTCATATTGGTGTAAAGATCGACAGTGAATGAAAGGAGGTTGTCTCTTCGGTCCAGTCATCAAGTTAAATTGCTTGTTCTTCCTGCGGCCAAGACCTCCAAGTTTCGGGTCCGTCATTTATGAGTGGGAATCTGTTACTATGGAATTCTTTGCCTGACAATGTGACTAACGCAGACTCTGCTGGACTCTTCAAAATGAATCTAAAGACACATTTATTTAGTATAGGTTATGACTTGTGTTAAAGCTGTCTTGGTGTAATTCTTAGCTTTGTCTTACTGCACTGTAGAAGTTGTTGGTAAATAAATAAATAAATAAAATATTTTTAGTTTGTAGGGGAGGAGCTCAAAGCTTTTGACATAATTTCATTAAAGATACTGAAAATTTCACAGTTGTTGACAAAGGAGGGGTTAAAAATTGCCTTAATTTTTTACATAATTAATGGGTGGCCTCTTGTAGGGGTTTCACAGTTTTTGGCATAATTTTAGGAGGTCACTGAAAGTTTGGCAGTTGTTGACAAGGGGTAGAGAGCCAAAAATTGCCAAAAAATTGTTGACATAATTAATGGGCAGCCCCTTAGTTATGTACTATAAGTGATTTTACAGACACCCTGACAAAACAGTGCATGACAAAATGGTGCAGACAAAACGGCCCAGGTAAAACGACATAGACAAAATGGCATAGGTGAAAAGGCGCAATCTTTTGACATTCATCTTTACCCCTACCAGCAAGACCATCAATGGAGATAACACAGTGTTGGAGTTGTGAAATTTGAGCTGGGAGGTTGAGACTGAAATTCAATGAATGACAGAAACTGAATGTACACTATGTACGATTTTTGGGTGGGTTGCAAAGTTAGTTGGGGGTGGGTTCACCCCACAACCCTCCCAGCAACTCGATAGGCTTTATTATGTAAGAGCAACTGCATTCAATTCTAATCAGTGAAATGAGTTTAGTAGCAAATCCATTACCCATACCTGCCACATCACGTGATTGTGCTGAAACACTATAATGACAGGACAAATTAACAGATTCATTCAATATGCCTCTGCTTACCATTAACCCATTTAAAAGGGAGGGAGAGGATGAAGGGCTATCACCTTAATTTATCCTATATCAGTTCTACTTGTCTGTAACTATCATTTGCGTCATTTTGTGTCTGTGCCGTTTTGTATGTAATGTCTGCCCCATTTTGTCTGCACCATTTTGTCTGTGCCAATTTGTTGTGTGCCATTTTGAGTGGTCACAGATTTTGCACATGCATTGATGTATCTTTCTGTTGCATTTCAATAGGTTGCAAGTCAGAGCAATTTCAGTACAATCAGATCGAATGCGTGTGTGTACAAAGGTAATATTCACATGTTATTAGTGATAGGATTATATATTAATAATGATATTATATAATCAGCGCGCCAGGCTACAGTCAATCCTCAATGCTGCAGCTCAGTTGATCTTCAGGGTGCGTTGGCATGACCACGTGACCTCTTTACTTCGGGACAAACTGCATTGGCTACGCGTACCAGAGCGTATCGTGTTCAAGCACTGTTTGTTGATGTTGTGGGTTCTACACGATCCATTCTGCCCGGAATACCTTGCAACGCTCATTCGGAGGCCGGTGTGTAGCGATCGACGGCTCCACCTTCGTTCCAGTAGGTGAATTCAATTGTACGTTCCACCTCCGTCGAAGACTGTCAAGTTCAGAGAACGTTCATTCTCGCACAGAAATCCCCTCCTTTGGAATTTGTTGCCAGATAGCGTGTCGTTCATCACTTCCTTTGGAGAGTTCACGAGCAAACTAAAGATATATTTATTCAACATCTCATTCCCACATTTCTTGTAAAGCACCCTTGATTTTGGCCCTTGCTATGTTACAGCACTATATAAATTGCCATGAACTATAACAATAACAATATTATGATTATGGGATTATATAATTATTATAAAAATCTTTTGAAAGTTTATCACACATTATATATCTGCTGCAAGAATGACTGATTGAAAAAACAGAAATCAAAATGGAAATATTCAAAATGAAAACATCAACACCCTAAAATGATCCAGCAAAAGCATTATGTCCATTGCCATACATACTTTTGCTGAATCATAAAAGGCTCCTACAATATTTTCACTCACATTGCCCATGGGGTATGCAATTTTTTACAAACAAAAGCACTGGGTGCAGGCAATGCAGAGGTGTTGGCAATCTGGATCAAATTCTACAGAATCTGTGTCAACAGACTGCAGCTCTTTCCACTGCAACTCCTCATGCGATCAATCAGTGAATTCCTCGCGGAGGAAATCACTGATCGCATCGAGTTCTCTATTGCCGAAGTGGACATCCGCCTGTCAATGGAGGTGCGCCTGCTCAGGGTGCTCTTCGATGAAACACTGTCGTTCATTGGTCACGTTGATAACGTCACCTGGGCGTGCTTCCGTCAACTTTAAATGATCCGAGAGGTTCATTGGTGCATTTCAAATGCGGCTACGATACAACTGGTTTGAGCCATTGTTTATCATGAGTCAACTATTGCAATGGGATTTTGCTGGGTCTTACTGATCGTCAGCTTGCTTACCTCAGGTTGATCCTCAACATTTCAGCCCGGCTGATATTTAGGGCTTGGTGGCACGACCACGTGACCTCGCTTCTCATGGACATATTACACTGGCTATGGATCCCAGAGCGCATTGTATTCAAGCACTGTTGGCTGACGTTCGGGCGCTACACGATTCTTTCTGCCTGGAATACCTAGCGACGCTTGTGTGGAAGTCGGAGATGAGTGATTGACGGCTTTATCTGCGATCCAGTTGTCAATTTCATCTGTATATTATATGCCACCTCTGTCGAAGACTTAAATTCGGAGAACGTCCATTCTCATGCAGAAACCCTCCTTTGGAATTCCCTACCGGTCACAGTGTTGGCTGTCACCTTCTTTGGGGAGTTCGCAAGCAAGTTAAAGACATACCTATTTAACATCTCGTTTTCAAGTTCTGTGTAAAGTGCCCTTGACTGTGGCCGCGCTATCTTACGGCACTATATAAATTGTCATGAACAATAGCAATAACATACCTATCCACCCATTTTCTTTCCCCTACTTTTTTCCCAATTACCCCTACTCGAGGTGCTGATTGGTAAGATGCACAAAAGAAGGCTCTGTTGTATTGCCTGATGCTGCAGTTTCATGCATGGCTGATTCTCTTTAGTGGAATCAAGCCCCAACATATCTTTGGGTGAAGGCAGATTGGTTGCAATAGGTTGTCTGTTCACCTTTAACAGAACTAACTTGATTTGTTTATTTAAAACCTTTATGCAAAGTTCCCATTTAAAAGGTAGAATACACAGATTTGGGCCTTTGTTCTCAGAGAGCGCCACAAAGATATTCAGTTGTATCAAATTACGTTGGTTGCTGCAGCTGTCAAGAATGTTTGTAGCTGTCCATAACCTTGTACCAGCATGACCTAGTGATGTAGCGTGGGTTGACGCTGCCCAGGGCGAAAGAGCCGTGTGAGGAGCAAAAGAAAAGGTCATTGGAACTGGTGTTTCTCCTGCGTACCTTTGCTTTGGCAATGCTATGGGAGGAGGAGGCTATTTCTCTTTCTTCCTCTTAGAATTTGAATATAACTAAAAAATTTAGTTAAACTTTTAGTTAGTAACTAATTAGTTAACAAGTTGCCAATCATTGGTCAGCACACACAAAGAGGTTTCATTGAGTGCTGCTGTTCAATATGAATCAAAGAGTGGCAGTCAAGGTTTTACAAAATGCAATTGTCAGGATACAAAATATGTCAAACAAAATATGTCAAGGTTTTACAAAATGCAATTGTCAAGATACAAAATATGTCAAACAATCAAAACAAGATCATTGCCACTTTTTAACACTTGGCACATAGTTTTATTATGGTTTCAAAATTAATTATTAAGTAAAATTGCCCAAAAGTTAGTCAGGTGGAAAATGGTTTCCCAAGAAAAATTTCATGTGCACACGGACCCTCAAGAATAAGAGGGAACATTGCTATCAGCCCTGGTGTGCTGGCCAATGATGAATGACCAACGTATTCGGCTGAGAGCCAGCACGCGGCTCCTACTACATGTCCTCCTCCGTTAAAGACCACAAAATTCGGGGAGAGATCCGTGGCACGAGGCAACCCTCTGTTGTGGAACGTGCTACCGGACTCGACTCGGCGACTGCAGTCACCTCCTTCGAGTTGTTTGCCATCAAACTTAAAATGCACCTCTTTAAGAAATCGTACAATTGCTCTATGTAAAGCGCTCTTGACTTTGACTCCAGCTATGTTACCGCGCTATATAATTCATCTTGTAGAATAGAATTCAGGCAATGTTGACATTGCCTGATTTCACACTTTGCCTGTAGCACACACACACACACACACACACACACACTCACACACACATGTATTAGGGTGGTCCTCAAAGGTGCACCTTATTTAAAAAGTAGAGTTTGTTGAAACTGTTCTTATTCTATTTAAAAACATTGCTAGTTTGGCTTTCGTGGAGCCTTATTAACAACTGTCACGCTTAAATTGAAAATGACAAACATACCAATATTTGGTTGCCACACTAATAACTACTAAAGGCGCTGCGCTTCGCAGATGATCAGGCCATGCTAGCAAGCAATCAAAAAGGGCTTCAGGAAGTAATGGATAAACTGATACAAGTGTCAGAAAAGTATGGAATGAGAATCAATACAAAAAAGACTAAAGTTATGGTAATAAGTAAAAAAGAAGGAATGAGAGTGGAAATAAAGGTTTATGGACAGATCATAGAGCAAGTGAAGGAATTTAGCTATCTAGGAAGTCTGATAACAACCGATGCCAGATGCAATAAAGAGATAAGAAGACGTATAGCAATAGCAAAAGAAGCTTTTTACAAGAGAAAGGAGCTGATGCAAAGTAAACTAAAACTAAACCTAAAAAAGAGATTGGTAAAAACATTGATATGGAGTGTGGCGTTGTATGGGGCGGAGACGTGGACAATGAGAAAGGAAGATATAAAACGATTAGAGGCTTTTGAAATGTGGATTTGGAGGAAAATGCTAAAAGTAAAATACACAGAGCATAAGACAAACGAGGAAGGAGATAGAAGAAGAAAGAAGCCTGATAGATACAATCCGGAAAAGGCAGAGAAATTGGATGGGACATGTCCTCCGGCATGACTCTTTACTAAGAACAATAATCGAAGGAAAAATGGAGGGAAAGAGAGTGAGAGGTAGACCAAGAAAGTTGATGTTGGAGTGGATGATGAATAAAGGATATCAGGAACTCAAAGAAGAAGCAAGCAATCGATCGGAGTGGAATAACTGGATACCTGGACCTGTCGAGAGACTGAAACACTGATGATGACTAATAACAGTTCAACTAATTAGTACCAAAAAGGCATTTACACAAAAACTGTTGAACTTTATGTCGTTGTAATTAAGACAACTGCAAAGTAATTATAATAATCAATGAGTTCTGTGAAGTGTCACTGGCATATGAATTGATGTCATTGACTAGATGCTGGCTCTTCTGTGTGTTGGGAAACTGCTTGCGATGCCACTCAACAACTTGCAGCAGGTATTGGCATTGTTGTTGATCCTTCATCAAGATTTGGTTGTAGTCCTGTATTAGTGCTACACCACACTCTGCAAAGTCATTGTCAGTGGCAATTCTGCACATGATTTGCTGTGAAGACTTGTATGATGGATTGTCCTCCCAGTTATCAGGATCCTTTTCTAGAAAGTCGATCCTGATGCTGAAAGCCGCAAACATTTGCAGTGAGGCTGAAGTAACAAAATCTGCTATAGTCTTAGCAGCAATGACTTTTTGCTACTACAGTAGATCCACTTGTGCCTGTGAATGAGGATTGTCTCCATGTTCCTGTTTGAGAGCAGCTATGATCAAATGCTTGACGTTAGGTTCAACACTGGGGTGTGGTCCAGAGCTGCTGTCAGTTCTGGTGTAGCCATGCTTTTTGTAAGACAAGACCATTTTGTGGCTGATGAACCTGTGGTTGCAAAGCTGTCATGATGATTGGCACCATCACTACTGTCTGATGACAAAACAAATTCAACAACCTCCTCACTAGCTGTTTGCTTGTCTTTCTCACACTGCTGTCTATTAGTGAACAAGTGGTGATGTTGGAAGATCTGATGTTTTTTAGCTGATAGGACCTTGTCAATGACAACCATGTAGCCCCACTGACCTGGCTCTCATTGTGCTCAGGAATTTGCAGTCTTCAGGAATTTTCAGGATTTTTCAAGAATTTTCAGGAATCAACATGCACAATGTCAAAGAAATCATACAGACTGCTCCTCCTCTTTCTTTACTTGAGGTTCAGATCTTCAGCTCTTTCCTTTAAGGACTGATCTATTTTGCTCAACTTTTCTCTCGAGTTTTGCAATGATGTTTTGCTCATCTGCAGTGGGAATGAGTGCTTTCTCCCAGAGGCATAATGTCTCATGAACAGCAGCTGTTACAGCACTACTCATATCTAATTTCTCAGTTCGATGTAGCTTGAAGTATTGCTGAAGAACCTCATCCCAAGCTGGCAGAGGGGTTACTGACAGTTGTGCAATGGGAAAGCCTAGCTATCAGCCACACATAGTCCTGTTGCCTGGTCGATCTTGCAGTACTGGTACATACCATCAGTAATGTTCTGCAGTAACTGCTGCACTACTATATTTATTTTTTCAATATTAACTAAATATTAACTATTAACTTTGGTTCAATCAATATGCTTTGCAGATGATCAAGTGATGCTAACAGGGAGTAAAAGCGAACTACAAAGAATAATGGACAAACTAAATACAACATTAAAAGAATATGGCATGAAAATAAACATGCTAAAAACAAACATCACGGTAATAACAAAGAGCAAAAATCCACCTAGATTCACCATAACGGTTGATGGAAGAGAACTGGAACAAGTGACACAATTCTGTTACCTTGGGAGCCTAATAACAGAAGATTCCAGATGCCAGGAGGAGATAAAGAGAAGAATAGCGATGGGAAAACAAGCGTTTTTGGACAGAGGAGAACTGGTAAGAGGAGGGCTAAATAGAGAACTAAAGAAGAGACTGATAAAAACGTTGATATGGAGTGTCACTTTATATGCCTCAGAAACCTGGACTCTCCAAAAGAAGGACATATAAAAGCTGGAAGCATTTGAGATGTGAATATGGAGAAGGATGGAAAATATCAAATGGATGGAAAAGAAAACAAATGAAGTACTACAGATGGTGGATGAACAAAGATTGTTAACCCCTTTAGCGTGTAATAAAATTTTCCAAGACGTTACCAATTTGGGTAATTAATTTTGGGGGAAAGCGTTCATTTGAACTGTGAACATGTACTTTTTAAACTTACTATATTTCAGTCTATATAGAAGCTACAAGGATGTGGTTTGCATCATTGTTTAGCATTTTTATTGTACTTACCATCCATCCGTGCCAAAAAAGAAAATTTGGGGGTTTGGCCCACTCTACAGGCCAAAATATGACCCCCTCCCAAAAATTTTCTTTTAAGGTAAATAAAAGAAATTTTTCAGTGGTGACCCCCCTAGGTTCAGCAGTACAGTTGTAGGTGGGTGTCTTTGGAACAGATCAGTTCAAAAATTATGTAGATCGGTCCCAATTTATGGGAGTTTCTAACCCAAACACCCATTGCACGGAGAGATGAAAGTTTTTGCAAGAAGCTTGAAATCTGAAACACAAAACATAACATAGTCATAAACAATGACATAAATTTACATAAATACATACATACAGACATACATAAATACATACAGACATACATACATACATAATATTACATATGTATATACAAAAACAAATGAAAATTAGACTATCAAGCAATGCAATTGTGTCGTGCTTCCTTTTCAACATTTGGTCGCCCTGAAAAGGGCCGTTTGGGTGATGCAGTCCGTTGATACAATACCTATGGTGCTAGTAATTCAGCTTGGTGTGATATATGCGAAAGCACGGTGTGATGCACAGAGGCACCTCGCAATCTGGACAATAATAACGAGTATCCTTCCTCAATGTCTTCCCTTTATCATCTTTGTCTGAAAATAAGCAAAAATAAGCATAAGTAAGTGAGGTTATTGCTAAAAGTAGGTAAAATAGACCAGACTGAAGCCGCCATTCCCTTCGTATAACATGGGTGGCCCTGAAAAGGGCCGTTTAGTGTCGGAGTACGAGGCTCGGTCAGTAGTTCGTCCGGGTGATAGAGCTCGAAGCAGAGGATTTGGCACAAAGGCACAGCACAATCCTCACACCAAGTTCTGGTCTCTTTCCTTATGGGTTTCCCATCCCTCCCCCTTGTGAGAGCAGCACACCCTGCAGCGCCTAGTTGGTGCCCCTGGGCCCTGTGGATGGGATGTATCGGCAGAAGTGCCGCGACGTGAGCCGAAGTGGATTGCCGGGGTCCAAAGACGGCCTGCCCCTCTGTGGTATATTGCCTGGCTTATGATGAGCTGCCAGGAGATTATCTAGGAGTGTTTCTCTGAACTGCAGATGGGTCATTCTTGGATTTGTTGTGTCCTTCCTATAAAGTATATAGGAATTGAGGACAGCCTGGTTCAAAAAGTGGCAAAATGCCTTTTGTACCAGACTTTATGTCTTTTTCTTTCAGTGGGGTAGGCCACAAGCATTTGGTCAGCTGCATCAACCCCTCCCATATGCCTATTGTAATCCACAACAACAGAAGGCTTTTGCATATTGCCCGTCCTAGTGGAAACTGTTGTCATGGAGGCATTGTGACAACTTGACAACATGCTGACCTCACGCTTGTCCTTCCATTTCATGGCCAAAAGGTTGGAAGAAAATCGGGCAATTGTTTCACCACGCTTCAATTTCTTTTTCAGATCTGCTGGCATATTCTTCCTATTTAGCCGCACTGTACCCACAGCATCGGTATCGTTTTCCCGGCTGTCGGTACAGTGCCGGGAAGAATACCAGTTATCCATATAAATAGTATACCCCTTGCCAAGCAGATCTCTAGCTAGGTAAGAACAATTTTTGAAGACACAAGGCCATCCGCAGAATCATCCAGCTGCATTTCAGTTCCAGTGTGAATGATTTAATGCCAAATGTAACCGCTCACACTTTCACATAGTTCATAACTTTTCAGCCCAAATCGAGATCTTTTCATGGTAATGTATTGTTTCATGGCAAGCCTGCCTTTCCAAAGCATCAAAGATTCATCAATAGAAATTTGCTGTTGAGGAATATATACTGTGGAGAACCGACTTACCAGGGAATCAAAAACTGGCTTGATTTTTTGCCAGGATCTCGCAACTTTGTTTTCAGTAAATGGCACTGATGTATTGTCAACAAAGTGCAAACATCGTTGCAACAGTATGAAACGATCATAAGACATAAGCTGTCTAATGTAGGGCGTTTCATACAGGGCTTTTGTTGTCCAATACATCTTCAATTCTGCCTTGTGAACTATGCCCTGGTAGATAATCAAAGACAGGAAAACTAGCAGCTCATCCATACCCACGTTCTCCCATTTGAGCAACCTTGAGTGCCTGGCCAAGGTTACTTGCTGGAATTGTGCTGCCCTCCTGTTAGTTTCCAACAGCATTACCCCAAGTATTTCCGTGGTAAAAAATAACTTGAAGTAAACCATGGGGGATTTGGTGGGAGGAATGTCGACCTTCATACCTGACTCCCCAGTGAACGCCACGCGGGTTGGTTCCACCGATGCTCTATTGTCCCATTGGAACTCCTGCCTCACCTCGTACCCCTCCGTCTCGTCGCTGTCCCCGGAACTTTCGTCTTCCGAGGACCGCTCGTCACCGCTCCACATAACATCATCGTCGGTGTCTTCGAATCGGTGAGATCATCATCCGATTCCATGACCATCTCCAAAGCTTCAGCCGCCGCTAATCTCTTTCTCGACTCCATCTTTTCAACAACAACGAACCCCCCCCCCCTCTTCCGGCCTCAACTACGATTTTATTTTTAGGAATAGACTGGCTCCCGGCGCGCCATTGAACGCAGAATATGTCAATAAACGCCTAGATCGCCTTTGACGTGCTCAGCTCGGGGCAAACATATAGATACAGGTCTGTGAAGTTCATGACGAGCTGGCCTCGGGGCAAACATATAAGGCGGCGCCATCTTGGACGTGCTGGGCTCGGGGCAAACGCTAAAGAGGTTAATCATCACCATCAAAAAAAGACAGAGGAACTGGATTGGACACGTACTAAAAGGAGAATCATTATTCAGAACAGTAATTGAGGTAAGTATATCAGGAAGAATGACAAAAGGGAGACCAAGGAAGATGCTACTGGACTGGATGATGAAAACAGATTCACAGCATCACAAGACCTATGCAGAAATCAAAGAAAAAGCAAGACGCAGAGAAGAATGGAAACAATGGAGCCTTGAACCTGTCCCAGGACAGAGAACATGATGATGATGAACTTTGGTCCTGAGGCCTCTGCCTACTGACAGGTGTCTGCAACTAAAATCCAGTCGAGACGTCAAACTGGTAATTCCTCCTCCATCTCGGGCGGCAAAATTTGACAAGAGATCAGTCATGCATGGAAATCCTATTCTCTGGAATGCAGTACCTGGCCACGTGACAAGAGAGTCAAATCTCAATCTGTTCACAAGGAAACTTAGTGTACTTTTATGAGATGTAAAGGGATGATATGAGAGGGATATCGTATAAAGTGTAAAGCGCTCTTGACTTGGCACTTCTTCCCTGTTTCTGCACTATATAATTGACTTCTTCTTCTTCTTCTTCTTCTTCTTCTTCTTCTTCTTCTTCTTCTTCTTCTTCTTCTTCTTCAGGTGTTGTGCATTTCTATTTCTACATTGACGACTATGGACTTCCATTTCTATCTATTGTGTGTTACTTGTATGAGTTCTAATTCTGTAGTTACCCCTTTACATCAGTCAGTAAACTATTGATATACGCCATTCTTTGTCTTCCTCTTGAACTTTTGCCTTTGACTTTTCTAGTAGTTACCAGGTTTTCTATACCTTTCTTCCTCATTATATGCCCAAAAATTGAAGTTGTCTTTTATGTATTGTAGATAACAATTTTCTTTGTGTGTCTGCCATTTCGAGTACTAATTCTTTCGTTTTTTTCAGTCCAAGATATTTTCAACATTTTTCTTAAGAACCACGTTTCTGCGATTGGTCCTGTCAGTTCTGCCCTTCTCTCCATGTTTTTTCAAGTATGGCGGACCAGTCATGTGCCTGTAGACTGGAAGGATGGAATAATCAATACCCTTTGCAAGGGAAAAGGCTTAAGAACTGAATTTAGCAATTATCAGCCAATAACCTTGCTATCAGTGCCAGGCAAGGTTTTCACACATGTTCTACTAGGACGCATCCAACCTCTGCTCCTCAGAACTTGGCGATCGCAACAATCAGGCTTCACTGCCGGACGTTCGACAGTAGATGCCATCCTCGCTTTAAGACTCTTGTCTGAATTGCATCGTGAGTTCGACCGCCCTCTAAACATAGTCTATCTGGACATCAAAGCGGCATTTGACTCATTCAACCATCAATCAATCAATCAATTTCCATGGCACCACTATCATAATGCCCAGGGCATCAGCCGATGGTGCACCAAATCCAAATAGAATTAGAGCCAGTTCAATCCAGAAGATCAGTCAGAACAGCGAGGGGAGCAATCTAAGGGGGATAAACCAAGTCAAACAGGTATGTTTTAAGATCAGATCTGAAATAAATTGTCAGCCATGCGAAGTGATATTGGTAATGAATTCCAAAGCTTAGGACCACACCCTGAGAAACAACTAGCGCCAATTACTGTGCAGGAATAAGGAACAACAAATGAAATTCTTGCCGAATACCTAGTGGATTGAGTAGTAGGTCGAGGGATAAGTCTAGTCTTAAGGTAATAGGATTCATTATATAGCATGGTTTTAAATACTAAAAGACAAATTTTATAATTAATTATGTATTTGATAGGAAGCCAATGTAGGGACTGTCTAGCTGGAGTAATAAGTGAAGTGCTATGGAAGGCACTACGTTCTAAGGGCATGCCAGACATTCTCTTACAGCTGATCATCGACCTACACATGAACACAAAGGCTCAAGTTCGTGTCGGTCATGATGCCACTGCCGAGTTCAAGACATCATCCGGTATGCAACAAGGCTGTGTGCTTGCCCCAGCTCTTTTCTGTGTAGCTATCGATTGGATTCTGGAACACATGTCATCATGCCATGGAGTTACTATTGGCTCTCACACTACATGGTGTAAAAGTAAAAAGTGGACAGATGTTTGACATTTAATATCTCAGCCGTGTGTGTAGTGATTTCAATATAATTTATAGGCCTTATACTGGGGAATGCGTCTGATGTAATTTCCAAATTTCATGCTGATATCTTTAGTGTTTGCTGAAATATGGCCAAAAACTAGACACAATTTTAAAAATTGACAGCGGAATATAACGGCATTATAAAGTGATAAAAAATTATTTTGTTTATTTTTTGGCCCTAAAAGGGCCATTTTAAAGGTTTTTAAAGATGATTTGTTGCGGGAGCAGGTGCTCAAAATGCCCATCCTTAGCCTTCACACATGCTGACAAGCGCTTCTTTACTGACATTATCGACTTCTTGATCTGGTTCTCAGGCAAAATGTCCCAGATATTCTTCAGCACGGTCTTCAACTCCATGATGTTCTGTGGCTTTGGCTGATACTTTTGATATCTGTCAAGCATGATTCCCCAGATGTGGAAGTCAAGTGGATTGATATCTGGGGAGTTGGGTGGCCAGTCATCTTTCTTGATGAAATCTGGACAATTTTGCTCCAGAAAATTTTGAGTCCTGAGATCAGAGTGGGCAGTCTTGCTGGAATATAAAATCTTCTCCTAGCAAATCATGACAGTCCTGCAGGAGATCTGGTAGCAGCTGAGTTACATAGCACTCGGCGTTCACTTTGGATTTGTCTGGTACAGGCGACCCTTGCCCTGATGGCACACTCCAGCAGACACCATGACATGTCTGGAAAACTTTGCCCGCTTCTTGACAAGTTGTTCTGATGGCAAATCTCTTTTCCTTCCCACGCGCTACACTCGCTTGCCTTGACTGTTGACTGGTGGATCAAGGTTGAAGGCCGTTTCGTCAGTGAAAAAGACCTTCTAAAGTAGCATCAAACATCTGCAGCGAGACAAACGCTTGTTCCTGGCTGCAATGTTGTCAATTTTAAAATTTGTGTCTCTTTAGTTTTTGGCCATATTTCAGCAAAAACTAAAGAGCATGAAATTTGGCAATTACATCAGAAACATTCCCATTAATAAGGTGTATAAATTTGATTGAAATCACTACACACGTGCACGGCAGAGATATTAAATGTTAAACATCGGTCCACTTTTTACTTTTACACACTGTATATCGGACTTAGCGTATGCTGACGACACTACTCTATTTTATGCTCCAGATGGTCAGGTCGCCAAGATTTTATCTGACTTCAGTACAGCCGCTGCTCCCTTGGGTGTGAAAGCTTCCTGGAAGAAGACCCACCTTCAAAACCTGGGGTCTGGCTGTAAACCCGCTTCAATATACATGGACGGGGAGGCAGTGGAATCAACTGAAAGCTTTCTATACCTAGGGAGTCTCCAGTCATCTGATGGGCACTGCAAAGAGCAAAGAGGATTTACAATGCCGTATTGGTCAAGCACCATCAGCCATGTTTTCAATGAACAAGATTTGGAAGGACAGTAGATTGTCTCTCGATCTCAAGAGTCGCATGTATACCATGCACTCATTCTGTCCATCCTTCTTTATGCAGTGGAAACATGGACCTTACTTGCTGAAGACCTGAGAGCACTGGAAGCTTTCCACACAAGGAGCCTGCAGATAATTGTGGTAATACGCTGGTATGATTTTATCACAAACAACGAAGTCCTCAAGCGTGCAGCACTACCCCAGTTAACTGAAATGTTGTCCAAGTGTCGTCTTGCTCTATTTGGCCATGTAGCTTGTCTCAAAGAAGATGTGCCTGCACACCAAATTCTACGGCATCAGGTTGATCTGACATCTGGACGTCGCCCTGATTCCTCCCGGAAGCATTCTCTGGGGCGTTTTAGAAAGAGATGAATTGATCAGTTCCGACAGGACAACAACATCCCTCCCACCTCCCTCTGGGGACGTGCCATTCTTAGAGGACATAGTATCGAGGCAACGCATCGGCCCACCACTGGCTATGCAAACTAACGTTTCTGCACCATATAACATGACTGGCCAAACATAGCATTCCAGAACCCTAATCTTTGTTTTCATTGTTAAATGTCTGTTTGTTAGTATGTGTTTTAAATTCCCAAAGACTGCTTTAGCCATTCCTATTTTTGCTTTTATGTCTGATTCACTTTTCGCATCACTGGTGATTGGTGAACCAGCTTCCCAGATATTTGAATGTCGTGACTTGTTTAATTTTCTCTCTGTCTATGTTGATTTCGCATTTGGGAATGTCTTTCTTCTTGGATATCACTAGCAGAATGTTTTATAATAATAATCATCTTTATTTGTGACAAGCACGGCATCAAAAAGAATAGTACACAAACAAGGAAAAACACAATTCAACTGAACAAAAACCAAATAAAATCAAACTAATAATAAAGTAATAAACTAAGCACAAACTTTACACAGTACAGCCATTAGCACTGCCCATCCAGCCAGCCTCTGCCCTCAGACAAATTCTAGCAATGCACTCAGCAAAATACAGTGGCTTCTTCGCATATTTATTGACAAAGGATGCTTGTCGCTTTTTTACAGCAACATGTATACTTTCCAAACCCATTAAAACTCTGATATAATCAACATTATCTGCCTCACTTGTTTTAAAAATTTTACACACAGCTACTTGAATCAATCTGTCAAGAGCATTAAGAGTACTTTTGTTTGGACATGTGGCTTCCATGTCATACAATACAATAGGTAGACAGTAGCTCTTTACCAGGTTAACGCATATTAATTCAGACGCGACAGCTCTGCAACGACTATACAAACAGTTAAACGTATGAAAAAATTTTAATTTAACTTCCGAAATAGATAATCTGAAGTGCCTGCCTTTTTCAGTGTCACTCCAAGATACCTAATTTCCTCCACATATGGCAAGGCAACACCATCCAGGACCAATGCAGCACATGCGATATTACAACGTGTCCCAATCCTCATGACCATAGACTTCTTCACATTAAATTTCAAATCCAAATCCACAAAGTCATTGGTGCAAATATCAAGCATGTGCTGCATGCCAGATATAGAGTGTGACATCAATAAGATATCATCTGCATACAATAAACATCCAAGAAACAGATCATTGATATAGCAGCCATATCCAGAATTTTGCAACTTTAAAATCACATCACATTTATTTGTGTTTATTCTTAAACCTTTCTTCTCACTTTCTCTATTTACTTGATTTACCAGTTCCTGCAATTTTTGCTGTGAATCTGCTATCAGCGCGGCATCATCTGCAAATCTTAGGCTATTGATGTTCTGACTCCTAATTTCTTTTTGTTTTCCATGATTTCTTCTCCATATGCATTGAAAAATTCTGGAGATAATCCACAACCCTGTCTGGTACCTTTTAATATTTGAATCTATTTTCCAGTTGTTCCATTTATTCGAGGTGTTGTTTTCTGGTTCCAATATATTTCTGTAAATGTTCTTAAATATTTTCCATCTATCCCTGCTTCTTTCAGATACTCAAAAAGTTCGTTATGCCGGACATTATCGAAAGCCTTTTCATAATCTATGAAACGTATGTACAAGTCTTCTGCATCTCAAAACATCTTTCACTTAGCATTCTTAAAATGTATGTTGCATTTCTACAACCACAGTCCTCTTTAAATACAAATTGTTCTTCAGATGCCTTGTGTCTCATTATATTTTTTGTTTTCCTTAGCAGTATTTTCAGAAGTAATTTTTTTTCAAATGGCTAATTAGGTTAATTGTTCTGAATTATTGTTCTGAATGTTCTGTAGAATTTTGTTTATTTGGTATAGGAATGATGATTGACCTACCCATATCTTCAGGAATTGTTCCGTTGTTATTATAGATTAGGTTTAGCAGTTTAGTTGTCTTTGAGATTCCAATGTCTCCTGCCTTTGTATCATTTCAATAAGTGATGCCATCTGGTCCAGCAGCTTTGTTCTTTTTCATGCCTTCATTACTGATGATACTTCTTCTAAGATTTTAGGTCCTTCTGCATTTCTGTTTACTTACTTTTGTCTTACTAACTAAAAATTAGTTTAAACTTCAATGGCGTCTGTTATGTTTTTCATTGTACAATAATTCATAGAATATTTCATAGAATGGTATATACTAGAAATTTCATTAACCAACAGACAAGTAAGTAAGTAACAAAATTTATTTCTTCACATCACCCTTCATTTTTGGCTTGCATTGTTAAATATAGGGGTCATGTGACAGTACTAAATATTTTAAAATTCAATTGGAATTTTTTCCAATTTGTTTCCATCCGAAATGGAACAAGAAAAATGCATAAGCACTTTGAAAAAGTTTAACTCTGCATATGAGGACCACCCTAATATGTATGTATGTATATATATATATATTATATATATATATTTATCCATATATATGGATATATATATATCCATCCACAATCCATATATATATATATATGTATATATATATATATATATATATATATATATGGATTGTGTGTGCTACTCTCGTTCCGGTCGGCAGCATTGAAACTTCGAAGTGTTATTATCTTGTTTTTCGAGATCCTCTGCAGGTCTTCCTCTCTCATTCTCGGCAAGACGATTCGTTGTGGTCCGGAGCGTTTGGTTTTATCGTTTTGGACGGCCTTTTGTTTTGGTTTCGTTCGATTTTAGCGTTTTTCTGGCTGTCGTTTAGGTATGTTTGATTCGTTTCCCCTTGTTTGCTTCCACCATTTTGTTTTTGGCACCCCGCACCATTAGGCCCTAATAGCACTTTAGCCACCAGTCAATTAATAATGCACTTGTTCACACTCAAATGAGCACAGACCTGTCCCAACTGTCTCAGAAGGGTACGGGGCTCTGCAGCGTCTGCAGGTCTGTCAGGCGCCTTCACCTTAAGGATGGGAGGGCCCACCTGCATGGACCCCACTCCAACCCCTGCCCAGGGTCTAACCAATCCCCTATGGGCAATCAATCACTAGGCGCTGTTGTGAATCCTCCTTTAACAGCTACCCAGCAGAACTCGCCGGCAGCGGTCAACACGTCAACAACAGCAGAAGCGCCAAACAGCAATGTCCAGGCATGCAATAATGCAACCCCTTTCTTCCATCCAGATGAACGGGGCCCGATAACTAAGCATATTCCTAAAGCAGCTAGACCTGCTGTTGGGCAACTGCTAGTTAACATCATAAGCAAGATTATTGAGGCCCCTTCTGTCGTCACAAATTGGGGGGAGTTGCTATATTTTGCCCCCGGAGTCCTGAAGCAACCGACCAGAGAAGGCAAAAACATAATTTGTCAACCCTCTTCAAAAGAAGAGTGCAAGAATTCTCGGAGTCGCTCTCTTCCAGTCTAAACTCTCCACCTCACAATAGTCATGGTCCAAATACAAGACCGACCAAGAAAAGAGACAAAAGCAAGCTGCTAGCAGCTGCTGTGTCATCAAAGTTGGAGGATGGGAACATAAGAGCAGCGGTGCGGATACTAATGTCCGATGAGGAACCAGTAATTCCGGATCCCCAGTCGCTTCGGGAGATTATGCTGAAACACCCAACTCCTCCAAAGGACAGGGTACCCGCACCCTCACAAATATCATGCCCCCCACTCCAGGTGACCAAAGACGAGGTTAGAGAGCGAATCCGCTCTTTTCCCACTGGCTCCTCCGGGGGCCCGGATGGTCTGAGGCCACAACTGGTGGCTGAGCTAGTGGCATGTCCAGAGGTGGGGAGTAGACTGGTAACTGCCTTCACAGGGTTGACAAATCTTCTTTTAAAAGGCACATGCCCCGATCAGGTTCGCCCCATCCTTTTTGGCGGTACCCTGATGGCCCTGCAAAAGAAATCTGGGGGCCTGCATCCAATTGCCATCGGCTACTTCTGGCGTCGGCTTGCCTCCAAATGTGCCTCCAATTTCGCCCTCCCTAGGGTGTCAAAACATCTTGCACCCCTTCAGGTGGGTGTGGGATGCCTCGGAGGATGCGAGGCCGCAGTACATTCGGCCAGACGCTTTATCCTGAACATGCCGGAGGATCAAGTCGTCGTGAAGCTAGAATTCACGAACGCTTTCAACAGCATGTTCAGAGATAGCATGCTGGCCGAACTAGAAAATATCCTACCCGAGATATCGGCTTACTGCGACCTCTCATATGGCAAGCCCAGCTCCCTCCAATTTGGCAACTGCTCGGTACTTTCGCAGCTGGGTCCACAACAGGGGGCCCCTGGGCCCGCTCTTATTCTGTCTTCCTCTCCAACCCATACTGAAAAGCCTAGCTTCAACACTCACTCTAGGCTACCTTGATGATCTGACCCTGGGCGGCCCAACCATCGACGTCGCAGCGGACTTGGCAGCAATAGAAAAGGGATGCAAAAATCTAGGATTATCCCTTAATTACGAGAAATGTGAAGTCATTTGCAAGGGTCCAAAGACAGACACCAACACAGCTATGGACCGATTCTCGCAGACCAGCCAAGAGGATGCCATTTTGCTAGGCGCTTCCTTAAGCACGTCCACCGCTTTTGAAAATGTGATGTCTTGTCGCATTGTGGAGTTGCAGACGGCACTGAGTTGTCTGCCATTAATTCCAAGGCAGGACGCCATTTTTCTTCTCAGGAGCTCTTTGAGCCATTCTAAACTCCTGTACTTATTGCGCTGCACCCCTTGTGCTGGTCACCCGCTGCTAGAACGTTTCGACGCCATCATGCGTGAAGGCCTTAGTAACATCCTAAATATCAAATTTTCTGACAGTCAGTGGCTTCAGGCGACGCTCCCAATCAGGGACGGGGGTCTGGGGATCCGTCGGGTGTCCATGCTTGCACCTTCTGCCTTTCTGGCTTCAGCTGCAGGCACCCGACCCCTCCAGTCCTCCATGCTTGTGAGGGCATGCCCTAACATCGGCTCTCATGAATCACAAATCATGGACCAGTGGTGTTTCACGAGCCAGCTTCCAGGCCCAATGTCCGGTCAACTTGACAAGCAGACCACCTGGGACCGTCCGCTCATCCGAAAGGACAGTGACGCCCTGTCCCAAGCCCACCCAGGACTTTATCATCAAGCCCGACTCAAAGCCGTCTCGGCATGCCACACCAGCGATTGGCTTCACGCGCTGCCCATCTCCTCTTGTGGCTTGCGAATGGATGACGAAACCATCAGAGTCGTCATCGGCCTTCGCCTGGGCGCCAACATATGCGAGAAGCGTCTCTGCCCCTGTGGTGCCCAAGTGCTGGAAGACGGCTCGCATGGGCTATCCTGCTTCCTGGGCCCAGGTCATACCACTCGCCATGCCATGCTGAACGATCTGGTACAGCGGGCTCTGGTTAGAGCGGGGGTCCCTTCCATCAAGGAACCGCCTGGTCTTAGCAGATCCGACGGAAGAAGACCAGACGGTATGGTATGACCCTGATCCCGTGGCAAGCCGGACATAGCCTGGCATGGGATGCAACTGTGGCAGACACAGTTGCCGCCACCTACTTACCATCCACTTCTCAAGCAGCAGGAGCCGCCGCTGAAGCCGCTGCTGTAAGAAAAACAGCAAAATATCAAAGCCTGACCCCCATGCACACATTCCTGCCAATCGCACTTGAGACGCTTGGCCCCATAAATCAAGACGCCCTTTGTTTTTTCAACGAGCTTGGACGTCGTCTTTCTCAGCAATCCGGAGACACGAGAGAAGGAAGTTTCCTCTTCCAACGATTGTCTGTCACTCTGCAGCGATTCAACGCCATTGCTTTTCAAGGAACTTTCCCAGACCTCGAACCGGGCGAGAGTTAGCCACACAATTTCTTAATGTCTCCGGACACTTTTTTTCATAAGACCTTCGGGAATGAAGTACCGAGGGCATAAAAAAATTTAAAAATATATATATATATACCTAGATTCCCTAAAGGCCTAGAAAATTATTAAGTAATTCCAAAGAGTTGAGATTTGCTATTATTATATCATTCTCGAATTGTCCTGTTAAAACTGTTTTTTCTGATTGCCCTTTTAAAAATTCCAATTGCCCCCTTCTATGGGGCATGCGCCTCATGTTGGGGACCACTGTTCTAGTCGTAAAATGTGCTTTGACCCCTTAATGCATATGCTTGAGAGCAGAAATCATCTGTCATGCTTGTCAACTTATATGTTGCCTATTGCTATTGATGGTGCACATTGGAGCAGTGGTTAATAATAATAATAATAATAATAATGATTATGCACTTTTATAGCACCATTTCTAATACTCTAGAGGTATCAATTTCTTGCTTTGTCCTCATTCAGTTTCTGTGGTCTGAGTTTCCATACGGTGACCAGTGCTCTCATGGTTTGTGTAGTGGGGTGGTTTCCCGTGTCCTTCCCCACACTGTTTAACCCACAGCTGGGTGCCAATCCTCACCCGTTCGTTTCACTGCAGTGCTCTACTCAACCAGTGGTTGAGTATCCCACTACAGCTACTAACGTCTCCCACCACTAGAAGGTGGGTGAGGTGAACTTTATGCACTATCTGCCAACATGAAATGAAACGATCAGAAATGAAATGAAATGAAATGAAACGATCAGAGAAAAGACAGAGCAAAAAGAAACGATACTCGAATCAATACAGAAACGAAGACTGAAATGGTTTGGTCATGTTGAAAGAATGAAGGAAGAAAGACTACCAAAGAAAGCACTATACAACTATGTTGAAGGGAAAAGGAGAAAAGGAAGACCAAGAAAACATGGATAGAAAACTTAAAAGAGGATGCAGAAGAAATGCAAATGAACTTCATCCAAATGACCAGAGCAGCAAGAGACAGACAGAAGTGGAAGGAACTCATTCAGACCCATCGTCCAACCCAATAGGGAAAGACGGAAGGAAAGAAAGAAGAAGAAGAAGAGGTATCAAGCGATGGTACTTCAAATTCATTAGTAGAAGACCGGGTCATTCCAGGAATCAGTCAGCGAGAAAGCGAGGCATAGCTATGGAGGATATGCTAATATGAAGAGATGGATTTTTAGTCTACAGTACTGCTCAAAAAATTGTGAACACGTGGATTTCGAAGCAACACGAAAAATGGTGAGCTACTGTAGCTCACCATTTTTCGTTACTTTTCAAACACTCTAGAATAAAACTGGGGCAGAATATATTGACTATTCTAGTATGGTTTGATGCAATGAAGATGGAGACACAAGAAAATGTGGGTATAATTCGTTTCATCACTCTTCTGAATTTTTCATATCTAAGCCTACTGTTTCAATAGGAATAGTCCTTATGCAGGCCAATGTTTCATTCATTCATTCATTCATTCATTCTTGAATAGCGCTGTAACAAGGCTGAGGCCCACAACAAAAGCGCTGTCAAACAACCCAAACAGATGCTCTTGATGAAGTGTTGTCAAACAGGGCATCAATTTTATAATATTTTTGTGGTATATAAAAACCGGTTAAACAAGAAACCAGCTATCTGAAGACCCCTCTTACCTCTCGATCGACTTTGTAGACATTTGACAGAGAATAGATTTCTGGAAGACTTTGTATAGTGTCGTTTGACATAGCTCACTATTTTTCGTGGCATTTCGAACGCTCTAGAATAAAATTGTGGCTGAATATTTTGACTGTTCTAGTACCGTTTGATGCAATGAAGATGGAGACACAAGAAAATGTGGATAAATTTGTTTCAACACTCTTCTGAATTTTTGCATATCTATAGACTTCTGTCGTATCAATCGTAGAATAGTATCATTAATGAAAAAATACAGTATTGGTGTTCTTGGTTGTGATTGCAATGTTTTAACACAGGGATGGGCAAAGTGCGGCCCGCGGGCCACATGTGGTCCTCGAAGCCCTTGTGTGCGGCCCCCAACTTCGGGAGATACTACATTAATGTGCGGCCCTGTAAAACATATGAAACATTTGATAGCACCTTCATGGAAAATTCAGCATTCAAATTGGATTTACACTTTGGCACTTGATCGTTAACTAGAAATAATGCTTTTAATAATTTTATTAATTTTTCTTCGACTTGACAGTTTTGGCTTATTAATAATTACTTACGCTGTACAGTACTAATACGCTATGCTAAAGTTGTTTTGGAAACTACTTAAAAATTTAATTCTAAATGACGAAAAAATGTGTGTGGCCCTCAGCTTTCATCGCAGACACTTTTGCGGCCCTTGGATAAAAATGTTGTGCCCATCACTGTTTTAACAAGTCTTAAACTTCATTTTGCTTCGAAATCCACGTGTGTTCACAATTTTTTGAGCAGTACTGTAGATGGGAAAATACTCAATTCTGTGGAAGATCTGGCAGCCGAGGGAAGTGAGTTCTATGTTTTTGGGCCAGAAAAAGAGAAAGCTCTCTTACCAATTTCAGTGTTGTTCTAGATATATTTGAACAATGAATTAGCAAATCTTGTTGAATGAGAATGTTTTGGGTGGTCTAGTATCTTCTTCGTAGTATTCTGCCCTTAGGCAGGTTTTGTATTCCAATTTCGCCATTCATTCCTGTTCATAACTTTCTCCCTTAAGTCTTTATAGTCCTTTTCCATCATCCAGTCAAGTAGCATCTCTCGTGGTCTTCCTTTGGTCTTTTCCACTCTGGTTTTCCTTCTATTATTTCCTTTAGTAGTGAGTCTAGTATAGATTTCAAATATTGAGGATGGCCAGACTGGTGTTTTATAAACCAGGAGACTAGTGTTGAATATCATTCTCTGTTCAACGGGCATCCACCTCAGCATCCACCTCAGCTTAAGAAGATCGACTTGTCATCAGCATGTCTTTCTTTTGGCACTTCACTGATTCGTCCTTCTCAGTCTGCTCGCAATCTTGGTATTATCTTTGACAATCACCTCTCATTCTCAGAACACATCGATTTCGCCTGCTGTTCTGCTCACTATCACATACGAGATGTAAGGAATATCAGACACCTCATCCCTTCCTCTGCACTTTTTTCTCTGGCCAATGCTTTGATATCGAATCGTCTCGACTACTGCAATTCGCTGTAAACTGGGATTTCAAAATCTAACTTAAACCGCCTGCAAAGGATTCAAAATTCATTGGCCAGAGCTATGACTGGAACTGCCAAATATGAGCACATCACACCAATCTTAAAATCACTTCATTGGCTGCCTGTCAAACAAGGATCGAATTCAAGATACTGTATATATTCGTGATAAAGTCAAGAAAGTTAAGGCCAATTCACAGGTTATATATCCTGACCTCGACTTATACTCGAGGCACTAACTGTTGGGTAAAGTTTCCATACAAAGCATGTCGAAAATAATTAATTTAGCTAATTATTTTCAACATATGCTACGGCATCTAAATAAAAGTTGATATCAGCGCTTTTAAGAATGGTAATTTATAGGCGCCACATAAATATTAATTAAATATTGGCGCTACATAAATATAAAAAATTCAAGATTACCGGTAATTAAGATTTTTATATTGTCAAGAATGAGCGAATAGCAGGTTTAAAATTTTCTTAATCGTCAGGAATCAATCTGCAATCTGGGAATGTCAAAACCGTTCAGTTTCTCGATAGTTCAAAGCTAAAACGCAGTTTTTCAATCAAAACAATGGCGCTGCTGCCGCCACATGCCCACTTCGCGTCCGCCATTGTTCCGACTCTCACTATCACCTCAAGAGGGTTCGCCGCGGTGACGTCACTTCGACTTATAGCCAGGTCAATGACTTTAGACACCTTCAAATACCCAAAATCTAGGGTCGACTTATACTCGGATCGACTTTATCTCGAGTATATACGGTAATTCTAATTGTGCATAAGACACTCCACACAAATCAACCAATGTATCTCGATCATTACTGACCATTCAAGACAACCAGCACTCAACGAGGTCGTCTGATGCTACTACTCTTTACATACCCTATGGCAAGACCACCACTGGAAAACGTGCTCTTTCTGTTGCCGGACCCAGACTTTGGAATTCTCTGCCGGCACAGGTCCGCCAAACTGAATGTCTTACTACTTTCAGGTCTAGACTTAAAACACATCTATTCCTGACTGCATATCCGCCTTAGCCTGGAATCTGGAAGTACGGAGTGACTTCTGGATTACAACCTCGATTCACCATGGACAAGATCACGACTACGATTATTTACTGAAGTGACCATCGACTGGTGCTGATGTACTACTACAATGGCGCTAAAGAAGTCTACTACTACTACTAATTGCGAAGAACAGTTTAATGTGACCATGCGTACAAGTTTTACTAATGGCCTGAGCTACAGAATTTTGAATCCTTTGGAGCTTGTGCACATTAGATTTTGCTATACCATTGTAAAGGGAATTGCAATAATCAAGTCTACTGGTAACAAAAGCATTGGCAAGAGGAACTAGGGCAGACTTGGGCACAAGATCACAAATTATGTCTCTAATTTGCATATGAGTGGCTTTGCTTACCTTATTTACATGATCACTGAGCGAGATGTTCTTATCAAATATTGCACCTAGGTTGCGGACAGGCTATCTTGGAGTGACTGAAATGTTGTTGAATTTAACTGAAATTGTGTCTTCAAATTTACTAAGATTAAATGGTGCTGCAAGAACTAAAAACTCAGTTTTTGAGGGGTTTAATGGAAGCTTGTTATTGAACATCCAAGACTGGACTTTATGCAGACAGAGAGAGATAAATTTTCAAGTTACACTGAAGAGGTCTATCATCAAAGGCAATGAATAACTGTGTACAGTATCATCAGCGTAGAAATGATATTCAGTAGAGAAATCGTAGAGAAGTGATCCAAGTGGCATTGTATACAGGGTGTCTCTGAAAAAACCCCAGCAGAAAAACTATGATTTCTTAAAAATTCCTAAATATATTTATATCAAATTTTCCACACGTGTACAGCACATATTTCCCCACATTTCTGCTTATTTTCATCTCATTTGCATGTAAGGTGGCCATATTGTGAGATATCAAAGTTAAACTTCGATTTTTACTACTCAGGCGCAGCATGACAGGCCTAAATATCTAGCTTCACACAAATTTGGTTACATTACGTCATTACCATTATTAATAATTTCATCTGTATTATAATTGAGTGAACAGGATGGGGCTCAGAACAGATTCCTGTGGAGCACCAAAATCTATCTTCATTGTTTATATTATCAAAAGAATATATATTTGAATATTCTCTTTGTTTACCCCAACAAATTATATATATGCTTAATTTTATCACAAAAAATGTCTATGCTTAATTTTATTACAAAACATGTTCTATGTATTTATTATGGTTGCATTTAGGAAAATGGATTTATGAATTACTTTTGGGTTCAAAAGGTGTGATGCAAGTTGGGTGGTGTACTGCAAAATGCAAATTCACAGAGGAAGTATGCAATGATAACTATTTATTCTGATAATTCTTAGCTTCTTTTGCCATATTTTTTACATATTTCATTACAATTGTTTAATTCTCTGCAACACACTGACTATTCTATTTAACTGATCTTCTATGATATTGGAAATAATTGTATCTGCTGCTAAAACACTTTTGCATCATTCATTATCTTGGAGCTATAATAATAAAAAGTATTAGTAATAATAATAGTAATGATAATGATAATTTGACTCTTGGAGCTATGACTGTTGTGCTTTGATAATAAAAAGTAATAGTAATAATAATAGTAATGATAATGATAATTTGACTCTTGGAGCTATGACTGTTGTGCTTTGATAATAAAAAGTAATAGTATCAATTATAAGTGCATCTCTATTATAATTAGTATTATTATTAACAACAGATCATGTTATTACTTAGGGTTCCCTGTCACTTCCTGGACCGTCACTTTCTGGACCGTCACTTCCTGGACCGTCATTGTAAATGGAAGTAAATAGGTAGATAGGTAGGTAGGTAGGTAGGTTGGGGGCTGTCCATTGTGTCAACAATTTTTGGGCAGTTTTTGACCCCTCCGCCCAGTGTAGGTGGTAAAAAATAACTGTAACCGTAATCCAACGATTCAAAATTTGAATAGTTCTAGTCTGCGTCACTGGTCCACTGCTTACTCAAACCATTGTAAGTAAGTAAGTAAAATATCTTGAATTTCTATATTATATATTCTAAGTAAGTAATTCTAAGTATTATTGCAGATCACAACGATTTGTATATCATAGTGTATACACTTGTTTACATACACTTAACAGATAGAACATTAGGAACGGTCCAGGAAGTGACGGTCCAGGAAGTGACGGTCCAGGAAGTGACGGTCCAGGAAGTGACGGTCCAGGAAGTGACGGTCCAGGAAGTGACGGGACACCATTACTTAGTTACTTAACTTTGAATATTCCTGTTCAAAAATGTTAGAATGGCAACAAATCTTTTGACATTATTCGTGATTTTGAAGGATGGTGCTGGAGATACTCAGTGTTCATTTGCATTTGATGGTAGTCGGGTACAGAAATGGAATATGAAAATGCACTCCAAGTATGGAGAGGTAGACTTCCAGTTTGCTAATGTGATTTTTAATTTGATGTGATAATGTGATTTTCTAATTTATGTATAAAACAACTCTCATCATAGATCCTTAAATTGCATCTAGTCATTCTTATACAAATTTTCATAATGATTTTGATATCTGTGAACGGTTAAATAATTGCTGAAGTCTGAAATACTTGATTTCAGGGATGGCTTGCTGGCGACATTATCAGTTGTGCTATTGACTGTGACAAGGGTATTATCACTTTTTTGAGGTAATGGTTTTATTTTTATGTAATATTTGAAATTTGTAGGTATATTGTGTGGCATTAGAATTGCCATTATTATTATTATTATTATTATTATTATTATTATTATTATTATATATTATATATATTATTATATATTATAACGCGTTTCAGAGAGCCGGGTTCCAGAGAATCCGGCTCTCTGGAACGCGTTACCAGACAGTGTCACCAACGCGACCAACTTGGAAACTTTCACTAAGAGACTAAAAACGCACTTGTTCGGACACTCCTTTAATGCAATGTACTCTTGACTCTAGCCCGCTAGGACAACAGTGCTATATAAATCAGCCTATAACTAACTAACTTATTATTATTATTATTGTTATTATTATTATTATTATTACTGAGATTATTTTTATATTGCAGTGGGAATGGCAAAGGCCAAGTATCACTTGGATGAGTTCATTGAGTTGTTTGAAGAAGTGGATCTTAAGATTATTTCTGAGTAAAACAATAGAGTTAGCTCTAGTAACATTCTCAGGCAGTGAATTCCATTACGTGGATTGCTGTGTGAAGCTATCTGTCGCTGATCTTTGCAGTTTTGGCTGGAGATGAAACATGTAGTTGATCATAGAGCAAAATTGTACCAGACTGTAAAGCGCTCTTGGTTGTGGCTCATGGCTATGTTAAGGTGCTTCACAAATCGTCAAGATAAGAATAATAATTGAGAACAACGATTATTTGAGGTAACTCTGAAGACAAGTGAGAAGTAGCATAAAATCTTGAGTATAATGTGCACTGCTTTCTGGAGTGAAGGGCAAAAGATAAAATCAATTTTCATGAATATATTATGCACCCTTAAATCTCCACCCACGCTTGGTAACATTTTGCGTGACTACCGGTAAGCTTAATTATTGCTGACAGAACTGTGAATGGTGCAAATGTCAAGAGATTCACTGGTAGAATTAGTCTTTAATTAAACAAACACAACACGCACCAGACAATATAAAAATTTTGAACGTCTCGTGACCACTATTTGTATTTGTTTTGGTCAGCACTATTCGGATGAATATGAATATGATTATTCATCATACTATTCGGCGTTGAAGCAAATATGAAGCGAACATTCGGCTCAGCCCTAATTAACCCCTTTACCATCCATTTAAATTTTCGATGCCATCACCGTACCGGCCATTAATTTTGGAGAACAGCGTATTTCAAAGCTGAATTTTAAATTTACTATATCTCCAGTTATATAAAAGCTAGGAAGATGAGTTATGCACCATTGTTTAGCTGATTTAGTGCTCTTTCTAACCATATGTGCTAAAATAAAAAAATTGGAGGTAGGTTCACTCTGTGGCATAAAAAATTCTCCCCTCAAAACACAATTATTTCAAATCTCTCTAGCAAACATTTTTGAGTGGTAACCCTATTTGGGTGAGCGGCAAAGTTGTAGAAGAATGTCAGTGGAACAAAATATATCAAAAAGTTTGAAAATCGGATCATTTTTGGTAGAGATGTATGAAAATGTCTCAGCTGTCCGTCCTGGAAACGATCCAGGAGGTTTCTGACTTTGTGCGGATCCAGGCGAACAACAAGGAGTTCCGCAGCCTCAGCATCCTCAAGAACCTGCGGGTTAATCACGGTATATCTCTACCAAAAATGATCCGATTTTCAAACTTTTGATTTACTACTTTTAACCTCTTGGTCGGACACACACACATACAGTAAGCCTTACTTTGTAAAAACACGTGTGTCTATTAGAGCAAAATTCCAAAGATTCCACACATAAATATGAAATAAATGCTGCTACCTATCGAATCAATACATATCTAAAGGTTATACAGGAAGGTTATACTACAGACAGGAAGGGCCACTCTACGGAGACGGCCATCCTCAGGATCTTCGACGACATTGTCGAGGCTGTGGCCAGCGGAAACCTTGCACTGCTCGCTCTCCTGGACCTCTCTGCGGCCTTCGACACCGTTGACCACCATATCCTAAGTCGACGCCTCGAGCTCTCATATGGGATCGGTGGCCCGGCGCTGGCCAGGTTGCAAGACTATCTCAGAGACAGATCACAGATGGTCTCCTGGGATGGCTCCCTGTCGGCCCCTCGTCCTGTCCATTGTGGTGTGCCACAAGGGTCGGTCCTAGGGCCGCTGTTATTCGTTCTTTCTGCGCCGGCGATGTCGGGCGTGTCATTGACTCGCTCGGCCTGTCCTCCCACGCATACGCCCGGATGTGCAGGTATCGCCGCTGCTTGCCCCCAGGCGAGACCGGCGAGCTGAGAACTCGGGTCCAGGACTGTGTGCTCAAGGTGGCGGAATGGATGGCATCGAACCATCTTGTCCTCAACCCTGACAAGACGGAGCTGCTGTGGCTGAGCACTCCGAGGAGGGGCCACCTGATCGACCCAACACCGTTCGAGATAGGCGGCAAAGAAGTGGCTCCATCCAACGAGCCGCCTCCTGGGGGTGCTCATCGACTCTCGCTGACCCTCGTCCGGGCACCTTAGCGCCGTGACCGCTCCTGCTTCTTCCAACTCCGGCAAATTCGGGAAGTTCGTCGTTATATAACAATACCGCCGCTATTCATCTTGTCCGTGCTCTGGTACTCTCAAGACTGGATTATAGCAACAGTCTCCTTCTCGGACTACCTGGGAACCAGCTCAGTAGACTTCAGGCAGTCATCAATGCCTCGGCTCGGATTATTTTCGGCTTGAGGTGGCACGACCATGTGACACCTGCGCTGAGACAAGCTCCATTGGCTTCGGGTCCCGGAGCGTATAGTTTACAAGCGGTGTTGGTTAACTTTTCGTGCTCTTCGGGACCCAGCCTGTCCCGGACATTTGGCATGCCTAGTACGGCGACAAACGACGACCGGTGCCGTCTCCAGCTGAGATCTAGCAGCCGCCACCGGCTGTACGTTCCTCCTCCGGCCAGGACTCCGAAGTTTGGCGAGCGTTCTATGACTCGCGGTAACCCACGTCTGTGGAACGCGCTCCCTGATGCGCTGGCTGGGATTACTTCACCTGAAACGTTTGCTAAAGAGCTGAAAACGCATTTGTTCACCATATCGTACAGTTGACTGTTGACTGTACAGCGCTTTTGGTTTTGGCTGATGGCCATGTTACGGCGCTTCACAAATCGTCGAATAATAATAATAATAATAATAATAATAATATATGCATTATGATGGGTTAAGGCATCATAAACGGTTTACAAATGACTCTGAAAGTTGCATGAGGCCTTTAGGCTTCATAGCCATTTAACGGAAGTTAACGCTTGATGCCTATAGACGTCAAAGCTGGTAAAGGGGTTAAAACACCATATATGCTTCCAGTTGGAAAACCACTTACCACTTGGTCAAGGGCAATAGAAGCTGACTTAGCTTCCCAAAACCTTGGACACTTCACCGCCTTGAGGTGAGCACAAGACAGAATGAACTGGCGACGTATTGTGGAGACGGCTATGCTCCAAAAAGGCATGCTATAGATGATGATAGACTCGTAGACTTATCTGCGAGTCACTGCAATTTTCCAAATAGTTTTTGTAAAGAGACACTGCACCTAATGCATTACAGTGTTAAGTCATGTTGTGTCCATTTTAAAGATGCGTCCATCAAAAGAGTTTGGCGTCTGGCTCCTCCTTTGTCAACTGGGCACCGTCACGTTGTGGCAGTTTCCTTTTGTCTATCAAATAATGATATGCTAGCATAACTAGTGCTTTTGCCTGTAAACTTGTAAAGCATAGCAGGCTTCGACCAAGATCACCCAGGATGTTTTTGGTAAGTCGTGCTTTGATCCATTTTCACGGCCGCCGGCCCAGATCTATAGACAACAATCATGTCACACAATGTATTCTGGTCTAGTAAATAGATGTAATGTTGCGCGTTGCATTATGGGTCATAGCTTTGATGATCTGTGATTGGAAACTGAAGGCGCTTGCCTTCTGGTGTTCCTAAATCTCTTTGTGCACTGAAATTCAGCTTTGCAAGCAGCTTTTCTAACATATCCCGTAAACTATAGGTGCAAACTTCTATTAAGCCGCTAGACTTGAGCCCTTGGGTTGTGGGAGGGTGTGGCCATCTGTTGACTTGATTTCAGTGTAGATCGGGGATAATTAGGCAATTCAAGGGATCTGTAAGTTCCTAAATTTTCTTGTCTTTTTATATGCAGATCATAGCAATTTACTTAATTTTTTACTAAAAGAATGTCAGCCTATCTGTGAGATCAACCTGTCCATGAGTACCAGTGTTTCTCAAACATTTTCGTCTTGCGGCACACTAGAAATAAGCGAAACATCGGCGGCACACTTGAAAAGACGTCACAATTTTTTGCTGATGAAAGGCATCAAAGCCTTCCCTCTTGAAAGCCAGCGAACATCAGCATGGTATAATAGGCATGTATATTCGGAATCCATTGCCTCACAGAGCTTTGAAAGAAGTCAAGATTTAAGTGGTCAGGATTTTATGAAATTCACAACTTTAATAGCTTGGTCAAGAACAGACTGCAAGTCCTCTCTGCCAGTACACAGCCGCTCTGCAGATAAGACCTCTGCGGTACCTATGACTAGGTGCCACATAGAAACTGGAAAGTAGTGGACCTTGTGCTCCACTACTCCACTACTAATCCAAATCTCCAGCTACCTAGGAGAAGCAAGCTCCCCAATCAAACCTGACACAGGGCAGGGATTGTATCTTAGTGGCTTAGGCATACTTGGCCCCACGTAGTCTTAACTGCTTGGCCCCACGTAGTCTTAACTGCGAATTCACAACCCTTTCCACACCAGCATCATCTCATATACCAAGGGGCTTAATATGCGATGCTGCGCTTCCCGTCCTCCCAGGTCTCAGGGGGCGAATTATCAGGACTCTAGATTCATCAAACTCGTCAGTGATGCTACGACCCTCACTGGCTATAATAATATAATAATAATAAAAATATTAATAATAATAATTAATAGTAATAATAATAATAATAATAATAATAATAATAATAATAATAATAATAAGAACTGATTATGGTGGCATATCGTACAATTACTACTAGGACACCTTACAACTAAAAAAACAAACAATATATCCTACAACAATCAATGTTCTGGATAACTACGAACAAAGAGAGCAGTTTTAAGTTCTCGTTTGAATGCTTCTATTGTGTTTGCCATAGTTGTTGATGGTGGCAGGCTATTCCAAAATTTGGCAGCCGCTACCGGAAACATGCGGTCACCAATGGTAGCGTGGCGTGTAGACGGAACAACGAGAGTAAGACTGGACGCAGATCGCAATCGTTGACGAGAGTTGATGTCCGAAGTCTTGCAGAAACCAGCCGACAGATACGATGGCGCCAGACCATGAAGACACCGATAAGCAATGATCGCCAATTTGTATTCAATCCGCTGTGGAACACGAAGCCAGTGAACTTCATAAAGAAGCGGTGTCATGTGATCTGATCTTCTGGCTTGATAGACAAGACGTGCTGCTGTATTGAGGACAGCCTGAAGTCTGTCAGTAAGTTGCCTTGTTAGCCTAGCCAAGAGCACATTACAATAGTCCAGGCGTGGCATAACCAGAGACACCACTAAACTCTTTACAACAGAAGGTGGAATTGAGTTCTGAATGCTTTGAATTCTTCTCAGGATTGAGAAGCAGCAGGATGCCGTTTTCTGAACATGTGTTGTCATGGAGATGTTACAATTGATGTACACACCGAGGTTATGGACACAAGCATCCTTAGTAATGTCTTCCGAACCAACGTGGATGGCGGTGGGTGGGATCTGATATTGACGACGTGTGGTCGAACACCATATATTTTCTCCATTTTATTGACAGTAAGTTTCAGATGATTCGATTTAGTCCAATCAGCTATCTCACTGATGCAGCAGCTCATCTGATTAGTTAGAAGATCCATATCAGCTGGCTTGCAGACACCATACACCTGTGTGTCATCCGCAGACAAATGGGGCGACAGACCATGCTGTTCAATAAGTCGCTGTAAGTCCGCCGTATACAGGAAGAGGATCGGTCCCAGAACTGAGCCTCGAGGAACAGCATAACGCACCTCACTTGGAGTGGAGGAAGATGTTGCACAACGGATGAATTGCGTACGTTCACTAAAGTATGAGCGAGACCAGCTGAGAAATACTCTGCCCAGCCCACTCTACACATACAAGGAAGGTAAAAATGGAAGAGGTTCGCCCACCCAGCAATAAATTGGTAGACAACATAAACGATCTGAAAGAAAAACAACTGACAATTGCAGAAGGAAGAAAACTAACATCACACTAGTGTGCTGCGGCACACAGTTTGAGAAACACTGGTATATACAGTAAACACCCATATACAAATCTACAACACTGCTGTCATATATCAGAAACCTGGGTCTTAAAAAGAAAAGTTGAAAAAAGACTACTCGTTGCAGAAATTAGCTGCCTGAGAAGAATTCTTGGAGTTAACAGACTTCAAAAACTTTGAAATGAAGATTTATGGCAGTGGATTGGGCTAAAGTATGCCATCATGGAAAAACTCAGAAAAAGAGGCTAACATGGTATGAACATGTAAATAGGATGGAAGACTTGAGACTTCCCAAAAGAGCACTCTACACATACAAGGAAGGTAAAAAAGGAAGAGGTTGGCCCACCCAGCAATAAATTGGTAGACAACATAAAAGATCTGAAAGAAAAACAACTGACAATTGCAGAAGGAAGAAAACTAACATCAGACAAAAAGGCCTGGAAATGTTTTCTGACTAGCTATTGCCACTAGTTGGCAGAGAGCAATTATGATGATGATGATGTTGATGATGATGATGTAATTGTGTGAATATAACATATAATACGCATCCCTAAATTCATAGAAAATTCTGAGTTAAAAAAAGTGCACACTATACTTGAGATTTTACAGTAATCATGGTAGAAGTGTTCATTCGAGGCTCAGTAAGTGAATAAGCGTCTCTTGGCGATAATGGATTTAGGACAGAAAAAATGCACACAAGTTAAATTACAACAGCTGTTAGAATTTAGCAATGAATGGCTGTGAGCCTACATAGTCAGATGGCTGATGTGACTGTTGAAGGAAAGTGTCTTGTCAATACCTGCACCACTTATCCTTTTGCCAAATGCTGTCAATATATATATTGACAGCATATATTGTTTCATGTCGTGTCATGTCATGAAGCCGTCGCCGCTATGTGAAGGTTGGCCGCAACGTTGAACAATAATTCTCCACTGGTCCCTTTTTTAGCTGCTTCCATTAGTGGGGCTCCTTTCATGTTAGACCATGTCATAATGTTGTCTATCCAGCTGGTTCTGGGTCTGCCTTGCCTCCTGGTTCCTTCCGTCAAACCCGTTATTATTGAGTTTCAATTGAGTCTTCTGTTTTTCTGGTAACATGTCCAAAATATCTCATTTTTCTTGATTTGGTATGTTTTAGAAATTCCTGATTTACTCCAGCCATTTTGTATAGTGTCTCATTAGATATGAAATCCGTATAGCGAATCCTCAACATTTTTCTCAAGTATTTGTTTTCAAATGCTTGAATTCGATTTTCTTTTTCTTTACTTAGTGTCCATGACTCACAGCCATACGAGGCAACAGGCCAGACTAGTGCCATGATCAGTCTTAGCTTTGTAAGTTTACTGACCGATTTGTTCTTCCAAACTTTTAGTAATTTGATTTTTATATTCATTCCGATGGCCAATCTTGCTTTGATGTCATCTTTGCATCTTGCATCATCTTGGATCAGGCTTCCAAGGTATGTGAAGTTAGAAACTTGCTCAAGCACCTGTCCATTTGCTAAGATTGTTATTTGATGCTCCATATTTGACATTACTTTTGTTTTGCTTGTGTTTATGCTCATATTGTATTCAGTTCCAGTATGTTCTATTCTTTTCACTAGGTCTTGAAGGTCTTCAACTGATGTTGCCACTAGGACAATATCATCTGCATAGCACAGATTGTTAATCAATTTTCCTCCGATCTTGAATCCACCTTTATATCCATCTAGTGCTTTTCTCATCAATGCTTCAGCTAAGATGTTAAAGATACATGGAGAGATGTTATAGCAGCGATGAGCAAGATACGGCCCGCGGGCCGGATCCGGCCCGCAGGCTTCTTTTGACCGGCCCCAGTGTGCTTTAATAAACAACAGGTAATCTGGCCCGCTGGAAACTTTCAGTAAGGTAGAAATAAAAATCCGAGTTGCTAATATAGCCAAGTGGTTAGATCTGCATCCTTAGTTCATATCTGGCCTAAAAAATCAGCTTTCAACTTCTTTGTGCAAGCAGTAAACCTCCAGCCTGCCCCCACCCTCATCAACAGTCTCAGCCTCTACTAACCTACTTTAGTCAACTGTTCAGTAAATAGGCCCTACTGCTAAATTTTCTTACTGCTTTGTTGGCTCTTGGACTTATTAACGATAAATCGAATCAATATTTACAATTCATGTTTAAGAATGAGTAATATTGCTAAGAAACGAAAAGTAGACAGTGAATGCCGTGTATATAATGAAACGTGGACATCGGATTATCTCTTTGTGGAATCAAATAATGTGCTCGTATGACTTGTTTGCTCACAGTCAGTTTCTGTTAGAAAATAATTTAATATAAGACGGCATTAACAGACTTGGCATGTGTATGCTTTCAATATAATAAAGGATTTTGTTATTGATATTCGTTAGCAAATACAGTATATTAACAAATTAGCACAATGTACATCCGGCCCCAAAAACATTTTAAAATTGTAAACCGGCCCTTGACAAAAAATAGTTGCTCATGCCTGTGTTACAGCCTTGTCTAACACCTTTCTTTATGGGAAACCAGTCAGTTATTCTGCATTCGACCCTGACATTTGCATTTTGTTGTTTATACAAGTTTTGAACCAAATTGATAAGATGCGGTGGAAAGCCCATTTCCAACGTTGTCTGCCAGAGCTTTTTATGTTGCACCATGTCAAAGGCCTTGGTGAAATCAATAAAACATATAAAGATTTTTTGTTTCCATTCATTGACTTTTTCAAGTATGATTCTCAGATTTGTGATTTGGTCTCTAGTTCCTCTTTTTGGTCTGAAACCAGCTTGTTCTGGTGCGATTTCATTCTCCAATTTGTTCTGGATTCTGTCTAAAATGATTCTAAGAAGAACTTTGCTAGCATGGGAGACTAATGCGATCGTCCTGTAATTGCTGCATTGTAATGGATCTCCTTTTTTAGGAGTGGTACAAAGGTCGATTTAGTCCAATCATCTGGCCAGACTCCTGTGTTCCATATCTCCACACAGATTTTATGCATTATATCCATGGCAGGCTCACCTCCATATTTTATTAGTTCTATTGGAATTTGATCTGGTCCAGTGGCTTTTCCATTGGCTAGTTTCATGACTACTTTTATAGTTTCATCTTTAATCGGGGTTGGTTCAAGTTCTTGTTTAGAAATTTGGGTACTTTTTGTGCTCTCATCATTATATAATTCGGTACAGTATTCTTTCCATCTGCCGAGGATTTCTTCAGAATTAGTTATAATCTTGCCGTTGTTATTTTTGATGGCCGCTGTGCATGGGGTGAATTTTCTAGTGATATGTTTAACCGTTTGATAGACTGGCCTTAGATTGCCTCTAATAGCATTTTCTTCTATGATTGAACATAGGTCGTTCAATTCCTACTCTTTGTCTCTTCTTAGCATTTGCTAAGTCTTCTTTTTCAAGCTATTAAATTCCTCAGGATTTTTAAATTTTGTCTCACGTTTCCTTTCTTTCCAATCTTGAATCGTTCGCAAGGAAACTTAAAACTCATTTCTTCGAGACATCGTATTAGTGTAAAGCGCTCTAGCCTTTGACTTTTCGTTCATGTTTTTGCGCTATATAAATTGACTTTTTAACCTAACCTAACCTAACCTAACCTTTCTATCAGTTGGAAAGTTTCTTCTGAGATCCAATGTTTTTTCTTCATTTTGTCTTTGTTGAGTGTTATTTTTGCAGCTTTAGTTATAGTTTCTTTCATGTTACCCCATAATTCTTCTGGAGTTTTATCTTCGTCTATCAGTTGCAGTGCTTCAAATCTATTTTTGATCTCAAGTTCATATTTGGTTCTGTTGGTTTCATTATTTTACTTTGTGATGTCGATGGAAATGTCGTTTCTTTTCTGCTGTCTTTTGAAGCAAAGAGTGCTGGATGATTGTAGTAAATTATGATCACTGTCACAGTCAGCCCCTGGCAGTGTACGAGCATTGTTGATTATTTGTCTCCGTTTTTTGGAACTAATACGTAAGAAAGTAAGTAAGTAAGTAAGTAAGTAAGTAAGTAACAGCGTTCTTATATAGCACCTCTTCAGTCTTAACCTTTTAAAGGGGGAATTAAATTTTTAAAGTCATCTTGTGTCGGGGGAATTAATTTTTGGAAAAGGTGTTTGTATGAAAACGTGAACATATACGTTATAAACTTACTAAATTTCAGGCTATATAGAAACTAGAAAGATGCGGTTTGCACCGTTGTTGAGCATTTTATTGCTCTTTCTATCCATCCGTGCCAAAAGAAAAAAGTTGGGGGTAACGACCACTCTACACCCCAAAATCGGACCCCTCCCCAACATTTTGTTCAAATTTTGATCAAAGGTCAATAGCAAAACGTCTTCAGCGGTAAACCCCCAAATGTGAGCAATAGAGTTCTAGAGGAGTGTAATTGGAACAGAATGGTGCAAAAATTTTGAAGATCGGACCATATTTGGGGTAATTATGGAGTTTCATACCCAAGTACCAATTGCTTGCTGAAATGACAATTACGCGAACGGATTTTCAATGTGAAAAACCGAACAACTCGGTATATTTCAGGCTATATAGAAGCTAGAAAGATGCAGTTTGCACCATTGTTGAGCATTTTTAATGGGCTTTCGAACCATCCGTGCAAAAAAATGTTGGGGGGTAGGGTCCACTCTACACCCCAAAATCGGACCATCTCCGACAAAAAATTTTCAAAGCTCAGTATAAAAAAATTTTCAGTGGTGACCCCCCAACTGTGAGCGGGAAAGTTGTTGGGAGGTGTAATTGGAACAGAATAGTGCAAAAATTTTGAAGATCAGACCATATTTGGCGTAGTTATGGCCATTCTAGCCTCTGGCTGAAGATTTTTCCTATACATTTTCCAGCCTTGGTCAGTCTACAGATATAGTCAGTATTATCGAAAACAGTGCTGCCACCTATCGAATGGATGTGAGCTAACTCGGTTGCCACGTTGGATTTTTGAAAATCGTGCAGGTCCGCAGTACGCAGTCGCTTATATAGCGCGCCGTTTATAGACGGCTAACCCCATTTGGTCAAAGTTTTCCGCCGCCGTCTTAAAACGGCTAACCCGAGGAAAAGGCTAACCTTTTCCTCGGGTTAGCCGTTTTCTATAATTATAGATAATCGATAAAGTTATTGTACAATGTTCCGTTCTTTTCACAGAATTTTTCTGCTAGTTGTCTCATCACAGACAATTGATTATGTTGTACCTCTGCTTGCTGTGGATCCAGCCTGTTCTTCTACTTTAATTTCTTCTACATACTTTTAAACTTTTTTTATAATTCCTGTATATATCTTTTCAGGTGTTCATAATAGATTAATGGCATAATAATTGCTGAAGTAATTTCTATCATTTTTCTCATGTATTTTATAGGTATTAATATTGCTTTTTCCCATTTTCTGGGTACTTTTGTTCTTAGTATATTTTGTTACATAGTGTTTGTACTGTATTAACTGATGTCTCCCTTCTGGTCTTGGTCATTTCTGCTGTCATGTTGTCTGTTCTGGATGCTTTATTTCTTTTTAGATTTCTTTTTTCTTTCTCTGCTTTCTCTTGCATAAAATTTTCCATATTTTATCCTTTTCTGTTGCTGGTAATTCTTCTAGTACAGTGTTTCTCAAACTGGGTCCACAGTCCCATGAGGACCATAAATAGATTACTTACTGTAAAGTGTGACTTTCATCTTTGTCAGGACCATAAATAGATTACCTTTTTCACCCTCAAGAGATCTCACCAACCCCAACACAAAGTGCCCCCGATGGCTCTGCACCAACGCAACACACACTGTGGCTGATTCCATTTGAATTTAAATTTGATGACTAAGATTTATAATTTTCTGTTTAAATAATTGATTGACAAAAGAAGTAGCCTAATTTAAAATTCAAATTTTATAAGGTCCACGAGTCATCACAAAAATTTCTAAGGGACCACCACACAAGAAATCCTAAAAAGCCTGAGAACTGCTGTTCTAGTACTACTTTGTCCACATGATTTTGTACACTGTACAGGTCTGTAAAATATTTTTTCTATCTGTTCAGTACTTCATCCTCATTTTCTAGGATATATCCTTTCTTATCCCTGACATTCATTATTGTATTTGTAATGTGTCTGAATGTTTCATTTAGCATTTATAATATCATCCTAGACTTTTGTCTTCTGTTATGTTTTTCTATTTCTTTGCATTTGTTTCTTATCCATGTTTCCTTGCAGTGTTTTGATTGTTGTTTTATTTCCCTAGAAAGTCTGTAATATTTAATTTTATTTGCTTTTGTGCCTTGCAGGTCTTTAGTGCTTGTCTCTTGTCACTCATATCTAGTATTTCTCTGTTAACCGCATTGCTTTCTTTGTCTTTTTTCATCCATTGGTTTCTTTTACAGATTCTGTGTACCTGTTCCTGATGTTGCAATATGATGATATGCTATAATTGTATTCTAAGTGTTTCAGTAAGATTAGACTATTAGACATTTTGAATTTTCTCAGTCTTTCTGACAAAGGAGAACTCAAAGTATACATTTTAAAATGTAATACTTATTCTATATTCTATAATCTATATGTGCATTGCATTGATGCTAATGTGTTAACTACATGCATGTATATTCTAGTTTCTTCTAGCATTCAAATTGCTTTTGAAGACATTCATGTCATTAGCTGATAAGTAAAATAGTAAGTAAGATCTTGTAAATTTATATAGTGCTTTGAAAAGCAGTGCTGTAGTAGCTGCTTATTCTTAGACACTTAATCTTTAGTTAAAATGGCTATAATCAAGTCCTGGGGGTCAGCCAGGTGAGGGTCATTATTTCAAAATCATGTCTTTGAAAGTTCTTTATTGAGCATATCAGGACTATACAGTTGACCCTTGTTCTTTAGAAATGGATGTAACATGGGTGATGCATTTACGGAAGTTCCAATTGGACCCGGCTACGCATACTTTGCTGCTGTTAGTCTTTCACACAATGAAAATCTACGAGCAAACTTTGGTTCAACTCCTCTTCGCTATCCTTTGGAAGGATATTATCCTTTACAGTACATACCTGGTGCAGATGCTGCTAAAGCCCGTCTGCTGTTTACATATCTTGAGAAATTGGTATCTCTTATAGCAGATGTTGAAATGAACAAGGTGAATAATAATTGTGCACTTTTATATAGCAACATATATAGGTAGTCAGTGGTATATATAAATGGTAATTGGAATCCATACATGAGGGATAAGATCATTTTCAGAGATCATTCAGTGGGAAACGGCATGACAGAGTATGAATGAAGTCACTTAGATGTGTGTGTTTAAAATCTAGATTGAAAGTACTCACTTTGTTGATGATCTAGCAAACAGAGGAAGAAAGTTACAGATTTTTAAGCCTGCAAAAGCAAGTTCATCGTTGGTTCTAGGTACATTTAACAATTATAAACTGGATCTGATAGGAAAAATCATACGTGATTTTTGGATTCAGCACACCAAAATGCATAAGGATCACATGTTATCTTCATGTCAGCAAAATTGATGTAGACCAGTGTAATTATTCAGCAAATATTTTTTGTCGCTGATTTAGCTGATTTAGTTTGGGTTTCAAATACACCAGACAACCAGTCTTGAGTTTAATTTTCTGCTCTACAGGAAATCTATGTAAATTTGTAAGAACAGGATTTTTATTTATGTCTTTGAGGCCTGTGCTTATTAGATTTGATAAGCATTGTATAAAGATCTACAATAATAAAGTTAATTTTGTTGTATATTGACTGCTTATGGACTACTTTCTTATTTATTTTGGTATTTAGATGTGGAGTCTTTGGTTTGACTCTGTCTCTTCCGGTTTGAGTTTTTCTGAATATATAGACCTTTTGCGAGAATTAAATATTAAAATCAACCAAATCTTATCTTTTAATATAGCGCTGCGCTCCGAGCCTCTAACAATTGGTAACAAGAGCATTGGCAAGAGGGATCAGGAAAAGCTAAGCACAGGATATTGGATTCTACAAATATCTCAGATTCATAATTGAGCAGATTTCCATTCTTGATTAACATGGCAGATGAGTGACATGGTCTCAACAAAAAAATGCTTACATGCTGTGGTCAGATTTGCTCTGATTCACTAAGAATTATGAAATTCAACAGAATTGATGTACCATATTTGAGCACATATAAAGTGTGCAATATAGACATTTTTTCATACTGTGCATTCCACTTGTGTGGTATTTACAGAGGTGCACTATACCAAAACGTTTTTATAGAGAAGCACATTCAAGATATAAGCAGTGATGGGCAACTATTCTATTCTATTCTATTCTTTATGACAATTTGAATAGCACAGTAACATAGCAAAGGCCAAAGTCAAGAGCGCTTTACATGGAACAATTGAACGAGATATTAAAAAGGTGCTTCTTGAGTTTAATGGCAAACGACTAGAAGGAGGTGATGGTGGTCACTGAGTCTGGGAGCGAGTGCCATAACAGAGGATTGCCTCGAGTGACGGATCTCTCTCCGACCTTCACAGTCTTAGGCGGAGGGGGAACACACAGTACAGGTCGCGTGCTTGATCTCAACTGAAGGCGTCGGTTGGTCATCGTCGGTCTACACACTAGGGCTGATAAGTACTCCGGGGAGGTGGGGTCGTGAAGAGCACGAAAAGTCATCCAACATCGTTTGAAGACGATGCGCTCCGGAATCCGGAGCCAGTGGAGCTTATCCTTGAGTAGTGGGGTCACGTGGTCATGTCACCTGATGCCGAAAATCAGCCAAACAGACGCGTTCAGGACCGATTGCAGGCAAGCCAGCTGGTAGTCAGGAAGGCCCAGGAAGACGCTGTTGCAGTAATCCGTTCGCGAAAGGATTAACCTGCATACGAGGTGAATCGCTGCCGATGTTGAAATATAGTAATGGATATCTAGGATCTTCCAGAGCTGATTGAAGCACGCTCGAGTTACATTGTTGAAGTGGCCAACGAATGACAGTGAGTCGTCCTGGAGGATGCCTAGTAGACTCGCCTCAGTGGATGGGACAATATCGACGTCACCAATTGAGAATAGTGTATGGCTTATTAGATGATTCCTCCTTGGTGTACTGATCCAAAGGATCTCGGTCTTGCCGGGGTTTAGTCCAAGACGATTGGCTGCTGTCCACTGCTTGATTTCCTGAATGCAGTCCATAAAGCGAGTCCGCAGTCGTTCGGTGTCCGAAGGTAGGCAGGAGGAGTAGACTTGGCCGTCGTCGGCGTACGCATGCGAGGTGAGACCGAAGGAGTCCACAATTCAACCGACATCCGCTACGTAGAGTACGAAGAGTAGCGGACCTAGGGCTGATCCCTGAGACACCCCGCAGCGTACAGGATGCGAGGCAGATAAGGTACCCTCCCAACTGACCGACTGCGATCTCTCCCAGAGGTGATCGCCAAGCCAGGATAGAGCTTGACCTTTGACCCCATAGGAGAGTTCAAGGCGACGGGTGGGAATAGCGTGGTCAACCGTGTCGAATGCAGCGGAGAGGTCAAGATAACAGAGAAGGGCTTCTCTGTTGGCTATTGCGTCGACGATGTAATTGAAGATCCTCAGGAGGGCTGTTTCAGTAGAATGGCCCTCCCGATAGGCCGACTGGTGACTCGTCATGAGTCCATTCTGAACCAGGTGCGCGACAAGTTGCCTGTTCACCATCCTCTCGATTAACTTCAACAGAAACGGGAGGTTGGCGACCGGGCGGAAATTTGTGACATCGGTTTGGTCCAGGTCTGACCGCTTGAGATGCGGGCGGATGATAGCGTGTTTCCATGACTGTGGAAACTCGCCTCTCACTAGGGACGCAGACAGTAGCGTCATCAGGAACAGAGCTAGTGTATCTATAGAATCCTTCAGGAGCCACATTGGCAGTGGGTCCGATGGACACTGTTTGTTTGGTGACGACCTCATGCACTCTATAACGTCTGCTACCGTTGGCGCCGAGAACTCTGATAAAGAAGGTCCGGTGTGTATGTGAAACATGGCAGGACCCGCATCTGCCGTTCGGTCACGGATGTCTGTGACTTTCCTGTCAATAAATGAGTGATAATCCTCAGAGGAGAAGGTAGAGGATGTACGAGAAGACTTGTCGCTTTTGCCAAGCAGACAGCCCAGGTGTTTCCATGTCAGCCTGGTATCAGAGTAGGCAGAATCCAGCGCTTGCTGCCAGTATTGGCGACCTTTGGATATTACTAGTTGTCCGCTTGCTTTTAGAGCCGTATGCCAAGAGGACAGTGTGTCCGATTCTGCGCTTGTTCCTTTCTTCTTACAGTAAGCCCTCTCTAGCCGGCATGCTTGCTGTCGGGCCTTCCTACAGGCTCCATCATAGAATGGCCTATGCAACCGAGGGCCACCGACAGCTCCGTCACTGGTGCAAGATCGTCTAGGATGCTGGTAAGAACGGACTGATATCGGAGCGCTAAGACAGTTACAGTATTGCTAAGATTGGACGGCTGAGAAAGTGGCGACCACTCGAGGCGCTCAATAAACTGATCCAGCCTGAAGTGCTTCCAACTTCTCCTTAATTTCTTTGAATACACAGGGCATGGGCAAGCGACAGGTAGCGACCAGTGAAGCTGTTTATGATCGGACAGCCCAGACTCGACGATGGTAACATCATCCGGAGCACTGTCATCCGAAGTTATCACGACGTCCAGGAGGCCGCCGTGGTTGTGCGTCAATTCGTGAACGAGTTGCCGCAGATTAAAAGCGCAAATGAGCTGCTCGAATTTTTGGCTATCCGTGTTTGTAGGGCGCTCGAGATGAATGTTAATGTCCCCTGCAATCAGTAACGCACAGTTAAAAGTAACTAGCGACTCCAGCAGGGCTGATAGTTCGGTAAAGAACTGTTCGCAGACCCGTTGCGAACCTGGTCGATAAATAGCAACGATGATAAACGATGCATAGCTGCTCCTGATACGACAACAGAGGTGTCCGAATGACTTTGGTTTCAGTTTGGTGTCGATCTTGGCAACGATAGCCTGGCTTGAAAATGACCGCCAATCCCCCGTGGTTGACGAAATTAGCGCTGTCTGATTTAGCGCTCGGCGGTAGAGCCCGAGCGGCCTCGATTACATTAAAGCCCATGCCTCAAAGTCTTCTGATGGCGACACTGTCTGTGTCCTGGTGCCAGGTTTCAGCGAGAATGAGAACATTCAACTGAAACTTGTCGAAGAGGTCCGGAACATTGTCCAGTTTATTATTTACGGACTGAATGTTCAGTAATCCGGCTCTGAACGGTCGAACTGGGGGCTTGGCATGGCGCTCGATTCTCGGATGCACTAGTAAGGACGGCAGACGGTTCCTCAATCGGAGTATTAGTGATTGCGGATGACGGAGGTATGATATCACAGAGCTGGGTCTCTGTAACCATCGGCCAGCCCTGCATCTGCGACCCTTCATCCGCCGAGAAGGTTGGACGAAAAGGTGGCCAAGCCGCCGGCGTGTAGATGCAGGAGGACGACCACCTCTTTCGAACCCGTAATCGAGGATCTTGGCGCGCGTGTAGGTTAGAACCGCCATTGTTGAGGCGCCAAAATTGCATTAAATAATAATGTGCTAATAAGATCCCTCTGGCGACTGACGTGAACGAACGCTACAATGGCGGCCAGGTACAGGTATGATTGATTGCTAGCATTCGAAGTCGAAAAAGTGGCTCCTGCCGTCGACGCCGAATTCGCCACCGGTTAAGTAGATGGGAGATGGACGAGACGATAGAATGGTAGAATATGTCTAAGAGTACCACAAAATATTCGAGAAGACGCAAGAGAAGGCACAACTATCAGGCCGGTACAAACACCTGCGGGCAGCTAGAATCAGCGCCCTTAGCAACTAGTTAACTAATTAGTTACTAACTAAAAGTTCAACTATTTTTTTAGTTATCTTCATAGTTAATTAAATATAAATAGTTTAGTTAAAATGCTAGTTTAACTGAAAAATTGTAGTTAATAACTAAATAGTTTAACTAAAACTTTTTAGTTGGTGCCCCAAATTCTCAATAACAGTCCCTTTTCAATCTATTCTTTTCTGGGTCATTTTTTCCAAACAAACTTGACAAACTTGTGTTCCTGCAGTCTAGACTAAGACTTAAATATTAAATAGACAATAATTAATTATTTCAATGGTTCATTGACTGATATGTTCATGTTCATCATCATCATCATCATCATCATCATCATCATCATCATCATCATCATCATCATCATCATAACTTTTCAGGGCACATAATGGAACTAATGCGCCTCGGCTTATAAATTGAACAGACATGTTTTTAATGATGTTACAAAAGTTGAGCGGGTGAGTGATTCGTCTCTGAGATATGGAGGCAGAGAATTCCATAGTGCAGGACTGTTTACACAAAAAAACCGATCTCCGATTTAAGTTCTCGTGTGTGGCATTGAGAGGAGACATGTAGAAAGCGATCGTGTGCTGATCAGATGGTTTCGGTTTGTGTCACGTATAGTAGTTTGCAATCCCGGATGAGGTATTCCGGTGCTAGCATAATTACGAGCATAGTCTATGTTTTCATAAACACATACCTGATACCTAGGAAATAGTTATAAAATTAGTTGCAAATAGTTTAACTATATTTTTTTAGTTTAGTTAACTATTTTAGAAAGTTAGTTTGCAACTAAAAGTTCAACTACTTATTTCTAGTTTAAATTTAGTTATAGTTTAACTAATGTTTTTAGTTAGTTGCCCATCACTGGATCTAAGCTCCCCTAACCTGATAACGAACTTATCTGAAGGTTAAGCCTTAAAACGACTCTAACCCTAGAATGAACTCGTCTGACGACAATTTCTTAAAACTCTCCTTACCCTAGAATTAACTCATCCAGTTGTTTTGAAATCAAAAGCTCAAGTGAACACAATAATAATAATACAATATGCACATAAAAGTCGTCTTGATATTAATAATAATTATTATTATCAAGGCGGGAAGTTAGTAGAGTGGTAACAGCGTTGGACAATGGAGCAGAAGGTCGCGGGTTCAACTCCCGCGGGAGCCCTAAGGTCGACTCAGCCTTCTTTCGCCATCTGGCGATGGCAAATGAGTAGCGGATTAATCCGCGAAGTAAACAGGCGCGTTGCATGAGAACACTGGCCCCGTATCATGTAACCTTGCACCAGTCGCCTGGCTGAGGGCCTTGGTAGTGGAGATCAGCGCCGCCCTATGAGCCTTGAGGTTAGCCTTGAGTGCTCGGGAAGGACTTTACTTTACTATTATTATCAAGGCGACTTTTATAATGCATCATTGCACTCTTTTAACAGGAATACATATGATAAAAAGAATGTCGATTGACGTTATGCCCTATTCATATCCACTAGAGATGTGCGGGTACAGCAAAATGCCTACCCGTACCCGTGAAAAAACTTTTTTACCCTACCCGCCGCTTAGCGCTATACCCTACCCGACTTGTACCCGTAAGCTGTGTACCCTACCCGTACCCGACATTGGTTGGAATTTGGAGTTTTTTGAAGTTGGACCCGTACCCGCGGGTGCGTGTACAGTACAAGCCTACAAGGGCCTGTACACGGACCCGTGTACCCGTATCCGTTCCTAAGGACTATAGAGAGGCAACAATGAAATAGTAATAGTAAAATAAATTCTAGTACTTATGAATCAGGATAATCCACTTGGCAAATAGTAGGCCCGGGTTCTGAAGTCTGGAGTCTGGACTACTGGTTGGTAACATTGTGTAATACAACTAGACAGCTAGCCCAAGCCTACATGAATGTCGGACATGGATTAGAACTTCTAGAAGACTCGATGGGCTTGTTTAAAATATTTAGTAGATATAGTTTAGCTATGAGCAGGCATTAGAGCTCAAGTTAAACAACAAAACTTTACCAGAAGAACTTTCTTGGTCGAGGAGTCCTTGGAGGAGTCAGAGGACGCCATTATAGATTTATTACTGATGATGTCAGATGATGTCATCTGTATTTCCTTTATGTTTTCAGTAAGTAAAATGCATGCTGTCTGACAAACTGAACCCGATATACAAGTTACACTAATACACTTTACTCAATATTATTTTTCTATTACTGCATTGCTAATTTGCTATAGTAGTGAGAAATGAAAATATAATTTTTTGGGTAAAAACGGGTATACCCGTACCCGTAGCCGCTATAAACAAATCCGTAGCGCTATACTCGGGTACGGGTAGGGTATACCAGCGGGTACGGGTATACCCGCACATCCCTAATATCTACTTCTAGCAATCCCTGGCCCTTCATTTACACACAGACAACCGGTAGATGTGCCTGTATATATTGCCTGTGGGTGTGAGAGCATATGTAAAGGAATTCTGTGGGCACAAGTGCACACAGGTTCAGAAATTTATGCCCAGTAGTAATGAATGAACAAAATAATTAGTGGTACTTTCTTCAGAAGTATATTTCAAACATGCTTATCGCAGAGACTCTGATAATCCATTTGAAAAACCTTTGTGGGCAAATTTTGGTGCTAAGTCTGGTGATTGTGGACTGTTCCTGTATCGCACTTCAAGGTCAACGACTTTGCCACCTTTTTTACGGAGAAGATTGCTCGAATTCGTGAGCAGACATCTAATGCACCTGAGGTGGAGATCGTTAAAAGACAAACCCCACCTTTCTCTTTCTATCCGGTAACACCAACTGAGATCAAAGCTCTGTTATCAAAGTTGCCAAACAAGCAATGCTCGCTTGATCCGATCCCTACCTGGCTGTTACGTGAGGTTGCTGATGTCATCGCTCCTCTGCTTAGTCTGATGTGCAACACTTCTTTGGACACTGGAAACTGTGCCGATGCCTGCAAATCGGCTATCGTCCTTCCCCGCCTGAAGAAGCCAACATTGGATCCAGGAGATCTGAAATCTTTTCGACCAATTTCCAACTTGAGCTTTGTGTCGAAGCTTGTGGAGCGAACAGTCGTTGCTCGATTCGCTGAGTTTTCTGAGTGCAATCGCCTTTTACCAGTTCATCAATCTGCATATCGGCGATTTCACTCAACAGAAACAGCGGTAATTAAAGTCCACAATGACCTCGTCGCGCGCCATAGATGATGGCAAGGTCACTGCACTTGTACTACTTGACCTCAGCTCGGCTTTCGACACGGTGGATCTTGACATACTGCTCCGTGTCCTGGAGGAACGTTTCGGAGTCAGCGGAGTTCCCCTTGGTTGGTTTCGTTCTTACTTCACTGGACGCGAGCAGATATTTCGCCACCTCAATGATTCCTCGCCAGCTTTGTCTCTCGAGTGCTCTGTGCCCCAGGGCTCGTCTTTTTGGACCGATTGCCTTCATCACATACACAGAAGACTTTGCCCTCATTTTTCAACGTCACGATCTTCGCCATCATATTTTTGCTGATGATAAACAGATCTACGATCATGTGGACGTTAAAGATGTCGGTCTTGCTCTTGGTCGTCTCCATAACTGCATCACAGAGGTCCAAGGATGGTGTTCCTCACGACGATTGCAACTTAATGCTTCCAAGACTGAGCTTGCATGGTTTGGCTCACATGCTAACATGCTTAAGCTGTCTAACACCGATTGTAGTCTGGCACTTCAGGGCACCATCGTCCGCCCTTCTTCCGTCGTCAGAGATCTCGGAGTACTGTTTGACAACGAATTGACCATGAAGCAACATGTTGGACAGTTAGCCAAGAGCTGCTTCTATCACATACGACGTATCCGCCAGATTTGTCGAATCGCTGGCAAAGAAGTCGCCTGCAACTGGTTTCTGCGTTTGTTCTGTCCAGGCTAGACTATTGTAATTCTGTTCTTGCCGGCCTCCCAAAGTCTACACTGGCCAACCTGCAGCGCGTACAAAATGCTGCTGCACGCCTGGTGCTGGACCTAAAACCTCGAGACCACGTTACTCCGGTAGCCGCGAACTTCATTGGCTTCCAGTCCAGTCACGGATACAACACAAACTATGCACGCTGATGTTCTGTGCACAGAATGGTCTTTGTCCGACCTATCTGGCCGATCTGCTCCAGCCAACATCAACCGCCATTGGTAGACCAGGCCTACGATCAGCCTCTACCAGTCAAGACCAGAAACCTCGTCTTCGGACAGTCATGGGGCAACGAGCCTTCTCGTACGCCGGACCCCATGCCTGGAACGCCCTTCCACCAGCGCTACGGAACATAAAGTCGCCCGTCGCTTTCCATAAACATTTGAAAACACATCTGTTTAATTGTGCTTATAATAATTGACATAATTGACATTAATTGTAATGCGCTTGCTAACATTGATTGATTAGGCGCAATATAAATAGCTAATTACATTACATTACATTACAAAAGAAATTGACTAACTAGTCTGACAGAATATAAAAATGTAGCTGTTTCAACAGTGAAGTGTGACTGCAACTAATGAAAAATTTTGGTTAGCATGTGCTGTGCATCAAATGTTCTTAAATGGATTGAGATAATGTAATAGAGGGTAAAATTACCATATTCAGTTTAAACCAGGGGTCGGCAACCTTCTGGACATCATCATCAGCTCAAAGTCCCCTCAGGAACCATCTAGTCCAGCAGCTTGTTGAACGATACTTTTCCAATTTTCCCGGTCTTGTGCAGCATGAATCACCTCTACAAGATTTAATCCCATCAGCTCTTCTCTTCCATGCAACTGATGTGACCAAACATCTGAAGCTTCCTTTGTTTGATCATGGTAATCACATTGCTGTCAATCCCTATTCTGCTCTTTACTTCTGCATTAGTGATTTTCATTCCCCACCATATCTTTAGAAACCGTCGGTAGCATTGCACGTCGAAAGCCAGGAGTCGCCTAAAGTCATCCTTTTTCAATGTCCAAGTCTCTCCTTCGTAGAGGAGCACAAAGAAGACATGGACTTGTAAAAGTTTGATCTTTGTCTTGAGGGAAATCTTTCCAGAGCTCCATAATTTGCCAAGCCGGCCCAGTGCTGAGCTGGTCAAACCAATCCTCCTCCTGATCTCCTGATTGCAATTCCCGTCTGCTCGCACTGTGCTTCCAAGATATACAAACTGTTCGGCAGTTTCCAATCGTGTGCTATCTAAGATGATTACCATTGGCTCCTCCACTTTACCTGCCACCATTACCTTTGTCTTTTTGATGTTGATTTCCAGATCTAACCTTTTGCTCTCTTCATTTAATATATTCAACATCATTTGTAGTCCCCTTTGCATGAAGGACATCAGATTGACATCGTCAGCAAATCACAAATCCTTCAACATCTTCCTGTGGATGTTGATTCCTCCCTCTTCCTCCTTTAGTCGCTCCATTGCTTCTGGGCAGCAAGGGCCAAATTGCTATGGCAGTGTCTGTCTGAGGGCCATGTAATGAAATAATTTTCTGTCAGAAGGTCATGTAATTAAATAATTTTTCGATGGGCCTCAAAAAAGTTTTAAAGTTTATGTTTGAATGTTTGTTCTGGAAAGTTCAAAAGTTTCTCCAAAAATATACATCAAGTGTGAAAAATTAGTGATGACCTTTTTTGCTTGTCAGACTTAAAAACGGGGGAAATGTCCTTTTTTACAAAAAGATGTGGGGGCCCGAGGGCTAGATTAAACTTACTGGTGGCCGGATGTGGTCCATGGGCTGTTGGCTGCCGACATTGGTTTGAATGGTATTTTACTTGTATTTAAGCTTTGTCGACTTACACACACAGCATCCACAGTTTTTGTCCCTAAATTCTAGTTTTATTAAGAAGTCACTGGAGCACAGTATCTTTGTAATTATACAAAAATGGTAGCCAAAACTGATGTTAACTTTTTCAGAATAAGTGAAAGGAGCAATGATGGAATAATAGTTTCTTTCCTTATTATTAGCTTCTTTTATTATTTTGTTATAATGTGCGGAATGTATATTTTTATATGAAGACTAGTGATGAACATATTGAGAAACGGACTAGTTTTCGTAGCCAGAAGTCAACATTGACAATTCTTGGAGCTCACATCATCGGTGTTCTTGCTCCTCTGTTGGTAAGTCTTAGAAGTTTTGTGAAGCTTTGTGTCTATTTTCTATGATTTATTTTTCAAGATATACCACTTTCCTTATTAGTACTTGTTCACTTAAGTAAATATTCATGTATCAACTGAAAAATCTGAAGTTAGTTTTTAGTGTTTTTATGATATGCAGAATCATCAAGGTCACCTATTAAACTTAAGTTTAAAAAGTAATATATCATTTGATTATAACTAATTTCTTGGAATGCTTGAAAACAATTATGGCAGGTTTCCCAACCTGTGGGTCATGACCCGGTACTGGACCACGGATAGCAAAATGCCAGGTCACAAAATCTAAGAAAATTCAACTTAATATTTAATTTCATAATAATCAACTTAAATAATATATGTAGGCATTCGGCACGCTTAAGTAGAAGGAATTTTGGTTGTCAGACTCTTGTCCAAGGTCGTTTGGTACAAGTGACATTACTGAACCGCGCCGGCTAAGTAGGGCAATCAATGGCAGTGCTGTACTCAGGTGGGAAAGACATGCGACTGCTCGATTTGTCTGGCTTTTGTTTTAGCCGCCCGCACCCACCCCGCTCGTTCAGTTGGCTTACCAGTACATATCAAGAGAGAGTGTATTTTTCCGTGCATTCAATCATTTCATTTAATTTGATGATGGATAAATGGATAATAAAACAACAAACAAGCAATGTGCCTGTTACAAAATCTTCGACTAGCACCGATAAACAATCGAGTGATGTTCAGTCGGGTTCAAGTTCTGGGAGTGGCACTAACAAACGGCCACACAATGTGCAGTCTTCAACTTTTATGGAAAAAAGATGAAGATAAAGGAGACGTGGACTCGACAGTATTGTGAGGATTACATACAATTCGGGTTCATAAAGGGTGCTGATGACAAACCATTGTGTTATTTGTTGTGCGGCACTTTCAGACAAGTCAATGAAGCCTTCAAAATTGAAGCGGCACTTGGATTTGAAGCATCTGGAATGCAGTAGTATTACTGTAGTAAGCCAATAAATTTCTTCATAGATAAAAAGAGATAATTAATCGCCACTAAAGAAGACTATGTCTTCAAAGTTTCTCTGAATGCTCAGTCTAAAAACCTTGTAATGGTTTCTTATGAAGTATCAAATTAATTGCTGAAGTTGGTTATTGTCACACAATTGCCGAGAAATTAATAGTTCCAGCAATGAAAATGTTAGCCTCTTGAAAATGGGATCAAAAACAGGTGAACCAAGTAAATATGCTGGCGCTATCAAATAACACAGTGAGGCGTAGAATCGTGGAGATGGCAGATAGTATCAAAGAAACTATTGTACAGGAGACCTAAGTCAGGGTTCCCCAAACATTTTGGAACTGCGACCCACTTCAACGGTTTTGTAACATGCTGCGACCCTAATAATAGCATGCAATATCAAAAAATGCATCGCGCCATCTGGCGAACGTTGTTTGAAAGGAATCTTCTGAGTTTTGAAAAAATAGCAAAACAAAATCTCTGATTCAATTCGAATGAAAATATGGCAAATACCGTATATACTCGTGATAAAGTCGATCCGAGTATAAGTCGACCCCTAGATTTTGGGGATTTGAAGGTGTCTAAAGTCATTGACCTGGCTATAAGTTGAAGTGACGTCACCGCGGCGAACCCTCTTGAGGTGATAGTGAGAGTCGGAACAATGGCGGACGCGAAGTGGGCATGTGGCGGCAGCGGCGCCATTGTTTTGATTGAAAAACTGCGTTCTAGCTTTGAACTATCGAGAAACTGAACGATTTTGACATTCCCAGATTGATTCCTGACGATTAAGAAAATTTTAAACCTGCTATTCGCTCATTCTTGACAATATAAAAATCTCAATTACCGGTAATCTTGAATTTTTTTATATTTATGTAGCGCCAATAATTAATTAATATTTATGTGGCGCCTATAAATTACCAATCTTAAAATCGCTGATGTCAACTTTTATTTAGATGCCGTAGCAGCGTATGTTGAAATTAATTAATTATGCAAAGAGTTAGCTAAATTAATTATTTTCGACATCCTATGTATGGAAACTTTACCCAACAGTTAGTGCCTCGCGTATAAGTCGAGGTCAGGATATATAACCTGTGAATTGGCCTTAAATTTCTCGACTTTATCGCGAATATATACGGTAGATGTGGTAATGCAGTAAATTTTATTATCTATCATATTAAAATCCTTATCTGTATGTCTCTCTGTCTGTTACCTTCAAGCGTTCTGATTGGTTGACTATTGGTAGACGGTTTAGACCGTTTAGTCTTTACGTCGCGATGCGTTGGTGAGCGGCGTTGACTATTGGTAGACGGTTTAGTCCTTATGTAGCGATCGTTGGTGGGCGATGTTCAAGACGCGTTGCTATTGGTAACAATTGTTTGTAGAATCGTAGTACGGTAGTTTAACACGGTTTAGTCAAGTCATTGCAGCGTCAGAGGGCTGGGTGTCGCGACGGCGTTGCTATTGGTAACAATTGTTCGCAGCCTGAGGTAGTTGCACAATTTTAACGTACATTTTAACGCATACAAAAAAAAAACGTGTACAGCGTCACAAATGGCCACAGTTGCGTGATTTTAACGTACATAGGCCTAATTATTACGTGGTGCAGAGCTTGGCTAGGTGGCGATCATTGAAATGTTGTTCAGCATGAATTCAATGATTGGGTATTAGGTATAGGTATTGGATTAGTATTATCCTGCACTGCGAGCGAAGCGAGCGCGAGCGAAGCGAGCATCTTTCTTGTAATAAGTGAAAAGTGTATGGACATTCATATATGTTTTATTTTACATTTACCTCCATATTGGCTAGTATAGGTGGTAAAAATGTTACTGAGTCACGTTGGGAGAAGTATACAAATTACTAGGTTACGAAAAAAATTTGAATTATGGCATTGAGATTTGTTAAGGTTTAATGAAATTTCTGAATGTTTTGAGTATACAGAATATACAGAATATAATGATCATATTTTAATATAGATGCTGCTGATTGTATTGTACTTTTGATTTCATTTGGAAATTTGGAATATTAAACTTTTATCTCAGAAAAACTCATATGTTGTGGAAGACTGCATGCTGAAAGTTCTTCTTGATCTGAGCAAAAACCATGAGTCAGTCAATTGTTTCCTTGATCTTTTCTTTTCTCTTCTTCAGGTAATTTGTTTCATAATTAATGAAAACCTATTTTGTAGATTGTTCTGCACTGATGATATATGAGTAACTGCGATGATAAATTTATTGTTATATATTTGACAATAATTATAATTTGTTTTTGCCTTTTTGTAGAAAGAATAAGATTAAAATAATTATGGCAAAACAGCTATCCTGCAAGTTGCATGGCAGAAGATGGCAAATATTAGATATATCATACATACATACATACATACATACATACGTACGTACGTACGTACGTACGTACATACATACATACGTACATAACATCGTGGTGGTTGCAGTTCTCCAGTGAAAGACCGCTTCTTACGACTGCACCGGACTTCTTGTCGCCAGTTTTGATTTTCTTCATCCGAGCGGACTTCAACTTCAACATTGCCATCTTCTGTCCACCATTGACATGTCAGCGTTGTCAAAGCACTTTTGACTTTGGTACTTAACCATGTTACAGCGCTATAAAAATTGTCTTAGTAATAATAATACGTACGTACGTACATACATACATACATACATACATACATACATACATACTTCATACATAAAGTTCATTTACTGGGTTCAATTATTACAGATGTGCCTCAGTTGCCAATCCAAATACATATATATATACATTGATGTTTGAATACTAATGGATGAGGGTGGTTTTTGGAATTACAGAAATTCAACAATTGAAATCTAGATTTTGTATTGGTAAAATCAGCATTTTTTTAAGGAAACAATATTTGCTGGTATGCAATCCTCCAGAGTAAGTTATCAATGCACCGTGCAGTCGTTTTGATCCATAGTCTGTTTGAATAAACATGCCTAACAAAACTAAAAAATGATTAAGAATAATGCTTTATTTTATCCATCATGAGATTATTCACAAAACTAAATTCAGTTAATTTGGACAAGACTAAGTTGTCCTGTCATGCCTTATCTTGTCATGTCTTGTTCATATCATCCTTGCTACAAGGGTAGACTGCAGCATGAATGACCATTCTCCACTGTTCTTTGTTGCCTTTTATTTGGATTGGCTTCTACATTGTCTTTCCAGACCAGTGCATGATGTCATCTGTCCATCTTATTTTAGGTTTGCCTTGTTTTCTAAAACCATCCATTATGTCTTGTATCATTTGCTTTTCTAGGCAGATGCCTGCTTTTCACATGATAGATAGATAAATAGATAGATAGATAGATAGATAGATAGATAGATAGATAGATAGATAGATAGATAGATAGATAGATAGATAGATAGATAGATAGATAGATAGATAGATAGATAGATAGATAGATAGATAGATAGATAGATAGATAGATAGATAGATAGATAGATAGATAGATAGATAGATAGATAGATAGATAGATAGATAGATAGATAGATAGATAGATAGATAGATAGATAGATGGATAATCTCATTAATGAGGTGCATTGGTAAATGCATCCACCACTGCTTTTACGTTAGAGTAAAACGTCTTAAGGTTGTTAAGAAATGTTGAGCATGAGGCTGCATGATCGCATATAGCTGCCAGGAGAGTGTTCCAGATCTGAGGTCCAATAGCCTTGAAAGTGTGATCTACAGGTCTACTATGAGTTCTCGATGTAACCTTCAATGTAACCTTCGATGTAACTCATTGTATTCAAACGAAAAGCAACATCCGCAGTCTGGGTGTAATCATCGACGACACATTGTCATTTGATGCCCATGTTGACGCAATTTGCAAGTCAACATACTTTCACATGCGGGCTCTAAGGCACATCCGTAACAGCATCGATTTTGACACAGCCGCCTCAATAGCCTGTTCTGTGGTCAGCAGTAGACTGGACTACTGCAACTCTGTACTTCACAGCACCTCGGGAAAAACTTACAGAAGTTGCAACGGGTACAGAACTCACTGGCCAGGACTGTTTGTAAAGTGCGCCGAATAGAACATATTACACCGATCCTTGCTCGACTCCATTGGCTACCAATGCGATATCGCATTCAGTACAAGATCACGCTTATCACTTTTAAGACAATAACAACACAACAGCCCAGCTACTTGGCAGACGTCATTCAATTGCAGGGACAGTCTCGCCTACTTAGATCACGTGGTGCTAATAAACTGATAAAGCGGCGCACTCGCCTTTCTCTCACCGACCGTTCCTTCGCAATCGCTGCTCTGTCTGTTTGGAACAATCTACCTAACTCTGTCACTTCGGACTTAACTGTTTCGTTGATTGTTTTTAAACGCCAACTGAAAACTGCACTCTGCAGTTTGGCCTACACTGTTTAGGTCATGTGACTCACCCCGCACTTATGATTCTTCACTTGTGAATGACTTAATGTGCGTCAACAACCATGTAATAATAATAATAATAACCTTCGCTTCCTCGATTGCATCATGGCGATCATCATGTGGACGGAGGAAAACTGCTTGGCCCTTTACCCGGCCAAGACCGAGTTCCTGTGGATGTGCACTCCCAGGATGAAGCATCTCCTGAGCTCTTCACCGTTCACACTGGGTGATGTGACCATCAAAGTGCCTACGACTCCTGGGGGTACTACTCGAGACATTGTCATTTGAGGAACATATTAGTAATGTTGTCCGCGGCTTCTACTACCACCAACGGAGGGTTAGATCAGTCTGCCGGCATCTTCCAGTCAGCAGGGCAGTGCACCTTGTGTGCGCCCTTGTCCTGCCCAGACTGGACTATTGCAATAGCATGTTGCTGGGCCTCCCTGATAGAAAGTTGAATCGTCTGCAATCCGTGCTCAATACAGCCGCTCGGGTCGTCTTCAGCAGCCCCTGGGGAGCCCATGTGACCCCACTACTGCGTGACCAGCTGCACTGGCTTTGAGCCCGGGAGCGCCTTATCCAAAAGCGCTGCTGGCTCACCTTCCAAGCGTTAGAGGACCCACACTGTCCACAGTACCTGGCTGAGCTAGTCCTAAGATCAACTTCGAACGCATGGAGGTCGGCACTTCGCTCCGGCCATCGTGTCCTACTGCTCGTCCTGCCTCCGTCACAGACCCCGAAGTTCGGAGACAGGTCCTTCTCACGTGGGGACCCATTGCTCTGGAACGCCTTGCCGACAGCAGTGACTGAGGCCAACTCAGCTGTGCTGTTCCTGAGAGAACTAAAGACACACCTTTTTAGTTTAGGATATGGTTGACTGTGTGTGCAGCACCCTTGTCGTAGGCCTTAGCCTAGTGCACGGCACTATAGAAATTGTCTTGAAATAAATAAATAAACAATAAACCAGCAACCGAATGTCATTGGATCAAAACCCTAGGGATCTTTGCATTTGTTGAACAAGTTGACAGTCCTGAGTCAAGTAGCCGGGTGCTTCTCCATGCAGGCATTTGTCAGCTAGAGAGGTGACTTTGAACTCTATGCGTTGCCTAACTGGCAGCCAGTGCAGATCGTGGAGAATAGGAGTAATATGCTGCCGCCGTGAAACCTTGGTGACGAAATGAGCAGCTGCATTTTGGACTGACTGCAGTCTCTGTATTTGTGTCTCCGGTGCTAGGATCAGTAAACTGTTGCAGCAGTCTAATTTGGTGCTAATCATTGAGTAAACTAACGTCTTGGCAGCCTCTGTGGACACTGGATAGGGATGCAAAAACTGTTCTGATTTGCCTCAGCTTGTAAAAACTACTTGATACCACCTTACTGATATGTTGCAACATGGTCAAGCTTTCATCCGGTGTCACTCTGAGATTATGTACGGTGCTAACGCGCTGTATTTTGATATTTCCGACGATGATCCATGTCAACGCCGATATTGCAACCTGACACTTTCACCAGAGGCAAATAAGCTTAGTTTTGCTCAGGTTGAGTTTCATTCTGTTTGTCTGAAGCTTTTCTTCAGCTTCATTTATACAGTTCGTCAGCATCTCCTCTGTCTCCTTAGCTTGATGTACGTGGTGGCTATGATAAAGCTGTATATCATCAACATAGAAATGTGTCATTAGTTGGTGTTTAGTTACAATGTCTTCTAGATCACTAAGGAATAACACAAAAAGCAGCGGCCCAAGTATTGAGCCTTGTGGGACTCCACATTGTGTCTTCTCTGGGGTGGATAGTGAACCTCCATAGAGAATCTGTGATGTTCGATCGAATACATGTGATTCAATCCATGATAGTGCTTGCTCGAGTATACCGAACTTCTGGTCTAGTCCAGAAAGCAGAATTTCGTAATCTACGCGATCAAAAGCTGCAGATAACTCAAGCATCACAAAAGATGTAACTTTGCTTTGGTGTGCCACCTTGAGAACATCAGATAGTATTCGCAACAGCGCTGCTTCATTCGAATGATGTTCCCGATATGCCAATTGAAATTTAGGAAGAAGATCAAATCGCATTAGATATGCTTTGATGCGGCTCACTACCACACGTTCAATGATTTTTGACAAGGTCGATACGTTGGCAATCGGCCGATAGCTCAACATATTGCTTGGGTCGAGATTTTGTCTTTTGAGCCGCGGTCTTATGATAGCTTCTTTTTCTGAGTCCAGTAGTCGCTCTTGGTGGAGAGATGCATTCGTGAGTCTAGCTATAGGCCCCACAAAAGAGTCAACTAATTCTGAGTAGAAAAGTTGGAACAGGATCCTTATCAGATGATTTCGCTGGAGATTTAAGAATAATGCCTCGTATCTCGGTCTCGGTTACATCATCAAAGTCCTTTAGACATTCGCCGATGAAGAGAATGTTATTATTATTATTCCAGGACAATTTATATAGCACTGTACGCAGTGGCGGCTCCATCAGGGGACCAGGGGGCCCGTGCCCCTATTGAGTGTCTGGCCCCCCAGTGGCCCCCCAGTTGGGGCCCTATACTTAATGCTACATACATTAAACAACAAATGGTTGGCCCCCATGATTAGAAGTTGCCACCCCAACGGCCCCCCACTTGCCAAGTCCTAGAGCCGCCACTGGCTGTACGCTTGGTTTAAAATCCAAAATCAAAAGTGCTTTGACAATGCTGACATGTCAATGAAGGTCAGAAGGTGGCGATGTTAAAATCCACTGTGATGATGGAAAGAACTTTGCTGCTGTGAAGAAGTCTGGTGCAGGGAGTCCTTTAGAAGTGGTCCTTCAAAGAAACTGTAGTCCCATTGACATGCCAAATTAGGAATAGAAGATGATGTAAGAGTCCGTGAGTTGGTAGTAGGAGTTATCCACACAGATGTAACCACCGGTGAGTTCCTAAAGAAGCGGTCTTCCGCAAGAAGATAGTTCCGTCGTTGAAATTGGCAAATCCGACGAAGATGGAAAATCCGACGACGTCCAGAACAACAGTCAACTGCAAAACTGCTGAATTTTCACGCGGCAGCCACTAAATTAATAATGACTGCCATTGGCGCACACTCAATGGGAAGCGACTGATTTGAACTTCCAGACCGACGTGGAAGGTAGAGGACGGCACGATACACGTAGGAAACCGAAGAGTGGAACGCAGTCCTCACGTAGATGAGACTCCAGCGACGTCCAGAATGCAGTCGATCACAGCCGCCTAGCGCTACAACAATAGCTAACATGGCGGCGTCCAGCCCGCAGCGGTGAGACCGACTGAATACTTCCAGAAGGACACGAAACAGAAGAGGATGGCTAAAACTCCTCAGCAAACTGATGAACAAGAAGCAGTGCTCATGTCTGGCGCAAACTTCACGGACAGAGTGTCAGCAAATGCCGAGAAACGACGGCGAAATGAGGCATACACAACATGTGCAGGCTGTCGTAGATAGGCGCCAAGCATAGAATATCCGTCAATGGGACGTTTTCGAGAGCAGTTTTGATGCCGTCGACCCTGGTTTGAAAGAAAGCTGAGAAGCCTTCGGGGAGAGGCCTGAACCGGCGACAGTTTTAGAAGATCTCTGTTCGAGCAACCGTGCAATCGACTTCCAGAGATTTGACGTATTTTGACTATCTTTTTTGAACCTCTGCAGCCAGTAGTCATCCCTTTTTTTCTGGAACAGATCAGATTTCTTCCTCACCTCCACCGCCCAGCTACTTTGTGTCGATTGATCTTGTGTGTGGCCGAAGTATGACAGTTTCCTTCATTTGATGGACTCAAAAAGTCTCTTGTGATGCCTCCCTTCTAGAGTACCCATTCATTGGTTTTTTCCCATCCAAGATACACACAGAATCTGACTTAATCCTTTCATCTTGATTCACTGATTTTTACAGCTTTTCTACAAGATTCAGCCAAAAGAATAATGTCATCTGCTTATCTTAAATTTGTAATTCTTCTCCATGCTGATGTTATTCCTCCATCAAAATCTTCCAAAGTTTCTCACATAACCATCTCAGCCAGTATTTTGAACAAATATGATAATATTACACAGCCCTGTCTGATGCTGTTTTTGATCTTCAAGTTTTCTTAGAGATCTGTATGTACTGCTGCACCATATTTGGAACAAACAGGAGAAGAGGATCAGAGAAGTTCTAAGATTTTGTTAATCACTATAAGCAAGAAGCACATCGCAGTGGTATCTTGAAAGCAAGAGTTCTGGCCTTTAAAATTCTTAGAGGCGTATTTTTCTACATTTTGCAGATGGAATAGAGGCATTGGTTTACAAGAAGAACTGATACAAAGTGATTTTTGGAGAAATTATTGAAACAGTCATCACTGACTGTATGGATAGTTCAGTTCATATCTGTAAAAAACGTAGGAAAATCATAAAAAACGTTGAATAAAAAATGTTACAGACGTTTTTTCTGAGTGAGATTAACGAATGTTCCTTACCCACCCACGGGAAATAAACAATCAAGTCACACTATACAAAACGACTGTGAAATGAAATAAACAGCAATAATACTGGCATAAATTGCTTAAATTCAGGTTCTAAACTAGGCTCAAACAGGACAGACAGATTCAAGATCGGTCTGTAGGATCTTACGTCTGAAGCGTCTAGGCCGGGTCATTTAATCCGCGGTGTGACAAAGGTAGCTTTGAACGTCTGCGGCACCTCACCAAGCAGCGGCGAGCGGTTGATGAGCTCCGTGATGAACGGCGCTAGGATGTCAGAGCATTCCTTGAGGAGATGTGTCGGGAGCGGGTCGCTGGCGCAGCACTTATCAGGCAGGGCTAGTATCTCTGCAGTGATTTCCTCTACTGATAGAGTATGAAATGCGCTCACAGAACAGCTCGGTCCAATGGGGGAGAAGTTGGGAGGATCATGTTCCGAAGTGGCCGTCCATACACCGGACACCTTCTCACGGAAGAATTCAGCGAATTGTTCAGCCATGAGTGATTCCGGCAGAGGCGTCCGCCCCCGACCCAGGAGCGCGTCAAGCGATTGCCAGAGTCGACGTGGTGTAGTACGCTCGGTTTCCACCTGGCGACACCAAAAGACCTGGGTGGGCAGGAGCGAGAGTCGGGGCAGAGTTAAACTTCGGAGACCAATCATGGTGGTGTCTTCCCTTGGCCCCATATCCGGAGCAGGGTCTGGACTGGCATGAAGGATTGGCTTGGGCTGGTGCGCCCGCGGCTTCAACATCACTTCAACCTGTGGGCCACAGAACTCAGGATGGGATTACAGAATACTAGGTCTATTTGGAGTACCGGTAATTTGAAAATGTAGTGGGTCTCGTGGAGGATTATCTATCACCTGCAGTTACTTGTTCTTACAGAGACCTGGCATCTTGACTCTGAAGCAGTCACAATAAAGAGGTTGTGTGGCTATGGCTTGTCTGTCGTGGATGCTGCTTGCTCGTTGGCCCCTGACCACAACCTGAACCTAATTTCCTTAACCATGGTGTTCTGGTGATCGTAGCTTGCCAGGGGATTAGCATTCAGAAGGTTGACACCAAGCTCAGATTGACCACTTTTGAACATCTGTGCTGTTGGGTTTGTGGTGAGCATGGTTCGTGCAGTCCAATGATGTTGGTGGCTGTTTATCGGCCTGGGTCTCAGGCTATCAGTGAGCTGTTCTTTCGGGAAATTATGGCATTGCTTGAGGCCATGTCGACCAATAGCTGCAAGTTCTGCATAGCCTGTGACATTAATATTCATTTGGAAGAGCCCACTGATGTGGCTTGCCGGAGTTTAGGGTCGACTCAACCTGTTTGATCTTAGGCAGTGGGTAGGAGAGCCGACGCATGATCTAGGCGGCCTCCTTGATGCAGTTATTGGGCCATCTGATTGGCTTCTCTTGGATGTCAGAGTTGATGAGACATGTTTGTCTGACCACAAGATGGTCCTTTGGACTGCTCACTTGTCATCTCCACTTCCGGTGTATAGAACTGTCAAGCGGAGGAACTTGAAGGGCATTGATCCCAATGTGTTTGCACAGAGACTTCAGGCTTCGGAGTTGTGTTCGCCTATGACACTCGGAAGATCACCGTCTGAGCTTGCTGAGAGCTATAACTCGGTGATCATGGGATTCTTGACGAACTTGCTCCTATGATGGAGATCAGGTCGCATGATAGGCCTTTCTGTCCATTTTATGATGAGGAGTGTCGGTTGGCTCGGCAGGCTGTGCGGCGAGCGGAGAGGTCGTTTTGGAAGGCCATGAGCTCTGACGTGTAGGCGGAGGCCCGGGCTCAATGGAGGTGGGCTCTGTATCGGTATAGGAGGTTGGTCAAGGCTAAGGGAAGGGCCTATCGGAGGCAGACCTTCAGTCGGACAGGGTCAGATGGGAAGAAGACATGGCGGGTCCTCAACGCGCTACTGGGAGAAGATCATAACATCTATGGTCCTGGCCAGGATTTCAGTGCTGTGGACTCCACCAGTACATTGAGGAGAAGGTGGCAAGGATACGTGACAGGGCAGTGAACGCTGGTCCTGCGACTTTCTCTGTACATGATGGCCCGCGACTGTTGGGTTTCTCCCCCCATCCCTCGAGGAGGTAGTGGCCTTGGTTAGGTCTGCCCCAAACAAGCAATGCCCGGCTGACCTGCTTCCCGTCTGGCTATTGAAGGACTCAATCGAGCTGTTGGCCCCTTTCATTACAATGCTATTATCCGTGTCCTTGGAGACGTGTGAGTTTCCGTCTTTATGGAAACATGAGACTGTTAGGCCCCATTTGAAATGGCTGGGTCTTGATCCTTCAGAGCCTGCAACCAGTCTCCAATCTTACGTTTCTATCTAAGCTGTTGGAGAGGGTAGTTAACAGGCAGCTCATAGGGTTTCTCACTGCTAATGGACTCATGCAGAGTGACCAGTCAGCCTATTGTCGAGGGCACTCGACTGAATCTGCCATCATTAAGATTTTCAATGATCTTGTTGATGTGTCAAATGGGAGGCTTGCACTTCTATGCCTTTTTGACCTCTTGTTGGCATTTGATTCGGTTGATCATCATATCTTTATTCACTGGCTTGAGAAATCGTTCGGTGTGGGTGTCTTCTTGCGGTAGATAGCTAGCAATCTCTCGGACAGAGTGCAATCTGTAACATTGGTGACCGGAAGATTCGGTACTTGAAGATTCGGGACGGAAGATTCGTACCGGAAAATTCGTACCGGAAAATTCGGTACCGGTCATGGAAGATTCGGTACCGGAACATTGGGTAGGGGACCCGCTGGGGCTCATGCCACCTTATTGCCCCCGTGGGGTGGGCGGATAACACCGTTCTGTCAGTCAACACAGGAAGCGTTCAAGACGGGCAGGGGAAAACGCGGGGGGAGGGGAATAACTGTGAGCTACGATAGTAATCGCACGGTGGTTGGGGGCAGTCCGGGAGCCGCACGGCATGGAATCGATTTTGGAGGCTGTGTGCGGATGTGTGTGTTCCTCTTGTTTGTTGTTCTCGTTCCTTGTGTTTCTCATAACATCAGTACAGGGCATGCAACCCTCTTATTGAATGCCTGGACCCCCATGGATTTTACGTATAAGTTGCAGAGAGCCAAAGAAGTCACATGCAGACACTGGGCACTGCAACATCGGTACAGGGCATGTAAGATTATTATCAGTGGTGTAACGGGGTTGTTTGGGGTTGTTCAAACAACCCCATTTTCAAAAATATGACCAGCACAATTTATGTAAAACTGTTGACTTTTGGTTGAAGGAGAAGTAGTGGGTCGGGGGGTCGGCTGCGGCTTCAATGTTGGGCAGTGCTTAGTCTAGACTCCGGGACTCTAGGGGGGGAACTAACAAGGCTCGGGGAATCAGCTAAGGGCTGCTGTTAGTTGATGTAGTGTGCCAAATTTCTGGGAGGAATTTGAAATTTACAGGGTGAAAAGGTCAATTTTTTCCTCCGGAAACGCCCTAGATTAAACCCTGCTATGCTTTACATGTAAAACGTACTACTGTAGCATATCTATCTACCGTATATATTCGTGATAAAGTCGAGAAATTTAAGGCCAATTCACAGGTTATATATCTGACCTCGACTTATACGCGAGGCACTAACTGTTGGGTAAAGTTTCCATACATAGGATGTCGAAAATAATTAATTTAGCTAACTCTTTGTGTAATTAATTATTTTCAACATACGCTGTTACGGCATCTAAATAAAAGTTGAGATCAGCGATTTTAAGATTGGTAATTTATAGGCGCCACAAAAATATTAATTAATTATTGGCACTACATAAATATAAAAAATTCAAGATTACCAGTAATTAAGATTTTTATATTGTCAAGAATGAGCGAATAGCAGGTTTAAAATTTTCTTAATCGTCAGGAATCAATCTGAGAATGTCAAAATCGTTCAGTTTCTCGATAGTTCAAAGCTAGAATGCAGTTTTTCAATCAAAACAATGGCGCCGCTGCCGCCACATGCCCACTTCGCATCCGCCATTGTTCCGACTCTCACTATCACCTCAAGAGGGTTCGCCGCGGTGACGTCACTTCGACTTATAGCCAGGTCAATGACTTTAGACACCTTCAAATCCCCAAAATCTAGGGGTCGACTTATACTCGGATCGACTTTATCACGAGTATATACGCAGTGGCGTATTTACCATTGGGCCATTTGGGCCATGGCCCCCCCTTTGGTCTTGATGTCAAGGAAAAAAAAAGGTCGTCAACTTTTTTCCAAAGTTGTAACTTGTCAGGTCGAAAGTGTCTGGCCCCCCCTTATCAAAATCCTAAATACGCCACTGTATATACGGTATTCTATGGCCTTTTCTATAAGGTCACATTAAACAGCTCAAGTTCCCTGCACGTATTGCGAGTTGAAACATCTGTTTACATCCATTAAGTTGGTGGGGGGAGCAAAAGCGCGCCTGAACGCTGGGTGTCCGCTAATGACACGCGACAGTTAAAGCGGACAAATAGCAGCAGCAGGTGAGGCGTTGTCTTATCTGTATGTCGGTACCGAATTATCTGGTACCGAATCTTCCGGTACCGAATATTCCACAAGTAAAGTTTTGGTGCTGAATTCTCCGGTACTGAATGTTCCGGTACCGAATGTTTCGGGAACCGTAACATTTAGATGGAATCTCTCTGTAGGGCGTAGTGTTGGGTGTGGGGCTCCTGAAGGGTCGGTACTTGGCCCATTACTTTTTATTCTGTACACAGCCGACCTGAGATTCAGTATTTTGGCCTTTGGGCTGTCGCCCCATAGCTATGCTGACGATAGCCAGATTTACTCGTCCTGCCTCCCTGGTGATGCGGAGGCTCTTCGGGAACTGTTCATCAAGTGTCTAGCCACTGTCTCGAAGTGGGCAGAGGAAAATCGACTGGCCCTTAACGTTGGAAAAACCGAGTTCCTGTGGATTAGCACCCCTCGGAGAAGGATGTTGGTTAGTCGCAAATCGTTCACGATGGGTGATGTTACCATTGTCCTCTCTGAGTGCGTGTGGTTGTTGGGGGTACTCTTTGACGGGACTCTGTCATTCGAGCCATACTTAAATGATGTGTTCAGGCGATGTCGCCATCAATTGAGAAGGATCCGATCAGTCCAGCGATATCTGCCTGTATCCGGAGTGGTACACTTGGTCCAGGCCTTGGTGCTAACTAGGATCGACTATTGCATTAACTATTGTAATAGTGTCCTGTTGGGCCTCCCGGTTAACAAACTGGAACGTCTGCAGTCTGTTCTTAATCTGTCGGCGAGAATCATGTTCGGATGTCGTTGGTGCGAGCATGTAACTCCACTTCTCAGGGATTGCCTTCATTGGCTTCAAGTCCCTGAGCGAATTGTGTTTAAGAGATGCTGGTTGACGTACAGAGCGCTGCTTGACCCGTGCTGTCCGGGGTACCTTGCCTCTCTTGTAAAGAGACCACAGTGTAATGACAGGAGTTCTTCGCTCTGCTCGAGTCGCAGTGTTAAACTTTATGTTCCTCCTCCGTCCAAGACAGCTAAGTTTGGAGAGAGATCCTTTACACGTGGCAACCCTATCTTGTGGAACTCTCTTCCTGATGACGTCACCACGGCTGATACTCCCGAGCATTTCATCAAGAGATTAAAAAACGCATCTGTTTGGGTTGGGTTATAGTTGAGATGTTAAAGCGCTTTTGTTGTGGGCCTCAGCCTTGTTACAGTGATGTAGAAATCGTCCATGAATGAATGAATGAATGAATGTGAATGTAAGCAGTTGAGGTTGATGCACAGACTGTTTGGACTCAGATTAGATAACGCATAACCTTCAAGCGTTGTTGGCTTACATTTCGGGTGCTGTATGACCCCTTTTGCCCCAGCTACTTATTGGGCCTGGTCATCAAGTCTACGGCGGTCGACTGGCGATCGCGGCTTCACTCTAGCAACTGTTGTCAAATGGTGGTTCCTCCTCCATCCAAGACGGCTGTCTTCGGTGACAGATCTTTCCGGAGGGGCAATTCAAGTCTGTGGAACTCTCTGCCGAAGAACGTGACAATTGTGACCTCCCCTGATCTGTTTATCAAGTGCCTTAAGACGCATATGTTTAATATCTCTTATAGTGTTCATTGTTAAGCACTTTTGACTTTAGTCTTCACTATGCTTACTGCGCTCTATAAATTGTCTTAATAATAATAATAATAATAATAATAATAATAATAATAATAATAATAATAACACAAGAACTTTGGTCACTTTTTGAACCAGCACAAAGATTGGAGATCGTTCATTTAGGATGCTAGGACCTTACTGATGGAATGCTCTCTCAGTGGAGTACGGGACAATACCACAATACCACCTATCGAGGCGTTTTCCTTTCAAGACTTAAAACATTATTCTTTGACCAATCAGCAGCGGCGCATTTGTGCTAAGTGCACCTATTAATGAACTATCTAATCTAATCTAATCTATGTTGTAAGTAAGTAAAGCTGCATGACCTGCTAATGAGCAATCGACTATACTCTATAGCTAAACAGCAGAAAGCTAATTAATTAGCTCGTAGCTGGTTTTAGAAAATCTGTGTTTTTATTTTGCCAACGTTTTTATTTTTAAAAATGTTGGAAAAGATAAAGAACGTTGAAAACATGCAAAACATGGCAAAAATAAAATAAGGGTAAAAAATGTTTATTACATCTATGGTTCAGTTTGAATCTAATGTTTATTCGTCATCTCTTGCATCATATGATCCTTGGTTTGCTGTTATTGTGATATCTTTTGATTTTGAAGGCATACAAAATTTATTGCTTATTATATAAATCAGTTCTTTGATCATATTCTTTTCATTTGTATTTTGAACATTTATGATGGGTAAGTGGACAAATATAGCCAGTTATTTGTCATTGCAGGAGCAGGAGTTGAAACCTTGTATGGATAATCTGATCATAAGTCTTTTGTCAAATTACCGATTTTCACCGATGCTTGAAGACTTTGCTTTACAGGTACTTTCACTTAATATAATTCTTGAAAGAAGTTTTATTTGCCTCTTGCATTTGTTTTGTTGCTACTTATGAAATAAAATGTACTGTATTATCTCACATATAGTGCTTCTTCCTTCAGTTTTCTTTCTGCGCATTTTTAAAATTTAAAATCGTCTGTCTCAAAAAATGTTCATTTGTTTCTCATCCTCTTTTTAAGTTTTCTATCCATGTTTTTGTTGGTCTTCCTTTTCTCCTTTTCTCTTCCAATTAGTTGTATTTTACATAGGAAAAAATTTATGTTCATGTAATTTTATGTATTTTATACCTAAACTTAAATTTACTTTAACAAGGTTTATTTTGAGTACGATTAATTAGAGCAGAGAAGCAAAAAAAATATCAACAAGCAGGCGATTGAATTTTGAACATTGTCACAGCTTATGCAGGCCGCAAAATCATTGACTAGTTTCGAGATTTATCCCATGACTTTCTGATGGAATAAGAATTAATACTGATCTAAATGTTTCTTTCCACAACTGAATTTGCCAGCTTAGTAACTGTTTTGTCATTTGGATTTCTGTAACAGTCTTCTCTATGGCATCCTCTTTTAAGTTTTCTAATGTTTTTGTGCTGGGCATCATGACCAAACTCCACCCCACCAACTCATGGGCTTGTGGCTCAAGGTTTGAGAGAGAATTGAGTACAAACATTCTCTTCTCTGTTTCAAGTTGATAAACTGGATTTGTATCAGTCCCTGTTCTGATTAAAAGATCAGACATCAATTTCTTTAAAATTCTTTGAAATCTCCCCACAGCAAATTACTGTATATTGACAAAGAGATAAGTTTTAAGTCGTATTTTGTTTAAGAGGGCCACTAGAATTAGGAGTTGCTAAGCCACTTAGTTCATGTTTTGTCATGCTGGCGTCAAGAGCATTCAAACAAAGGTGTGGGCTATGCGGGCAATCAACTTCTGCTGATCATCAAAACCTCACTTCAGGAACAAGGAGGTTCATTCTCTTCTCTTGGATTTATGGGACACTGAAAAGACCACTGGTTGTGGACTGAAGACATGGCCAACCAGGGATAGAGCTTTTTGAGGATGGAGTGAGCTCTGAAAGGTAAGATGGAATGGTAAAATCTCATAACAGAGAGTGCAACCGCTCTCCAACACACCCTGGCAAACTCAACTCGAGGCAGGATAAGGCAGCCATTGTGTAAAACAAGACGACCCTGTATAACCACTAATGTGAATCACGTCTTTGAATTTTTTTCACCAGCAATCACCCTGGCTGCCAATCTGTTAAATTTATTATCGTTCTCTGTCAAGAACCATCTGGAGTTTATCAAGTCGCACCGATGGAAGACCAGCAAAAGTGAACAAAGCAAAAGGTCAGTAGTCAAGCCTTGAGCAAATAAATGCATGAATCAAAGTAGAAGCAGATGGCATGTCTAGTGTACGCTCAAATCACTCTAAGTCTGAGGAAGCGGCTGGCGGAGATGATGGAAGCAACTGCGACAAAGTGAGTTAATATGATCCTAACCTCCATAACGCCGTAATATAAACGCAATATAAAATCATATCAAACGGCAAATGCCAATATTTATAAAACTAAGAACTCAAATGTCGCAAGTATTAACACATTGAAACTACATTCTACTAAAGCCCTGCCCATTTTGCAACCGACCGGACATTTTGAAAGTTTTAAACCTGATTGAAAGTATTTTGCAATAATTTTTTTTGCAATTACAATTTCTTAAAAAAGTTTTTATAGATTTAGTTACTATCCAAGTTTGATAGATAGCAATAAACTTTCTTTATTCTCTTAATCAAATAGGTTTTTGATTTTATACTATATAAGCAAGAAAAAATGACCTTTGCTTGTATGTTGATCTATAATCTTTCTCACAAAAATGAATGGGATTTTTTAATGGGAAATGCAATCAAAAAGACTCAAGTCTGGGGTTTGAAAAATCAACTCCGCAATCAAAAAACCACCTGCAGATTTTGTTTTATTTTGTGCTGAAACATTGATCGAATTTGCGATCTTTGTTACATGAAATGTTTGCAAAATCAGTTTTTCTTATTTCATTATGTTCCAATTACACTGCCCTAAGCAATTAAAACTTTATCGCTCACAGTTGGGGGTCACTGCTGAAAACTTTTTGCTATTATATCCAGTACTAAAATAATTTGAAATTTTTTTTTGGGGTCCGATTTCTCTTTTTCATTGGCTGTAAGTGGACCCTACCTCTAAAATTTTTTTTTTGGCACAGATGGTTCCTGTAAAGAGCAATAAAAATGCTAAACATTTTTTACCCATGGTGCATTTAAGATCTTTTTAGCTTCTATAAAATAAAAGCCTGAAATATACTGAGTTGTTAGGAGTTTTTAAGTAAAAAATAATAGATTGAAAATCTGTTCTTCAGGAAAATTGTAATTTCTTGGAACAATGAGTGGTAGTCTGGTTTGAAAAATCATAACTACCCCAAATTTTGTCCAATCTTTTCAAAATGTTTGCACTATAAGCTCTGTTCCAAATTACAATCATGTTCCAATTTCACCCGAATTTCCCCTTTACAAAATTTTCTTGCTCACAGTTTGGGGTTACCACTATCAGATTTGATAAACAAGCAGCACTAAACAACGTTCCTATTAAAAGAATTTTGCTTAAAATCTGTTTTGAAATGGGGCTTTGAACAAAATTTGACCAAAATGTTGGGGAGGGGTCCTATTTTGGGCTGTAGGGTGGACCCTACCCCCAAAATTTTCTTTTTTGGCACGGATGGTTCGAAAGAGCAATAAAAATTCTAAACAACGGTGCAAACCGCATCTTTCTAGCTTCTATATAGCTTGAAATATAGTAAGTTTAAAAGTTGTATGTTCACATTATCACATGAACGCCTTTCCCCCAAATTAATTACGCTGAATGGGGACGACTTGAAAAAATTAATTCCTTCTGGAACGGTTTAAAGGTTAACTCAGAGTCAAGAATTTTACCAAGATCATGGACAGAAGAGGAGAAAGAAAGGCCAGGGAAGGCAGACTGCATAGACAGATGATCAGTTTTTGAGAGCTGACCTCGAGTACCAAACCAGATGAGCTGAATTTTAGCTGGATTAAGTAAAAGACGATTTGAGTGCATCCATGAATGAAGTAAGTCAGAGGCTTCAACAAATTCACGAGTGTTCTGCATTGCATTAGTGGGGTGGGAATGGGAATATACCTGAATATCATCAGCGTACATATGTGTTTTAAAATTATATGGCACAAACAAGTGTGCAACATCAGCAGTATATAGTATATACAGAAGCGGCTCAAGGACCGAACCCTGAGGGACTCCACAAGTTACTGGCACTTCACGGGAGTAGGTAGAACCAAGCGATGCAATCATATGGCGTTCGGAGAGATAGGATTTTAACCAGGCCAGAGGAACACCAGAGACACTAAATGAGACAGAGAGGCGCTGTAGAAGAATATCGTGGTCAACCGTGTCAAAAGCAGCACTGACATCAAATAGGGCAAGAAGAGTGACTTCTGACCGATCGATGGCCCTATAGAGATCTGAGAGAAGATGCAAGAGAAGCGTTTCAGTGGAATGCTAATGTCTCTGTCTTGGAGTCATGTTGCTAGGTGAAGTGCAGCTGAGACAGGTACTGCTGGTGGAAGTCTTGTGACGTACCCAAAGAGGCCGAGATGTTGACGACAAACAATGGCTTGTACAGTCTCTAGTCCAGAGCGCATGTATAGTTGTATACTTCATCATTGCATATGAAGTCAAACCATCTAATATTAAGGATTCTACGTTGAGCATTTGTGTGAAAGGCTTCAAGTCTTTTCCACTCTTGACCAGTCATTGTCCAAGTCTCACTTCCATATAAGAATGTTGAGAGTGGAAGACAAGCGAACATCTGAAATTTAGTTTGCAGGTTCAACCAACGTTGCTGCCATATTTGATCAAGACGTTGCATGACAGATGAGTCAATGCCCATGTGACGGATAGACTCATGTGAATTGGCCATACTACACATATTTGATCCAAGATAAAAAAAAACTGTCAACTGAGTCCACAGTTTTGGATTCGATGAGGATTGGTTCCCCCGCAAGACCAGACCCAAGGTTTTGAACTTTGATCTTCGTCCATGAAACATGAAGACAAAATTTGGAGGCCTCACATTCCATTTTCTCCAGAGTATTTTTAAATTTATCACGACTTTCTTCAAATAGGATTGCATCATCGGCGTAGTCGAGATCTGTCAAACATTGATCACCAATCTGAATGTCCATTGCCCATATTATCTGCTGTTACCCAGTTCATTATATAATCCATTGCACAGGAGAAGAGCTGGTGCTAGAACACATCCTCGTCTAACGCCCGAGGATGTGCAGAATCTGGTAGAGAACCGGCTATCAAGATGAACTTTACTAGTTGTGCCATGATGAAGTTCCTGAATTAGATCAAGCAGCACTTTTGGCACACCGATGCCAGCTATTGCCTTCCACAGAGCTTCCCTGTCCACAGAATCAAATGCTGCTTTAAGATCTATATATGCAACATTCAACGGTTTACGGAACTCTCGATGGATTTCTGAAAGAAGTCATAGGGCGAGGATGGCATCTAGTGTGGATCTACCACTTGTAAAACCAGACTGCTGTGGCCAACGAACTTTGTCTAGAAGCGGCTGTAACCTTGCCAACAGCACATGAGTAAATACCTTTCCAGGTACTGAGAGAAGCGTGATGGGACGGATGGTAGTTTTTGCACTCGTTATGGGCACCTTTGCCTTTATACAGTGAAACAATTATACCATCTTTCCAGGCTGAAGGTATTTTGGCAGATCACCAGATACGTTGAATGATGGAATGCAGTGATATAGTAACAGGCTCAATTGCGCACTTTAGTAGTTCAGCTGGAATACCATCAGTACCAGGAACTTGTCCGTTTTTAAGACGATTTATGGCATTTCTGTCTTCGGCAAGCGTAGGCTCATCTGTGACTACACAAGGATCAGGGGTGGTATTAATTTCAGCCTCATCCAGTTCTTGAGAAGGAACTCCAGTTCTATGGTTTAAAGCCTCTTCATAGTGTTCAACCCATCTGGAGAGAATGGCTTCCTCTGAGTCACAGGGAATGCCCTTGGCGATCATTCATACACAGTTATCGTTATTCTTCGACCCTCCGCATAATTTCTTTATGTTACAGAAAGCAGGGCAATAATCATTTCGAGCAAGACTCTGTTCAATCTCATCAGCAATGCCATTATAGTAAAGTTCACGATCACGACTTGCCAGGTTATTGAACTGATGTTTAAGGCAATTGTGTTCTTTATGGTCATCACTTTGTCGAGGTGTTGCTTTCTTGAATAAGACATTATACGTTTCATCAGACATCCATTGAGAACGATCATGGTGTTTCTAACCAACGATTTTCTCAGCTGATGAGCAGATGGTAGAGCTGAAGGTAGACCAGGCATCTTCTACGTTATCTGATAGGTCAGTGAGAGCAGAAAACCTGTTGTGTACATCTAATGCAAATTTTTTGGATAGATCCTTGTTATGAAGCAGTGCCTCGACATCAAATTTTTTCAGAGTGGCAGGTCTAGAAGATCGATAAAAACTAATCTTCATCGAAGTCACCACAAGATTATGATCAGTATTTGCTGCACATTCAGCACTGTGCAAGACCCTACAGAATCTAAACGATCTTCTATTCTGCTATTAATAAATTAATAAACTGTTTCTTGTAGCTGTTATTTCTTCAGAAAGTTTATAAAATGAATATTTCACTTTCAGCTAATAATGCAGCACAATTTCAACTAATTATTTTATAGCGCCACCACCACAAGGAATTTTATATCGCAAACCTTACAAAGACTTACATCATGTTAGTATAAAATTTTAAAAAGTATAAAAACTAAAAAACACACGATTTTTCAGAAATTTAAGGTGCGGTTCGCAGGCCGTACAATATGGCATATGGTCCGCGGGCCACATGTTGGAGACCCCTGTTCTAAGTCAATTCAGTTAAGCATTTGGTATCATTGACCATTGTCTGTGGAACATCAACTGCTGTTTTTGGACAAATGAATATAATGGTAATAATAATAATAATAATAATAATAATAATAATAATAATAATAATAATAATAATAATAATAATAATAGCAAATAGCAATAGTAATAATGATAATAACATTGATAATGTTTTCCAGGTTTAATTTATTTTAGTTTAGCACCTTTTACAATTCTTTTTGACCTACCTTTCAGTGGCATAGGGATGGGTCAACTGTCACTGGGCACCGAGAGGGGCACCAAATTAATGGCCAACAAAAAATTTGTTTAAAGATAATTTAAGCAATTAAGCAAAATAGGTGCAGAATTTTTTTGCTCGTCGGACTTTATAAGGACTTGTGGGCACACATTTTGAGATGCCAAGGGTGACAATCTCTTTTCGTGTGAGGATTTTTCGGAAGCGGAGGGAGCCATCTTGCTTCTGGATGCCAGATACCCTCTCTGTGCCACTGTTACTTTTCTCATTTCTGTGCTGCACCAGGTGAACAGCACCTCTGTGATTACTATATTGGAGGTGTTATATAAAGTTTATATTACATGTGTGTACTGTATACTTGTGTGAAAAAAGACAAAGTGAAATGAGAGATCATTTACTTTATTGTTTTTTTATATTTTCAGAAAAGTTATCTGATTTTGCTTCATTCTCTGTTACTTCATGTTCAGACAAGAAAATACTTACTCAAGCATGTCTTATATCTTTTCCATTTGAGATTTTAATTTTGAAACATATTTTCTTAGATGTTCTTATGTTGAAAATTAAATAAATGTTATTTCAGTGCAGTTGAAATGGATGACCATTGACCAGTTTATAAGTCCACTTTAGTGCAGTAGCATAGAAAATCTTATCATTTGCCGGTTATTATTATGCGATAACTATAGAACAATTGCACTGTTGTCGCATGCAAGCAAGATAATTCTGAGGATTATACTCGAAAGAATACAAGCAAAAACAGAAAGTGAGCTGGCCATAGAACAAGCAGGATTCCATAAAGGGAGAGGCACACACGACCAAATAACAAATCTTAGGATACTTTTAGAAAAAGCATTTGAACAACAAGTACCAGTTTACATGTGTTTTGTGGATTTCAAAAAAGCATTTGACTCAGTAAGGCATGAGGAACTGTGGATAAGTATGGTAGAGATGGGATTTCCACCACTTCTAATAGAGCTGCTGACCAAACTGTATAACAAACAGAAAGCAAAAGTTAAGGTGGCTGGAACGATGTCAAATTGGCTGAAGGTAAAAAAAGGAGTTAGGCAGGGCTGTGTTATATCGCCATACCCGTTTAACATCATGGCAGAAAAGGTAATGAGAGAAGCACTGGACGGTTTCATTGGTGGCATCAAAATAAGAGAGGAATGCTGAAAAATTTAAGATACACAGATGACATCATATTTATTGGAGGTTCAACTGCAGAATTGCAAGATCTTGTCTTCAGGGTGGACTTAATAGGCAGAAAATATAATATGATAATCAATGTTGCTAAGACAAAGGTAATGGCACTAATGACAAGAACTGCACCATCAAAATTCAGAATATAATATTGGAACAGGTCACCACCTTCCCGTACCTAGGGTCCATCATATCAGACGACACTTTGAGTAAAGCTGAAATAAGCAGTTTGAATAAAGGACAAACGGCAGGAGCATCACTAAACAAGTTATGGAAAAGTCACAGCATTCCAGTGAGCCCCAAAGTTCGATTACTGAGATCACTGGTGTGGCTGGTCGCTACATATGGCTGCGAAAGCTGGACAATAATGAAAGAAGATGAACAGCGCATGCAGGCATTTGAAATGAAAAGCCTAAGGCAAATCATGAGAGTTTCTTGGACAGCAAAGAAAACGAATGAATGGGTTTTGGATAAAGCAGGGGTGCAAAGAACCCTATTGGAAATAGTAAACAAAAGAAAACTGAATTACTGGGGACATATTTTGCGAACAAAACAGGACTGTCTAGAGAAATAAATAATACAAGGCACAATGCCAGGATCACAAAAAAGAGGCAGACCAAGAAAAAGACTGTGGGAAAGGCAGCATTAAAAAAAGACAGTAAAGACAAGACAGGACTCACTATAGAGCAGGCAACAAGAACATTAATATATTATGAAGAAGACCGTAGCAACATTTGGAGAAAATCAGTCCACAAAACTGCAGCCAATCTTCTGAAGACAGCATAAAAGAATGGACAGGTTAACCCAGTCCACAATGCAGCCAATTTAAATTTTTAGACGGTTAACCCCTTTACCGGGGATTAAATTTTTAGACGCTGTGACCGTACCAGGCAATTATTTTTTTGAAAAACGTTCTTAAAAAATTAAAACTTTTTTTTGAATTTGTGATACCTCAGGCTATATAAGAGCTAAGAAAATGAGGTATATGCCATTGTTTAACATTTTTTTACTCAACAAAGAAATTTGGAGGTAGGGTCCACTCTACGGCCTAAAATAGAACCCCCTCTCAAACTTTTTTTAAAAGCTCCGTAGCAAAACTGTTTCAGTGGTAACCCCAATTGGGTGAGTGGCAAAGTTGTAGGGGGCTGGCAGTGGAACAAAATAAATCAATAAGTTTGAAAATCGGTCAACATTTGGTAAAGATATGTCAATTCTAACCCCAACACCCCATTGTCACAATAGAAGTTAGCAATGAATTTTGAAAAAGTTGTATTTTTTTGAATTTGCAATATCTCAGGCTATGTAAGAGCTAAGAAGGTGAGGTATATATCATTCTTGAGCCTTTTTACTCCTCTTTCTAACCATCCATGCCAATCAAAGAAATTCGGGGGTAGGGTCCACTCTAGGGCCTCAAATAGAACTCTCTTCCAAAAAATTTTTTGAAGCTCCGTAGCGAAACTTTTTCAATGGTAACCCCAATCAGGTGAACAGCAAAGTTGTAAGGGTATGTCAGTGGAACAAAATAAATCAATAAGTTTGAAAATCAGTCAACATTTGGTAAAGATCTATCAGCTCTAACCGGAGTATGTGGTTTTATCGACACCATTTTCAATGCACCATAGCCCAGTTTCTGACCCCTTGTTCCAAAGAATATATATTCTCTTTTACATAGAGTGAAGATAGCTAAAACAATAGGTACCATCTAGCGAATGGATAGATACTAAAGCAATTTATAGCATAAGACGTCTCTGATACAAAGCGCCCGACCGGTGAACTGCTACGAAAGTGACTTGACGTATCCCATACATCGAGCCCAAATACAAAAAGATGGCAGCTGACGCATGGGGTATGTCACGCCCGGTAAAGGGGTTAAAGACAAGACAAGACATTAGGGGCTGTCCATTAATTATGTCAATTTTTTGGGCAATTTTTGACCCCTCCCCAACTCTTGACCCCCCCCCAAGATCAATGACAGGTCCCAATAACAAGGTTATTATTTTTGTGGTGATGATAATTTTTTCCTTTTTCCTCATCGAGTGTCAAAATGTGGTGGTGATTACCTTTTTTCTAATGCTTTTTCCATTGTAATAAGTAGTATTCTATGAAATTTCCTATTTTTTGATTATTTAAAAAAAGTGAAATTGTTGACGTCAACTTCTCTTGACCCCCCTTCTCCCTGTCAACAACTGTCAAACTTTTCCAAACCCCCTCCCCCCTAAATTGTTGACATAATTAATGGACAGCCCCTTAGTATATATTTTGCATTTTTATGCCTGTATACCGGTAATTTATATATTAATATATTATGAAATGAAAAGAAGGTAGCATGACATTTTGTTGATGTGGTGAATCACTGATAATCCCAACTAAAATGCACGTGAAAATGTTTAAATCATACAGTCATTGGCTCCTTTGTGAATTAAAAGTAGCATTTTGGCTTTGCAGCATGATGCCATTGTCGTTATGGAATCATAGCATCTGAAACTTGAAGATGTTGCAGTCCAACATGCTGCTCCTTCTGGATACCCAATTTTTTACCAGGCTCAGAATCCCACTAATCAAAGCAGTTCAGCAGCTGTTGGAGGCACCATCTACCTTTGAAAAGGTATGAAAGCTTCAGAACTTGACTTGGGGTTTCAGATGCCTACAACCTTTGAGGCATTTGCTTTGAAGATCTCCACTTCCTATGGACCAATATGTCTATTAACCAAATGTTTACTTGTCAAGGAACGGATGTTCTAAGTGGTTTCTCGGTGACCAGACAAGCTGCTCATCAAATCACGGGGAGATGTCATTGGTTGTGGAGACGAGGATTGGGAATGATAATTCAGAGCCAGGTGAAATAGGGAGAGGATCACGTCAGGGTTGCCCACTATCTCTGTTGCTATTTGGCAGTTATACTGAGGAACTAATAAGTGGCGGAAAAATCCACCTAGATTCACAATAATGGTTGAAGGAGAAGAACTGGAACAAGTGTCACAATTCTGTCACCAAGGGAGCCTACTGACAGAAGATGCCAGTTGCCAGCGGGAGATAAAGAGAAGAGCAGCGATGGGAAAACAAGCATTTTTGGAAAGGGGAGAATTGGTAAGAGGAGAAATAAACAAGGAACTGAAGATGAGACTGATAAAAATGTTGGTATGGAGTGTATCCCTATATACCTCAGAAAAAAAAATGGACTCTACAGGAAAAAACATACAAAAGTTAGAAGCATTTGAAATGTGGATATGGAAAAGATTAAGTGGACAGACAAGAAATCAAATGAAGAGATATTTAAAATGGTGGGGAACAAAGATCGCTAAATAACACCATCAAAAGAAGACAGAGGAACTGGATTGGGCATGTGTTAATAGGGGAAACATTGCTTAGAACAGTAATTGAAGGAAGTATCGCAGGGAGAAAGACAAATGGAAGACCAGGAGAGTGCTAGTGGACTGGATGATGATCGAAACAGACGAGCAGCGACACAAAACTTTTGCAGAAATAAAAGAAGAGCAAGAAGCAGAGAGGATTGGAAACAATGGAGCCCTGAACCTGTTCCAAGACATAGAACATGATGATGATGATTACCTTCATCATCATCAGTCATGCATAGCCAGAGTGACCATTGCAATTGCTCACTATAATGTTCTGTCCCAAGCACAATGCAGGGCTTTGGTGGCTGTTAGTCCACAGGCATCACAGATTTGATGAAGCCAGGTGGTCGGTGGTCGGTGGTCTTCCTTGAGGTTGATGCCAATCAAGGGCTTCTGTGACACCATCTCAGACAGATGCAGCTAGGTGTAGTATGGCAGAGGCAGGTACTTTGATCGAGAGTCGTGCTAGATGTCCGAAGAAACCAAGACGCCGACGACGGGTTTGTGAATGCATAGTCTCTTAGCCAGATCGTGAATAAATCTCATCATTGTGTATTAAGTCAAACCACCTAACATTCAAGATTTGGCGCTGGGCTTTTGTGTGGAATGCCTCAATTTCCTGCCAGTCTCGACTGGTCATAACCCAGTTCGTGCTGCTATAGAGAAGAACTGGAACAACCAGAGAGGTGTACATCCAGAATTTGGTTTTAGGGCTTAGATCAGTGGTTCCCAAACTTTTTCGGTCGGCGTACCCCTTCAGACATTTTTCGAAAATCCGTGTACCCCTAATTTTCAAAGTAAATTTAAGGAAGCACACTTTCGATTTTTAACATGTACAGTATTGTAGTACAACGCGAGGATAAATAAGATGATGTAATTGAATGTTGCTATTGAAAGTGAATGGAGACAATAATAAAACAGCTTTACATTGTATCTATTTTAAACAGTCGACGACAGAAAGAAGGAAAAACAGCAAAACCGATTTACCTGCGCAGAATTATTATGCCCGTAAACCGCTTATAAGAAACAAAAAAATATTTTTAATACGCACACAACAAAAGATGGTGAAACGAGAAGTGTTTGTCCGCAAGTCAACGCTATCAGTAGGATCCACCATAGACTTTAATAATACCAGTAATAATAAATCTATGTGATCCACACAGAGCGATTTTTGAATTTGCCTCACTGACCAAGGAAGAGTCGAATACCATATGGTGATAGGACAGGTTAAAATTTAAACTTATAGCGAGGGGTGACGGGTTAGAGGAGTCCAAAAGGTCTACATCTGTCACTGCAGTTTGAGAAAATCAAATCCAATCACAATTTTTAGAACTTTTGCAAATATTGTTAAATTTGTTACTATCAAACATCAGTGCATAAGAATTCCACTGACTTTCCACTTTCCACCGCGTACCCCCTAGGAAGTCCATTTTGTACCCCTGGGGGTACGCGTACCACCGTTTGGGAACCACTGGCTTAGATTCTGTTGCCTCCAGATTAGTCAAGTAGATTCATGGCAGAGGAGGCAACACCTATGGGGTGTAGAGACTCCTCTCGCAAGTTAGCCATGCTGTGCATGTCTGAGCCACGATAGCAGAATGAATCAACTTGTTCCACGGTTTTTGAGCCAATGGAGATAGGTGTCTTGATTTGACCAAAGTCGAGGTTCTGGGTCTTTGTTTTAGCTCATGAGACATGAAGGCCGAATTTGGAGGCCTCAGTTTCCATCCGGAGTAGGATATCTTAAAGCTTCTCGTGACTTTCATAGAAAAGAGCAGCACCGTCAGCATAATTGAGATCTGTAAATTTGTAATCACCCAATTGAATGCCCATGTCTCCAGCGATGACCCAGTTCATGATATAGTCAATAGCACAGCAAAATAAAGCGGGGGCCAAGATACATCCCTGTCTGACTCCAGAGCTAGTGTAGAATTTTCCAGAGAGATGTCTGTCAAAACGGATCTGGCCTGTGGTACCGGTGTGAAGCTTTTTAATGAGATCTAGCATGGTCTTAGGAATGCCACAGCCTGCCAGGGCTTTCCAAAGTGCTTTCCTGTCCACGGAGTTGAAGGCCGCCTTGAGGTCATTATGGGCAACATTCAATGGCTTGCGAAACTCGCGATGCACCTCTGATAAAAGACGTAAAGCAAGGATGGCGTTTAGTGTAGATCTATTGTGAGTGAACCCAGATTGCTGTGGTCGACGAACTTTGTTCAGTAATGGTTGTATCTGAGCTAACAGGACATGTGCAAAGAGTTTGCCAGGTACCGAAAGCAGTGTAATCGGACGATATCTCTTGTATTCATTCTGTGGTTCTTTGCCTTTGTAAAGTGAAGCAATAATGCCGTCTTTCCATTCCTCTTGTACTTGATCAGACCTCCAAACTCTTTGAATGATGGAGTGCAGTATATTGGCAGTAGGGTCAATTGCACACTTTAGATTACCTTCCATTATATTTTTTCTTTAAAAAAATTATGCCTGTATATTTGAAGAACTACATTTTGATGGTCGATTTCTGATGAATTTGTTGTTAATTTTATGTGTCCTGTGTTCACTTTTATTCAGGCAATACATAAGTGTTCTTATTTGTGGAAGTTTTATTCATTTGTAATGAAGTAAATAACAACATTTATGTTTCTGAGCTAAAAAACTAATGTGTTTAATATATCATTTGTCTGCCTCAGTGACTTATTCCATAGATCATCACTTTTGAGAAGCAGGAAATATCAATTTGCACAGTTCAATAGCCAGGAAGTTTGAGATTTTTTTTCTTTGGCTGTTACATTTACCCTGGCACAGAGTACTTTTTTCAGGCAGGAGCTGTGCAATATCAGAAGCACCGCGCCAAATGGGTCTAAATTATTCCAAACTTGGACTGCATATGTCTTGGTCAAAAACCAAAGTACAAAACCTTGCCAAGTAACAGAAGCTTTCCATAGGTACTGAGACTGTCGAACCAGTGGAAAGTTTCTGCTGCTTGTGCTCAAATGTCCATAGATCAGCCAGCAATTCACCGAAAGAATCCATCTGCTGTATTGGCTTCGCATCAACCACCAAGCATAAGAAAACAACATTTGGAAGCAGTGCAACCTCAATCTGAGAACTAAACTCCACTTGTACACATGACTCATTATCGCAACCCTTTTCTGTGGCAGTGAACCTGGACCCTTACTAATCAAAACTGGAGGCATTCCATGCAAAGGCTTTGCAGAGAATCTTAGGGGTCAAATGGACAGATTACACTAGTGTTGTGGAGATATACACCCATACTGGATATGTACCACTCTGCCACTCTCTATGCCAGCGGTGCCTTGTCCCAGTGTTTTATTTTGGGGGGGGGGGGGAATTGACTTGAAAATCTGAGCAAATTTCAGGCATTGTTAAACAATGCCTGACAATTTCAGTCAATGTCGACATTGCCCGAGTGAATCGAGATATGTCGACATTGCCTAAAAATTTCAGGCAATGTCAACATTGCTTGATTTCACACTTTGACTGTAACACATTACAGATTACACACCGTACATTTTGGTTAACCCCTCCTATGCGTACGTACAAATTAGCAAACCCCCCCTTCCCCACACTGTGAAAATTAATTTTTAGCCATAGCCAAAAAGCATTTATTTGCTATTAAATTAAAGGTTTTTAATATTTAAATAACCATGGGAACAATAGTTGGGACCCTTTGTTTGACCGTGAGAAAGTAATTTTGTTCAAATCAAATGTTTGTGTGAATATACCATCCTTCTATCTATTTATAAATTTGAATGTGCGTACGTACAAATTCAGTTGTGACCCCCTCCCTCCCGTATGCTTCCGTACGCAAAATCGCCTAAATCTTAAGCCCCCTCCCACTCGGTGCATATGTACTATAAGGACGGCCCCTAATTTGCAACTCATTTAATTTTTGTTCTGTTACACATTGGTGTGTGCATAGCTCCATATACAGTGCTATTCCATCATGGATAAAGATTTCCGGCAAAGTTTGTAGAAAATCTGAGCAAATTTCAGGCATTGTTATACAATGCCTAAAAATTTCAGTCAATGTCGACATTGCCCGAGTGAAACGGCTTATGTCAACATTGCCTAAAAATTTCAGGCAATGTCAACATTGCATGATTTCACACTTTGACTGTAACATATATAAGGCCATAGAGACCTAGATTCTTTCGAGGCCTAGAAAATTAATAAGTAATTCCAAAGATTCACTATTACTATATCATTCTCGAATTGCCCTGCTAAAAATTTCTAAATTTCTAAATGCCCCCTTAAACATTCAAATTGCCCCTTATGAGACGTGTGGGGGACATTGGGAACCACTGTTATAGATGATGACTTTTAGAGGTAGGGGCTTTTACAAATAATGGCCACATGATGTTTATAGATATTAAATTTTTATATCTAAGGAGACTAAGGGTCATTGTGCCTGTGTATAATCTGCAGAAAATTTTCTTTGTTAAAGGTGAAAAGTTTTGATTTTATTAATTATCAATCAATGAGTTCTTTGTCTGATGAAGTTTCTGTTTTTTTCTGAGAGTTTCTTCAACTACTCTTGCTATCCAGGCAGGATTCATCAGATCAGGTCAGGTCTTCGTCCTCCAGCTGTGTCCAGCTATCGACTTCTCCATAACATCTCTCCTAAGTTCTTTGTCCTTTGCTATTTCTTCCAATGTCATTTGGTGTCTTCTGTCAGTTTTTCCATTGAAATTCTGTTCTGCCATGTTCAGATCCTCTTTCAATCCATCCACCCATCATCTTTTCAGTCTTCCTTTAGATCTTCTCCCCTCTGGTTTGTAGTTGAAAATTTGTTTGCATTTATTATTTTTTCCATTCAAAGTATGTGTACAGTCCATTTAATTCTTCTCTTTCTGATTGCTTAAATGATCCTTGGTTGCAGTATTTTCTCTATCTTCTTCATTTGTTATGTTCTTTGTATCTATTCCTTAGTATCCTTCTAAACCATTTATTTTCTGTTGCTATTATTTTTTCTCCAAATCTTTTTTATGGTCCAAGAATCACTTCCATATATTAGTATCGGTATTACTCAAGTGTTGAGAATTCTTATTTTTGTTTTCATCCCAAAGTCATGTCTTTTGAAAATTTTGGTATGTAGCCTGTTTGATGTAGATCCTGCAATTGCTATTCTTCTTTTAATCTCCAAGTTTGAACCTCCATCTGTTTCCAATTCACTTCCCAAGTAAATGAAGTTCTTCCACATTTCAATTTCTTTTCTGTTGAATGTAACTATTTGCCATTCTCCAACTTTCTTTGTAATTGGCATTATTTTTGTTTTATTAGTGTTTATTTTTAATCCTAATTTTCCTCTCTCTGTTATTAAGGCCTATGTTAATTCTTCAATCCTTGAATGGCATTCTGCTATTATATATTTATCATCAGAATATTCTGCAACATCTATGTTTCCTGGTTTTAGAGATGTTCCCAACCCATTCGTGTTTTCAATCCGTCTCATGATGTATTCTAATATAAAGTTTTGAGAGTATTGGTGATAGGATATATCCTTGTCTAAATCCTGTTTGATTTCAAACCACTCAGTTTCTTCTCTGTCAATTCTGATACATGCTAAAACTGTGCTATATAAATTTTCAATTAGCCTGGTTATTTTGACATGAATGCCATATTTCCCCAGGAGTTTCTATGCCCCTTCTCTCCAGGGAGAGTCATAAGCTTGGGCAAAATCAATGAAGCACGCGATTTCGCCCACACTTGTGACTCTATCTGGAGGGAAGGAGCACAAAAACTCCTGGGGAAATATGGCATTCATGCCAAAGTTATCAGGCTAATTGAGAAGGGACAGGATTCATAAAATTGTATTCATGGCGTAAATCTGAAGAAAACTTGCTTTGTTAAATGTAATATCATTATTTTTCATTAGTAGAGTAATTTAAAACTTTCTTATGGCAGTGGTGGTAGTGGTAATGATGATTATGTCAATCACATTTAGTCACATTTAAAAGTGAATTTGTTTGAGTGCTCCATTGTAGATTTGTTCTGATAGTGAATTGTTTAGCAGTTAGATCAATAGATGAACCTTAACAAAAGAATTACATTTGACAGAGTTAAATTTCCAATATTTCTTCATGTTAAGCCGCCTGATGATAAAGTGCTTTCAATCATGATCCCTCATGTTTGGTATTGTCACACATCAAAAGTGAGTAAGAACTGAGATGGTTTGACTAATTTTTCTATATTTCTAATTGCCGTATTTTCATGCATATACCACGCACATGTGCATACCGTGCACTTTTGGGCAGTTTATGTTTTAAAAAATTTGTATAGCATGCACACGTATATAACATTCTGGGCACTGTCAAGCTAGTCATCCCTCCTCCCTCCAGGACAGTGAAATTCGGGGAGAGGTCCATAACGTGTGGCAACCCTGCACTCTGGAACTCATTACCTAGCACAGTCTCAAACAAGTCAAATATTGAACTATTCGCCAAGAAACTAAAAATACACTTATTTAACATCTCGTTTGTGTGTGAAATGTAAAGCACTCTTGACTTTAGCTTTTTGCTTTGATTATTGCACTGTATAAATTGTCTGAATAACTAACTAACTAACTACCGTATATAATCGCGATAAAGTCGAGCAATTTAAGGCTAATTCACAGGCCTAATATCCTGACCTCGGCTTATATGGGAGGCACTAACTGTTAGATAAAGTTTCCATACATAGGATGTAGAAAATAATTAATTTAGCTAAAACTTTGTTTACCGGTAATTAATTACTTTCAACATTTGCTACTAAATAATATTAAATTAAACTAAATAAAAATTAGCATCAGCGATTTTAAGCTTTTTAATTTATAGGTGCCACATAAATATTAATTGTAAAAATTGGCGCTACATAAATATTAAAATAATTTTTTAAGATTACCGGTAATTAAATGGTTCATATTGTCAAGAATGAGCGAATAGCAGGTTTAAAGTGTTCTTTATCATCAGGAATCTATCTATGAATGTCAAAATCGTTCAGTTTCTCGATAGTTCAAAGCTAAAACAACGTTTTTCAATCGACACAATAGCGCCGCAGCACTGCTTGTGTCCGCCATTGTTCCGACTCTCGCGATCACCTCAAGAGGGTACTTACTCCGCAGTGACGTCACTTCGAATTATTCACGGGTCAATGATTTTAGACACCTTCAAATCCAAAAAAATTAGGGGTCGACTTATACTCAGATCGACTTTATCTTGAGTATATACGGTAACTATGACACGCATGACATCATGTCCATGGGCGGAGTTTATGTGTGTCCTATTACTGTGTAAGTCGTCACTGTGGTACAAAAGGTACTAAAAATTGCAAAAATTTATGTTAATTCTATTAATAAGTTGCTGCAGAGTATAAGTTGTGGCCTCAACCGGAAATTACCAGTAACCTCGTAGTAACATGGTTCTAACTACTGATTGCACTAGAAACGTTGTTGAATATTGTATTGTATATTGTATACTGGACTATTTATATAGGAGCTGTCCATTAATTATGTCAACAATTTTTGGGCAATTTTTGACCCCCTCTTCCTCTTGTCAACAACTGTCAACTTTCACTTACCCCCCCATAATTACATCAAAACTTTTGACCCCCCTTCCCCCGAGATCAATGACAGGTCCCAATAACAAGGTTATTATTTTGTGTTGTGATGACCATTTTTTCCCTTTTTTGCTCATCGAGTGTCAAAATGTGGTGGTATGACCTTTTTTGCCATGCTTTTTTCCATTATAATAAGTAGTATTCCATGAAATTTCCTAATTTTTGATTATTTGTAAAAAGTGAAATTGTTGACATCAACTTCTCTTGACCCCTTCCTCTCCCCTCCCCCCTGTCAACAACTGTCAAACTTGTTAAAAGCCCCTCCCTTCTAAATTGTTGACATAATTAATGGACAGCCCCATAGCGCTGTAAACATAGCATACCGTATATACTCGAGATAAAGTCGATCCGAGTATAAGTCGACCCCTAGATTTTGGGCATTTGAAGGTGTCTAAAGTCATTGACCCGGCTATAAGTCGAAGTGACGTTACCACGGCGAACCCTCTTGAGGTGATAGTGAGAGTCGGAACAATGGCGGATGCGAAGTGGGCATGTGGCGGCAGCGGCGCCATTGTTTTGATTAAAAAACTGCGTTCTAGCTTTGAACTATCGAGAAACTGAACGATTTTGACATTCCCAGATTGATTCCTGACGATTAAGAAAATTTTAAACCTGCTATTCGCTCATTCTTGACAATATAAAAGTCTTAATTACCGGTAATCTTGAATTTTTTTATGTTTATGTAGCGCCAATAATTAATTAATATTTATGTGGCCCCTATAAATTACCAATCTTAAAATCGCTGATGTCAACTTTTATTTAGATGCCGTAGCATATGTTGAAAATAATTAATTATGCAAAGAGTTAGCTAAATTAATTATTTTCGACATCCTATGTATGGAAACTTTACCCAACAGTTAGTGCCTCGCATATAAGTCGAGGTCAGGATATATATATAACCTGTGAATTGGCCTTAAATTTCTCGACTTTATCACGAATATATACGGTAACTATAAACACGGGCGCTTTACAGGGGGTATGACTCTCTAAGCAGATGCATATAACGCATATAATGCATAACAAATTGTGTAATAAAAGAAATACAAAAGTCTGGCATTTGGTGTTTGTTTTATATTGCATCTAGTGCTCTTTTGTTTGTGAATTCTAGTTATTTAGTGCTCTTTCATTAGCAAATTCATGTTATTTAGTGCTCTTTTGGTAGCGAATTCTAGTTCCATTAGCGAATTTTAGTTATTTAGTGCTTTTGTTAGCAAATTGTAGTTATTTAGTGCTTTCATGAGTGAATTCAATCCAATGCTTTGTTTATCAGGTACTCGTATCGTTAGCGAATTCTAGTTATTTAGCGCTTTCGTTAGCAAATACTAGTTTCTTTAGCAAATTCTAGTTATATTATATATATATATATATATATATTCATTCATTCATTCATTCATTCCTGGACAATTTCTATAGCACTGTAACAAGGCTGAGGCCCACAACAAAAGCGCTTTAACATCTCAACTATAACCCAACCTAAACAGATGCGTTTTTAATCTCGTGATGAAATGCTCGGGAGTATCAGCCATGGTGGTCTCATCAGGGAGAGAGTTCCACAAGATAGGATTACTCCTAGTGAAGGATCTCTCTCCGAACTTGGCGGTCTTGGATGGATGAGGAACATGAAGTTTAATGCCACGACTCGAATAGAGCGAAGATCTACTGTCATTACCCTGCGGTCTCTTTACAAGAGAGGCAAGGTACTCAGGACAGCACGGGTCATGCAGCGCTCTGTACGTCAGCCAGCATCTTTTGAACACAATTCGCTCAGGGACGCGGAGCCAATGTAGATGATCCCTGAGAAGTGGTGTTACATGTTCGCACCAGCAACATCCGAACACAATCCTCGCTGAGAGATTCAGAACAGACTGCAGCCGTTCAAGTTTGCTAACTGGGAGACCCAACAGGACACTATTGCAATAGTCAATCCTAGTTAGGACCAAGGCCCGGACCAAGTGTACCACTCCGAATACAGGCAGATATTGCCGAACTGATCGGATCCTTCTCAATTGAAAGTGGCATCTCCTGATCACATCGTTTACGTGTGGCTCAAATGAAAGAGTCCCATCAAAGAGTACCCCCAACAGCCGCACGCACTCGGAGGGGACAATGGTAACATCACCCATCGCGAACGGTTTGCGACTCACCAGCATCCTTCTCCGAGGGGTGCTGACCCACAGGAACTCAGTTTTTCCCACGTTAAGGGGCAGTCGATTTTCCTCCGCCCACTTCGAGACAGCGACTAGACACTCGATGAACCGTTCCCGAAGTGCCTCCACATCACCAGGAAGGCAGGACGAGTAAATCTGACTGTCATCAGCATAGCTATGGGGTGCCAGTCCAAAGACCGCAATAATTGACCTCAAATCAGCCGTGTACAGGATAAAAAGTAATGGACCAAGTACTGACCCTTCAGGAACTCCACAGCCAACGTTCCGCCCCATAGAGAGTTTCCCACCGCACTTTACAGATTGCACTCTATCAGAGAGATAGCTGGCTATCCACCGCAAGGAGGAACCACACACTCCGAACGATTTCTCAAGCCGGTGTATAAGGATATCATGATCGGCAGAACCAAATGCCGACGAGAGGTCAAGAAGACATAGGAGTGCAAGCTGTCCGTTCGATACATCGTCGTCAAGGTCGTTGAAGACCTTAAGAATAGCAGATTCAGTCGAGTGCCCCCGGTGATAGGCTGACTGATCGCGCGGCATGAGTCCGTTGGCAGTGAGAAACCCTATGAGCTGCCTGTTGACCAACCTCTTCAACAGCTTAGATAGAAAAGTAAGATTGGAGACTGGTCTGTAGCTTGCAGGCTCTGACGAATCAAGCCCCGGCCATTTCAGATGGGGCCTTACGGTCGCGTGTCTGAGTCTTGGGTTGACTCTTAACATGTTCGATCTTAAGCAGTGGGTAGGAGAGCCGATGCATGATCTTGGGGGCCTCCTTGACGTGGTCATTGGGCCATCTGATTGGTTGTTCTCGGATGTGTCTCAGGCAACTTTCCTTACTATATATATATATATATATATATATATATATATATATATATATATATATATATATATATATATATATATATATATATATATAGTAAGGAAAGCATTAAATAGCTAGAATTTGCCTGACATTTTCAAAACCTCCATTGGTTTTCCTATCTCTCCAGCTTATGCTTTGCATGGCACGTAATGAGTACATTTCAAAAGCTTCTATTCTATAGAAGCTTTTGAAATATACCGGTATATCTTACCTTTATGGTTTTATTCATTTCGTTCTACTTCCGGTGACGCTCTTTATACTAATATTGGCAAGGAACTGTACGTATTAAATAATTTTTATATACCGTGCACTTGAATATACCGCGTGGCCCCGTCATGGTTTGCAAAATCGTGCATACTGCGTGCAGTATATGAGTGAAAATGCAGTAATATTGAAGCATCATATTTGTTGATATGAACACATTTGCAGCTTCTTCAACTGATACTTGATTTTGACTCTTATTTATACTATTTATATAAAATATGCTGGCATTGCTGGCTCAAGTAGTTAAACTTGAGCTTTTATGGGATCATTTAATTTGAGTGACAGAGTATTACAGTAAAACCTCTTTAGCCCGCCACTATTGGTCAAGGGTGAAAGTTTGGCGAGGGGCGAGTTTGGCGGCTTAACGAATACAATGCTCACTACTGAACTACAGTAGGCTTGTCCCCCCACGGGGGCGGGGTTGAGAATTGTGGGTGCCCCGCGGATACCAGTAGGGACGGGTCAGCTCATGAACAAATGACAAGTTGCTACCGGTATATATTCACGTATAGATGGCAAGTCGGCCTCGAGAAACTGTAAACTTGTAAAGGAAAAGGCTCTAAACTAGTAGGCTGCGTCGGTGTTTCGTATTGTTGATAATGCAGACCAGAATACCTGCTGCTGCTGGTGTAATACAGCAGCATACAGGCCTACGCCCTACAGGTGAAAAGTTCTGTAAAACTGATCCATTCTCTGCTGCCATGGGGACTGCTGGGTTGGAGACAAAAGCCACGGGAGCCATCGCAGGGTGGGGCGAGAGTGGCGGGAGGGAGGTCAACTGTCGGGGTTAGATTCTTGCCACCTCCCCCCGTACCGACCTCTACCACAATCCCTTCACCAGTCATTAGCTGACAGGTTAATAGCTGATTATCAACACCGATGTATTCATCGGGGGGGGGAGGGTCATTAATTGTGTAAACAGTCGGTTGGGAGCTTGGCCTATAAACGGTCAAGCAGATAAGTAAAGTTGCTATGGCGAGCAAAAGAGGTCATAATACATAGGCATGGAATTTTGAAAGTTGTGGCGAGGGCGAGGGGTGAGTTTGGCGACTAAATGAGTTATTTTACATGAGTGGAAATCCGTTCTTGACCCATCAATGGTGAGAGGGGAGTTTGGCGGCCTAAAGAGGGGCGAGCTAAAGAGGTTTTACTGTAGAATAATCAAAATGTCATTTGAGTGAAAACTCATTCGAATTATGTACAGTGTATCTATTGAGTTACAGATTCATCTGAATGATAAATGAGAAGAAAACTCATTTGGGAGGTATCATTAGAGTGAATCAATGTGACAATTTATTTGAATGTCAGAAAAGAAAATGCACTATGATTACAATATTGGATTTGTTCTCATAAGTGTTTTTAGAATTGTTTGATTTTAAAATATTGTCATATAGCTAGCTTGTGTATGCAAACTAGACCCCTGCACGGGCCGACTTATGGCGGCCCGGCCCGGCCCGTTTCATTGTTTTCCCTTTAGGGCCCGGCCCGTTTCGGCCTGCCAAATTTCAGGCCCGCCCAGCCCAACCTGCTCATTTGCAAGTAAAATTTGCAACCATAACTTTGGAAAATCAGTTGACGTTTTAATACCAGTCTTTTTACTACAATTTAGTGTGTACTGCAAAAACTCATAATCCAACAAAAATGCAGCCGATCGATACAGTTTAAGAATTAGAATGCAAAAATAGTATGTTCTCAGTGGTATCAGTGTCCAATGGCAGTACGATGCTGTGAAATGGTTACCCCATCACATATCCAAATCTGACGCCTTACAGGATAGACCAGAATCACCGGATGGAGCTATTAAAGTCACGCTAAATACTGTATATAGCCGAGTAAGCCGACTAACAATCGCCTTGCTTGCTTAATACTACCTACGAGTGGAGGGGTAGCGATTAGAGACTAGGGAATAAAGGACAACAATTATTATTATTATTATTATTATTATTATTATTATTATTATTATTATTATCATATGCTTCAAGTGCTGAAAGAAATCAGCCATTTGACTGCGACATCATTTGCTGAGTGTAATGTCTGAATACCGCCATCCTAGAGTCTTGTTAATTATCGGACAAGAGTCAACTATGTGATTCATAGGGCAACAATGAACCATTCGTAAAGTTAAACCGGAAAGAATTGGCAAGTTCCATTGATCGAGGGTTTCTTAATGAGTTGAACAGAAGGTCATACGATGGCCCGGCCCGGCCCAGCCCGTTTTATTTGACAATCTTTTGAGCCCGGCCCGGCCTGCGGGCCGCCCGGCCCGTGCAGGGCTCTAATGCAAATTCTAAAACCAAATTTGTAGTACCAGTAAAGAGGGTTGCCAGGTGTCCGGTATTTGACCAGACTGTCCGGTATTTAGGTAATTTGTCTGGTGAAAAAATGGAGGCAATACCGGACATGCATGTGTCCGGTATTTTCTTGCAAACTACAAAACTACAGCAAATAAGTCACTCTCAGTCTAGTACTATCTGATTTCTGGATTTGACTTTGCCCGGCTGACCATTAAACTTCGGATATAGCTATTTCAACTGTAGTCTGTACTCTGTAGAACCTGGACACATTCAAACAATAAATTCTGAATCCTCGTTTCCTATAATTCCTGCATTATCTCCTCAAGTCTTCAGGTCTAAGCTTAAATCCTTACTTTTTCTTAAATAATTTCCTCCATAGCTGTAACAATCTAGCCTCACTGCCCTTTGGATACTGACTATTGCCTGGCTGATCTTTCACCTTTCCCATAGCCATTTTAAGAGAGGCTGAGCGCCTAAGAACAAGCAGCTACTATTGTGCTGCTTTCCAAAGCGCTATATAAATATACAAGATTTTACTTTACTTACTTAGAATATATAATATAAAAATTCAAGATATTTTGCTTACTTACTTACAATGGTTTGAGGAAGCAGTGAACCAGTGACGCAGACTAGAACTATTCAAATTTTTAATCGTTGGATTAGGGTTAGGGTTATTTTTGCCACCTACACTGGTGTCCAGTATTTTGGGGTCAGGGACCTGGCAACTCTAACGGTAAATGAATTCGTTTTGTTTTTGGTCATTCTGTAGAATGAGACAGGAGAATCAGCATATGAAGAGCATTTGTGCAAAGATGAAGAATATGACAAGAGAAAATATGAAGAATCATGTGACTTACTGAGAACAAGAATACAGGAGCTGGAAGAAATTCAGATTAACATTATGAAACTTCTTCTTATTGGAGATGATGCTGCTGCTGCTCAGGTGAGGAGCCTCCTATTTTAATTTTTTTTTTAAATTTTATCGTTCGTTTCAAACACATAGGTGTTCATCGGGGATGCCTCAGACCACAAACCACAGTGCTCATTGGCAGAGCAGACTGTAGCTGAGGAGGGTCGGTTCGGTCCAGGTCAAAAACCAAAAATCAGTCGGGGCAATACCAAGACTTAACCCGTTGCAGGGGGATTTAATTTTTTCAAGTCGTCCCCAATTGGGGTATTTAATTTGGGGAAAAGGCGTTCATGTGAAAATGTGAACATACAAGTTTTAAACTTACTATATTTCAGGCTATATAGAAGCTATAAAGATGCGGTTTGCACCGTTGTTTAGCATTTTTATTGCTCTTTCGAACCATCCATGCCAAAGAAGAAAATTTTGGGGGGTAGGGTCCACCCTACAGCCCAAAATAGGACCCTCCCCAACATTTTGGTCAAATTTTGTTCCAAGCCCAATAGCAAAAAATTTTCCGCGGTAACCCCCAAACTGTGAGCGAGAACATTGTAAAGGGGTGTAATTGGAACAGAATAATGCAAAAATTTTGAAGATTGGACAAAATTTGGAGCAGTTATGCTTTTTCAAACAATATTACTCATTGCTCGAAGAAATGACAATTTTGCGAACAGATTTTCAATCTGAAAAACCGAACAACTCCGTATATTTCAGGCTGTTTAGAAGCTATAAAGATGCGGTTTGCACCGTTGTTTAGCATTTTTATTGCTCTTTCGAACCATGCGTGCCAAAAAAGAAAATTTTGGGGGTAGGTCCACTCTACAGCCGAAAATCGGAACCCTCCCCCAAAAAAATTTCAAAGCGCAATAGCAAAACATTTTCAGCGGTGACCCCCGAACTGTGAGCGCGAAAGTTTTAGGGCGGTGTAATTGGAACAAAATGGTGCAAAAATTTTGAAGATCGGGCCAAAATTGGCAGATTTATGATTTTTCAAACTCCAGACTTTAGTCTTTTTCGAGGCATTTCAATGCAAAATCAACGGCAAGTTGGACGATCTTCTGCAAGTTTTCTGGCTTATATTATAGTCAACAACAGCGAAGAAAGTGCTGCCATCTATCGAATGGCTAGTATATAAATCGAATAGTCGTTTTTTGTTGCGGTTTAAAACTTCAATGTCCGGAGTACACACATCCTTATGTTGCTCGCCGTGAGCAACGTTTATAAACGGTTTTACCCGTCTGAATATGATTTTCTGGCGCCGTCTTAAGACGGTGTTGCCCGGGAACGGGTTAAGGAGGAAATAAATATGTTAAGGTGAGGCATAAAAATATCTAGAGAAGAGTTCAAATTCAATTCAAATTCAAATTAATTTTATCGTCCATTTCAAACACATAGGTGTTCATCGGGGACGCCTCAGACCACAAACCGCAGTGCCTATCGACAGAGCAGACTGTAGCCGAGGAGGGTCGATTCGGTCCAATTCAAAACCAAAAAAATCAGTCAGGGCAACAACAGGACTTAAGGAGGAAACAAATATGTTTTAAGATGACACCTAAAAATATCTAGAGAAGAGGCCATCCGAATATAAAGTGGAAGGGAATTCCAAACATATGGGGATGCATAACTAAAAGCTCTACACCCAGATTTAGTGCGACGCAAGGGAATTTCAAGAAGGCATTTATTTGCAGACCTCGTGGATATATATGGCTGGTGATACAATAGCATATCTCGAAGATAAGTGGGATGCTGATTTCTTAGTATCTTAAAAGTGAGGGTAGCAATTTTGAAATTAATACGTTGTTCAATGGGGAGCCAATGCAAGTCACGAAGGACAGGGGTAATATGATCAAATTTTTTTGTTGGAATTACAATTCTTGCAACAGCATTCTGAATAGTCTGGAGGCGTTGAAGAGAACACTTCGGCAGCCCGAAAAAAAGCGAATTACAATAGTCGATTCTAGACGAAATAAATGCATTTGCTAAGATTATTGAAGACCTTGTATCCAATGTCTTACGAATCCATCTGAAATGACGCATGAATGTAAAACAAGACTGTGACAATTTAGAGAAATGTGACTTGAAAGATAAATCAGTATCAAATGATATACCCAAATTACGAACTGATTTAAGTGGAACCAAGACTGCATCTCCAAATGATAAATCTAAGGAGTTTTTAGGTAATTTCGTCATTAGGGGTTTAGTACCTAGAATCATAAATTCAGTTTTTGAAGGATTGATGAAAAGACAATTAGAAGTAAACCAGTCACAAACTGTAGTAAGGATGTTTTGCAGATTAGCGAGCTCAGGTGAAACAGAGTCAGGGGAAAAGGATACATATAGCTGGGTGTCGTCAGCATAGAAATGAAAATTTACAGACCTGTTTTTCAAGACATGTGCAAGTGGAGTAGTATAAAGAGTGAAAAGCAAAGGACCCAAAACAGAACCCTGCGGAACTCCAGTGGTCAGAGGAGCTGAAGAAGAAATGGAACCGTTTATAGTGACACATTGAGATCGATTAGCAAGATAGGAAGTAAAGAAATCTAGGACAGTGCCAGATAATCCAAACCAAGATTCGAGATGATGAAGGAGGATAGAATGATCAATGGTGTCAAAAGCAGCAGACAAGTCAAGGAGAACAAGAGCTGATAACTTTTGATTTTCAAATGCTAAAAGGATATCATCCTATATTTTTAACAGAGCAGTCTCGGTTGAATAAAATTTACAATACGCTGATTGTAATGGTGAAAAAGTGGAAAAAGAGTTTATATGAGATGATAGTCTTGAGTGAACAACTCTCTCAATGATTTTAGAAATAAACGATAAATTTGAGATTGGACGATAACTCGAGAGATCCTCGATAGGTAGATTAGACTTTTTAAGAAGTGGTTTGACATGAGCAATTTTAAATGAATCAGGAAAACAGCCCTGGCTTAGGCAAAGATTGACTAGTACTGTAAGGGGTTCAGCAAGAACATCTAAACAGGACTTAAGTAAGGATGTCGGTATACAATCGAGTAAGCATGACGTCTCAGGGGCGGCCTGTATTAGCTTCGAGATTTCAGTGACAGTCACCGGTGAAAATTCAGATAGCTCAAGTGGGGATTGTGGAGGATCAACGAGAGGACTGCATGAAACAGAAGGAAATTTGTTACAAAGGGAAATGATTTTGTTACTGAAGAATTCAACAAATGCCTGAGCAATACATGAAGATGACAGGTGAGATGGGATGGGAGAACCACACTCGACTTACGCTCAAGGAGTGAGTTAAGTGTTGACCATAAATTTCTAGGCCAATCCCGAAGTTTACTTATGGTGGTACGAAAATATTTAGCTTTTGATGACGAGATAAGACTATTTTTGTCTGTGTCTTGAAAGCTGTAAGATCGCTCAAAAGACGGGTTTTTCGGAAAATAGTCTCCAAATGACTACGTAGTTTTTTTGCCGATTTTATCTCCTGAGAAAACCACGGGTTACATTTTCTAGTAGGGACACTAATTTTTATAAGCGGAGCATGTTTATCTAACGTACTTCTAAGGGAGGAGCATAGTTGATCTGCAAAAATATTTGCATCTGATGATGGATGACAGATAATGGACGACAGAAGAGGCCATCCGAATATCAAGGGGAAGGGAGTTCCAAACATATGGAGATGCCTATGCAGTATATACACCTAACAATTGAAAAATGCAGTAAATCTGTTACATTGCATTATATAAATCACTGTAATATTTGTGCTGATGCATTATTTTTCTAGTGACCTTCAAGTAAAATACAATGCATTAGATATTGTAGTCAGATATTTGTTTCATTTTTTCCCTATATTTCACTCTCTATATCCACTTTGATGTCATTCTAAATAATTGTTGACTAAATTGGATATCGATACTATTATTATACTACATAGATATTATTATCCCTTCCTGTTTACATTCAATCTCCTATTTTGTATCTGTTTTTTTGTGCTCTAGATAAGTATATTTAGAAGTATAGTTAAGTCATTATTTGTTTGATTTATTCTTCTACTTTTGTATACATTTGTGCTCTAGATAAGTATAATAGCACTTATCCATTAAGTAAGCCATTCCGTGACGTCATGCATCTAATTACAATAAATAGGTCAAGCTGCGCTCAGCTGTTTATGCAAATGTGGACAGCGAAGAGCTAGTGAATATGGCGTCAAGCAGCACATTTTTGAAATACATGTAAAGCTGTTAGAATCATACATTGCAGGAGCAAAACAATTAGCCGTAGTGATGTTACTAACTTACTAGCAATTCAGTTGTTGAATTAAAATGTTGGCTCGAGTGCAGAGCATTGTTAACGACCGGAAAAAAGCATGACCTTATGCATAAGTAATGTCCAATATAGCGCTAAGTAAAATGTGGTCATGCCATTTTTTCATCACCTTAATTTATCAATATACATGTGTATATATATATGTATATATATATATATGTATGTATACATATATATATATATATCAGGGGTGCACAACCTTTTAAGGATGAAGGGCCACATTTTTCGGTTCCAAGACTCTGCGAGCCACATGCTCTTTTTCCAAAGCAGTAGTGGTACAGTAACAGTTGACAGTAACCGTTAATAGCAATATTTAATATGGTTATGGATAAAATTTAATTCGACAAAACTAATGGAATTAATAGAATTTCTGATGACTACAATCAATCCAGTAGGAACAAATGAAATTGAAATGAGTAGTAATTTAAATGTAGAATTACAGGTTAAGGTCTTGTTAACCTTTTGCAAGGGTTAGCCGTTTAAAGACGGCGGTGGAAAACCATAAGGAAACGGCGTTAGCCGTTTTAAAACGGTGCGCTATATAAGCGACTGCGTACTGCGGACCTGCACGATTTTCAAAAATCCAACGTGGCAACCGAGTTAGCTCACATCCATTCGATAGGCGGCACACCGTTTTCGATAATCTGACTATATATGCAGAGATATTGGCTGTGTAATAACCAAGGCTGGAAAATGTATAGGAAAAATCTTCAGCCGGAGGCTAGAAAGGCCATAACTATGCCAAATATGGTCTGATCTTCAAAATGTTTGCACCATTCTGTTCCAATTACACATCCCTACAACTTTCTCGCTCACAGTTGGGGGGGGGTCTGCTGAAAATTTTTTTTTATTGAGCTTTGAAATTTTTTATCGGACATGGTCCGATTTTGGGGTGTAGAGTGGACCCTACCCCCCCACAATTTTTTTTACACAGATGGTTCGAAAGACCAATAAAAATGCTCAACAATGGTGCAAACCGCATCTTTCTAGCTTCTATATAGCCTGAAATATACTGAGTTGTTCGGTTTTTCACATTGAAAATCCGTTCACGTAATTGTCATTTCAGCCAGCAATTGGTACTTGGGTATGAAACTTCATAATTACCTCAAATATGGTCCGATCTTCAAAATTTTTGCACCATTCTGTTCCAATTACACTCCTCTAGAACTCTATCGCTCACATTTGGGGGTTTACCGCTGAAGACGTTTTGCTATTGACCTTTGATCAAAATTTGAACAAAATGTTGAGGAGGGGTCCGATTTTGGGGTGTAGAGTGGTCTCTACCCCCAACTTTTTTCTTTTGGCACGGATGGATAGAAAGAGCAATAAAAATGCTCAACAATGGTGCAAACCGCATAATAATATAACAATATATAATATAACAAGGTTTAAAGTGGTTCAGTAGGGACTGCCCTGTGTGAGAACCACTGTTGCTCCAATCAATCTAATATCCTAAACTACTGAGGTTTATTTTGAACTCATTTACAGTTGTGGCATTACTATCCCCTCATCCAGTTCATTCCATCTGTCCACCACTCTTGCACTAAAAAAATGCTGTTTATGTCTCCCAACCCGTTTCTTGAACAGTTTCATGCTGTGTCTTCTGGTTCGATCATACTGCTTCATTGTAAAAAATCTTTCCTTTGGCATTTCCACTTTGTTAGCATTTTGTATGTCTCGATCAAATCCCCTCTCTCTTCTTTTTTTTTGCACAGGGTTGTCAATCCACAGTGATTTAGCCTTTCCTCATAGGTTAGTTTGTGATATCCCTTGATCATCTTTGTTGCTCTGTGTTGCACTCTTTCTAAGGTCTCTATGTCTTTCTTCAGGAATGGACACCATGCTTGAACACAATACTCTAAATGTGGACGTACCAATGTCTTGTAAAGTCTTATTATTACATCCTTCTCTCTGCTCACTATCGTTCTTTTGATCATACCTAGAATTTTGTTGGCCTTATTAGCTGCCTCTGCACATTGCCTAGATGGCTTTAAGCCAGCGGTTCTCAACCTTTATAGTGCCGCGACCCCTTTAATTCAATTACTCATGAAGTGGCGACCCCCAACGGCTAAATTAATTTCGTCCACAATGTAAACTGCTAAAAATAATAATGCTACGACAACAAAAAATGTTTGAAATCGTTATTATTTAATTGTCTCCATGTCTATCCTCGAATGACAATTATAGTAAAACAACTAGTACGTCGTAACTACCACTGAGGAAATTTTGTACAATAACAAGACAAGAGACAATCGCATATTTCTGATGGTCTCGGGCGACCCCTGGCAAATCGTCATTCGACCCCTTGGGGTCGCGACCCACAGGTTGAGAACCGCTGCTTTAAGCTGTTATGCATGATGACCCCTAGATCTTTCTCCTCGTTTGTCACTTTTAGTCCCTTCCCACATAACTTAAACTCATGATCTGTTCCCTTCTTCCCAATGTGCATCAAGCATTTATCTGTATTAAAAAGCATTTGCCAATCTGCCGACCACTGGGATAGTCTATTAAGGTCTTGTTGTAAAATTTTTGCTTCTGCTTCACTATCACTCTGTCCACACAGTTTTGTATCATCAGGAATTTTGAAATTTTTGACATTATATCATCATCGATGTCGTTGATGTATATTAAAAACAATAGAGGTCCCAACACTGAACCTTGTGGCACCCCACTTATGACCTCGGCCCAATCTGAATACTTGCCTCTTATACCTACCTTCTGTCTTCTGCTCTGAAGCCAGTTTTTATCCATCCAAGAACTTTACCTCTAATTCCACTGGCATGAAGCTTGACTGCCAGTCTTGAATGAGGTACTTTATCGAATGCTTTTGCAAAGTCCAGGTATACTACATCAACTGCCTTTCCTCATCTAGCTTGTCGTGAATCTCCTCCAAAAAAGTCCAGTATGTTTGTTAAGCAAGATCTTCCCTTAATAAACCCATGCTGGCTATCCTTTAAAATCTTGTGTCTCATAAGATGGTCAATATATTTGCTTTCATTATTTTCTCCAGAACTTTACACACTATACAGGTCAGACTCACAGGCCTATAATTTCCTGGCTCCCCAAGTTACCCTTTTGAATATAGGAGTGACTACTGCATCCCTCCAGTCCCTAGGGACTATATTCGATTCAAGTGACATATTGAATATTGTGGCTATTACCTCACTAACCTCATGTCTTACCTCATACAGAAATTTTGGGTGTATATTGTCTATTCCATCATAACTTTTGTCAGTTTTCATTTGACTCAGAATTTCCAGTACACACTCTTTACTGCAATTTATGTCTGATAATGCTTCCTCCTCTTTTCCACAAAATAAATTAATGGGCTTTGGTATGTTGGTTGTATTTTCCTTTGTGAAGACTGATGCGAAGTAATCGTTCAGAATTGTTGCTGTTTCCATGTCATCCGTCACTGTTTCTCCAGAATCAGCTACTAATGGTCCACTTTTTCTTTTCGCTTCATCTTACTTCTTGCATATCCATAAAAACTCTTACTGTTCCGTTTGATGTCTTTTGCTAATTTGTTTTCATACTCTGCAACAGCCGCTTTGTTTGTAGCTGTTGATTTGTTCCTCTTTTGCACATAACTGGACTGTAACTGTTTTAATCTCGCCTGTTCCAAACCTTCATTGCTTGCATTTTAGTCGGTGCTTTCTCAATTTCTTCCACGCTTTGTTTTTGGCCCTTCTCTTCTTCTGTACCTCTCTAATAACCCATGGAAGTTTTTTGTTAAGTGTCCGCTGTTTTGGTATTGTTGAATCCATAACCCTTGACATGCAATTTTTAAATATTTCCCAGCTTTCTTCTGCATTTTTATCCTTTATCATGCTTCCTATGTCCAAATCTTGATCATCTTCCTAGCCAGATCGTAGTTTCCCGGAAATAGTTTTTGTTTTTTTGGTTAATTGTGCTCTCGATGTCTTCTGCTAAAATTACATCAAATGTCACTGTCTGGTGGTCACTTGTGCCTAAGTTTTGTCAACCATCATATTCTTCACTAACTGATCATCTGAAGTAATTATTAAGTCCAGTGTGTTACCTCCTCTCGTTGATTCAGTGACATGTTGTGTGAGGAAATTGTCATCCATGCACTTAAGAAATCTCTTGTCCTGGTTCCTGTCTGCCTCCATGCTTTCCCAGTTAATATGATAGTTGAAGTCACCCATTATTAGTACATTTTCCTTGGCTACTATATCTAAAATCCTAAACAATCCAATATCTATTTCCTCCTTTGCATCTGGGACCCGATAGCATACGCCTAATAGTATTTTTTCTTTTTTGCATCTGATTTCACACCAAATATTTTCTCTAAAATTGTCATCTTGAATATCCCTTCTTTCCAATGCATTCAGTTCTTCTTTGACATAACTAAGATAGAAACAGCATCGTCATAACAACAGGCGGTCAGAAGTTTAACAGCCAAAAACTTGATCTCTGAAGTGATGTATTCTTTGACTGAAGTATTACTCCCCCAGCTCCATGACCTCTGACACTTAAGTTTTCCCTGTCCTTTCTAAACATTACATACCCATTCAAACCTAGCTCTCCATCGTCTATTTCCTGTCTGGCCCAGGTCTCTGTAATACCTATAATATCTGGTTTGATTGAACTGATGCACATTTCCAACTCAGCTTTTTTACTTGCGCTTATAATACTTCTGGCATTTGTATAAAAACACTTAAGTTTCTTCCCTATCAAAGCCCTACTTTTCTTCCTGGTGTCGGTGCTATTTATTGTTATATTTTCAAGACAGTTAGAGATACCCCTAATCTTCAATCGCCCCTCCCCAGTGGAATGTTTACTACTACAGCTACGTCTATTACTATCTAACCTACCTAAGCGTTTACTACTACTAAAGTCTCCACTACTTCTACTAGGACTACCACTACTACTATCTGTTCTAACTGCCTTTGTCCTCAGTTTAAATGCCTACACAGGCAAGCAGACTTCACCGTATGAAATATCCTCCTTGCCACCATGTCTGCTCCCATCCAATTAAGATGAAGCCCATCCCTGGCAAGGTATCCTGATCTCTGTGCGTTGAATTCCACGTCCACGAAATCAACTCCTTCTTTCCTGCATATTCCCATCAGCATGGCATTGACCTCCAATCTCTTGCTCTCATTGCTTCTAGACAGGTCTCTTCTAGGCATGATTCCTGTGATCACCAAGTGCTTCCTCCGCTGTTTCAATTCTCTAATCATTCTCCTGAATTTCTCAATTATGTCTGCTTGTCTCATGTCTGCATCTTTCTAGTTTCTATATAGCCTGAAATATAGTAAGTTTATAACGTATATGTTCAAGTTTTCATACGAACGCCTTTTCCAAAAATTAATTCCCCCGTCGGGGGATGACTTAAAAAATTTAATTCCCCCTTTAAAAGGTTAATCAAAAAATACTATGACCATGTTCAATTATTAATTCATAAAATTAAAAAACCAAACATCAATCGCCTTTTTATAGCCAATGGAGTTGTTGCGACTGAACGTCTTCAACAATCTTATTCATATTTTGTGGCAGTTCACTTGTTGAAACTTTAAAGACCGAGCACTCAACCTGAACCTTAGAACATTTTTGTTAAATTTCATTACAGAAAATGTTTGTTCACACAAGTGCTTCCAAATAGTTGCAAAGGCTTTAAAGTGGCCCAAAGGCTTTCTTGCTTTCATATTAGCGCTGCAGCAGAAGTCATTCGTTCCAAGGGTCTAAGTTGCCATCAATTCAAGTTATTTATAGAAGAGACGGGTGCCTCTTGCCATGACATACCATATTCACAGATTATTATTATTATTATTATTATCTGATAATTTATAGAGCCCTATAACAAGGCATACGCCTAAATCAAGAGTGCTTTACAATAAAGAGTTAGCCATCATACGACGTACTAAGCAAGTGTGTCTTAAGATTTTTCTTGAACTGATCGATAGATTTCGAATTAGTGACGAAGTCCGGGAGGGAATTCCACAGAAGTGGGTTCCCTCTGGTGACGATGTGAGAGAGCAGAGAACGAATTTTAGAATTCTTTGTTGAACTGATAGCAGAAATTTGTGAATTTCTTAAGAGCAATGGCATAATAGTAAATAATAATAATAACTAGGTTTAAAGAGTAGCGCTAATATGACAGCAAGAAAACCTTTGGGGCCACTTTAAAGCCTTTGGGGCCACTTTCCATTGAAATCCTGGAAACGTCCGCGGGCCACAAAAAATCACCAGCGGGCCAGGGGTTGTGCACCCCTGATATATATACATATAATTATATATATATATATATACATATATATGTATATATAGATATATATTATATACATGTTAAGTTAAGCAATGCTAATAAAGAATAAACAATGATCTGGAGAATTTGAATGTTAACATTTCAATTTTGAGTTTTAATTTCAATAATAAATTTCTTGTTAGCTCTTCACCTTAACCAGAATAAATTAACTAGTTATAGAGATTTATAGTACTGTATATATTCTATGCTTTCACTGAATTAATGGAATTCACAAAATGGTGTCACATGGTGAAGTCAGCAAAGTTTTGGCAATGCCGGTTATTCTAGATGGCACACACTTTGCTAAAAAAAGATGGTGACAAAGTTGTGACTACATGTTTAAAGTGTATATCAGTAAATTTTATGTTGATGCTGACAACTGACTTTAACTGAGTAGGCCCAATTAGGGATGTGAGTTAGGAAATTTCCGAAAATTTCCTCTGGAAATTTCCGGAAATTTCCGGAAATTTCTGAGGTACTTTTCCGGAAAGGAAAAGTTGATTATTATTGTTATTTATTATAATAATTATTACTGTTTATTATTAGTATTTATTACTACTGATTACTATTACTGATATCTATTATTATTTGTATCATTATTACTATTTATAACTATTCATTTGTTGGGCATTTATTAACAAGTTAACAACTGTCAGTATGGTAGCGCTATATAATGTCTGAGTCGGAAGTCGCAGAGAACCAGTTACCAGAGTACGCGACGCCGTTTTGCTGTCTGATTTGTTAAAACTATAATAAATCTCGATGTTAGGCGAAAAATTATCGAATTATCACAAAACAAAACTAAACACTTGTTTATTTTACGGTTTTTACCCATAGTCTCGCACTCTCGCCAGCACTCGATGCAACACATTCGTGAATATTCATAAGGTGAAGCTGGTTCCCTGAGCAGCAAGTAGAATACTTAAATTGGCGAGATCTCGTTAAAATATCGGAGAACCCGTTTTCGACCAATTTCCCCCCTATGTGCCAAAAATATATAATAAAACTTCGTTTTCTTAGCTGTGGGACCTGCGGTAATTAATTTTGTCCACTGCTGTCTGTTTACCTCTAAAAAAATAGAAGTTTTGAAGGTTTTTAGAACTTTTCCGGAAATTTCCGAAAATTTCCGGAAATTTCCGGAATATTTCCGGCCATTCTACTTTTCCGGAAAAGTTACATCCCTAGGCCCATTTAATTGTCATTGCCCATTTAATCAAGGTATTTAATCCAGTGTTATGTAAGTTATGGTTTTTCAGTTTCAGTTGCATTTTTTCAGTTTAAGTTGTATTTTTTAAAAGTTACAGTTAATAGTTATCTATTTTTCCATTATGGTTACAGTTAAAAGTTCTCTTGTATCCCATTTCATATTATTTAATATAAGTACAAAGCAATATTCTTGTGGCATTTTGCCAAAGCAGTCATATGTCATAGTATTTTATGTTCATTTTGAGGAATGCTCTATCCTCCAGTCTCTGTGTTATTCTGTTTCTTCCCCCCCCCCTTATGTCAAATCTCCACAAACTGAATCAGTGGGAACAATTAAATGTAGACCGCTTAGTGAATTTACCCCATTAAGCAGCCAGGTGTGACCTTTTCTAATTCACTAAGTGCAATTTAGTTCAATGACAACCCTGTTTATATGAGGTCTGAATTGTAGCCCTGAATCGTGACCCACAAATACAGCTGACGCAGAAGACCCTATTACTGATAATTACTCATACTCACATATAAAATTATTTTTCAGTTTCAATACCTTTTCTCTTTCTTAACTTTTACACTATTTATATTACAGTTATAACAAAAGTTATTAACCCTTTAAAGGATAGCGCCGTTTATAAACGGTGCTCGTCAAACGTTCGCCAACGGCTAGCGCCATTTATAAATGGCGTACCACTTCAGCGTCTATTCCGCCACGGGATTCGCTGTATATAAACTTTCTAATGTAATAATTCGATATACAGGGGACCCCCCGTTAGAGCGCGCCTTGTTTGAGAGCGGATTCGGTTATAGCGCGGACACGGGCTTGGATCCCAACTTAGAAGCTGAATTACAGTATAAAAAAATTGATATCACGCGAATGATCCAAAATTACCGACTGTTTATTCCCTTTTGTGTTGTCTATACTGCATAAGCTTAGTTCCGCGATCTGTGCGGCTACACTAATCTTCGGGTGTCGTGGCCTCACGCTATCGGAAACTACCAGAGATGCCATTCTTACCATTAGGCTTTCAAAACTCATTTTTAGATAATTGCTAGCCATCCAAAGATAAAGTCTCAGAAATATGACCCTAAATAATTCAGGGCGTAAGCGAAAGCTACGATTCGGCCTCTGAGTGGAATATTTCAAGCAATATGACTGATTTTTGTTGAAGCTTATTAGCGCCCGACTGGAGTAACAGTTTGTGGAGACTTACTTATTTAATATTAATAAGTAACAGTTTCTTCTCTAAATTCTCAGTGTACTTGTCCATGGTTTTTCTTGGCATCTTACAACAGTGGTTTGCCATTGCCTACTGTCGAATTTTCTTTCAGGGTTGTCTCCCTTAGCCTCATCCATGTCGTTTGGTACCCACCGGGCAGTGGAGGTGCTTTCAGTCGTCAATGTTTCCATTGACTGTTCGGTGCACCAAACCTGCCGCTTGCGTTGGCCAGTCTTTTCGGGGTTCCTGCTAGGCCTGCCCACCTCGCGTGACGCCCTAGGTGATACTTCAGCCTTGTGGCCTTCTTCACTGATGGTATAGCCCTAGCAGACGCTCCCTTACTTGACTGTTCACCACTCCACCGCGTTGAGGTGCAAGTCAGTCTTTGGAGTGGTTCTAGCGACTTAATTAATGAATATTCATAAGTACAGTTACTTATTAATATTCACCAAGTAAGTTGCCACAAACTGTTACTGTATTATCGACCGGGCTTCATCTGCACAAGCGCCATGTGACCATTTGCCGCTGTCAAAACACTTCGTTTGTGCACTAATTGCATATTTCTGAACAAATCCACCCTTATAGAAAGATGTACCGACATTTATTCTGTGATCGTATACGTAAAGAAGATGTTTTCAAGGGTTTTCGATAATCGTGGTTGTTCCATTATGATCATGATGGCTAATAAAATTTATATAGCGCCGCATTTGGTCCATTTCAGTATACCGCGGACCTCGTTATAACGCGGGTCTAGTTATGGACCCCAAAGTCTGCGTTATAACGGGGGTCCCCTGTAGTTGTTATCCATTCGGTAGATGGTAGCTCTTTTTTAGCGATTGTGATCACTATAAGCTTTGAAAATAGGTTTTATTTGATAGGGGGTCGAATTATGGCTTTGCAAAAGTGTCATTCTAGGGTACGAAAAATCCTAACTACCCCAAATATCGTCCGATCTTCAAAATTTTTCACTATTCTGTTCCAAATACACCCCTCTACAAATTTGCCACTCACATAAGGGGGTCTCCACTGAAAATTTTGTGCTATTAAGCTTTGAAAAAAATTTTGGAAGGGGGTCCGATTTTAGGCTGTAGAGTGGACCCTACCCGCAAAATTTATTTTTTGGCATGGATGGTTAGAAAGAACAATAAAAATACTAAAGAACGGTGCAAACCTCATTTCTTTACTTTCTATATAGCCAAAAATATACTGAAATGTAATTTTTTTCAGCTTGCAAAATTTGTGAAAATTTTTTTCTTCTCCGAGCAATGAGTTCTGGGGTTCCAAAAGTGATAACTACCCCCATTTGGGTCCGATCTTCAAAAGTTTTTCACTATTCTGTTCCAATTACACCCCTCTACAAATTTGCCGCTCACATAAGGTGGGTCACTACTGAAAATTTTGTGCTATTGAGCTTTGAACAAAATTTGGGGGGGACCTATTTAGGCTGTAGAGTGGACCCTACCCTAAAATATTTTTTTGGCACGGATGGTTCGAAGGATCACTAAAAATGCTAAACAACGGTGCAAACCTCATTTCTTTAGCTTCTATATAGCCTGAGATGTAGTAAATTTACAACGTATATGTTCACAATTCATATGAACGCTTTTCCCCAAATTGATTTAGCCGAATGGTGACGACTTTTAAAATTTTAGTAAACCTTTAATGGGTTAATCACTTTTTAGTTACAGTTACAGTTAAGTGCCACCCCCTTCTAGTTATTCAGGGTTTTCAGTTAATGTTATAGCTAACTTAAAGAACACTGATTTAATCTGACTGTAGTAGCTGTCATAGTAGAAATAGAAATGTTTCATTTTGCCATTTCTGCTGTTACCTTTGCTGTAGTGTTGACAGTTGGGTGTAGATGCTAGACAGGCACTGTTTTTGTTGTAATGTTATTACACTTAACCTTATTACACTTATTAAAGCACTTGGAATTAGAGACTATTAAACCCTTTACACTGCTGTCGATTGTCATGAGGCTGTGAAAGAATTTTGTATTTGAAATACATTTCTGAAAATGTATTTTGTATTTTGCTCTCCTCCCGGAAGTATTTGAGAAAAAGTATTTGAAATACATTTTAAACATGTATTTTGTTTTTGAAATACTTTTAAAAAGTGTTTTATACAACACTGGATGTTCAAAGAAATGCGATTAATTGCAAACAATTTTAATAGTACAATTAAATCGCGATTAAAAAATGAATAATTGAACAGCACTTCTGTTTTTACTTCAAGAATGAGCAGTCATCTAGACAGATCTTTCAGCAGAAGTTTCGTGAATTTCTGAAGGAGAATATTATATCCCCACACCTTAAAGTGAGTTAACTCTTATGTCAAATGAGATTTTAGCATTATATGCATTATTTTACTTCAGCCTTTATTGAAAGTATTTTGAATAATTTATGCAGCAAGGTGAAGCAAAAAAATGCCATCGGCATATGTGGGTGAATTCTTGATTGGAGGAAAAACTTACAATGGCGCCTATCACTTCCTTGCATAAAATATTACAACAATCTATCCATATAGCAAATGCATTGAACTACTAAGGACTACGTGCAGATCTTATCTTCCTGCAAACCCGGAAGGTCGGACGACCTGTGGCTGCGTGTTCAAGACTGCATTTTAGCGATTATGAACTGGACTGCGGCTAACCGCCTTGCTCTCAATCCAGGCAAGACGGAGCTGCTCTGGTTCAGCACCCCGAGGAGGAGTCACTTGCTCAGTCGCACACTGTTCCTGATCGGCGACACAGCGTTGTTCCGGTGACAGAAGCACGCCTCCTTGTGGTCCTTCTTGACTCATTGCTGTCCTTCACTGGGCACCTGAGAAACGTGATCCGGGTGTGCTACCTCCATCTGAGGCATATCCGTGAGATCCGCCGCTACATATTGACGGGGGCCACTGTCCATCTAGTCCATTCCTTCATCCTATCGTGACTGGATTACTCCAACAGTATTCTTTTCAGTCTGCCAGCATATCAGCTGGATCGGCTGCAATCAGTCCTGAATGCATCCTCTCGTTTGATTTTTGGCGCCAGGTGGCATGATCATGTTACCCCATTATTAAGGGACAAACTACACAAACTACACTCAAGGTGCTCAAGCGGATCATATACAAATGGTGCTGGCTTACATTCTGAGCCCTGCACGACACCTCCTGCCTGGAGTACTTGACGACTCTGGTGCGAAGACAGGATCAGACAGACTGACTTACAGCTTCGATCCAGTGGTCGGTCCTTACTGCATGTCCCTCCTCCGTTGAGGACAGTGAAACTCGGAGAGAGATCCATGTCGCACGGGAACCCCCTCTTGTGGAATGCGCTTCCAGACGATGTGACCAAAGCCACCTCGGCTGGGACTTTAGCATGCAAGCTCAAGACGCACTTATTTAAGTCCTCTTATAGTCTAGCTATTTGACTGTAAAGCGCTATTGTTTTTGACCTTCGTCATGTTTACAGTGCTCTATAAATTGTCATATATAGAATAGAATAGAATAGTTAAAACCACTGGTTTTAAAGGACTGGTTAACCATTCAAAAAAGACCAGTTAACCAGTCATTAGATGCAGCCTGGTGTGCTTACATCAAAGTGCTTTGATGTTGCCGGTGTCGTATAAATTTTCCCCCCATAAAATTATTTTCTGGGCAGAGCCTGCGGTTGCTAGGGAAATAAAATTATGTGGCATATGTATAAATTTATTTCTGTATTAATTTAATTCCTCCTATCAACATAATATCTACAACTAGCATCTAGCATGCAGTTGGTAGCAGGTAATACATTTATTTTCTACACATAACTATATAGCCTACTGTTGGTGGGGAAATAAAATTATAGCCAGTAATAAATTTATTTCCCACACACGACTAAATAGCCTACTGTTGGTGGGTGGGGAAATAAAATTATAGCCGGTAATAAATTTATTTTCTACACATAACTATATAGCCTACTATTGGTGGAGAAATAACAGCAAGCGTCGCGTGACCAGCCAAACCTGTGACAGCACACGTGCTATGCCACATGGCTCCACCCTTATTAAACAATGGAAGCCGACATTGTTGCATTATTAAACAGTTCAAAGCCAGTCAATGACAAACTGCAATCACTGCTAGAAGTATACTTCCTAGCTGACACCGCTTATGACAGCGACAATAGCGTCAATAGTAGCGTAACTTTGAAATCGATTTTCTCGAAATTTACGCTTAACAGCTTACGATATTCAAATCATCATTACTTGTGTTTTAATTGAGATATTGCGATTCTGTAAAAAGTTTCTTGCAGCACATTTTCAGTAGAAAAAGATGGTAAGAAAAAGTGAATTTCGACAAGTGACGGGTTTTGACCCCCGGTGTCACAAATGTGTCTTCATGTTCTTCGTGAATTGATCATAGGAGTTCGACGAGGTTACAGTGTCCATTAGAGCATTCCACAGCCGTGGATTTCCCCTTACAACCGAATGCTCGCCAAACTTTGACGTCTTCGCAGGAGATGCAACCGCGAGAAGAACACGGCTGCTCGAACGTAATTGATGAAGTCTTTCAGTCAGCAATTGCCTGTGAAGAAGTGTGGAAAGGTATTTAGGACACGTTGGGTCGTAAAGCGTGTGGAACAACAGCATGCACCACTTGTATGTAATCCTCTCGGGTACTTTCAGCTAGTGTAGTTCGTTTTTCAGTAGTGGAGTGACATGTTCCCTCGTTCTGAGTCTGTATTTCTGCCTGACCGACGCGTTCATCACCCTCTGCAACCACCCGAGCTGTGTTTCAGGTATACCAAAGAGTACACTGTTGCAATAATTGATTCTCTGTAACACCATTGCCCAAACAAGCATTGTAGTTGTGCTTGTCAGAAGATATCTCCATACCTCCTTGATTCGTCGCAGTTGGTAATAACACGATGAGGTCAGCTGGCCAATATGTCCGGCAAACGAGTGTCTCGTCAAGCCGGACTCCGAGGAGCCGAAGCTCGGCGACCGGGTGAACCGCAGTACCGGCCACTCGGATCGGATCCCGCATGATGTGATGCCTCCTCCTTGGGGTCAACACCCACAGAAACTCAGTCTTACTCAGATTCAACATCAACCGATTTGCTTCCATCCACTTGTCGACCTTGAGAATAGCATCAACCATCTTGGCTCGAAGACAATCCGTCTCGCTCGGCAGACAATCTGTGTAGATCTGGATGTCATCGGCATAGGCATGAGGCGTCAATCCCGCCTCTCTAATGACCTCAACCACATCAGCCACAAACAGTATGAACAACAGAGGCCCAAGCACTGAGCCTTGCAGCACCCCACTGTGTACAGGGCGGGAGATGGTCTGTTGTCCTTTCCAAGAGACCAATTGTGTCCTTCCATTCAGATAGTCAGGTAACCAAGCCAGAGCAGAACCGCCTAATCCATAAGAACACTTATGGATTTATGTTGCCGGCACCTATGCTGGCGTCCTGCGGCCTACATCAAAGCGTTTTGATGTTTTCAAATTGAAATTACGGTTAACCGGTCAAGGTTAAAAGGGACCGGTCCTTGCTCTTAGGACCGGTTAACCGTTAGCAACCCTAGAAACTACAAGTGCAGAGTTGAGTAGCTGGCCACTTGTGTTGAAATCATTTACCCATTTTGTCCAAATTGGCTCATTTCTTGTTACTGTCATGATAGTTTGCACTTTGTATATTACAAAGGCATTCATTTTCATCATGTAATGATGTTAATTATGAAACCTTTTCGTCAGTATCCTGCTGCTAAAATGAGAAGATTTGCAGAAACACTACTATAAAGAATGGCAGAATTATGTGGTTTTTTATGGCTACCCTGAAAAATGAAAATTTTCATTGATTACCCCGGGAACAATGGAAAGTTTGTTGAATAATGTGGGAACAATGAGATTTAATTGACTATCCTTTGAAACAGTTTCAGCTATTCAGAATTGTTCTTTATCCAATGATTCTCACCAGGGGCATAATCCTGCCATCACCATTGGGCAGCGGGGGTAAAATAATTTTAAAAAATTTGCCCACCCATAAATATGGAAAATATCCACATTTGGGGAGGGACATTGTAATTATGGTGGGATTTGTAAATCACCCATGAAATACATTAATAGCATACTAGCCAATGCATTGTCTGCTCTAGGCTTATTTTGCACGGAAGTAATGTAATGTAATGTAATGTGGCATTTGTATAGCGCCTCTTCTATTTCTTCTCAGAGGCGCTAGTAGTAGTGTGTAGAACTTAGATTGATATAGATTCTTCTTCTTCTAGCGAATGCCTTTCTTTCTCAGCCATTCAACAGCATCAGGTTGAGCCTGATGTAGGGTTTCGAGTCCTCCTTTGAGCCTGGTGAGGTGGCAGTCATTGACTATGTGGTTCACTGTCTGATGCTGCAGGGCCAATTCAGGTCATCTCTGGCTCCCCAATGGTGGAGCATAGTGGTGCACCGGCCATGGCCTGTTTGATAGTGATTGAGGTGGATCCAATCATAGCGTACTAGGTCAAAGCTGGGTTGGCGCTTGCAGGGGTTTGTGATGAGGTATTTGTTCTTTGCCTCAGCAGATTGCCAACTCTGTTTCCAAGAGTCCGGAACAGAGAAGTTCAATGTAGACGTGGGAAACCAGATTGGATGACGAGACGTCAGACGTTGGGCAGGATGGTCAAAGATGTCCGCGTGTATTGGTAGGTCTGGTCGGGCATTAATGCGAGCAGTGAGCTTGGATGCTGCAGCTTCACGACGGATAGCTGGCAGGGCGAAGCTGGTAAGGACTGGCAGCCAGTGAACTGGGGTGGAATGGATGGTTCCAGAGATTGTCTTCATAGAGGAATTCAGTTTAGAGTCGACCAAGTGGACATGAGGGCTTTGGCACCATACTGGAGCACAGTATTCTGCAGTAGAGTAGCATAGTGCTACACTGGCTGAAGATCTCAGAGCACTGAATGATCCTCTCTGCCCAGAGTATATTTCCGCGCTCATACAGCGGCCGATGTCGACAGACTGTCGGAAACAGCTGTGATCAAACAAGTGACTTTGCCTTTATGTCTCTCCTCTGTCCAAGACTGTGATGCTGGGGGAAAGATCCGTGACCCGCGGCAACCCTCTTCTCTGGAATGCTCTTCCCGTCTCAGTAACATAGATTACATCCTTTGAGGCGTTTGCGACTGCCCTCAAGACGCATTTATTTCAGACATCTTATGAACATTTGTAAATCGCTCTTGATTTTAGCTCTAACTATGTTATAACGTTTAATTAATTATCTATGGAATAGAATAGTTCCAGTGCTGATGTTCGTAGTGTAGAAGCGCTTGCTCCCCATCTTTACAATCAAAGCACAATAATATGTCACTTCAATCAAATCTCAAAGCTTTACTAAACAACCATAAGAACAAAACACTTAAATCACCAATTACACAATATCAATACTATCACCAATGACGACGTTCCGCTGCCATTGTAAAAATGGAAATGTTGTTCCCAACCATTCCCACACCAAATTAACCCTGCTACACAGGTCAGTTACCAGTCACTCCCAATGAAGATGGCACCATTTTGCATTATGACAACTGAGAGATAATACTTATTTTTTATTGAAGAAATTTTTACCTTGTATGTGGTTTGTTTTGTTTTATGCTTATTAATTTTGCTTCTTTTAATTTCTCTAACACCTTCCTCTATACAAGGTGGTGCAAAAATAACCTGACTAGTCACATTAAGGTTTGCCATTTAATATAACTTTGAATGAACTGTAAAATTTCAGGATTTTCTCAATGTGTAAGAAATTTTAGTCAAAGTGATGTTAAATATGACCTCTGTTTGCTGCGATACCAATGATAATCGCTTGCGAAACTGTCCAATAGCCCGGTTGATAGTGTCCTGGCTGATTTCGTCCAAAGCAGAACTTCTTTCAAATGTTAAATACCGCGAATTCTCTGTCTGTAGACAAGCTGTTGAAGCACTCCCCAGACTGTTCAATGTTGTAGTAAATGCCAAACCTAAATGTGACTAGTCCGGTTATTTTTGCACCACCCTGTACAATATGTGACACTATTTTGTGACAAATGTATAGGGATGGATATATATATATATTATATAATATATATATATATATATATATATATATATATATTATATATATATATATATATATATATATATATATATATGCACGAGAAGGATTTTCTCCCCACTGCCCAACTGCATCCCCTACGGCATCCCCTACCACTACATCCCCCCACTGCTACACTTCCCCAACAACTACATCTCCCCAAGCTCGACATATTCCCCTCCACTCCAGGTCAAAAATCGCACCCTGTATGTATATATACACATATATACATATATATATATGTATTTATGTATATATATATACATACATATATATACAGTATGTTTTGAGAAGCTCCTAAAGACACACTTATTTAACATATCTTATAAGTGACTCCTTTGTAAAGTGCTCTTGACTTTAGCTCCAGTTATGTTACTGTGCTATATAAATTGTCTGAATAATAATAATAATAATAATAATAATAATAATAATAATAATAATAATAATAATAATAATAATAATAAAATGTGTGTGTTTGGTTTGCATGATGATGCATAATGTCTTTTGTGTGAATATGGTATTTGCTCTTATATGATTTTGGACAGATACAACAGTTTAACCATTGCCCTCCATTGGTACAACTTTGTTTCTTCAATCGCCTTGTCAAAGCGCTCCAGCACCACTTGGATCATGATTGTTCCTCAAACCTTGGTAGAAATGGTGAATATTTTTAATCACAATTAACAAAAACATTGTTTTTGTAAAATTTGCATACATGAGACCTCTTGACATAGCATATGCCATATTTTAGCATGTGTGATGCACACCCATGGGTGATATGTGCCCACATGTACTGTATTTTCATCATAGGCGGCGATCATGGGGGTGACGGGGGTGTCTGGACAACCCCACTTTTCAGCTAAGGGGGTGTCCAATAACAGCAGGACACCCCCACATAAATGCTTAAATTTTAGCATAAACACGTAGAGTTTCTTAAAGTTTGGTCACGTAGATAACAAATGAAGTAGATAACATAACCTGGACTACTTGAGGATCAAGGAAGCAGTGACGCTGACTATAATTATTCAAATTTCGGATCGTTGGATTTTGCTTAAAATTATTAAACTTTCGCTATTGCGTCGCTCAGGTCCCATTTCATGGGAGGTCAGGACTCGGGACACCCCCAAGTTTAGTGGCAGATCGCTGCCTATGATTTTCATGCATAGATAGATAGATAGATAGATACTAGATTGCAAGGCGCTATTTTTACAAATGCGCCGCTACTGCAGAATCAAAATCCGAATCAAAAAGTGTGTCTTCAGTCTGCTCAAAAAGACTGTGCGTGAGACAGTATTATCACGTAAAGACTTAGGAAGGGAGTTCCAGTTGTGAGGACCGGATGCACTGAAAGCCCTGTCTCCGATTTTACTGTGAGTTCGCATGGTAGAGAGTAATCTTGAGTCATCCGACCTGAGCACCATGGATCTTTTAGTTGCACAAACAAGGCGACAGTCATTAATCAGGTATCGCGGAGCTTCTCCTCTGAGGCAACTGTCGACTATGGAGTTGATTTTAACCTTTTAAAGGGGGAATTAAATTTTTAAAGTCATCCTGCGTCGGAGGAATTAATTTTTGGAAAAGGCGTTCGTATGAAAACGTGAACATATACGTTATAAATTTACTAAATTTCAGGCTATATAGAAGCTAGAAAGATGCGGTTTGCACCATTGTTGAGCATTTTCATTGCTCTTTCTATCCATCCGTGCCAAAAAAAAATGTTGGGGGTAGGGACCACTCTACACCCCAAAATCGGACCCCTCCTCAACATTTTGTTCAAATTTTGATCAAAGGTCATTAGCAAAACGTCTTCAGCGGTAAACCCCCAAATGTGAGCGATAGAGTTCTAGAGGAGTGTAATTGGAACAGAATGGTGCAAAAATTTTGAAGATCGGACCATATTTGGGGTAATTATGGAGTTTCATACCCAAGTACCAATTGCTTGCTGAAATGACAATTACGCGAACGGATTTTCAATGTGAAAAACTGAACAACTCGGTATATTTCAGGCTATATAGAAGCTAGAAAGATGCGGTTTGCACCATTGTTGAGCATTTTTATTGGGCTTTCGAACCATCCGTGCAAAAAAAAATGTTGGGGGTTAGGGTCCACTTTACACCCCAAAATCGGACCATCTCCGACAAAAAATTTTCAAAGCTCAATAAACAAAAATTTTCAGCAGTGACCCCCCAACTGTGAGCGGGAAAGTTGTTGGGAGGTGTAATTGGAACAGAATAGTGCAAAAATTTTGAAGATCGGACCATATTCGGCGTAGTTATGGCCATTCTAGCCTCCGGCTGAAGATTTTTCCTATACATTTTCCAGCCTTGGTCAGTCTACAGTCAAATATCCCTTGCATATATAGTCAGTATTATCGAAAACGGTGCTGCCGCCTATCGAATGGATGTGAGCTAACTCGGTCCCCACGTTGGATTTTTGAAAATCGTGCAGGTCCGCAGTACGCAGTCGCTTATATAGCACGCCGTTTATAGACGGCTAACCCGTTTGGTCAAAGTTTTCCGCCCGTCTTAAAACGGCTAACCCGAGGAAAAGGTTAAAGAGAGTTCTCAACCGCACAGGAAGCCAGTGCAGCGATCTTAGCACAGGCTTGATGTGAGCCAAACAAGGTGTAGTCGTTACAAGCCGAGCTGCAGCATTTTGCACATACTGCAGTCTTTGCAATTGAGTTCCTGTGATGTAATATAATAGACCTGCATACACTGCACGTATTATGCAGGTTTTTACCTACCACATACCCCTAGGTGTGTTCTACTTGTAGGCATGCTCTACAAATATTTTTATGCATATTGCTGACTTCATGATTGATTCCAAACCCAAACAGTTTGGAACCGCGGGCCCACTTCAGCGGTTTTGTAACGTGTCACGACCCTAATAATATCATGTGATATGTTTTTAAAATGCATTGCGCCATCTGGCGAACGTTGGTTGAAAGAAATCTTGTATGTTTTAAATAAATGGCAAAACAAAAGCTCTGGTTCAATTCCAATGAAAATATGGCAAATATATTAGGCAGAATTATTTATATTTTTGTCAAATAAGACAAAAAGAGAGAAATAAATATTGAAATTTTTTGAAAATTATCTTCTCTAAACTTTTGCCAGGAACATACCTTATTACACGTATTAAAAATCCTATGATATTAAAAATCCTGCCGATAGTTTGGATATTTTTCTCGTTTTTGATTTGTCGTGACTCTCTACAGTTGGTGTATCGGTTTTCGCTCGACTCGTTGATCGGAAGCGCTCGGAGCGAGACTTCCTTGTCGCAGTTTGGCTCGTCGTTCGACCGGGTTCTGTTGTGAGAGGCAGTTCCTGTCGCCATTACTACTACTGACTACTTCTCTGACTTTTGCCAGGTGCGAGGGCAGATCTTACCTGTTCTGCGTTGCGATTGGACATGGATTATGAGAGCGCAGTGGCGTAACGTGGTGGGGGGGCCGGGGGGTCACTTTGTTGACAGCCCTCCGGGCCCCGGGCTGGGGGGGCCCCGAAGAGGGGTCTAAGCTAGGGTTAGGTTAGGGTTAACCCTAACTTCTTAACCCTAACCCTAGAAATGATGTGCTGACGACCTTTTTTTTTTTTTGCTCGTCAGCTCGAACTCTGGGGCCCCCATGGCAAAGATGCCCCCCGGCCCCCAAAAGTCATGCTACGCCACTGTGCGAGCGGCATTGAAAAGTCGAACATTACGTCAACACCGCAGTTACGGATGGCGGCGAGTCTCGTCTACATGCGTTCTCAACTTCTCGACTTACGCTTCGGGACCGATCATCGTCCCCCGGCTTCTCTATGTCGTTGACTTGGTCACCTTTTCGCCGGCCTTTCCCGCCGGATCACACGTCGGGGTTGTAGGGCTGGTCATCTACAACAGAAACCCATCAGGGTAACAGTCTCCTCGCGACGTCATAAGTCACACCGTCGTCCACCATCATCAATCGGCGCCGTCACCGCTCGTGTACCCGTGGATCGAACGCCATGTGATCGTGCCAGGTCGGCAAATCAGATCCGTGCTTCTTAATATAAGGTCACTGAACAGGAAGTTGGATAATATCCCGGATTTATTCAAAGAGTTTCAACTTAACGCCTTGTTTCTCGTTGAGACTTGGCATGAGTGTCATGACGGCATCGTTATTAGACGACTGTGTGGCATGGGCTACAATGTCATTGAGGCGGCCCAGCCTCATTCGATGAACGATCGTCCTGACAGCGACCGTCTTGTCAGCTATGGTGGGCTGGCCGTCATCTCTATGCCAGGGACGCGTATTGCCAAGATCGAGTCAAAGTTCGAGCCTACGACTTGAACTTTGACTCGAAGTCACGTGGCGCTGTTTGAGCTGCCAGCGAGAGTTGTCTCTGCGTGATATTTTCGTCTTTTTCGGATCGACTTTGGCACCTATTTCCGCTGATTTTGCGTCTACTGGTCGCTTTTGGACTCAGGAGTGCGGGATCTGGCGGTGGTGTTTGATTTTTGTTCGTTTTTGCTCGCTTTGGCGCTTTGGACTTCGGTTTTGGTTCTCGTTTTCTTTCGTTCGGGCTGATTACAGGTACATGTCACCTATAGCAGGGCTAGTCGTTGGGGTCGCTAGGGTTGGGGGTTTTCAGCCTTTATTCGCTGAGCGTCGCCGCTTCTGAATCGGATTCACTGTTTACAGGCCCATTGGTTTGGGGGGAGCTCACCTTCATGAGGGTATATTTTTCAGTCTTCGTTTCTTGTTCTCGTTGTTGGTCCACGTCGCCCGTGTGTCACTGACCCTGTCATTGTCATCACTTGATAGTTTATAGATTTATATTATTTTAATGGTGACTCAAGCTTATGATCGTCGAATGCTTCTTGAGATAGGAGCGGCTGGAAAATTCACGTTATCAGCGAGTGTACGACGGAGAATCAACTTCGTTGTGTGCACATCGATATTTAGGAGGCGTCATGGTCGGGGCTGTCGAGCAGGTCGGAAGCTTCAGAGGCCGATTTTGGTGGTAGCTAATGCTCGGCCCTCTCGTGGTCGACCCTCACCTGTGACCTACTCTGAACGTTCCAGTCTCGTGTATCCACGCATTCAGCGACATGTAGTTAACCCAGACCATAGGGTCAGAGGGGGCTTGCTTAATGTTAGGTCCATCAATAACAAAATTGACAACGTCCCTGACCTCTTCGAAGAACATCAACTAAACCTCCTGCTGTTTGTTGAGATGTGGCATGAGGATGCGGATAGTATCGCAATAAAGAGGCTGCGGAGTCTTGGCTACAACGTTTTGGAGTCGGCGAGGGCAATACCCCAGGGGGCGCGACTCAACAGCATCAGTTTCACTAATCATGGGGGTATTGCAATTGTCTCAAAGCCGGGCTTACAGGTCGCCAAGATTGACACTAAACTTAACCCAACCTCATTTGAGCACTTGTGCTGTAGAGTGGGTGGCGGCTTCACGCCGTTTCTGTTAGTTGTCATATACAGGCCGGGTTCTCAGTGGGTTACTGAAACCTTCTTTAGCGAACTGACTGCTCTACTTGAAGTACTAGCTACATTTAACTGCTCGATTATGGTAGCCGGTGATTTGAACATTCGCCTTGAGCGTCCCACAGATCAGTCTTAAGTTCTGCCAGCTTGTTGATCAGTTTCAACTGTATCAGCACGTCGCAGAGCCCACACATGACCTAGGTGGGTTGTTAGACGTCGTATTAACGACCCCGGAGATGAGAATTAGCGAGAATTAGCGAGGTCACCGTGACGGAATCTGGCCTGTCGGATCATAAGGTTGTCCACTGGTCCATGTCCATGGCGTGTCCTCCCCCTACGTACCGGACGATCTCTCGCAGGAACTGGAGCAAGTTCGACCTTGATGAATTTGTCAGGCGGCTTGAGGCTTCGCAGCTCTGTAGACTGGTTGATCCGGACAGGACTGCCTCTGATCTTGCTGATAGCTTTGATCACGAGATTTCGGCCATACTAGATCTGATGGTGCCGGTGACCGAGATGTCAGTGAGGGTCCGCCCCCATTTATTTATTTATTTATACTGGACAATTTATTCGGCGCCGTAGGCATGACTAAGGCTAAAGTCAAAGGCACCTAACAACAAAAAGAAACTCTGAACAGATGCATCTTAATACTCTTTAGGAACGCTCCGGACGTGGTCTCCATAGTGACCTCCTTCGGTAAGGTGTTCCACAGCACTGGATTGCCTCTCCGAAAGGATCTGTCCCCGAAGACTATAGCCTTGGCCAGAGGAGGGACCAGCAGCAGATTGCGAATCCTCGACCGGAGCTGTGAGCGCCGTTGCGCTGATGGAGCAGGTTGTATCAGGTCACGTAGATAGGTGGGGCAGTGCGGGTCGTACAGAGTCCGAAATGTGAGCCAGCACCGTTTCAGAACAATCCGCTCAGGAATCTTAAGCCAATGAAGTTGGTCTTTCAGTGGCTGCGACTACGACAACTCGACGCTTGCTGGTGTCTCCTGTCACCTGATTGCAAAACTGCAGTCAGTCCTAAACGCAGCTGCCCGTTTGATTTTTGCAGCTCGGAAATACGATCACATGACGCCTCTTCTACGCGAGCTACACTGGCTTCGTTTCCCGGAGAGGATAGATTTCAAACTTGCTACGTTGGCATTTAAATGTCTCAATGGATTGGCGCCTTCATATCTGGCAAATGCTTTCGGCCGCGTGTCTGATGTCAAAACTCGATGCCACCTGCGCTCGGCGTCTACGACTGACGTTCTCGTGCCTCAAGTACGGCGTTCAACGATCGGTGGCCGTGCTTTTCTGGTCGCTGCTTCTCGCGTCTTGAATGGACTTCCGCCTCATTTGAGGTCATCAAGGACGCTGGAGACATTCAAGAAACACCTTAAGACTGAGCTATTCATTAGATGCTATGATGTAATGTGACCACCTCTCAGCTCTTATATAGGCAATTTTATTTCTGTTTCATATTGTTATTGTTACGTGCCCTTGCAGTCGTTAGATATTATGTCACGTTAATCTTGTCGTTTAATAGTAATAATAGTAATGGAGTCACTCGCAACCTACAACTGTCCAGTCCTGATCATTGGTGACATGAACGTACACCTTGAACGTCCTTCGGATCCTGATGGAAATAGGCTCGCACAGCTTATCCAGTCCTTCGAGCTCGTTCAATGCGTCAGAGAACCGAATCATGACCTCGGCGGCCTACTTGACGTTGTAATAACGCACGTGGACCGAGCTCCAGACGATGTCGAAGTTGCAGACGTCGGCTTATCGGATCATCAACTCATCCATTGGTCGCTGTCGATTGCTGGCCCCAGCATCACATACACGAAGGTTTGCAAGAGGTGCTGGAAGCGGTTCCAGCTCGACCAGTTCGTCGATCGGCTGGAATCATCTTCATTATGTGAACCGGTCAACCCCGACGAGTCCGCAACTGGTCTAGCTGCCCGCTACCAATCGGTCATCACCACCATTTTGGACGACCTGGCACCAGAGATGGAAATGTCAGTGCGACTTAGGCCACAGCGGCCGTTCTATGACGGCGAGTGCAGACAGGCATGCAAGCGGGCCCGTCGTCTTGAGAGGGCTTTTCGGAGGACAGTTGGGACGGATGCGCGTACCAAATGGAGAGCGGCTCTCAAGGAGAGCAGGTCCTTGGTCAGATCCAAAGGACGACAATATTGGCGATGTGCGCTTGACTCCGCTCACCCCGACACTAAACAAACCTGGAGGCACCTTGCCAGTCTACTGGGTGAGAACAACAAGACTGGGTGCCAACCGCACTCCAGCTTCACTGCGGAAAGCTACCACTCGTTTATTGACAACAAAGTCTCCGGGATTCGGGGAAGAACGGCAGATGCTCGCCCAGCTGAGTCTCGAGTCCACACTGGATCCCATTTTGCGGCACTTTCGGCACCCACGGAGGCCGAGGTCATAGCGTGTCATGTCGTCGCTGAGTAAACATTGCCACGCCAACCTGCTACCGACGTGGCTGCTCAAAGCAGTGATCAGCACGCTAGCCCTGTTCCTGACATCCCTAATGACCGCTTCCTTAAAGAGCGCTGATTTCCTGAGGCCATGGAAGCATGCAATCACGCGCCCACATCTCAAGCGCCCGGGTCTGGACCCGACCGACGTGTCGGACTACCGTCTGTTGGCTAACCTGCCATTTCTATCTAAGGTCCTCAAGAGGCTTGCAAACAGGCAGCTGGTCACATACTTGACTCAGGATGGCTTTATGCCCAGGAACCAGTCCGCGTACAGGAAGGGCCACTCTACGGAGACGGCCATCCTTAGGATCTTCGACGACATTGTGGAAGCCATGGCCAGTGGAAACCTCGCGCTGCTTGCTCTCCTTGACCTCTCTGCGGCCTTCGACACCATGGACCAGCATATCCTAATTCGACGGCTTGAGCTTTCCTACGGGATCGGAGGTCAGGCGTCCGTTTGGCTGCAAGACTACTTCTTGCTCTCCTTGACCTCTCTGCGGCCTTCGACACCGTGGACCAGCATATCCTAATTCGACGGCTTGAGCTTTCCTACGGGATCGGAGGTCAGGCGTCCGTTTGGCTGCAAGACTATGTCAGGGACAGAACACAGATAGTCTCTTGGGACGGCTCTCTGTCAGCCCCACGCCCTGTCCATTGCGGGGTGCCACAGGGGTCGGTCCTTGGGCCGCTGTTGTTCCTTCTCTACGTGGCCAACGTCGGGTGTGTCATCGAATCGCTCGGCCTGTCCTTGCACTTGTATGCCGACTACGTGCAGATCTATGCTGCTTGTCCCCCTGGCGAGACAGGCAAGCTGTGAACTAGGGTCCAGGATTGTGTGCTAGAGGTGGCCAAATGGGTGGCATTGAACCGTCTCGCCCTCAACCCAGGCAAGACGGAGCTGCTGTGGCTGAGCACTTCGAGGAAGATCCACCGTATCGACCCAACACCGTTCGAGATAGGTGGTAAAGAAATGGCGTCGTCCAACGAGCTTCGCCTCCTGGGAGTGCTTATTGACTCCTCACTGACCCTCGTCGGGCATCTTAACACGGTGACTCGCTCGTGTTTTTTCCATCTTTGACGAGTAAGAGAAGTTCGCCTCTACATCACAATACCGGCCGCCATTCATCTTGTCCACGCTCTTGTACTATCGAGACTGGACTGTTGTAATAGTGTTCTTCTTGGACTTCCTGGGAACCAGCTGAACAAACTGCAAACGGTCATAAACGCCTCTGTTCGAATTATTTTCGGCTTGAATTGGCATGCCCACGTTACACCAGTGTTTAGGGACAGGCTTCATTGGCTTCGGGTCCCGGAGCGCATAGCCTACAAGCGGTTTTGGCTGACTTTTCGTGTTCTTCGGGACCCCGTCTGCCCCAATTACTTGTCAAGCCTGGTACGCAGACAATCGACGACTGGGTGCCATTTGCAGCTGAGATCCAGTAGCCGCCACTGGCTGTATGTTCCTCCCCCAGCCAAGACTCAGAAGTTTGGTGAGCGTTCAATGACTCGGGGAAACCCACTTCTGTGGAACGCGCTCCCTGTTGTCCTGGCCGGGATTACCTCTCCCGAGATGTTTGCGAAAGACCTAAAAACGTACTTGTTTACAAGATCGTATGGCATTACATACTGTTGACTGTACAGCGCTTTTGGCTTTGACTTATGGCTATGTTACTGCGCTTCATAAATTGTCGACGATAATAATAATAATAATATGAGTAGCCTATGGCAAAATTGCTTAACCGATACGTTATAGATGACATTGAAATAGATTCTCTATTTTTAAAAGTACTACAGGCCAGGGTTTCCTAAACTTTGTGTAACTGTGCGACTCACTTTAGGCACTTGGTAACATGCCACGATCCTGCAAACTTATTGTCAACTAGAACACTAACAATTTTAATATAAGTTGTGTATGGATGATTGCAGGGATATTAGTTTCTTAAAACCTAAGCCTACTTGCAACTTTCAAAGCTTGTGACATTGTGGTATTGGTTAGAAAATGACGCTTGAATCTGATTTTGCGCTACCCCGCGACCCATTAGACTGAACCCTGCGACCCAATTTTGGGAAACACTGAATTAGAAGAATACCATCTAGACATGATGATGCGCATTAAGCATCATCTTCTTGGAGGAAGCGTAACTGACCTTGATCAAATGGGCATATAGTACGGATCGAAGAGAAACTCTAAAGGCATGTAAATCATTACCTCATTGCAAATTTGTAATGCTTGATTTGTGATGCTTAATGTTTTTAAACTAATGAATGTCTTATATTGTTAAACCGCATGTGTATTCTTAGTCGTAAACTTCTATTAGACCTCTAGACTCAGGCCACACTTTTTGGGAGGCTACCATAGGAAGGGAGAAGGTATAGGGTTTGTGCCTTTCCCCCCACTTTTTCATCCAACTTAATGCTAATGCATGTGTTTATATTCTAAACTGTTGTGAAAATTGTAAAAAGTGGATCATTGACCGATAGCAGTGTTCTGAGACGTATTAACATGTTAGCAAATAACTACTGTTGATTACGGACAAATTCTTGGTGCGAACAGAAGTTGACTTTCCATGTAAAATTTTGCACACAAGAAATTTCATGCGCTTACAGACTATAAAAAAATTAGAGTGAGCATTGGTCCTGGGCAAAGCACAATTGATCAACTCTTCGTCATAAAACAGTTACTGGAAAAAACAATTGAGGCCAATAAGAGCTGTTATATTAACTTCATCGATTACAAACAGGCTTTTGACTTGGCATGGCAAGAAGGGCTGTGGTAAGCAAGGAGACATGCTGGCAATGAAGAAAAACTCATCCATTTAATTCAGGCAATATATCAGAAGTCAGAAAGTGCATTGAAGTTAGATACTGACATGTTAGAATGGTTTAGGACAAATATAGGACTGAGACAAAGATGCATGCTGTCTCCAACACTTTTCATTATCATTCTGGATGTAATTTTTAAAATAGCAATTGGAGAACTGAACATAGGCATAAAGTGTTGGGGAGAAAAATTAAATAATCTAAAGTTTGCAGACGATGTCAGCCTGATCACAGACAACAAATCAGATCTTCAAACACTGACCAATGAAGTCAATCTAACAAGCAAAAGATTCAGACTTACTATCAACCCAAAGAAAACAAAAACCATGGCAGTCAGCAGAAAGGGAAAAGCTCAAATCAAAATAGCATTAGATAGCACAACAATAGAACAAGTAGAAAGTTTCATCTATGTTGGAGGAGAAATTGTCAGTAATGGAAGTCATCAAGAGGACATTAAACAAAAATTCGCCAAAGGACTGCAAATGATGGGGAGATTATGAAAAATCTGGAGCAGCAAGGGCTTACATAAGCACAAAAGTCACAATATAGAACACCATAGTAGTCCTGCAAATTATATATAGAGCAGAAACATGGAGTATGAAAGAAACAGATGAACAGAGGCTACTGGTGGCTGAAATGACATGCTTACGGAGAATTCTTGGAGTAACTTGGCTGCATAAGATAAGAAACGAATACATTAGACAACGTCTCAACCTAAAGGATACAATTATCAACAAAATTAGAAGAAAAAGACAACTGATATGGACATGTCAACAGAATGGATGAAAGGAGACTACCATACAAGGCACTCTACACTCAAATAGAAGGAATAAAGGAAGAGGAAGACCCAGGAAAAAGTGGATGGACAACATCAGAGAAGATATGAACATGAATGGAATTTCAATCGTATAAGGTAGACAATTAACGGAAGATAGAACTTCTTAAAAACATTTTGTCTAGCTATTACAGGAGTGCACGGTAATGGCTACCGTGGTTTCACCGTGGTGTTCTGCAGATTTACCGCGGTAACATGGTCAAAACCTGTAATTTTACCGAAATTTTGAATGGTGGTAATACCGCAGTAACAGGAACAGAGCTGACATCTGTTTTTTTAAACTTTGTATTTTCTGCGGATGTGATATGAAATTAATACTTTTAATACTGCGGATGTGATATGAAAAATGTAGTAAATACCATGGAAATGGGGACAATCAATCTCGTAGATCAATGATCTTGCGTTCTTTAAATTCAAAGGCCATGCAATTGGACTGTTAGGTCAGGTAATATTGAAATTGGATCACTTGGCTTCCATTGTTAGTATGCAGTGGGGAAACAATAAGGACTGTGTGTTGAACTAAGACCTGGAATGCAGTAGAGACTAGAAAGCCATTTGAGAACTTGAGCATACTTGATAAGCACAGCAGGTAAGAATCAGTTACCAGCCGTTTCAGCAGCATCAGGGACGGGCAGCGAAATGCAGGGGCGGGGATGGGCACCGAAATGCTAGGATGGGGACGGGATGGGGAAAGAGATGATGGGATGGGGTGGGGTTGGATTTTAAATCAATGGAGACGGGGTGGGAATGGAGAAAAGCTTTGCGGGGACGGGAGGGGAGGGGACAGCAGTCAGTCCCCGTGCACATCTCTACAAGCTATTGCCGCTAAAGAGTTGGCGGAGAGCAAAAATGATGATGATGATGAATTAAATTGTTCATATTGTGAAGAACGAGCGAATAGCAGGCTTAAAGTTTTTTAATCGTCAGGAATCAATCTGTGAATGTCAAAATAGTTCAGTTTCTCGATAGTTCAAAGCTATAACGCAATTTTTAAATCAACACAATAGCGCCGCGTGCAGCTTGCGTTCTCCATTTTTCTGACTCTCATGATCACCTCAAGAGAGTGCGCAGCGGTGACGCCGCTTCAACTTATACCTGGCTCAATGATTTTAGACACCTTCAAATCCAAAAAATTTAGGGGTCGACTTTTACTTGGATTGACTTTATCACGAGTATACACGGTAAGCAAGTGAACCTCAGAACTAAAGTAAGAATTTTCAACTCAAATGTAAAATCAGTTTTGCTCTATGACTCTGAAAGTTGGAGATGGGCTAGAAGCATCAATATGAAAATACAAAGTTTAAAAAAACAGATGTCGATGCAAGATCATGGGCATCTGGTGGACAAACAAAATTAGCTATGAGGATCCTTGGAAGAAAACATCGCATGAACCAGTGGAACTTCAAATTAAACAAAGAAAATGGAGATGGATTGGACACACACTATAGAAACCCCAGAACAACACCACAAGACAAATGCTTTCACGGACCCAAAAAGGAACACGAAAAAGAGGAAGACTGAAGAATGGATGGAACAGAACAATAGACAATGAGCTAAAAACTAACGAACTAAACTGGAATGATATAGTCCCATTAGCTGAAGAACGAACTGCATGGTGCATGGAAGAATCTTGTCAGTGGGCTATGCTCCACAAGGAGTGATAAAGGATGATGATGATGAATTTAATTATGGGAATTAACTTCCATTTCAAAGCAATCTCCCTCCTCTCTCTCTCTCTCTCTCCTTCCTTCTCCCTATCTCACTCTCTCCCTCTTTCTCTCTACACCAGCAGCCATATTCAAGTGGGAGGATTGTGATTGATCTGGCTAAAACTGAATTTTTACTTTTAGACACCAAGCCTCCGCGCAAGAAAGTTTAGTCTATCACCTCTGTTAAACTTTGGAATTGACTATCCCTGTAAGCACTTATGTATGGGATCTAGGAGTAATTTTTGATTATACACTTTCTTTCACCAATCATACAAATAGCACATGTAAATTTTGACTCATTACCACCTTTGTAATTTATATCATATTGGGAAATTTCTTAATAAGCATGTGGTCATCTTGATAGCTGCAACTTCCTTCTTTTTGTCTTCTCTAAATCCAATTTTCATAAGGGTCTCCACTGGCTTCCAATTAAAGAAAGGACACACTTTAAAATCTGCCTCCTGGTATACAAAGCCCTTTATTACAAGGAACCTAGCTACTTCCTTTCAAAACTTTCCATGCAAATAAACAAATACTCAACTGAATCCTCATCTGCATTAGTTCTTTCCCTCTCTCATACTCGGACTGTTCTTGGTGCTTATGCCTTTTTAGTGGCTGCCCCCAAACTCTCAAAATGTGGTCGCTGCTAATTTACTACCAACTTTTAGAAAAAGATTTTTGACCTGACTTATCCACCATGGACTGTCACCTGGTTGTCTGGCCAGATATCCTGGATTTGACCTGGATCTTATTATTATTATTATTATTATTAATCTTGACAATTTCTTAAGCGTAGTAACATAGCTAGGTGACTAAAGTCAAAGGCGCTGTACAGGGAACGAAACATTAAACAAATGCGTCTTGAGATGTTGTAGGAACCGATCTGGAGAGGTCTCGGTTGTCACAGCCATCGGGAGCAGGTTCCACGACGCCGGGTTTCCACGACGAAAGGACCGGTCCCCCAGTCCCGCTGTCTTGAGCGGAGGGGGGGCGACGAGATGATTGCTGGCGCCGGAACGGAGAAGGGAGCGACGTGGTACTGTCGTCGATCGGGTGATTAGTTCCGAAAGATACGCAGGGCAGTAGGGGTCATTCAGCGCACGGAACGTGAGCCAGTGACGCTTGAACTCCACACGCTCAGGGACCCGCAACCAGTGCAAACGATCTCTAAGGAATGGAGTTACATGGCCGCTTCATCTAGCACCGAACACCAGGCGGGCCAAGACATTCAGTACCGACTGCAATCGATTAAGTTGACCGACCGGTAGTCCAAACAGCACACCGTTACAATAATCCACCCGAGAGACGACTAGTGCGCGAACCAAGTCTATCGCTGCCGAAGTAGGCAAGTAGCGACGGACCTCTCTTATCCGGCGCAGGTGATGGTAACAGGAACGGATGGTGTTGTCCAAATGTCCGCCGAACGTAAGTGTCTCATTGAGAAGAACCCCAAGTAGACGCAGTTGTCTACTGGGGGCGACGACCGCACCGCCGACGTGGAATTCGGAACTGTGGATGAGGTGCTGCCTGCGCGGTGTGGTCAGCCACAGGAACTCGGTCTTGAATTACTTTAATTTGGTGTGCCATTGGCTGATAAGTCTGTACATTATGAAATGGAGCTATAGACTTTTAAAATTTGATTAGATTAACCAGGTTACTGAATAGAGATTCGTAATTGATAGTTAAACGATTGTTGCTGTTACACAATTTATGCACAGTATATGAGTGAGCAAGCTTTACAGAAAGTTTTTTCTTAAATTCTCTTTCTCTATGCAATATGTAAATGGGAGCATTATGCATGTGGCTGCATTATATAGGTGAAAATACGGTAATGCATGAATATTGGGCTTTTATGTAATAAAGTTCTCACATAACACACCCTCTCTTATACTGTTTATATGCTTCATATTGACTAGTTTAAGAATAATATATTTTATTGTTAATGCCCTTTCAGATCAAATGACATCTTCAGCTTCCATGAAGGGCTCTTTTGATGTCTAAATGAGTTCACTTAATTTTAGGACAGGCTTTGTCTCATTTTCCACCTTGGGATCAATAAATGCCTTGCTACTATTTAGTAAATGTTGCTGTATTAAAAGCTATTGATGAGCAAGTACACTTTATGATCCAATGCGATTTTGATTGGACAAGTTCATCATTGGGCGTTCGTTCATGCTGGGAATCATATATCCTATTGCTGCTTTTATAATTTCAGAACAATTGAATGCTTCTGATTGATAAGCAGTTGGGAACATTTGATTTATGAGCAATTGGGCACTTTTTGATTAGTTGCAATTAGATCTGGTCAACTTTTAATACATCACAATTCAGATTTAATTATTTTGTGTTTGTGCTTTGTAGCTGCTGAGGGCAGAGTGATTGTCCTGTGATGTCCTATTTGCATGATGTGTTTTCTTAATTGCAGAAATTTATGTTCCTTGTCAGAAGTTCTTGGATGAGTCATTTGATTATTTTGACTGTCAACGACTTGGAGGACTTTTGTCACACTTGAAAAAAACTTGTTCTGGTATTGTTTTTTTCATGTTTCAGCTTAGATTTTGTTCTGAGCATGTGTTATATGCATGAAAATTATTGCACAAATGCTTTTGTTGATTCTCCATCCATCAGCCTTTCTATCAGAATTCCCTGTACTCAAAATGATCACCAGAGTACATCACTGCTTTCTTGCAAATATTTTTAGAATGTTATGTGCTGAATTTTATTGAAATTGTTTAAGCTTTGAGAAAATTTTACACAAAATAGTTTTTAAGGCTCCTTTATCTCAGAATACACTGGCTCATTATAGGTAGGGTTGCCAGGTCCCTGTCTCCAAAATACCGGACACCAGTGTAGGTGGCAAAAAGTAACCCTAACCCTAACCCAACGATTAAAAATTTGAATAGTTCTAGTCTGCGTCACTGGTTCACTGCTTCCTCAAACCATTGTAAGTAAATAAGTAAAATATCTTGAATTTTTATATTATATATTCTAAGTAAGTAAAGTAAAATATCGTATATTTATATATCACCTTGGAAAGCAGCACAGCAGTAGCTTCTTATTTTTAGGCGCTCAGCCTCTCTTAAAATGGCTATGGGAAAGGTGAAAGATCAGCGAGGCAATAGTCAGTATCCGAAGGGCAGTGAGGCTAGATTGTTACAGCTAGGGAGGAAATTATTTAAGAAAAAGTAAGGATTTAAGCTTAGACCTGAAGACTTGAGGAGATAATGCAGGAATTATAGGAAATGAGGATTCAGAATTTATTGTTTGAATGTGTCCAGGTTCTACAGAGTACAGACTACAGTTGAAATTGCTATACCCGAAGTTTAATGGTCAACTGGGCAAAGACAAATCAAGAAATCAGATTGTACTAGACTGAGAGTGACTTATTTGCTGTAGTTTTGTAGTTTGCAAGAAAATACTGAACACATAAATCTTCGGTATTGCCTCCATTTTTTCACCGGACAAATTACCTAAATACCGGACAGTCTGGTCAAATACCGGACACCTGGCAACCCTAATTATAGGCTGTATATATTCATTCATATTCATTCAGTAAAAAGTAAGAATTCTGGATTCAGTTTAAATTGGGTTTGCTTCCTTATGTAAATTTTATCATTTTTATTATAGAAAACAAAGAAATCACACATTGTATCCGTGTATATATACAGGGTGTCTCAGAAAAAACCCCCAGCACAAAATCTATGATTTCTTAAAAATTCCTAAATATATTTCTATCAAATTTACAACACGTGTACAGAACATATTTCCCCACCTTTCTATATATTTTCATCTCATTTGACTTTGTAAGTTTGGATTTTCAACATTGACTGAAATCGAATTAAAAGAGACATGGGCTTCTTGAAATAGATGCTAAAATGTGAGCTTGTTTGTCGACTTTGGAGCATCACTTTAATCTTGTTTGCTTTCGAAACGAGTTCATCAGCATTTAATTATTCATCATTACTTCATTTATTCATTCATTACTTTATTCGTTCATTCATTTATTCATTCATTCATTACTTCATTCATTCATTACTTCATTCATTCATTACTTTATTCGTTCATTCATTCATTACTTCATTGCTTCTTTGCATGTATGCTGCCGATGCATTCAGATACGGTATTTCTCAGTGTTGCACAAGACAAAAAAGGTTGAGAGATACTAATATAGTTGCAATAGTTCTTGCTTGACTAGTAATGATATCAGCAAATATATAAGACGTTTATAAATTATTTAAGGTTAATGGAAGTAAGTTATAATAAAATATTTAACCAGGAACTGATTATGGTGACATACAGTACCAAGTACTGTTAGGACTCTTCACAATTGAAAGATTAAATTCAAGATTTGCAGCCACAACCAGTGTCATAGATGAAAGGGAAAGTAAGTAAGTAAGTAAAATTTAATTTTGTGAATTTCTATAGCGCTTTCAAAAGTAGCACCGTTGTAGGTCCATATTCTTAGGCACTTAATCTTAGTAAGAATTAGCTATAGTCAAGGGTGGGGTCATTTATGCAGGGTCATTTAATTGAAAGGGTTATTATTGTTGGGACATTACAGCTATGGAGGAAATGATTTTTTGAAGAGAAATGCTTTGACTTTAGAAAGAAAAACTTGAGATGCTGCAAGAAGTGAAGGAAGCTGTGACTCAGAATTTGTTATTTGATCATGGTGTCGACAGCGGAGGGATGCTGGAATTGAGTTCCAAAGTTCTGGTTCAGCATATGAAAAAGCACTGTTGCAAATTTTGAGGGATGATTGACTCAGAGGATGAAGGAGAGTGATGTGAGAAGATCTAGTGGATCGAGGATGTTGATGCATTATCAGATTTCGTAGGTTGACGGTTTTGATGTATGAAGTAAGTTATAAGTTGTCGATATAATATTATATTTAATGCGTTCTGCTATTTTCATCCGGTGTTGAGATTTGAGTAATGGTGTAATATGATGGAATTTTGGTGATTTGGTAGCTGCATGAGCTAAAGCATTTTGAATTGATTGGAGTTTACATATGAAAGCTTTGGAGAATTGTGAAACAGTGAGTTGCAGTAGTCTAACTTAGAGTAAACTATTGAAGTGGTGATTGTGGAAGCAGTTTTAATATCAAGGTAGGGACGAAGGCAGTATAGATCTCGAATGTGAGCTTCGCAGGTTTTTGATAGTTGCAATATGTGGGCTTTGAAATTAAGGGAAGACTCAAAAGTAAATCCAAGATTTTTTTGCAATTGGAACAGGAGTTATATTTGTGTTTGTGGCTAAAATCACTGTGGGATTTTCTTTTTTTAAGTTGCTGTGGCAGTCCAATTAAAAGAAATTCTGTTTTGGAAGGATTGAGTGCAAGGAGATTAGCTGACATCCACGATGAAATTAACGAAAATGCTGATTCAAGTTCAGTGCCTGATGTTTTAAAGGAAGACGGTGTAAAGGAAAGAAATATTTGAGTGTAATCAGCATAGAGTTGATGAGTCAAATTAAGAGAGTTAATTAAGGATGACAGTGGGGTAGTGTAGAGGCTGAACAAAACAGGTCCAAGGACAGATCTTTGTGGTACTCCATAGTATAGGTCGAAGGGTAATGAAGTTTGGTTAATGCATTGAACTTTAAATGATCAAGATTGGAGATTGTCACGGAGCCGTGGGTTTTTTAAATTCTTGGAATGATCTGTAAGTTCGTCATCTCAACGTATGTGCGTAACTGGCCGAATTAATGTAAATCAAGCAATGAGCGAAGAACAAAATCTTCTCTTTAACTCAAAAACTTCTTCAAACAATAAGGAAATAATTCATCGTGAAAACTTCATCTTTGCAACTTCAATAGTGAATAAAAAAACAATACTTTAACTTGAATCGTAGACACATAAATTCTCCGTTCTGTAGCGTTATTGTTCCTTTCTAAGTATGCAGTAACAGCTACGTATAACTTCAAGTTTGACGCATTATCAAAACATTCACTCAACGTTTTCTAATACTTTTCTATCGAACATATTTCGTTATTCGCCCCTATCAATAGTTTTCCTTATAATTTGTATTTCTAAAGTTTTTCTTACACCGAATTCAAACACATTTTGAAATTCCTATTTCAAAACATTTCTCTAACTTTCTCTTTCACTTCAACACATTCTTTCTTACACTGAATTGGACATGTCCTTCTTCTCTCATGTCTTCTCCCCGACGGATTCAGGACGTTTCATCTCAGGACGATTCATCTCAGGACGATTCATTGCGGACGATTCATCTCAAGGACTATTCATCTCAGGACGTTTCATCAGGAGGACTATTCATCTCAGGACGTTTCATCTCGGATAACCCTTAACCTAACCCTTACACTAACCCTAACCTTAACCCTTATAACTTTATCCGAGATGAAACGTCCTGAGATGAAACTTCCTGAGATGAATAGTCCTCCTGATGAAACATCCTGAGATGAATAGTCCTTGAGATGAATTGTCCTGAGATGAATCGTCCTGAGGTGAAACGTCCGGATACCCTCCCCGACTGACTCATCTTCTTTGTACACTCTTTCGTGCACTCACACACCAAAACCACAACAATGCGCACATCCATGCACTCTTTCACACTTCAACACATACACTAACACACATCTCAAACACACCCAAGCATACCTAAACATCACTTTGTGACAAAGATAAGATTGAAACCAGCAATGAGCTACAGAAGATATTCCTAACCAGAGGGAAAGGCGTTTCAGTAGAATTTTGTGGTTTATTGTATCAAAAGCAGCAGAAAGATCAAGGAGACAGAGGCAAGCAACTTGCTGAAATTCAATGGCAGAGAGGAGTTTGTCATAAATGCATGTGTGGATGGTTTCTGTTGAATGGTTCTTTGTATAAGCAGATTAATGAGTGATGTATAAAGAGTTTTTTGCCAGATGCTCAGTTAGTCTGGAAAGAACAGTTTTCTCTGTGGGTTTGGAGAGGACAGACAGGTTTTAAATGGGGTCATAGTTGTTGCGATCCTCTCTGTCATGGTTTGGGTTTTAGAAGAGAAGTTACAAGGGAATTTTTAAATGAGGATGGAAAAATTTACCTCTTCCTCTGTCACAGGAGTGAAGCAGGGAAAGTTAGAAGGAGCTTCTGGTGGAGACGGGTGATGTAGAGGTAGTTTGATTGGTCATGGTGGATTTCAGATTGGTGTGGATCTTAGAGTGTTTTACCTGAGAAAAATGTAGCGAATGATTCATCACAAGTTGTGAGATGGATTGAGGAAGAGGTTTTGCTCTATTGTGGTGGAATTGACCATTCACAGTGTTTAAGAGTTTGTGGGAGTTAAAGGTATTGGATGCAATTAAGTTAGAATAAATATTTTTTCTTGGCAGATATTAGAAAGTTGTTTTAGCGATTTGTTGCAGAATGGAGATTTGTATGGTCAATAGTAGAATGTGTTCGGGTGTAAGTTCTTTTCAGATGTCTACTGAAAGCAGCAAGACAGACTGTGAAGGAAAAGACAAACCAAAAGAGATGTGATCTAAGTCTAGATTTGCATAATTTTTATAATGATGAGAGGCTTGAGTCTAGTTTCTGTTGCAAATTAAAAGTTGTTTTTTGTTAACTGCATTTTTTACAGATGAGAATTGCACAGTTTTAGATACATCAGAAATTGTGGTTGATGAGACGCTGATAGAAATTGTGGATGGTCTTGTAGTATTGTACAACTCAACAGCACACAAACAGCTGGGGAAAGTAGGTTCTTTTGTCAAATTTACTGATTCTACGTAATTCTCATATACATATCTCTGAAGTCTCTCATAACTAGGGTAAGTTTTTAAGAGTCTAATTTTCAGTTCTTTACTGAAAACACATCTTTAATTATATTTGGCTTGCTGATTAATGTTTTGATAATGTAGTTATTTAACATAATCTCATGTTAAAAATACAATTTTGAAAGATATCAATTTTCAGTAATCTGCATTCTACACAAGTCCTAAGATCCAGTTTATTCTATTGCATTTTATCATTTAACTCCTTTACCGGGATTAAATTTTTAGACACCGTCACCGTACCGGGGAATTATTTTTTGGATAAACGTTCTTCAAAAATGAAAAGTGTAACTTTTTGGAATTTGCTATATCTCAGGCTATATAAGAGCTAAGAATATGAGGTATACACCATTGATTAGCCTTGTTACTCCTCTTTCTAACCATCTGTACCAAACAATTAAATTTGGGGGTTGGGTCCACTCTATTGCCTAAAATAGAACCCTCCCCAATTTTTTTGAAGCTGCATAGCGAAAAAGTTTTCAGTGGTAACTCCAATTGGGTGAGCGGCAGAGTTGTAGGGGATTTCATAAAATCATAGACCACCATGGTTTTAGTTTTTGCTGCGTTGATCGTAAGACCGAATCTTTGGCTCGTGATATTGACTTGGTCTATCAGTTTTTGTAGATCATTCCTGGATTCTGGAAGCAAGGTGAGGTCATCTGCAAACTTTAGATTATAAATATTTTCTCCATAGCACTTTACACCAATGTTTAAGTCTTTGGTTGCTATTTTGTATATGGCCTCAAGAATTATGATAAACAGCATTGGCAAAAGAATACATCCCTGTCTTGTTCCTGCTTCTGTCTTGAACCATTCTGTTAGATCATGTTCCACCCTCACAGTGTTTTCTGCTTTTCTATAAACCGTTTGGATTAGGTTTATTAATTTTTCTTCAATTCCAAAATTTTCTCATTGCTTGCCACAGCCCATTGTGCCACACTGAATCAAAAACTTGTTTGTAGTCAATAAAGTTAATGTAGCATGTATGGTAAGTCTCAATATAATATTCCAAGGTTTGTCTAATAGTCTAATAGTAAATAGTTGGTCAACTGTGCGTCTTCCCGGTGGAAATCCTGCTTGCTCCTCCCCAAGTACTTCTTTCACATATGCACTTATTTTCCTCTGGAGTACTTTAGATAAGACCTTCCCTGGGATGCTCAGGAGTGCAATTTTTTGATAGTTGTTGCATTCCATTTTATCTCTTTTTCACTTGTATATAGGTATAATAATTCCTCTACTCCAGTCTTGTTAGTGGAACAAAATAAATCAAAAATTTTGAAAATTTGTCAACATTTGGTAATGATCTATCAACTCTAACCTGAGCAAGTCATTTTATCGATGCCATTTTAACACAACATAGCCCAATTTCTGACCCTTTGGTCCAAAGAATATATATTCCCTCTTACATAGAGCGAAAATACTGAAAATAGCTAAAAATGGGTGCCATTTAGCATATGGATAGATAGTAAAGTGATTTATAGCATAAGACGAGTCTGATACGTTGAGCCGGATGTATGAATGACTACGAAACATACAGGACAAGTCACGCTCGGGACACCCGAATAACAAAGGATAGTGGTGGACGAGTCGCACTCGGGACGCCTTGTTAAGGGGTTAAAGAACTGATTTAAGAAATCTCATTTGTTGAAATTAAGAAATCTCAATTGTTGAAATTTCTGTTTTATTTTTAAGGATACCTTCCTGCTATATTTTTTCTAGATGTGTTCATTACGAGAAACATTTCAGGAATATATTGTGGCCTTAACTGATGTTGAGAAAAAGATAAAAATTTGTCCAAATGAGGTAAGCAATTGGATTTTAAGAGACATGCTTAAGCTGTTATTCTGAAATGTGGAAGCTAATTAATAATATATTACATAAAAATGATACAAAAGATACTGAAATTAAGATTCAAAATCAATCTGATGATAGTGATGAATCAACTTCCTCAGCTAATTATTATTATAACTACTTTGTTAATGTTGGCTCTTATTTACTATATATTTACCTCACTCTTCTCATATTGAGCTCACTCAGTCAGTAGACAATGTAGTTCCAACTCTTCGAGATTGGATGTTTTCCAATAGACTTCGACTGAATCCTGACAAAACTCCACTTATCTGGCTTGATACTAAACATCTGCACTCAAAAATTGATCATGACTTACTGAACTCTCTTTCCTAATCTATCCTTCTCAAATCAAAAACCTTGGTATTTACTTTGGCAGTAACTTGACCTTCAAAGAGCACTTTGCTAGACTCTCTCGATCCTGCTTTTACCAACTTAGGCAAATTAGGGTTATTCTTTGCTTTCTCTATCTGCAGCCAAATCTCTGGTTCATGCTTTTGTGGCTAGTAGGTTAGACTATTGCAATTCTCTTTATCTTGGCCTGCCCAAAAGCCTGCTCTCCACTCTGCAATCTGTCCTAAATGCTGCGGCTCGTCTTGTGGCTAAAGCTCCTCGCTACTCTAGCATCTCAGACTTTATGCCTAACACCATCCACTGGCTTCCAATTTCTGACCGCATTAAATTCAAACAAGTAATTTTTTTTCTGCAGCACTTCGAGGTCAGGCACCATCTTACATTACTGAGCTTTTCAAATCACCTTATTCCACTGTTCATCGCCTGCTCCGCTCCACTGATCAGAAGAATGTTTATGTCCCCAGGTCACACACTGCTCTTACTCAGCGTTGGGCTTTTGCAGTGACTGGACCCTCCCTCTAGAATGCCTTGAACCCATCCATTCGGGAATCACTTCTTGCTTCCTCACTCTGCTCAATGCAAAAGCTAAAGTCTCACTACTTTACCCTGTGACTCCAATGCCAGTTGTGCATCTGAGTAGAAATAGAAGAAGCGCTATACAAATTCACATTACATTACATTACATTACATTACATATACTTGCGGATTAGTCGAGAAATTTATGCCTTCAAATTCACTAAAAACACCAAGTTGACTTATCTGTGAATCAATGCAATTTTTCAAAAATTAAAAAAACACATTACCTAATGCATTACAGTGTTAAGTCATGTTGTGCCTATTTGAAGAAGTGTCCATCAAAAGGGTGGGCGTCTGGGTCCTCCTTTTTCAACTGGTCACTGTTAAGCGGCGGTGGTTTCCTTTTGTCTATCAAATAATGATATGCCAACAAAACTATTGCTTACTAGTGCTTTTGCCTGTAAGGCATAACAGGCTTTAACCGGGACCACCCAGGATGTTTTTGGAAAGTCGCACTTTGACCCAATTTCATGCTGCCAGCCCAGATCTCTAGGCAACAGTCACATTGCTCTATGCATTGTGGTCTAGTAAACAGTTGAATCATGATGCCCACTCTGTTTTTGGTCTGCGGTCATGTCGCGCATTGCATTACATTACTTTGACGATCGGTGATTGGAAACTGAAGATGCTTGCATTCTGGCATTCCTCAATCTCCATGCTCACTAAAATTTGCTAATACTAGCAACTTTTCTAACATATCCCGTAAGTCATAGGTGTCAACTTCTATTGGGCCTTAAGGCTCAAGCCTTCTCTCACTTTTTGAAAGCTCACCATTGGGGGAAGGCATAAGGGTTGGGCAGGGGACCAAGCATTCGGACTCTGTGGAGAACAAATACCTCAGGCCAATTGCCTTTGGCCTGGAAACGGCTTTGAGATATGGGGTTAGGAGAGAGCGGCAGTCTTTTTAACCGCATGGCCTACCTTCAGGCATTTGGACTCGATGTGTGCAACAAGTACGTTTGACCCGTAAACAGCTTGGAGACATTGGGTTGGAGGAGAAAGCGACCATCTGTTGACTCAATTTTAGTGTAGATTGGGCAAAATTAGGCAATTTAAGAAATCTGTAGGCGTCTAAATTTCCTTGTCAACTTATGAGTGGGTCATAGAAAATTACTTAATTTTTGACCAAAAAAACGGGGTCGACCTATCAATGAATCTGTATGTACGGTAGTCTCTAAAATTCCAGTGACTAGTCCAAAATGCCAATCTTTTGCACTTTTTCCTACCACTCCTTATGAAATTAATGACATCATTATTAATCTAAAAATAAAAAATAGTACTGACTATGATGACTGTCATAAAATTAGTTATTAAATGTGCTGACTATATCTCATAGATATTCTTGGCTATTATGAGCAGGCCCGCCGAGAGAAATTCCGGGCCCCCGTGTAGATTAAAATTTCTTGACGACCTTTTTTTTGCTTGTCAGCCTCTTTTACATCTTAGAATGAGCTGATGACCTTGTTTTTGCTTGTCAGCCTTTTAACGCCGATCCCCTCTACTTTAGTGTTATTATTCATATTATTGTTAATTAAACATATTCATCATCGGCCCAGGCCCCCCAGACCGCCGGGCCCCTGTGCAGTTGCCCCCCTGCCCCCTCTCGGCGGCCCTGATTATGAGCACTTCTTTAGAATGGGAATTTTATCATATGAACTTTAAATTGCCAAAGTTATCCATATATTTAAATCTGGATCTAAAACTCAACTGTCCAATTATAGACCTGTTTCTATTGTCTCTAGACTTTGAAAAATCAATGCTTAATAGATTACTAAAATACTTAGACAAATTTAACACGCTCTCACCTTATCAATTTGGCTTTACATCCAACCATGCTACATATATGCCACTTTTAAATCTGGATGATATTTCATCAAATTTTGAATCCGATAAATACTCTATTCAGTCAATTGGTATAGTTTTTTGATTTATAAAAGGCATTTGATGTAATAGACCACAAATTATTATTAAATAAACTTAAATGCTATGGGATTTTATCTTTTTATGACATTGATTGCCAGAAATAGTGCAAATGTTTATTCATTTAACAAATTTTACACTCATCAAGTCATAGTTTGATGTTAAGATTTGGATTGTTTTGCTGTGAGATCTATACTTGCTTTTAAGAGATGATGAATTACTTGTTGGCAATGATGCATTTCTAACATTTCCATTTTGTCTAGCTTGTGGATGTTCTGGCTGAACTGAATCGTGCTTGTTCTGTTTTCACTGAAAAAGTTGTTGAGCAGGCAAGGCACATGGCATGGATTATATGTGTAATCTACTCAGCAGACAAGCAGGAGGATGTTCACTGGTTAATGTTAACAGCGTTAAGGTCATTAGAAAAAGCATCAACTGCTGGGCAGCTCATCCGCTTTGTACCAGACTTTTATGTTGAAGCCTGCATTAATTCATACAATGCCCTTACAAGCTATTTCCATCCAATCATACCATATACAAGACTGGAAGGTTAGTGTTTTTTTGTTTAATGATTTTCTATTGTTTTAGAAAACTGGATGACCAGTTGTTGTCATCATTGTCATTGTTGTTATTGTCATCATCATCATCATCATCATCATCATCATCATCATCATCATCATCATCATCACATTTCAGTGGGTATTTTGACATTTTTCTCTATGCACTTTCTGCATTTTTCAAGCAACATTCCCTGGTATTTGAATTTCTGCATTTACCACTGTCTTTTTTTCACCTACCACTGTTCTTTTTTATGCCTTTCGCATCAACTACATTACATCAGGCACTAGTTGTACTAGTCACCTTCCAACAGAAATACAACATATGTGCAGTCAATGCATTATACAAGTCTTGCAACATTGTCTGAAATCACTATGCCAGCTTCTAAAATCAATCCTGAATGAGAGCACTGTTTTAAACTATGATCCATGAAAATTCTATTACTAAAATAATAATATACGATACAGATGGAATAATTACAAAGAGTTAATTCCTTGTTACTAAAACTTAACTAATAAAACAAATAACTTGAGTTTACATCATACATATGGTCAATTTGACTATTTGAAACTGAACACAAAATGATTATACTATTTGTATAAAAAAATTTTTACTAGTTAAAAGTTAGTCCATTAATTTTTTAATTAGTGAGGAGAGAGAAAAGTTGCCCAAAGGGATAATAAACCTCGTCTGGTAGGCAACATTAGCCGCCTGTTTCAAGTAATAATTCATATAATGATACCATAATAATGAAATAATAACATTAGCCGCCTGTTTCAAGTAATAATTCATATAATGATACCATAATAATGAAATAATAATAAATGCAAGAATAATGGAAGTCATATAATATTGACTTTGATCATTTTGTCTGCAGCTGCCACTGCCTCTTTTTAATTTCAAGACCACGTTCCCTTGTTGTGAAATCCACCTTGTCTATTTGTGCACCACACGGTGCACCACAAGTCTTGTGGTGCTTTTAGCAAAGTTGTTGCAATCATAACAGTAAAGACAAAACAAGGACTGAGTGAATGGGTGATAGCAATGATTGGCACTCGACAAGGAGACCCAGTCTCACCACTACTATTGATTGCCTTCTTGGAAATCATTGTGGAGAATCTGGGAGCCAAAACACAGGGGGTGTAATGATACAGAGGCACCACCATCATCATCATCATCATCATCATCATCATCATCATCATCATCATCATCATCATCATCATCATCATCATCATCATCATTGAGACAATTTGTATAGCAGAGTGGCATTTGCAAAGGCCAAAGTCAAGGGTGCTTTAACACATGTCAATTATATGAGTTGACATCAGTGTGACAAGTGAATCTTTAGATTCTTCATATATAATACAATAGGGTTAGCTTTAGTAACATTCTCAGACAGTGAATTGTATGAAGCCGGGACTGCTGTATGAAGCTGCTGATCTGTTGCTGATCTGTTGCTGAACTTTGCAGTTTTTACAGGAGGAGGGACAAGTCGTTGAACACAACTGTTGGAATGGAGTAGGAACGACAATCATTCAATGTAGATCTGGAAAATGAGCAAGGAGATGTGGTCAGGGCAGAAAGGGTCATTCGAAGCTCAGTAGGTGAACACACATTACTTGAAGGTGATGTGTTCATGAACTCAAAGCCAGTGAAGATTGTCGCTGAGAAGAGGTTTTATGTGGTCGTTCCAATGAGAGCCAAAAGTCAGAGCATCAGATGCCTGGTACACTGAAACGTTGTGCCGAACCACAAAATGTTTGAGTACTTGATGTTTGTGTGAGGTCTTGGGTTTGATTTGAAATTTGAGATTTGCCTTCACTAGTTCTGACACTGCTTCTATGATTTTTCTTATGTTTTAATGAACATTTAGACTACTATTGTTTTATTTATATTTTTCATTTAGGACATGAGAAATCTCTCATGCAATATGCAATCTTTCTCAGCAGCAATTTCTCTGATCATCGCATTGTGAATACAGGTCTGTGTTTGATGTGATGATTTAGTAATAAACGCTACATTTTACTGAATGTTATGTAGTTCACAGGCATATATGTTGCAATTGAGTGGTGATAAAGGACCTATTTATATCAAACTTCTGTTGAGTTACATTGCCTTTCTTGTATAATTGTTATGTATCTTGCATGCATAGAGTTTGACTTCATTGTGACTGTGTGAAGCAGCTGACGTATTTTCATAATTATGCTTGCATTATATACATGATTTTACATTTTTATAAGTTAGAAGTTATACATATAATTCAGTATGTACATGATTTTAAGTTGTTATTATTTTAAATTTTAAATATAAAATTATATCGATGACTTATAACTCACTTCATACCTCAAAACCAGTCTACCTAAAAAATGTGATAATGCCACAAAATCCTTGATCCACTTTATCTTCTTTTCATGCCACTCTCCTTCATCCTCTGAATCAATCATCTCTCAAAATTTGCAACTGTGCTTTTTCATATGCTGCACCAGAACTTTGGAACTTAATTCCAGCATTCCTACACTGCCTACACCATGGTAAAATAACAAATTCTGAGCACAATTTCCTTCACTTCTTGCAACATCTTCAGTTTTTCCATCTAAACTCAAATCATCTCTTTTCAAAAAGTCATTTCCTTCAAACTGCAACGTCCCAACCACAATGACCCTTTGGATTAAATGATCTTGCATGAATGATCCCCACCTTTTGAATATAGCTATTGCATAAGAACAAGGAGCTACTGTGGTGCTACTTCTGAAAGTGCTATTGAAATTCATAAGATTTTATTTATTTATTTACTTACTTATTTACTTAGATATTTGAAATATCATTTGGCATTGTGTCGTCATTCTTTTACTTGAATGTTGAGCTTTTGAAAAATTATGAACTTTTCAAAAAATAGATGGTATTTTTGTGTCCAGTCACATTGATCAATGTAACTGACTGATAACTGAATTTTGATGGATGTTTTTTGACCTGTGGGTGAGCCTGCTTGAACTTGTCTGTGTACTTGAAGCTCTAGGAGTAAGAGCAATGCTCATTATTCAAACTTGGGACCTGTGTGCTGAACTTTGAATAATGTGTGCTTGCTTCATCTGTGGAATGATGCCATTTTATGCCTCTGACTCATGTATTATAAGATATCATGATTGGGACTGCACTTTATGCATTGGTATGGGTATATGCAATTTTATTTTAAAATTTTTCTTCCTTGCTGATTATAATTATATTTATTTGTCTTCAAATGTGGGATTTAATCCCAATAAATAGGCAACCAGTGTTAGTCTTTAAAGAACAAGTTTAAAATGATGCTGCATAGCAGTATCGGTGATGATTCTAACCCTAGAATTTAGGATCCTATGAAGTTTTTCATAGTTCTTTGAGTATCTCTAGTAGTGTAGCTGAGTATTCTGATTCAAGTGTAATTGATTAGTTTTGCATCTTTAATGTGTCATGCAACAATGGCATGAGATCAAGAGACTAAAGATGACCAACAGGAATAAGCTAAAATCTGTATAACTTGTTCATCTGGCTTGATTGATAGTTTGAAATTGGCCATAAACATTATTGTTAGATAAAAGATGTTGTGTTTACATTCTGTTATCAATTGAACAGAATTAGCTTCAGTTTTAAAATGGAGTCATTCACTTACTGTTATATAGGACTAAATATGTTAGCATATAGATCCTATGGAAGTAGGCAAATCAGCTATGATATATACGTATAATTGTATATGTATAAATATGTATGTGTAAATATATTTTTTCCCTTAGTACTTAGTTCCCGAGGGACTTATTACAAAAAGTGTCCGGAGACAGATAAATGTACCATATATACTCGCGTATAAGTCAAGAAATTTATGCCTAAAAATTCGCTAAAAAATGCAGAGTCGACTTATCTGTGAGTCAATGCAATTTTTCAAAGAATTTTGGGAAAGAAACTCCATGCATAACACATTGCAATGTCAGGCTATGCAGCGGAGGTGTTCTATTGTCTATTAAATAATTATATGCCCACAAAGCTATTACTAATTAATCAGACTGTATATATCTTAATTAAATATTTATTTATTTCATTTAGAAAATATATAATTTAAATTCAAGAATTAGCCATCATGCTCATGAATGAAGCAGGTGCGTTACATAAGCCGAAAGGTAATCGCAAAAATTGGTACTGACCAGAATGTGTCACGAATGTTGTTTCTCTTTTGTACTTGGGTCCAATGGAACTTGATGATACCCTCTTTTAAATCAAGGACAGTAAAAATTGCTAGATGTGAAATTCGCAGTTGGCGATACTGTGATTGATAAGTCATGCCCTTGAAAACGTGGGCCATCATGCTCATGAATGAAGTAGGTGTGTTACATAAGCTGAAAGGTAATCGCAAAAATTGGTACTGACCAGAATGTGTCACAAATGTTGTTTTCTCTTCTGTACTTGGGTCCAATTGAACTTGATGATACCCTCTTTTAATCAAGGACAGTACAAATTGCTGGATGTGAAATTCGCAGTCGGCGATACTGTGATGATTAACGTGCATGCTGGATTAACACAGCTTAAAGATTTGGCCTACTAGGTAGATCAGACATACCGGTAATTATGAAATTCAAAGACATCTGTAGGCTTCTACACTTTTTTGTGGACAACTGCTCCCACAGAGGATCACCACAGCGATTATGACTTACCTTGGCCGCTGCCCTCTGGCTGGGCGCAACCAGAGTTTATTCTAGACTCCTGGACTCTGGGGGGGGAACTGAAAAAGCCGGGGGGGTGAGAAACTGACAAAGCCGGGGGGAATTCTGCTAGGGGCCGCTGTTAGTCCATGTAGTATTCCAAAATTTCCGGGGGAATTTGAAATTTCCGGGGGGAAAAGGGGCAATTTCCCCCCAGAAATGGCCTAGATTAAACACTGGGCGCAGCCAACCTTCAAGCAATTGGACTCGGCATCGACCCAATTTCAATGTTGACCTGGCACAATTATGCATTTTAAAAACTTGTAAATCCTTATTTTCCATGTCGTCTTATATGTGGGTCATAGCAAATTTCTTAAATTTTGGCCTAAAACTGGGGGTCGACTTATCTGTGAGATCGACTTATACACGAGTATATACGGTATGCTTTTCAGCTCTTGTCTAGATTCAAATCAGAGTCATGGAAAGTCCCTTGGAAGGCAATCACATTAAAACGTTGTATCGTCATTGAAATGCACTGGAGAAAAAACTTCTCTCCCTTGTGTCTCTGGAAAGAACGGAAAGATGGCAACCCAACTCTTTTATGAAAGTAAGTGCGTCGTGGCTGATTGGGACAAGAGTCTCAAATGCTAGTGGCAAGAATGAATAATCGGTCGACAAGTCAGTGTACTTTACGATTTTTCTGACTAATGCTTCTTCAGCAGCGGCTCCGAGAGAGAGAGAGAGAGAGAGAGAGAGAGAGAGACGTCAATGGCAGATGGGTGGCAGCGACTGTGTCTGCCACAGTGACATACCACACCAGGCAGCATTGCCACGGAATCATGATCATGCCGTGCGGTCTCTTTCCATCGGATCTGAGAAGACCGGGCGGCTCCTTGACCGATGGTATGCCAACTCTTACCGGGGCCTGGTAGAATACGTCATTTAGCATGGAATGTCGTGCAAGGCGAACAGGTCCGAGTTTGCAGGAGAGACCGTGGAGACCATTTTCCCGGACCTACTCGCCACAGGGACAGAGATGCCACTCGCATATGATATGTACCATACATACTCGTGATCAAGTTGACCTCACAGATAGGTCGACTCCGTTTTTTGGTCAAAAATTATGTAATTTGCTATGACCCTCATATAAGTCGACAAGGAAATTTATGAGCTTACAGATTTCTTGAATTGCCTAATAATAGCCTATCTGCACTGAAATTGAGTCAACAGACAGCCTCTTCCCTCCCCCAAACATGTCCAAGCTGTTTACAGGTCAACAGTATTTGCGGTATACAAAGGTGTCCCAGCTGTTTACAGGTCAAAAGTATTTATGATACACAGAGGCCAAGGTCAGACGCACGGTCAAACAGACAGCCATTCCCCTCCCCCATCCAGTTGTCTCCAAGCTGTTTACAGGCTAAAAGTCATTGGCAAACTTGAGGTATTTGTTGTCCACAATGTCTGATATGCTCTGAACAGAATCTGATTGGCCCAATCTATCACTGCTTAACGGTGTTCATTTGAGAAAGGAGCCAGACGCCCGCCCCTTTTGACAGACGTGTCTTTAAATAGATACAACATGACTTAATGCTGTAATGCATTAGGAAATGTTTTTCTTTACAAAAATGCTTTGGAAAATTGCATTGACTCGCAGATAAGTCGACTTGGCATTTTATAGTGAATTTTAAGGCATAAATTTCACAACTTATCCGCAAGTATATACGGTAAGTGCCAAGACAGAAGCCATTGACTACTCTGGTTGTCTTGTCGTCTAAGCGTAGGCCACAAGAACTGATGGACAGCCCATGAAGCCAGTTGCTGGTGTGTTCTGATGCCACTGCTCTTAGGCGAGCCTGATGGTATTGGCTAAGATCGGAGCTAAACAAGTTGATAATCTCCCTGAGATTGTGAGAATTATTGGGCGGTCCCATGTATCCTATTTATCAAGTGAGCCTGATGTTAGAATGGGGACCTGGCTCTCTAGGTTCCATTTGGTGATAATTGCAGCCTCATGTGAGTCAATGGCCTGCCCAACCTTCAGGAGAATGGATGACTGGAGTCTGCGGGTGCTCGCAGCTGAAGCCAGAAAGGCAGAAGATGCAAGCGAAGACACCCGACGAATGCCAAGTCCGCTATATCTAATAGGCAGCATGGCCTGAACCCACTGGTTGCTCGAGAGGTGCGTATTTAGGATCCTGCTCAGTCCCTGACGCAGTATGTCATCGAAACTTTCCAGTAACGGATGGCCTGTGCAAGGAGTGAATTGCAATATGTGCAACATTTTTGTGTGTGTAAGGGACAGTTTAAGAAGGATCAGGACGTCCTGCATGTGTATCAATGGCAAGCAGCTCTATGCGGTGTGCAGTTTGGTCACTCGCTGTGACATTGCAGTAGAAAGGGGTGCCCCTAGCAGGGTGGCTTCCTGTGGGTGGGTGGATACTCTGAAAATGTTCAAGGATGGTGTTGGCGACTGGAACCGGACCTTTGCAAACTATCTCGCACTTCTGATAGTTCAGTGAGATGCCTAGCTCTGCACACCCTTCCTCGAGAACAGAGAAATCTCCTGCCATGGCTTTTGCCTCTCCACCCAATGTTATGTTGTCCAGGTACCCCAGTGTATGGGCTGCTTTTAATTTTTGGAGGACAGGTTGTATTGGGAGACAGAAGAGGAGGGGGCCTAAAGGCTCCCCCTGTTGCAGACCCATTTGGGTTGGTAGCAAGTAGGGGCCGAACGTGAGGAGGCTTGGATTGCCATATGACAAAAGTCCATAAGCCGATAGTTCAGGCAGCAAATTTGCAGCTCCGTCAACATGCTGTCCCTTAGCACACTGTTGAAGGTGTTGCTAAAGTCAAGCTTGATGAGGATGTGGTTGTTGGGCATTGCCTCTAAGTAGCATCTAGCTGAATGAACAGTGGCCTCGCACCCACTGGGGCACCCTATGCCTACCTGCAAAGGTGCAAGGTATCCAGGTGCCCTGGTCATTGCAAAATTTTCTGCGCACTTTGATGCTAGGTATCGCAAAAAATATTGTATTGGGAGGCAGAAGACGAGCCGCAGAAGAGGTGTTTACATCGTCATTGCCTCTATGTAGTGTCTAGCTGAATGAACGGTGGCCTCACACCCACTGGGGCACCCTACGCCTACCTGCAAAGGTGCAAGGTATCCAGGTACCCTGGTCATCACAAAATTTGTTGCGCACTTTGATGCTAGGCATCGCCAAAAATATCCAATTGCAATGGGCTGCAGGCTCCCTGATGGTTTTTGGAGGGCTAATAGGCTACCCCAAAGAGACTGGGCTGGACCTGGGGTGGACAGGTGCTTGCAAGGAGCAGATTGGTGAGACTAGTTATGGCTGATAGTAATCGATTGCCCGCTTCTGAACCGGGGATAAGTTCGGCTACAATTTATGGCCTCAAGCCATCCGAGCCTCCCGAGGACCCTGCAGGGAAGGATTGGATTCTGTTTCTGATCTCTTCCTCTGAGACTTGTAATGAGGGCAGTTGCTGATTGAGGGCATTTGCACCCGGTCCGGGGTTGGGGTGAGGTCATCATCATCATCATAATTGCTCTTTGCTAACTCATTAGTGGCAATAGCTAGTCAGAAAACAGTTCCAGGCTTTTTTATCAAATGTTAGTTTACTTCCTTCTACAATTGTCAGTTGTCTTTCTTTGAAATCTTCTTTTATGTTGTCTATCCATTTTGTTCTGTTCCTGCCTCTCTTTTTTACCTTCCCTGTATGTGTAGTGTTTTTTTGGGTGAATGGATGGGTGGAATAAGGAGGTAACCGTATCCGACCCCTCAATGTTTATCAATAGCAATAAGAGGGGTAACTACATTTACTTCCATATTTCACCAGACCCTTCAACTGATATTTTCAACACTAATGGAGTAACTGGATTTACTTCCTTATTCCTCTGGGTTGTTCAATTGACAATTAGCACTGCTGACACTCCTGGATTTATCAGCTGCGTTCGATACAGTAGATCATGAAATTCTACTAAGGCGTCTGGAGACGTCATATGGGCTGGCCGGAGTAGTTCTCAGCTGGTTTCGCTCATACTTGAGTGAACGTACGCAATTCGTCCGTTGTGCAACATCTTCCTCCACTCCAAGTGAGGTGCGTTATGCTGTTCCTCAAGGCTCAGTTCTGGGACCGATCCTCTACCTTCTTTATACGGCAGACTTACAGCGACTTATTGAACGGCATGGTCTGACGCCCCATTTGTATTCGGACGACACACAGGTGTATGGTGTCTGCAAGCCAACTGATACGGATCTTCGTACTAATCAGATGAGTTGCTGCATCAGTGAGATAGCTGATTGGACTAAATCGAATCATCTGCAACTTAATGTCAATAAAACGGAGATACTATGGTGCTCGACCACACGTCGTCAATATCAGATCCCACCTACCACCATCCACGTTGGTTCGGAAGACATTGCTAGGGATGCTTGTGTTCGTAACCTCGGTGTGTACATTGATTGTAACAATCTCCGTCGCATTCGCCTCGCCCGTCACGCCACTCCGGTCGGGCGACAGGTCGTCTTTGGCAGTTTCAACGTTCGTCACTGAACAAAAACTTGACGATCTGCTTGAGGTACGACGTCATCATGCAATCGACGTGCTATTCTTGAGCGAGACCTGGCATGATGCCGAGTCGGTCCATCATCACCACGCCGCCGAAGGTTATCAGGTCGCCGACCGCCACGACCTCGCTTGCCGCTCTAGCTTTGATGCTATATCGACCAACCACGGGCGTGGCGCCATCGCTACGCCTGAATTCGCCTCACGTCTCAACCTCGGCTTAGACCCAGAAACGTTCGAGATGATATGCGTCTGGCATATCGGGCATGCGTAGTCGTTCTTATCTATCGTCCGCCTAGATGCTCTCAACCGCTCACACGTCATTCATTGCTGAGCTGTCTGACGTGCTGGACCGCGTCATCGCTTACAATGACCCACTGTTCGTCGCCGGAGATGTCAACATACACATGGAGCGTAATGATGACGCAGACACGTGTCGTTTTACCGAGCTACTGGATGCCTATGGCTTGCGCTGTCATGTGACAACTCCAACGCACGACTGTCACGGTATAATTGACGTCGTCATCACCCGCGATGATTTCCCAGCGCGCTGGTTGATGTAATCGACGTGGGTCTATCAGATCATCGCCTGCTGCGATGGCAAGTTGCGTTCATTCGCCATCGCCAGTCTACTCGACAGCAACGCGACGTGCATGGTGTCAGCTTGACCCGCCGCTTCGACGATGTCTGCAGTCATCGGCGCTCTGCAACCCAGACGTGTGGGCGCCACTCGAATTGACGACCTCGCGCAACTGTACGCTGAGCAGATTTCGCAAGTTCTGGATCGACATCACCAACCCGTCCGTTACCTGCCGTCGCCGCCCTTCAGACCCGTGGTTTGACCAGGACTGTCGAGCGGCGAAACGTTCTACCCGTAGGCTTGAGCGCCGCAGCTAGAAAGGGCTGATCCGCCGAATGCTATGGCGGCAACAGCAGCTTGGCATGCTGCGCCGGCGAGAATACAGAGCTGTGTAGTCGTAAGCGTGAATCGCGTTCTGGATCAGGAAGGTTGACTCTGAACGCTCGTCACCGCGCAGCTGTGGCGCTCAATTGACGCCTCCTTGGTCGCGTATAACTCCTGCGCCTGATGTCATCGGAGCGAAACGAAAGCTACATGCGTTTTTCAACGACAAAGTTGCTGCCGCCCAAGCAGAAACTGCTGGGGCCCAACCCCGCCGTTCACATCAGCGCCATCCACTTGTCGTTTTGAGCAGTTTAAGACACTCACCGCCAACGACGCCACTAAAACAGTTCGCGCACTGCCTGACAAGCAGTGCTCAATGGATCCGATACCAACGCTGCTACTGAAGGAAAATGTCGACGTTCTAGCGCCGTTTTTGGTGACCTATTCAACAAGTCGCCACCTCTGGATTGGTTCCGAGCGCTTTCAAAGCTGCCTCCGTAACACCATTGCTAAAGAAGGCGAATCTTGATTCAGCTGATGCGAAGTCATATCGACCAATCTCCAACCTGTCGGTATTGTCAAAGCTGCTTGAACGACTAGTAGCGAAACAGCTGATTGAATATCTGTCATCATCAGGCTACTGCCATCATTGCAATCTGCATACCGTCAACATCACTCCACGGAGACAGCTGTCCTCAAGGTACTATCGGACATTCTGCTTGCTGTTGACACAGGTAATCTCGCTCTGCTGACGATGCTCGACCTGTCAGCTGCATTTGACACTGTTGATCACGCACCTGCTGCGACGCATGCAGACGACCTATGGGATTGATGACACTGTTTTGTGCTGGTTTTCATCGCACTGCCGACCGCACTCGCACTCAATATATACGATGCAGCTCCTCCAAGTCTTCCTCAACGCTAACTGTATGTGGAGTTTCACAGGATCGGTCCTCGGCCGATCCTTTTCTGTTATATACTGCCGACTTGCAGGGGCTGATCCAGAGACGCCAACTTCAACCACACTTGTATGCTGATGATACGCAAATCTATGGCATCTGTAAGCCGTCAGAGACTGCCCAGCTACAAAGCGAAATATCTGAATGTGTTGACGATGTCGGTGCATGGATGCAATCCAACAGGCTGAAACTCAACTCAGCAAAGACTGAGGCGTTGTGGTGCTCGTCGCCCGGCGCCAGCACCAGATTCCTGTGACTGGAATACGCGTTGGCAGGAGGTCGTCATGCCGTTTTTTGTCCGTGACTTAGGCATCTACATTGACGCCGACCTGTCGATGCGCGGTCGCATGTCACGCGAGAACTGTTCGAGTTGCTTCGCAGTCTTAAGGCAGCTACGCAGCATACGTGAGTCCGTCACACCATCGGTGATGCAATCACTTGTTGTTGCATTGGTCCTCAGTCGCTCAGACTACGGCAACTCGACGCTTGCTGGCGTCTCCGGCACTTGATTGCAAAACTGCAGTCAGTCCTAAACGCAGCTGCCCGCTTGATTTTTGCAGCTCGAAATACGATCACGTGACCCCTCTTCTACGTGAGCTACACTGGCTTCGTTTTCGGAGAGGATAGATTTCAAACTCGCCACGCTGGCATTTAAATGTCTCAATGGATTGGCGCCATATCATCTGGCAAACGCCGCCGCGTGTCTGACGCCAAACTCGATGCCACCTGCGCGTCGCGTCTCGACGTGCGTCGCTCGCCAAAACTGATGTTCGTTCAACGATCGGTGGCGTGGTCCGTTTTTTCCGGTCGCTGCTGCTCGTGTCTGAATGGACTTCCGCCACGTGAGGTCATCAACGACGCTGGAGACATTCAAGAAGCGCCTCAAAACCGAGCTATTTATTAGATGCTATGATGCAGTGTGACCACCTCTCTGTACAATTCATTTCTGTTTAATAATGTTATTGTTACGTGCCCTTGCAGTCGTTAGACATTATGTCACGATAATCTTGTCGTTGTATAATAATAATAATAATCTCCATGACAACACATGTTCAGAAAACGGCTGGGCTACCAAGGCAACTTACTGACAGACTTCAGGCTGTCTTTAATACAGCAACACGTCTTGTCTATCAAGCCAGAAGATCAGATCACGTGACACCGCTTCTTTATGAACTTCACTGGCTTCGTATTCCACAGCGGATTGAATACAAATTGGCGATCCTTGCTTATCGGTGTCTTCATGGTCTGGCGCCATCGTATCTATCGGCTGGTTTCTGCAAGACTTCGGACATCAACTCTCGTCAACGATTGAGATCTGCGTCCAGTCTTACTCTCGTTGTTCCGTCTACACGCCACGTTACCATTGGTGACCGCATGTTTCCGGTAGCGGCTGCCAAAGTTTGGAATAGCCTGCCACCATCAACAACTATGGCAAAGACAATAGAAGCATTCAAACGAGAACTTAAAACTGTTCTCTTTGTTCGTAGTTACCCAGCACATTGATCGTTGTATGATATACTGTTTGTTTTTTTAGTTGTAAGGTGCCCTAGTAGTACTTTGTCAGTTGTCTTTCTTTGAAATCTTCTTTTATGTTGTCTATATGCCACCATAATCAGTTCATTATTATTATTATTATTATTATTATTATTATTATTATTATTATTATTATTATCTCACCATTAAGGTGGTAACTGCATTTAACTCCTTGTTCCACCCACCCATTCAATTGTCAGTTGTCTTTCTTTGAAATCTTCTTTTATGTTGTCTATCCATTTTTTTCTGTTCCTGCCTCTCTTTTTTACCTTCCCTGTATGTGTAAAGTGTTTTTGGGAAGTCTCGAGCCTTTCATCTTGTTTACATGTTGATACCATGTTAGCCTCCTTTTTCTGAGTTTGTCCATGATGGTATTCTTTAGCCCAATCCGCTGCCATATATCTTCATTTCTAAGTTTTTGAAGTCTGCTCATTCCAAGAATTCTTCTTAGGCAGCTCATTTCTGCAACGAGTAGTCTTTTTTCATCTTCTCTTTTTGTGACCCACGTTTCAGGTCCAAATAGTATTTGTGGAATGACAAAATGGTATTGTAGATTTGGATTTTGGTGCTTATTTTGATTTCTTTAGAGTTCCAGATGCGCAAAATAAAAATGCACAAAACAATATGGGTCCCTACCTGGTCTGGTGTAGCTTGCTTGTGAGAAAACCAGGACAAGAATATCCATCATTTATTTAAAGTGCATTAACCTTACAAAGAACAGTTATACGCAATCAATAATTTGAGGAAATATCTTCGTCCTTATTTCTAAATGACAAAGATTCTACTGAGCTCAACATTTACTTACTACTAATAAAAGCTTAATTAGCAGATAACTTTGATTAACATCATACTTATCTATTATGCATTCGACAAATATATAACTGAGTGAACGTATCTTCTGAGTAAAAGTCATTAATCAGCGCAAAATTCGTCAATGAAGAATTTACCTAAATAAACCGTGCTTATTCTTCTAATGAAAATCTTCATCACGAGGTCACACAGCATCTACAACATCAAATATCCAAATTAGCCTAACTCAGAATAAATTCTATGGCCACTGGTGTGTGGCAAGAACCAATCTCAACTCCAGACCAGCCGTGGTGGAGGCCAGGCCTGGCTCGAGCCAGAGGTTGCCGCCGGTGAGCAGTGAAAATACCCAGCATAGACCGAGCTAGCCAATGGTGGTCGGCCAATACCCAGCCTAGGCCAGCAGTGCTACCGCGAGGCAGCGGAAATTCCAACCGAAGTTGGAGATGTTGCCGGTGAGTAACGAAAGGGGCCCAGCTCCAGATCAAGTTCAGCCAACGGTGATCGGATAGAACTAGTAGGTGCTGGGGTTGCCGCCGGTGAGCAGCTACAATGTATAGTGGGGCAGCAACGGTGATCACTGGAGTTCTGTGCGAACTGGTTTCTACGCCGAGCTCTTGGCTTTATATAGACGAATAAAGGAGAGCCTGTAGACGAGGAAGCTCTAGCCAATGATAATCAACATAAATAGATACATCGTTACGACAAATAGTAACACGTGTAACAATCACTTGACCGTCCCCCTATTCTTCCTATGTTAAACTTTGATGGTTTCATCTATGAACTCTCTATACACTCTTGGCTGTGTTCTCAAAGTTTGTCACACAGGACGTGCATTTCCAGTATCTATGTGGTGTTGTGTGACTTCACTTCGTCCTAAGTCATTCGTATGTTGAGAAAACACGTCCTGGAATTCCTGTAACGTATCTCTTAATTTATTTTTCCCGTTTAACAGGAGGCTAGGATCCACTTTTGTCAACAACTCTTCTACAGCTTCATTAACTTCTGAGTCGAGAGTTACTTCTTCTGCGGGAGCACTCTCGACTATGTCAAATGAATGCAAAACCCTGAGCAACTCTTGATCATCAACTCTTATGACTTGACTGCTCGTGTTGGTTATTCGCACCATTATGTCCTTGATTTCGTCATCGAATAAGACTTGGGCTGCATGTACTCCGGGACAAAGTTCCCTATGTTCCATCATCCAGGCTGCGGCGGGCGGCGCTTCAGCATTCTCTCTAATAATCCTCGAGGGTACATCCCCCTGAGAAAATGGAGGAATCTCCATGTTATTCGCTGCATGAACTCGACGGCACCATCCGACTTCATTCTTCCTTATGAGAGGCAGTTAACTATGGCCTATGAATAGCTTCCCTTTTGCGAAACTTAATCCACACTTGTTTTTGGTTAAAAATTCCATCCCTAGCATCACCTCTGACACTTGATCAGACACTACAAAGGAAATCGCCCTTTTGCAATTTCAAATAAAATTCACATTAATAGCGATCTCTTCTTTGACACTTATTTCACTGCCATTAGCCACATACAACTTACGAGGAGTTATGTTTAAAGGCATCCCTTCGACCATTGACGCAGGCAACAAGTTCATTTCTGAACCTGTATCCAGGAGGCTGAGACAATCTATATAATTTATCTTGCATTGGATATATAAGGATTGCAAGGTTTCCAGATTCGGATGACTTCACAGTAGTGTTATAGTTTACTGTCGACGCGCCTTGTTCAGGTTTCCATGGAGCTCTACAATTTTTGCTCGCGTGCCCTAGTTTCTGACAATTATAACAGCACACAGCCTTCTTGTCGGATTTCTTACGCTGATGCCCCCACCTTGTTGGGAAGCAATGGAATTCACCATCTCGGCTCTTTGCTTTCGAAAATCATGGGTGATGAATGATTGGGTGCTGGGGACCATGCTTGTGGGAACAATCTTTCCTCTATGGACTTCATCCACTGTTCTTGACTCTTTTGTTGTGATTGCATGAAATCTTTCATTTGTGCAGTTAAATCTGCCATCAAATCGTCTTGTTTGGCGGCTCGCACCTGACACCGGGAGTCTCAACGAGGGGTCTCAAAAGTATCATGCTTTTTCAGAGATCTCTTGTATGTCTCTAACTCTACTGCAGTACGAAACATCTCGTCGAGTGACTTGGGCTCTTTTTCTCTCACTTTCAAGGCGAGTTCACTGTCAGACATTGCATCGAGAAAGGCATCTCTAGCTATTGCTTCGGTTGTCTCACTGGCGGGAGCTGGATAGGCGAGTGTTACCAGGCGACGAATGTCATGTAAAAGATCGGTTAGGCCTTCCCTTTCTCTTTGGCAACAACACCTTAATTGTGTGCTGAAGGTTTCGGCTTGTGATTCACTTCCGTATCTTTGTCGGAGCCGTTCAACCAATCCATTGTAAGTTATGTTAGCACACGAGCCAAAGTCCCAAAGTAATTGTGCGCGGACTTTTTTAGCGCACATTGAAAAAATCTGTCTTCTCGCTTGATTCCACTGATTATTAAAATTGTTTTAGAAATGATTCTAACGAACCCATACCGTCGAATTGTCCTGGTTTCATGTATTGCTGTTATGCTATTGGTCGACTCTGACATGCTCGGTTAGTAGGCATGATCCTTGTGGGCAATTTCATCCTTTTTCTATAGGAGTGTCTAATAATGACACCTCTTCGGGATGGTTCTTTTGTTGATCGCCGCTATTTTTCTCAATGGCTGATATCTTGTCAATTGATGGTGGTTCAGAAGACAAAGATCTCGTGTGTTCAAACCACCCATCGTCAATGTCCAACAAGTTATACATAATGGTGGGGCGTTTGGATGACTCCATATGATGCATTAACTTACAGTGTTTCAAAGGACTAAAAATACAAGCAATAGACTAACCCTCACCAATAACATTTGTCAACAAGTTACTCGTATACACGAAGCGTTTGTTAATTGTAGTCAAAATGGCATCTCACAAGTGTTGGACCTTACTTCTGGTACCAATTTACCAATGTAGCGAACTTGCAAATACTTTGGGGGATTAATTCAGAATGAACATGTTGATGGGGTTGGGTGTTTAACCTTTAACTCCCCAAAGGTCTGGGCACTGAGGATGACTGGTTCCTCGTCTGACACTAAAATACGTATGGCCACTCTGACGTTGCCGTCCTTGAGCTTGAATGACATCGAAGTGGCCAGCATCTAGTTTCTGCTTTTTTTTTGTTCGTTAATTTTGTGGAAGCAGGACCAATAGTTAGTTAGTTAATATGCCAACTTATATAGTGCTATAGTCACAGCAGGCCAAGATCAAGAGCGCTTTACAGATGGCACTTAAATGAGATGTTAAACTAGTGCGTCTTAAGTCTGGTAGCAAACATTTCAAGACTACGGTAGTCGCGTTAGTCACAATGTCAGGCAGCGAATTCCAGAGGAGGGGATTCCCCCGGGTGAAAGACCTCTCTCCAAATTTCACTGTCTTAGATGGAGGGGGTACAACCAATTGGATCCGATTACATGAACGAAGCTGCCGCTGACAGTCAGTAAGCGATGGCCTATGCACAAGTTCAGCCAAGTAGACTGGGCAGGCGGGATCATTGAGGGCCCAGAATGTCAGGCAGCATCTCTTGTAGATGATGTGCTCAGGGATGCGCAGCCAGTGCAGCTTGTCCTTGAGTAAGGGGGTGACGTGCTCGCCCCGTCTGGCACCGTAGATCATGCGGGCAGAAGCATTGAGGATCATCTGCAGACGGCTCAGTTGGGCATCTGGTAGGCCGAGGAGGATGCTGTTGCAGTAGTCGATCCTCGTGATGACGACGGCGCGCACAAGTTGGATCGCTGCCGACGTTGGAAGGTGCCGACATATCGCCCTGATCCTCCGAAGCTGATAGAAGGAACTCCGAGTGACATAGCTGATGTGGCCATCGAGTGAAAGCGATTCATCTAACAGGACCCCAAGGAGGCGTACTTCAGCCGACGGTACAATTTCAATCCCGTCAATGACAAATGGTACACGGCTGAGCAAGTGCCTCCTCCTGGGAGTAGAAATCCACAGCACTTCGGTTTTGTCAGGATTCAGTGCTAGACGATTGACTTCAGTCCAATGTCTGATCTTTGTAATACAGGCAATGACACGATCGCGTAGTAGGTCCATATCCTCAGGAAGGCATGAGGCATATATCTGCACATCATCAGCATAGGCGTGCGCCACAAGCCCGCACGATTCAATGATTTGTCCAATGTCTGCCACATAAAGGACAAACAGAAGTGGACCTAGAACAGATCCCTGCATCAATGTCCAATGTCCAGCACCAATGTCGCTAGAAATAGATTGTATGTTGGTGTGAAGTTCATTGGCAAAATTCTGTGCGTGTTTTTTAAATACAGACGAGGTTTTGTGTTTCCTCCAGCCCGCCCCTTGGCAATTGTTTAAGAATTATGGGTGCAAGGCTTATTAGGTCCTGCCAATGATCAACGATGGATGGGGTGGCTAGAATCTTGTTGATAATATTTGTCAAAAGTTGACTTAGGACGGTTTTAGCTGCCTTTGGCTCATGCTTGGCTATTGGGCCAGGTGGGGCTGGATGAAACACAGTAAAGGTATCATGTGTGTTTACATAGTCACTTTGTGGGAGTGTTGCGTTAGTCTGTGAGGCTGACCTAGTTTTGATTTGGCTTCCCTAGTTGTTGCACCTGGCAGATTGGGGTCATTAGTCATTACTGTTATTATTTCTGAGAGGAGATTGGTTTGGCCCTGGTCAGGGGTTGGAGTGCGGGCCATGGAGGTGTACGCGACCATCCCCATTGTGTAACTTTACTGTACTGCACACCGCACAGAACCCGCTGGCCTTCTGGGATAGTTGAGCCGCGGCCAGCTCAGCCATTCAAACGTTATTATACACTCTGTGAGTGGACCAAACGAGTGCACAAATGGGCTTAACCAACTGAATGTGGAGGGTAGAAATCAATGAACCATGAAACGTGCCTCCAAATGAAACAAAACTTGGCCAAAACCAACAAAGTCCAAAAGGAAATCCAACAAAAACATTAAAAACAGATGCACATGACCAACCCAAAACACCATACTAAAATCGAGAAAGAACTATCACATAAGAAACGACGAAAATTCCAAAAAGGCGTCGCTGTTCGGAACGTGCATCCGGTCTTGACGAGAGCCGTACTGTACGTGTGTGTGTATATAACTATATATATATATATATATATATATATATAAAAGTGGTCATGTACTTGAACAAGCGTATGGTACAGCATTCATCTCCGTATAAATGGCATGCAGTGACACAGGTGGCTTATGCTATTAATCTAGATTAGTTTGTTACTGCTTTCTCTAGTCCTGTGTTTACCAATTTGTGTGTGCCTGTGCGATGAATGGCTTGGTTGAATGCCGGCACCATGACTTGATCCCAGGATGGTCATTGGTCACCCATCCAAGTATGAGCTATGCTCGATGTTTCTTAACTTCAGTGTTCTGATGGGAGCCATTCATACAACGCCAAGTAGGCCAATATATTTATATATATGTCATAAATCATAATTTTTAAAGACATAATACTATATTAGGTATCTTCATAAACCAGCTGAATGGCAGATAAAACAGCAAGAAAAAGCATAATGCTCCTTCATAATTGTTAACTCTGAAGGGACAGAGGTTATGGATGATCTGTCGACATTCATGTATAAAGTCTAACTAAACCTGAGAATTGAGCTCTGGTCTTAGGCCTGAAAGAGTAGAATGTTTGTGCTGGATAATTGGAAAACAAGGTGGGTTTCAGAATTTGTAAAAATGATTCTAGAATTTTACCTTATTTTTGTTTGCAGACATCCAAGATTCTCTTATTCAAGCTCTTGCCTGCTTTGTTTGTTATCCTCAGTCTCTTCGAGCCCTGGAAAGTATGCCAGAGGAAAAGTATGCTCAGCGTTCACTGTGTTTACTGTTAAACTAACTATATTCTTATGAAACACCAGGGGTGCCGAGAGAAATTTCGGGCCCCGGAACAAAAAAATTTGCGGGCCCTTAAGAAAAATTTATCAAGTCTCCTAAAAACCTGACAAAAAACGTTGTTGTCAATTTTCAAAAAAACACCCTGACAAGCAAAAAAACTTATCGTCACCGCATCTGGGCCCCTGAAAACTCCGTGGGCCCCGGTACAATGTACCGGCTGCAACCCCTCTCCTCAGGCCTGAGAAACACTTTGCACTCTAAGCATTATGTTTCTGACTAGGTGTCATTTATGTATTCTGAAAAGAAATGGAAAGGGGAGAGAGAGAGAGAGAGAGAGAGAGAGAGAGAGAGAGAGAGAGAGAGAGTGAGAGAGAGAAGAGAGCTCCTCTCTCTCTCTCTCTCTCTCTCTCTCTCTCTCTCTCTCTCTCTCTCTCTCTCTGACTGACAGTGTACGTGAGCGCTTATGCATGTGACGTAGTCGCTGCGTGTTGATGGATTATATTCGTTTTTGCGAGGATTTATCAAACTTTTGACACCTTAATAGTACCATATTGTCTCTTCATGATAGCCAGATAAATCGGAATTGAAGGAATATCGAATATTTAGTTCAAATTAGGTTCTAGAACAGTCTTAGTTACTCGAATGACTTGCCTAGTATATACGAAGGAGTAGCTCCTGTCGTTCAGACTTGGAGTCCTCGAGGCCGTGGCCTTGGCCTCGAGGCCAAGTGACGCTGGCCTTGGCCTTGGCTTTGGCCTCGGGATACAAGTCCTCGGCCTTGGCCTCGGACCTGCTGGCCTTGGCCTTGGCCTTGGCCTCGGGTACAAGTCCTCGGCCTTGGCCTTGGCCTCGGGATACAAGTCCTCGGCCTTGTGTACTCGAGGCCAAGCCCTCACACCATGGAATTAAACAAGAAACTGGCGCATTCAAAATGTTGGAAGTGACGAATAATATCTGAACAAAACGTCCTCTGTTCAATCCAAACGGTAGACCCTGAGAATTCCTGCTAGCTCTAGTAGCTTGTAATTATGTTGCTTGCATTGACAAGGCTGCCATTGTTTGAAGCGAACATTGCCTCAGGGATTGAAGTAGGCATTTGGACCAGATAATTGGGTTTCTTGCTAATAAAAGTATTAAAAGGCTTGAACCTAAATGGATATATGGCGTCTATTTTAGAGCAGTTCTAGACAGAGGCGGCTTCACAGGGGCCGGGGTTTATTGTCTCTAAAGTATAACAGAGACATCTGCGAGGCTGCATCTGCTTAGGCTAAGGAGGTTGTAGACTGATCGCACTTGGAAAAGAAACGGTGCCGTAGTGACAGCAATCTCTGCTGTAGGCCTACCTATTGCTATTAAAGTTTGTAGTAAAAATACGCAAGCAAAGAATATGGCCACAAATGAGCCTAGCATTTTGAAGTTTGCTTTCACCGATTTCAAAATAGGCCTAATAAATGAAAGAAAGTGGTCCAGAAATGCAAGCATTGTCGCTCTTCAAGTGGGTTCAAGAAACATCTGGATAGAAAACACGAGACTGGCAAACAGCTACAAAACATCAAAGGTATTTTAATTTTATTTTTAAAACATGGTTGGTAGTAGGTACTGGACCTTACTGCCATGGACGCCAATCCATAAGGAGCCAGGGCACCAATACACCGGGTAGGGGCCCAGCACTTGTTTGGCCCCAAAATTTCAATATTTTGACGTTTAATCTGCCCAAATCGAGTGTTGGCCCTGATTAGCGCATTTGCAGGGAAGGGGATTTTACCCCACTGTCCATGTACATCCCTTCCACTGAGGTGGCTACTGCAGGGCCATTTTAAGGTCTTCGTGGTTGGGCACTCATATTCATAGGCCCTCCTCAACTTAAACCTCCAAGTTGCCAACTCGCAAATCTGTGGATTAAACTGTAGAGTTTAACACTTCTGCATTATTTCATGACTTGTTTTAGTCATTTGGGGGCAGGGGCGTGGCTCCAAGGAAATGAAGAAATAATGTAACAAATAAATAAATAAATGTAAAATGTGCAAAAAATTTGGCAAAAATTTGGCAAAATGTACCTAAAAATTTGGCCAAAAAAGCCAAATATCTGCTGGCCTTGGCCTTGGCCTTGACTTCGGACCTGCTGGCCTTGGCCTTGGCCTTGGTCTCGGACCTCCTGGCCTTGGCCTTGGCCTCGGACCTCCTGGCCTTGGCCTTGGCCTTGGCCTCGGACCTCCTGGCCTTGGCCTCGCCTTGGCCTCAACAGTTGTGGCCTCGACTCCCAAGTCTGCTGTCGTTAGATCATAAAAGGCTGCCAGAGGGTACAACAAGGAAATCGTTATTCAAGCATTACCTGTGGAGGTTCAGGGAATGTCAGGTTGCATCAAACGATCAGCCAACAAATTTTCAATATGACCAAGGTAAAAATGATGAACATCTGGCTTTGGGAGGGAAACCATTAGCGGAGAAAAGAGGAAACATTGCTATTGGTTGGCTAAATCTTCAGTCTCTGTCGAATAAGTCCATGAAGGTCCGTGAACTAATTGAAGAATGGAAGTACGATATTTTTGTATCTACAGAGACTTGGTGCCATCAAGTTAATGATCTCTGCATTAAACAAGTATGTGGATCAGACTATGCAGTTTTGGAATGCAGCCAAGAGCAAGGAAGGGGGGAGGTGTTGCGATTTTCTACCGGTCACAATTTGGTGTGTTCCCTATAACACTTCCGGAAGTGACTACATTCAAACTAATCTGCAACCAACCGGATAATGATTGGAGTAAGGTCGATCATTATCCTAGCTGTATATAGACCGGGATCATCAAAGAACTCACCAAGTTACTTGAGATACTAGTCCTCCAAACATTCCCAGTAATAATAGGGGTAGACTTTAACATCCATGTCCAGAAAGAAGAAGAATCTGAGGCAAAGAGACTTCAAGAACTTCTAATGACTTTCGCTCTGATACATCATGTAAACACAGAAACACATAGTGCACATGGCATTCTAGATTTAGTAATGACATTCAATCACGATGCAATGAAGGTTGAAGTGAATGTGGATCCGCCTAATATTATATCAGATCATGCATGTATCACTTCTCTCCATGATCTTCCTAAAACATCCAACCAAAGTTGTATAAATAGTTCGTAGCTGGAGAAGAGTGGATCGAAGATTCAAAGAGGCCATTACTGATAGCAAATTGGGCATGGAACAGAAAGACTGTACAGTTGACGAGTTGGATGAGATCTATAACTCTACACTAAAGGAACTAGCCGATCAGTTCGCTCCAGTACACAGAATTCGCACACATCAGAAGTCACTAGCACCATAGATGAAGAATGTATAAGATCGCGAAGATTATGCTGACATCTAGAAAGGAAGTATAAGAGGACATGTGATCCTGCTGCTCGGAGAAATTGGGTTATCGAGACTAGGTAGGAAGAAATATGAACTCTTTCAGTGAAAGAAAGAAGCATACTGGCTTCAAAGAATCTCAAATGACGGTCATTCTACAGCAAGTCTTTGGCGATCATTAATCGAATCTAATCTTAAACTTCTATAGCGCCACTTTCATAATGCACAGGAGCATCAACCGATGGCACACCAAATCCAAATCACTAAAGATCCAGGTCAAATCCAGGGTATCCGGCCAGACAAACGGGTGACAGTCTATGGTGGATAAGCCCGGTCAAAAAGATGGGTTTTTAATCTTGCTCTAAAAATTTGTAATGAATTTGCAATGCGAACATGCTGAGGCAATGAGTTCCAGAGTTTTGGGGCGGCCACTGAGAAAGCACAAGAACCAAGAACTGTCTGAGTTTGGGAGATGGAGAGAACTATTGCAGACGAGGATCTGGTCGAGTATTTGTTTGCTTGTACTGAAAGTTTTGAAAGAAGGTAACTGGGTTCCTTGTAGTAAAGTGTTTTGTAAACCTGAAGGCAGATTTTAAAGTCTATCCTTTCTTTAATTGGAAGCCAGTGAAGACCCTTACGGACTGGGGTTATGTGCTCACGTTCTGTTTTGAAACTACCTTTATGAATTTTGATCTGGGGTTTATGGTTTGATTTAGAAATGCCAAAAGGAAGGGAGTTTTCAAGAAACACTAAGGCAGCGGTTCTCAACCTGTGGGTCGCGACCCCCACACGGGGTCCAATGAATTATTTGTCTCTTTTCTTGTTATTGTACAAAATGTCCTCAGTGGTAGTTTAGCCAGTTGTTTTACTATTTGTCATTCGAAAGACTTGCAATTAAATAATAACGATTTTTAACATTTTGATTGTCGAGAATTATTATTTTTAGCAGCTACATTGTGAACGAAACTAGTTTTACCGTTTGGGGGTCGCCACATAATGGGGAATTGAATTAAAAGGGTCGCGGCACTATAAAGGTTGAGAACCGCTGCACTAAGGCATTTGCCAAAAGCATTAATGCAGGTTTATTCAGAAATTTCCTAATACGATACAAATCACAAAGGTGGAAGTGAGCTACTTTACAAATGCTATTTGTGTGAGTTGAGAAAGAAAGTGTGGAATCAAAAATTACTCCTAGATCCCGTACAGGAATAGTTGAATCACCAAGTTTAATAGCATTTATAGAATCAAATTTCTTGAGCTGGGGCTTTGTGCCTAAAAGTAAAAATTCAGTTTTAGCCGGGTTTAAAAGCAATTTGTTTGAATCCATCCAGGACTGAATATGAGAGAATGCTTGAGAAATAGTTTCCAATGAAGATTCTGATGAAGACTTATCAAATGAAATAAAGATCTGAGTATCATCTGCTTATAGGTGGTAATCTAGGTGATGGTTTGACAGTAATGAGCCAAGAGGAGTCGTGTATAAAGTGAACAAGAGAGGACCAAGAACAGAGCCTTGGGGGACCCCACAATTTAAATTAGCTGATGATGAAAAGGTGCCATTTGTGCAGACAGACTGAGTACGAGGACTCAAATAAGTAGTGAACCAGTGCAGTTCTGAATCAGAAAGACCAAACCAGTGTTGGAGACGGTGAAGGAGGATGGAATGATCCACAGTATCAAAAGCTGCTGATAGATCAAGAAGTATTAATGCAGTGACCTTGCCATCATCCATTGCATTTATGATATGATCGTGGACAGAGAGCAGAGCAGTTTCAGTAGAATGATATTTACGGTATGCCGACTGAAAGTGAAGAAAAAGGTCATTTGAAGACAGATGAGCATGAATTTGATTTGCAACCACTCTCTCGAGAATCTTTGATAAAAAGTTCAAGTTGGATATGGGCCTGTAATTTGCTAAGTCATTTGGGCACAGGGATGATTTCTTTATTAGAGGGTGGACCACAGCATTTGCAAAGGAAGATGGAAAGCAGAAACTCCAGAGATTACAAAATTCCTTAGTTAGAGTCATATCCAAAACTCCAAGATTCGAAATATAACTCCATCTAGACAGTCCCTACATTGATTTCTTATCAAATACCAAATTAATTATAAATTCTGTCTTTTAGTATTCAAAACCATGTTATATAATGAACCCAATTACCTCAAGATGCGACTTATCCCTCGACATACTAATCATTCCACTAAGTATTCGGCAGGACCTTCATTTGCTCCTTATTCTCGCACAGTCATTGGCACTAGTTGTTTCTCAGTGTGTAACCCTAAGCTTTGGAATTCATTACCAAAATCACTGTAACTAACAATTTGTCATCTTTTAGATCTGGTCTTAAAACATACCTGTTTGACTTGGCTTTTCCCCCTTAGATTGCTCCCCCGCTGTTCTGGCTGATCTTCCAGATTGACCTGGCTCTAATTCTATTTGGATTTGGTGCGCCATCGGCTGATGCCCTGGGCATTACGATATTGGTGCCATAGAAGTTTATTGATTGATTGATTGATTGATTGCACAAAAATTCCCAAACTTCATTGTCTCTGGGGAGGCTCTTAACATTCACTTAAAAATTTTCACTGAACAAATCACTGATACCTTGCACAACTTCCCACACTATTAGAATTCTAAATTCAACATAATTTTAAATTTCATACTTTTCACTCCACCCTACTGTGCATGTTGCATAGCTGTCCTTGCGGTACTCTAGTTGAAGAAGGTGGGCACCATGGTCTCTCCTGTCGACTAGGATGTGGTCGAATCGCCCACCATGCTGCCCTGAACGATATCTTATGCCGCTCGCTGATAAAGACCGGTTTCCCGTCGTCAAAGGAACCTTCAGGTCTTTCAAAATCCTATGGAAAATGACCGGATGGCTGCACTTTCATCCCATGGAGGACAGGCAAATGCGTTATTTGGGACGTTACAGTCGCAGACACTTGCTGCTTCCTACTGTCATCAGACAGCATCAACTGCGGGTGCTGCAGCTGATCATGCAGCCGAAAGGAAAATGGCCAAATACCTTCAACTGTCTGGGTTGAACTGTTTCATCCCTCTGGCTCTGGAGGTGATGGGGCCAATCCACGAGTAAGGTCTCCACTTCTTAAAGGAAATCGGCCGTATCCTATCATGACAATCTGGAGATGAAAGAGAGACATCCTTTCTCCTACACCAGGGGTGGGCAAACTACGGGCAAACTACGGGCCGCATGCGCCCGCGGGCAGGTTCCATGCGGCCCGCCAGACCATTTAGAAATATTATTCCAGGACAATTTATATAGCGCTGTACGCATGGTTTAAAATCCAAAATCAAAAGTGGTTTGACAACGCTGACATGTCAATGAAGGTCAGAAGGTGGCGATGTTAAAATCCACTGTGATGCTGGAAAGAACTTTGCTGCTGTGAAGAAGTCCGGCGCAGAGTCCTTTAGAAGCGCTCCTTCAAAGAAACTGTAGCCCCATTGACATGCCAACGAGGAACGGAAGATGATGTAAGAGTCCGCGAGTTGGAAGTAAGAGCTATCCACGCAGATGTAACCATCGGTGAGTTCCTAAAGAAGCTGTCTTCCGCAAGAAGATAGTTCGTCGTCGAAGTCGGCAAATCCGACGAAGATGGAATATCCAGCGAAGTCCGGAACGACAGCCAACCGCAAATCCACCAACTTTTCACGCGGCAGCCAATACGGCTGACTTTGGCGCACACCCTACGGACGGCGACTGACTTGAACTTCCGGAACGACGTGGAAAGGTGGAGGACAGCACGAGACACGTCGGAACCAAAGAGCGGAACGCAGTCCTCACGAAGATGAAGGCTCGAGCGAAGTCCGGAATGACCGTCGATCAGTCGCATGGCGCTACAACAATAGCCAACATGGCGACGTCCTGCACGAAGCGGTGAGACCGACTCGAGGCTTCCAAAACGACGCGAAACAGTAGAGAGACGGTTAAAACTCCTGAGAAAACTGACGGACTGGAAGAAATCCTCGTCTCCATCGCAAAATTCGCACACTGGAGCGTCAGAAATTGCAAAGAACGACGGCGAAACATGGCATGCACAAACGCATGCTGGCCACCAACCTGGCCACCATAGAAGGCGCCTACCATAGAATATATGCAGAAAATATGCAGAAAGTGAGAGATGATTTGAAATTATTTTAGAGAAAGTTTGAAAAACATGTCATTTTATATGAAAATCATGGAAATTGATATTAAAAATTTGATATTTGAGCAGCAAATAGTAAAATAGTTAATATCATAATGCTACTCTCCTAGTATAGATAAAATAAGTGATATTAAAATGCCTAAACTTTAGTCGTAAATGCTAGCTTCATTAATAAAACTTCTGCTGTATGTAAGCATCTTAATTATAAAATTTTTGCTTCTTGTTTGTGTGGTCCGCCTAATGTAGTATTAGGTTTCTTGCGGCCCGTTACTGAAAAAGTTTGCCCACCTCTGTCCTACACAAATATTCATGACACTCCAGAGATTCAGCACAGTCGTCTTCCGCGGAACTTTCAACTCGTGAGAAACTTGAGAATAATAATAATAATAATAATAATAATAATAATAATAATAATAACTGGGTTTAGAATAATAATAATAATAAACTGATTATGGTGGCATATTGTACAAATACTGCTAGGATGCTAGGACACTGAACAATTGAAAATACAGTATATCTGACAATGATCAGTGTTCTGGATAACTACAAGCAAACGGAGCAGTTTTCAGTTCTTGTTTAAATGCTTTTAGTGTCTTTGCCATAATTGTTAATGATAGCAGGCTATTTCAAACTTTGGCAACTGCCACCGGAGACATGAGGTCACCAATTTCAGTGTAGTATGTAGACGGAACAACGAGAGTAAGAATGGACACAGGTCGCAATCGTCGACGAGAGTCAGTGTCAGATATGTTGCGGAAATCAGCCTGACAGATACGATGGCACCAGACCATGAAGACACCGATAGGCATGGATCGTCAATTTGTATTCAATTCGCTGTCGAACTCGAAGCCAGTGAAGTTTGTAAAGAAGTGGTGTCACGTGTTCTGATTTTCTGGCTTGATAGGCTAGACGTGCTTTTGTATTGAGGACAGCCTGAAGCCTGTCAGTAAGCTGTCTTAGTAGTCCAACATATTGCAATAGTCCAGGTGTGGCATAACCAGAGACACCACTAAAGTCTTTATAACAGAAGGTGGAATTGAGTTCTAAATGCTTTGAATTCTTTTCAGGATTGAGAAGCACCAGGATGCTATTTTCTGAATTTGTGTTGTCATGAAGATGTTACAATCAATGTACACACTAAGGTTACGGACACAAGCATCCCTATTATTATTATTATTATTATTATTATTATTATTATTATTATTATTATTATTATTATCACAACGATTTATATAGCGCTGTAACATGGTTAAAAGCCAAAATCAAAAGTGTTTTGACAATGCTGACATGTTTATGATGGTCGGAAGGTGGCGATGTTAAAAATCCACTCAAATGATAGAAGGATGGCGCTGCCATGAAGAAATCTGATGTGGAATCCTATAGAAGTGATCCTTCACAAGAAAATTGCAGCTGCATTGACACGCCAACGAAGAACTGAAGATTCTATTCTATTCTACTTGATAATTTATGTAGCGCTATAGCATGGCCAAAGGCCAAAAGCAAGAGCGTTTTACAAAAGGCACTCATACGATATATGAAATAAATGCGTTTTAAGGTTCGGTAAGAACGACTCGAAGTTGGTTGCCTTGCCATGGTCACTGAATCTGGAAGTGCATTCCAAAGGAGAGGATTGCCCCGAGTCACGGATCTTTCTCCAAGCTTCACGGTCTTAGACAGAGCAGGAACGTAGAGGTGAGATCGTTTGCTAGAACGAAGCTGTTTGTGACAGTCTGTCATCACTAGGGCTGTACCGGATTTCGGCTCCGGATCCGGCAAATCCGGAATCCGGCCAATTTTACAAATTCGGCTCCGGCTTCGGTCCAATTTTGCCGGATTTAAGCCGGATTTGTGTTGCCCAGTCAAGTGAATTTTCTGTACATGTTTTTATGAGGCCAAGATTTAAATTAATAAATTATGAGTATATGTCATGATTGTCATCATTGTCATGTCTATAGTAAATTAGTAATGAACTGCAGTAAATTAGTAATGAACAGTCGAGTGACTCCACTCACCTAAGTCAAGTGATGTAGTACGTTATTAGTTATTACTTATTTAAGTTATTTTCTTTTTCTTTTTTAATTGTAAATCCGGCTCCGGCTACGGCCGGATCTCACTTCGTAAATCCGGCCAAATCCGGCTCCGGCCGGATTTCAAAAATTTGCATCCGGTACAGCCCTAGTCATCACTAGCCTGCGTATCAACGCCAAAAGATATTCCAGGCAGAAAGGGTCATACAAGGTTTGGAAGGTCAGCGAGCAGCGTTTAAAAACGCGATACGCTCCGGGATCTTGAACCAATAGAGCTTATCCCTCAATAACAGGGTAACATGATCATGCCACTTGGCACAGAATATCATCCGGGCGGCAGCGTTTAGGACCGATTGCAGTCGGTCCAGCTGATAGTCGGGAAGGCCGAGGAGGAGGCTATTACAATAATCCAACCTAGATAACACAAGGGCACGGACTAGATGTATTGCAGCTGATGTTCAGATGTAACGACGAATCTCCCTAATCTTTCGGCTGAAAATAACAGGCTGAAAATAACAGGCGCGATTAGGTAGACGATGTTCATTCTGACCAAACAGCGTTCGACTGACAATTCGGGTGTTAATCCACAACAGTCAGTTTTTTCAAAGGAAGGTGAACAGTCTGAGGAGGCGACTTCTCCGCCCGTAAATCGGCGGAGAAGCGGTCTTCTGCAAGAGATTTTGTCACCATCTCCAGACAAAACTACTCGATCACAGCGTTGACCGACTGAAGATCTGGTGGAAGATTCGGTACCAGAAAATGTTTAATCCACAACAGTTCAGTTTTTGAAAGGAAGGTGGATGATAAGAGTCTAACGCGGGTGGTAATAACGACAAGCTAGTTCTCCGGGAGCCCGTCCGGGAGCCGTTGAATCGGGTCAATTTTGGAGAAACGGTCTTCTGCAAGAGATTTTGTCACTTTTTGGCCTTTTCTAAATCGGCAAACAGACAAAGATGGAAGTTCTAAAATCTGTCTACATCCATTAAGTCACAGTGAGCGTTGCCACCTGAACGCTTACCATCTTAATGGCGGACTTTGATGCAAATACTCAACAGGTGAGCGTCATCGATGTCGACTTCAATCCCCAGAATGACGAAAAATCTTAATGGCGGACTTTGACGCAATGGAGGGCAACCCCAGAATGACGTAGAAAAACTCTAGAAACTCTACGAAGAACCGATGAGTAGGACGCAGTCTTCGCGCTTGGTACAAAATCCGAGCACCGAACATCAATAAATGCCGAGAACGGCGACAATCCATGGCACGTACATTCGTACAAACAAGTGCTGGCCGCCATGACAGCGCCAAAACCGGAAAAAATTCGTAGCAATGTCTTCCAAACCAATGAGGATGATGGTGGATGTAATCTGGTATTGACAACATGTGATTGAGCACCGTAATATATCTGTTTTGTTGATGTTAAGTTGCAGATGATTCAATTTATTCCAGTCAGCTATCTCACTGGGGATCCGGAAAATTCCCCCCGGAAATTTCCCCCCGGAAAATTCCTCCCTCCGGAAAATTCCCCTCCGGATTTTTCCACTAGGACATTCCCCCCAGAAAATTCCCCCGATAACATTAAGGAAAGAGCATTGGAAACAGAGGAAACAGATACATTATTTAATAAAAGGTTATTTTCTGCATTATTGGTGGAATTCGCTACATAAAAATAATAACAGTGTTCGCCCGTTGACAACCGTTGCTGAATATCATCCAAACTTCTGGCGGTTCCTTAAAGTCCTCAAGCGCGAAAAAGTCTGTGCAACACAGTACTAAATCAGCAATTGGGAGGACATGAGGCTCAGCCAACCAAAAAAATATAAAGACTGCACTGCTCGAATCTTAAGCATTGTGAGGGTATTTTAAGAGCACTCTAGTGACAGTCTTTTGTGCGGGATAGCCTGCAATCTGCAGTTTTAGAAGTCATCCTATAAAATGTGATGTTCAATTTGATGTCAATATATATTGGGTTTTATTAAACAACACAGACCGTTTATTATGGATTTGCATTACTTCTTATGACTTCATATGTATAAGATAGCAAAGAACTATTTGATTTGCACAACTTCTTTCCTGGGATAGTGGTTTATTGGACCCAAAGGTTTTTTACGGTTTTTGTTTTCTTTAGGGGGGGAATTTTCCGGGGGAAAAGTTTTAGGGGAAAAGTCGGGGTAATTTCCTCCCGGGGAATTTCCGGGAGGAAATTCTAAACCCATCTCACTGATGCAGCAACTCATCTAATTAGTAAGAAGATCTTTATCAACTGGCTTGCAGACCCCATGCACCTGTGTGTCGTCCGCTTACCTTTGGGTGACACACCATGCTGTTAACAAGTTGCTGTAAGTCCGACATATACAGGAGGAAGAGGATTGGTTCCAGAACTGAGCTTTAAGAAGCAGCATAACGCACCTCACTTGGAGTGGAGGAAGATGTTGCACAATGGACGAATTGCATGAGTCCACTCAAGTATGAGTGAAAACAGCTGAGAACTACTCCACCCAGCCCATATGAGGTCTCCAGACGCATTAGTAGAATTTCATGATCTACTCTATTGAATGCAGCAGATAAATCCAGGAATGTCAGCAGTGCTAATAATGCATTGCGAGGACAGTTAGTTAGTTAGTTAGTTAATATGCCAACTTATATAGCGCTATAGTCACTGCAGGCCAAGATCAAGAGCGCTTTACACATTGCACTTAAACAGATGTTAAACAAGTGTGTCTTTAGTCTTGTAGCGAACATTTCAAGATTAGTTGCGTTAGTTACAAGGTTGGGCAGCTATCAAGTCAGTGTGGGGCATCATGATTCATCTGGACTGCCGGCCGATTGTTGACAAGACCAGAATGCATTGTGAGTCATGCTTGTTGCCTAGAGCTGGGCCGTTGGCCGTAAAACTTGGTCTAAGCGGGACTTTCCAAAAACCACCTGGGTGGTCCTGTTCAAAGGTTATAATGCCTTATGGGCAAAAGCACTAGTTGGCAACAGTTTTGCTGGCATATCATTAATTGATAGACCAAAGGAAATTGCCACTGCACGACGGCACCTAGTTAAGAAACGAAGAGCCAGACGTCTACCGTCTTTTGACGGACGAATCTTTAAATGGACACAACATGGCTTAACATTGTAATGCATTAGACAATGTGCTTTTTTACAAAAAACTCTTTGGAAAATTGCGTTGACTCGCGGATAAGTCAAGCGCTTTGGAAATTTCGTGTTTTTACTTTACTTTATCAATTACAGTTTTGCAACAGTTTTGGACTGTAAAGCGCTTTTGATTTTGAACTACTGTATATTCATGTTTACTGCGCTATATAAATTGGCTTGTTGAATAATAATAATAATAATAATAATAAATAATAATAATAATAATAATAATAATAACAGATGTATTGTATGGTAATAACAAAAAGAAAGATATTCCTAGGTGTAGACTGCAACACAGGGGGGATAGAAATAAGACAGGTAGCACAATTCAAATATCTAAGAAACTTTTCACAAGCAATGGAAAGAGTGAAAAGGACATTGAAACAAGAATAGGAATGGCAAAGACAGAAAAGTATCCTCACAAACAAATATATTTCTACAACAGCATGGCTCAAATTCTTCAAAGCTATCTATGTGTGAGCCGTTCTGATTTTAGGATCAGAAATATGGATGGACGTTGACAAAAACAACAGTAAGAAAACTGGAAGCTGAAGTGATGTGGTTTCTCAGACTTATGCAAAAAATTTCATTGAAATAAAAGTAAACAATGAGGAAGTACTAAAAGCCTTTGATATAAAAAGAAAATTGCTAAAAAGTAATTAAAACCATGAGAAAGCAACAGCTTGATTTTTTGCAACAGTGTTCATTTAACTGCAAAGATCATGGTTTTAATGACTTATAAAAATAAAACATTAAAATTTTAATAACTAATAAAACATTGTTTATTCTATTATATATTGATAAAACAAAATTTTCAGCAGATGCAGAGAAGCTGTCTTTGGCAATGCATATGGAAACAACTTACCTCTTTGTCCCATGTAATGTGCCACTTTGTAGAGTTGGATGTTTTGCAGAATACCATAGAACATTCAACTTGCTTTATGATTCAGGTTAATATATAGCAGCAACCAGGTCAAACAAACTTATAAATATTTTCTTTTGTTGCCATATTCTAAATTTTATCCCCTTTTGTAGTCTGCAATGGTTGACCACGCAGAAGGTTCTATCTGATAGTCTCTGTTGCTTGGGCCGCCTCCTCAACAGCAGCTTTCTAAACGGCCCTTTTCAGGGCCATATCATTCTGACAAAGGAATGACTAACTGATACATCCAACATTATGTCAAAGTATTACATTTTCATTTTTTTTCAGTTTCTTCAGTCACAGAAAACGATGTTTGTCACATTACTGTAGCTTTTATACAGCCCAGGTATATCAACAATTCATTGGATGAAGGGTGCTCAGATTAGAAAGTCTATATCTCTGCCAAATGTGATCCAATTTGCAAATTTCTTGTAACATTTTGTTCCATATTGATTTCATGACAACTCTGCTGCTCAACTTAGCATGTCACTCAGAAATTTTGGCTACCAAGCTTTGAATAAAACTTTTGAGGGGAGGGTGGCCTGTTTTTAGGGATATACATTATGCAGGGACCCCCAACTTTTAGTTGTTATTACACAGATGGTTGCCAATAGAACTGAAAATGAAAGAAGATGACGCTATTTAGCTTTTGTACAGGCCAAGCAATACAAAATTGAAAAGAATGCATATTTTCTTGTGAAATTGCACAAAGCAGCATTTTTCATTGACCGTAGTCATCATCATCATCATCGGCAAGCTCACTGACGGAGCATAGCCTTTTCCACTAAAGTTTACATTTCCAAGAATCTCTGTTTTCAGCAGTTTTCCATGCAGTGAAAAGTCCAACGTTACACAAAGCCAAGTCAGATCGAATTGTTCTGGTCCAGGTAGTTCTTGGGCGACCAACTGGTCTTTTCCACAATTTTGGAGGGCCTTTAATAACTTCCTGTAGGGCTCTCTCATGTTTAATGCTGCTCTCGCAACATGCCCAAAGTAGAGGAGACACCTGCTTCATATTTTTATGGATATAGGTTCCTCTCCTGTATGTCGGAACACTTCTTCATTTGTTGTATGCAAGATGTACAATATTCTAATGATTCTTCTCAGGCACCATTGATGGAAGGCATCCAGTTTCCTGATCATGGATGAGGTCAGAGTCCATGTTTCTACTCCGTAGAGCAACACCGGAATTATATAAACTGCATACAGGCGAAGCTTTGTGTGGAGGCGGATATTCGAGCGCCAAATATTTCTTTTCAAAGAGGCAAAACTTTCCCTTGCAATACCAATTCAGCACCTCTAATTCACTGCTCCCGGTGTTGTCTGTTAATGAGCCTAGATAGATGAACTCTTTAACTACTTCCACTTTATTACCAGCCACAAGCACAGATGAGGGTTGTGATGGGGCATTAGTCTGAATCTTAGTTTTGGACCAGTTCACCTCCAATCCCAGCTCTCATGCTTCTTCATCCAGGCTTTCTAATGACAGAACAATGACTTGCAGCATTTCTGCCAGGAGAGCAACATCATCTGCAAAGTGCAAGTCGGTAAATGTTTCGTTTCCAAGTGTTGTCCCTGCAAATCCACGGTGGACGGTTTTTTCCATTATGCGGTCCATAGGGAGCAGAAAGAGATTGAGAGCACACCTACAACCTTGTCTGACACCTGTGCTTTTTGGAAACCATTCGGACATCTGGCCTTCATACTGAACTGCACTAAGTGTGCCAGTATATAGCTCTTTCACCAGTTCGACAATCTTTGGGGGTAGCCCAATCGATAGCATTAGTTTCCACAGTGCAGACCTGTCCACAGAATCGAAGGCTGCTTTGAGATCCACGTAAGCAATCCATAGCGTTTGGTTGAACTGCCTTCTGGTCTGGATTATAAGAATCAGTGTAAGTATACGGTCAATGGTGGAACATCCAGGTGTAAAACCGCTCTGCTCAGGCCGTTGCTTAGACAGCAGAAGCTCTTTGACCCTTGATAGCAGAATTGATGCAAACATTTTCCCGGGAACGGAAAGGAGTGTTATACCTCTATAGTTTTTACCGAAGCAGGACGATTTGGTCCCGCCGTTTTGGTCCCGGTCGATTTGGTCCGGACGCTTCGGTCCCATCCGTTTCGGTCCCCTGAAAAAAACTCAAATTTTAAAACTCTCTGGACAATTAATAATTGCTATTAGCCACTGTTTATTTTAGTCTTGCAAAAATTATATCATTTTACCATTACACTTGTCTGGACAATTGATAATTGCTGTTAGCCACTGTTTATTTTAGTCTTGCAAAAATTATATCATTCTACCATTACACTTGTCTGGACAATTGATAATTGCTATTAGCCACTGTTTATTTTAGTCTTGCAAAAATTATATCATTTTACCATTACACTTGTCTGGACAATTGATAATTGCTGTTAGCCACTGCCGGCTGCCTTTGCCTTTGTAGAATGGGAGAATGACGCCTCTTTTCCAGTCGTCAGGTGCAACTCTGCTGGTCCAGACTCTGTGGAAAATTCGCATTAGCCATTCTGCACAGTAGTAGTAGTAGTAGTAGTAGACTTCTTTAGTGCCATTGTAGTAGTACATCTGCACCAGTCGACAGTGGTCGCCACCTGCCTTCAGAAGCTCTGCAGTTTTGTGGCAGATGCCAGGTGCCTTCCCGTTCTTTGCCCGTTGGATGGCTGCTGTTGCCTCATCTTTGGTTGGCAGATCACAATTAATAGCATCGTCAACAGCGCTTGGCAAGTTGGCAGATTCATTCGGCAACATGGTATGGGTGGGTGTTTGCCTGTTGAGGAGGGCGTCAAAGTACTCCTTCCACCACTCCAGCTTCTGAGTCCTTCCTGTACGAATTTGGCCGTCGCTGGAATTTATTGGGCAGGATGTATAAGGTATGGCACAGCGGAGTCTACGCAGGTTTGCAAAGGCATCTTTGAGTTGACCTGAGAATAGGTCAGCTTCAGCTTCTGCTGCTTTTTCATCCGCCCACTGTTGACGATCTTGGCGAATGCTAGCACTGCATTGTTTCTGTAGAATCGTCAGCTCAGGTAACTTGTTGAGAAGTCTAGCTTTCCTATTTTCCGCTATTAGTTTCAAAGTGATGTCACTAATCCACTCTTTACGCGGGCTGGACAGTAGTCCTAACTTCTCGAAGGCCAGTTTATTGACAGCCTCTTTAAATGTTTAAATGTTGACCAGTTAGAAGAGACATCAGCATCTAGCGATAAGAAGCAGTCTTCAATCCCGGACATAAAAGCTTTTTCGATCTTTGGGTTGTTTAGACAGCGGATGTTGTAACGATGATTAGAAGAAGATGGCTCCTGCGATTGTTGTTTGAGTTTTAGACAAATTGTTGCTACCACCGCCCTATGGTCTGTATTCATTTCGAGGCCACGAAAGACCCTACAGTTCTGAAGCAGTCTCCATTTTGTGTTGACAAGTATGTAGTCCAGTTCCTTGGAGAACCAGGTCAGCAGATGTATGTTCTTACGCTGAAACCAGGAACCGCCAATTCTGAGATTTGCTCCGGAACAGAAGTTCAGGAGGCGCTCGGTGTTGTTATTCGACGTTCAGCTACCAAATGGGCCTACTACTTGTTCGTATCCAGTTCTATTCATTCCAGAGACTGCATTGAAATCTCCAAGACAGACAATGACCTGATTGTGCTTTGTAAGACTCATGGCATACTTCAGCATCTAATAGAAATGGTCTTTGTCATTGTCGGTGGCCTCCTCCGTTGGTGCTTATGCTGTAATGATGAACAGGGTCCCAAAGGTATGTTTAAAGCTGGCAACCAGAACTCTGTTAACAGATTCCTGACTGTAGTCGTTGAGTAAAAAGCTATATCTCTGCCATATTTGATCCATTTTGATTTCCTGACAACTTTGCCACTCAACTTGGATAGCTTGTCACTCAAAACGTTTGGCTACATAGCTTTGAATAAAAATGTAAACTTGTTTTTTGGGAGGGTGGCCTATTTTTAAATATGCAGGAGACCTCAACAATTTGTTTATAATTTTTTTCACGGATGATTAGAAAGAGAAATAAAAATTCTAAAATATGAAGTATGCCCCAGTTTTGTAACTTTCATATAGCCCCAGCAATCTTAAGTTTTAAAAAATGAGTTTTGCCTGAAACATGGCCAAAAGTCTCAGCGTCCAACACTTTTCGAAGGTTGGATTCCCCCGGTTGTGTGAAGTTTCTGTTTAAGGGTACCCCAGCGTTAAAGGGTTAAAGCAGTATATGAAATTATGCGCCTCTAGTGGATGAACTAAGATGTTTATCATGCCTGTATTTACAAATTTTCTTGATTGTTATCATAATTAACAGAATACACTGATCAGAGATGATTATATTGGTTGTCAATCTGTTTACTTATTGACGATAATTTCTTGATTGATATTTTAGCTGCATCACAATGACAAAGGCACTACTTGCACCTTATGAAGGCAGATCATGGGCACAGACGAACTGGATTCTTCTTAGACTTTGGAAGGTTAGAGGTTCTCAGTGGCACTTCCGGCTTGATAATATTTACTATTTAAATTTGGTAAACTGACTTTTACTTTTGTGACCTATATAACCTGTGATCTCGCCTCAAAGGTTGCCTACATGAGATCATGTTATAGACAGTGACTAACCACCTCACGCTTAATCCTGGTAAAACCGAGCTGTTATGGATCAGCACGGATTCAACCAGCCACTACAGGTCACTTATGTGGATCTGAAGGCAGCATTTGATTCTGTCAATTGTCAAGCACTGTGGCAGGCCATGAGAGGCACTGGAATTCCGACATTCTTACTAAATCTGATAAGGGACCTCTACAAAGGCAGCAACATCAGAATAAATACGTGTCAGTGGCGCACATTCCGAGGCCTTCATGACATCCACAGGAGTACGACAAAGATGCGTCTCAGCACCTGCCCTCTTCTGCAGAGCTATGGATTGGATAATGGAAAGGGTAATGAGCCATCATGAAATCCAGCTACCAGAACACCGTTTTAGCGACCTTGATTATGCTGATGATGTCATACTGTTAGACACATCCACAACAAATCTTGCGGAAACCCTTGACCACCTTGAAACAGAAGCCTCTCATCTAAGTCTCCACATATCATGAGCAAAGGCCAAACTGCAAAATTTGAGCTCTGCTGCACATGCAAACAATCTCATCACAGATGGGAAGGAAGTGGAAAATGTCACCCAATTCACCTACTTGGACAACGTTCAGAGCTCAGATGGTAGATGCACCTCTGACTTCAACAGCAGGATTGGCTTAGCAGCTTATGCCATGAGATCACTTTAATGCTTATGGAGCCAAAGCCACATCGAGCTCTGCACTAGGCTGTGTTTTATCAGACATATGTCCTTTTCATTCTACTCTATGGTTCAGAAACTTGGACACTTTTAGAACATGATACGAAATGATTACAGACCTTCCACTTGCGCTGTCAACGTCAGATTCTGCATGTTCGCTGGTTTGACCATATATCAAATGACATTTCATCATGTACGGGATTAGAATCAAATACCGACAACGATCTCTCGCTGCCACACAGCATTTTTTGGACACGTTGCACTGCTGGACGTTAACACCTCAGCACATGGCGCCTCTGTCTGTACCACAGCATGTCGTAACGAACGTCATCCTCCCGCGAACTGGAAACGACTCCCTTGGAGACTGTGATGTTCTTGGATCCAGCAGATAGGAGATGGATCCTCCTCCGCTATAGCGCTTGAATGGAACATTGTACTAGGGCGTGGACACTCCACTATTGGTAGATTGGTGCAACGGACCTCCACTTTCCAAGCAATTTGATGATGATGATGATGATGATGATGATGATGATGTTATGGATCAGTACTCCCAGGAAGGTTTACCTATTAGATTGTACGCCTTTCACAATCAGCGATTTCCTTCGCAAGCATCACTGCACCCTGTCCACTGAAGATTGGCGGTATATTTCTTCTGGGTAAAGTCTTCTTGATGACTTTCTGTCCTAACTGTTGGGTAAAGTTTCCATACAGCATGTGAACACAACATGTGACTCTAAATAAAAGTTCACATCAGTGATTGGTAATTTATAGGCCTGTTATAAAAAAATTCAAGATTACTTCGGACTTTGCAAGATTGGCAGGTTTAAAATTTTCGATGGTCAATCTGGGATATTTCTTTCTCGACACAAAACGCAGCGATTGTTCTACATAGTCTGGGCCCTAATGCTATCCAGGCTGGATTATTGCAATATTGTTCTTGTTATTATTGTTATTGTCTTGATGATTTGTATAGCGCAGTAACATAGCTTGGAGCCAAAAACAAGAGCACTTTACATAAATGGAAACAAAATGTTAAATAGATGTGTCTTCAGTGCAACTGAGGACCTTTCGAAGGAGGTGACAGATGTCACTGTATCTGGCAATGAATTCCAAAGAAGAGGGTTACCACAAGTGACAGAACGCTTTCTGAATTTCACAATCTTGGCCGGTGGAGGGATGTACAGTACCAACTGACTACTTGAACAGAGTTGAAGGCGCCAATCCGATGCTAACGGTTTCCGAATCAGCTCAGATGAGTTCTTCTTCAGGTGCTCTGTCCAAGGACAGGTTCCATACTCCAGCGTCACCACTCCTCTCTATCTTGAGCTTTTTATCTTCAGGGCTGAATACATGTTTTTTTCCGTATTGTCAAACATCCACTGCAACATCGACGTCCGTGGTCGCCTTTTCTGTGCTTTCCCATTCATCTTTCCTTCTAGTACTTCTCTTAGTAGGTTTGATTCTTTTCTCAGAACATGGTCTATCCACTTCTTTTGTCTTATACGAATTGTGTTTGTTAGGCTCTTCTTCTCTTCTATCCACTTCCAGACTTCTTTGTTTGTTATTTTTTCCGTCCAGTTGATATTTCCAATTCTTCGCCAGATCCACATTTTGAATGCCTCTAGTCTCTTTATGTCTTCCTTTCTGAGCATCCAAGTTTCTGATCCATAGAGTGTCACTGGCCAGATCAGTGTTTTGACCAATCGTTTTTTCAGATTTCACTTAAAATTTCTTCTCAGTAGTTCTCTTCTGTTCGAACTGAACTGAACTGAGGTTTATTTCAACTCAACTTGACATAGGCATGTCTGACATCAATTACAATAAATGACATCAATTGAATTTAAAATAAGACCAACAAAATTCACAGAATATTCACAAGACTAATTTTAGTCTAAGTATACAATAGAATAGAAAACAAAAAGAAACCTGAGAAGTAGTCAAATTAAAAGTTAATATTTTACTAGAATATTCAGATTAATATAACATCATATAGTAGACAAGAGTTAGGCCTATAAGTGGAATGTTGAGAAGAAAAGGGTTGCCTAAAGGGAAACATATCCCGCCAGGGAGGCAACCTGATACATTGAATTGTTAAATGTACTAGAAAGATGCTCGCGCTCGCTTCGCTCGCAGTGCAGGATAATACTAATCCAATACCTATACCTAATACCCAATCATTGAACTCATGCTGAACAACATTTCAATGATCGCCACTTAGCCAAGCTCTGTGCCACGTAATAATTAGGCCTATGTACGTTAAAATCACGCAACTGTGACCATTTGTGACGCTGTACACGTATTTTTTGTGTACGTTAAAATGTACGTTGAAATTGCGCAACTTCTTCAGGCTACGAACAATTGTTACCAATAACAACGTCTTCACACGCTACGAACAATTGTTACCAATAGCAACGTCGTCGCACGCCCACCCCTCTGACGCTGCAATGACTTGACTAAACCGTGCTAAACGTACGCTTCGTCATACTCTTCTTCGTCAACCAATGAGAACGCTTTAAGGTAACAGAAATACAGAACAAGGATCTTAATATTATAGATAGCAGAGCATTAGACATCATCAACTTTAATTAACCCGTTGCAGGGGATTTAATTTTTTCAAGTCGTCCCCAATCGGGGTATTTAATTTGGGGGAAAGGCGTTCATGTGAAAATGTGAACATACAAGTTTTAAACTTACTATATTTCAGGCTATATAGAAGCTATAAAGATGCGGTTTGCACTGTTGTTTAGCATTTTTATTGCTCTTTCGAATCATCTGTGCCTAAAAAGGAAATTTTGGGGGTAGGGTCCACCCTACAGCCCAAAATAGGACCCCTCCCCAACATTTTGGTCAAATTTTGTTCAAAGCCCCATAGCAAAAAATTTTCCGCGGTAACCCCCAAACTGTGAGCGAGAAAGTTGTAAAGGGGTATAATTGGAACAGAATAGTACAAAAATTTTGAAGATTGGACAAGATTTGGGGTATTTATGATTTTTCAAACCCTACTACTCATTGCTCGAAGAAATGACAATTTTGCGAACAGATTTTCAATCTGAAAAACCGAACAACTCAGTATATTTCAGGCTATATAGAAGCTAAAAAGATGCGGTTTGCACCGTTGTTTAGCATTTTTATTGCTCTTTCGAACCATGCATGCCAAAAAAGAAAATTTTGGGGGTAGGTCCACTCTACAGCCGAAAATCTGAACCCCCCACCCAAAAAAATTTCAAAGCGCAATAGCAAAAAATTTCAGCGGTGACCCCCAACTGTGAGCGCGAAAGTTTTGGGCGGTGTAATTGGAACATAATAGTGCAAACATTTTGAAGATCGGGCCAAAATTGGTGGAGTTATGATTTTTCAAACCTCAGACTTGAGATTTTTCAAGGCATTTCAACGCAAAATTCCAGTATTTGGACGATCAATGACTAGCCTTCTTGCTTATATAGTCAAGAACAGCGAAGAAAGTGCTGCCATCTATCGAATGGATAGTAAACTAAATCGAAAAGTTACTCTCGGAGTCCCGGAGCGGTTTAAAACTCCAATGTCCGATGCTTATGTGGCGCACCGTTTTAAGACGGCTTTAGCCTTTAGGATATGATTTTTGGCCGCAGTTTATAGGCGGCGTTGCCCGGGAACGGGTTAAGAATATTAATTAAGAATTAACATTCCCAATTAAGACTTGCCTATTCACCATCAGGTGTATGTAGTATTGTAAAGTGCTCTTGTCTTTGGCCATTTTTGCCATGCTTACTGCGCTATAGAAATCGTCTAGCTAATAATAATAATAATAATAATAATAATAATAATAATATTGTTAAATCGCATGTGTAATCTTAGTCGTAAACTTCTATTAGGCCTCTAGTCTCGAGCCCAACTTTTTGGGAGGCTTCCAAAGGAAAGGGGAAGGTATAGTGTTTGCGCTTCCCTCCGCCCACCACAACTTTTTTATCCAAGTTAACATCAATACATGTGTCTATATTCTAAACTGGTGGGAAAATTGTAACAAGTGGATCATTGGCCGATAAGAATGTTCTGAGATGTATTAACTTGTTAGCAAATAAGTAATGTTGATTACGGACAAATTCTGGGTGCACACAAAAGTTGACTTTCCATGTAAAATTTTGCACACAAGAAATTTCATGCACACACAAACTATCGCGTTCAGACTGACCATGCACGGCTATGTGGATGACGTGCAACTGTATTCTTCCTGTCTGCCATGGAAAGACTTAGACTTCGCTTCCTCGACTGCATCATGGCGATCATCATGTGGACGGTGGAGAACCGCTTGGCCCTTAACCCGGCCAAGACCGAGTTCCTGTGGATGTGCACCCCCAGGAGGAAGCATCTCCTGAGCCCTTCACCGTTCACGCTGGGTGATGTGACCGTCGTCCCCTCAAAGTCCCTACGACTTCTGGGGGTACTACCGTATTTTTGCGTGTACTGCCCGCACCCCGCGGATAGCCCGCACCTGCGGATAGCCCGCAAAAAATACATATCCTGTAAAATATGAATCAGAAAGCCCGCACCCTTGCATTCCCCGCACCCTCTCATTACCTGCACCCTCCAATTGCCTGCATATTCTCATTTCGCGGTGACAGGTGGGTTTGGAAACAAAAGCATTGTGAAGGGGATAGGATCAGCCTCACGGGGCGGGAGAGGGTTGACCCGGGTGGGGCGGGTGGGAGAGTCTTGTCCCCGTGCAGACCTCTACTACCAATCATGGTAGCCTTAAGTGTCTCTGTCATTTCTGTACTTGGCACTTTTTTGTATACCGAAATGCCATCAGTGTATCTCTAGATGGGCGTCAGCTGCCCAGGGTTTGTCAGCTGCCTGCTGTTGGTCACCGTCAAAGGTAAACAGGTCATCTGTCACAACCCACCTGCCTTCGCCCGAGATTTTATTGGGCTCTGTTGGGACTTACTTCCACCAAAGAGAATCATCCATGCATAAAATTGCTGTAGTGGGAGATACAACAATGCCCTATTGAGTTCATTTGGCCGTTAAACACTATGGGCAGGGGTAATTGGTGAAAAGTAGGGAATGGAAATGGGTGGGAAGGGTATGAGGAGATGAATTGGAAAGAGCTGCATTCTGTTGACACAATTTCTGTAGAATTTGAATTAGATTGCCCGCACCTCCGCATTGCCCGCACCTGGCATTTTTGTTTGTAAAAATCGCATAGCCCGCGGGTAGTACACGCGAAAATACGGTACTCGGTGAGACGTTATTGTTCGAGGAACATATCAGTAATGTTGTCCGCGGCTGCTACTACCACCTACAGAGGGTTAAGTCAGTCTGCTGGCATCTTCCGATCAGTGGGGCAGTGCACCTTGTGCGCGCCCTTGTCCTGCCCATACTGGACTATTGCAATAGCATGTTGCTGGGCCTCATCGATGGAAAGTTGAATCGTCTGCAATCTATGCTCAATACAGTCGCTCGGGTCATCTTCAGCAGCCCCTGGGGAGCCCATGTGACCCCACTACTGCATGACCAGCTGCACTGGCTTCGAGCCCGGGCGAACGAAAACTAGTGTCATGAAAGTATAATCTGCTAACATGATATTAAAATACAATATTTATCTGTAAACTCAAAATCAATTTTCATTAATTATATTTTTAAAAATTATTTTCTTAACTGTTCCCTAATTACAATTTTTATTACAGCTGAGTAATAGCTATTGCATAATTGTCAATAGAACATTGACAGTTGAAACAGTAAACGGATTCAAAGGCTATCTCGATAAACTACGTTATTGAATGCAGACGGTTACATCAGTGGTTTTTACACAGGCTTACTTAGCCTCCTAAACCACTTAAAATCACATTATTATTATTATTATTATTATTATTATTATTATTATTATTATTATTATTATTATTATTATTATTATTATATTTTGTTGCTGTTAGGAAAAGGAGAGGAAAAAATGTAAGACTAAGGAAATATAAACTTGAATTTATTATGTTAACTTGACTTGAATTTAGGCTTGGATAACACTCTGAGGAAAGGTGTGTCAACTCACCTCTATTTATATTTTTTGTACATGGGTAATAAATATGGCATGCAGAGACTTTTGAGTGAGAGTTTCTAAGGATGAATATTTTTGATCCTCTACTTTTATTACATGGGTATCAACCCATGCTCCTGACAGTTGCATAGCTATTGTGTAATTGCTAATAAAACATTGATATTTTGTCAACATCTACGTCTATGTTCATTAAGATACCAGGAGCGCTACTTGTGTAAGAAATTAGAACTATTAATTTATTAAAGAAATATTGTTAGCGCCCGGCCCGTACAAGGCCAGTAGCATGCACATTTTGCGCCCGTAGCCTGTACCTTAAGACCCATAACCCGTACCCAGGCGCCCGGCCCGGTACGGGCTCCACCCCAGCTAATGACTGATGATTCTATTTAAGCAGCATTCAACTCTAGATTATTTTTTTTCTGTTGACTTGTTTTCTTAATCATTTCTATTTCTGTTGACCAATATTGATTGTGAAATGGCTTACCGGGTATACTGATTATTGATAAATTGGCCAATTATCAGGTGATAATTTGTGCACCTCTAATTGTGAATGCCCTCATTCTTTCCTCTGATTCCCGTTCTTCTGTACACAGATGATGTACTGGTTACTTTCATGTGGGATCCATGATCCCTTAACCCGTTCCAGGGGGAATTAATTTTTTCAAGTCGTTCCCAATCGGGGTATTTAATTTGGGGGAAAGGCGTTCATGTGAAAATGTGAACATACAAGTTTTAAACTTACTATATTTCAGGCTATGTATAAGCTAGAAAGATGCGGTTTGCACCACTGTTTAGCATTTTTATTGCTCTTTCGAACCATCCGTGCCAAAAAAGAAAATGTTGGGGGTAGGGTCAACCCTACAGCCCAAAATAGGACCCCTCCCCAACATTTTGGTCAAATTTTGTTCAAAGCCCCATAGCAAAAAATTTTCCGCGGTAACCCCCAAACTGTGAGCGAGAAAGTTGTAAAGGGGTATAATTGGAACAGAATAGTACAAAAATTTTGAAGATTGGACAAGATTTGGGGTATTTATGATTTTTCAAACCCTACTACTCATTGCTCGAAGAAATGACAATTTTGCGAACAGATTTTCAATCTGAAAAACTGAACAACTCAGTATATTTCAGGCTATATAGAAGCTAAAAAGATGCGGTTTGCACCGTTGTTTAGCATTTTTATTGCTCTTTCGAACCATCTGTGCCAAAAAAGAAAATTTTGGGGGTAGGATCCACTCTACAGCCGAAAATCGGACCGCCCCCCCAAAAAAAAATTTTCAAAGCGCAATAGCAAAACTTTTTCAGCGGTGACCTCCCAACTGTGAGTGAGAAAGTTTTAGGGCGGTGTAATTGGAACATAATAGTGCAAACATTTTGAAGATCGGGCCAAAATTGGTGGAGTTATGATTTTTCAAACCCCAGACTTGAGTGTTTTTCGAGGCATTTCAATGCAAAATCCCAGTATTTGGACGATCAACGGCAAGTTTTCTTGCTTATATAGTCAAAACCAGCGAAGAAAGTGCTGCTATCTATTGAATGGATAGTAACTAAATCGAATAGTTACTCTGGGGCGGTTTAAAACTTCAATATCCGGGGTACACACATGCTTATGTGGCACACCGTTTATAAGCGGCGTTCCCTGTTTGGATATGATTTTCGGGCGCCGTTTATAGACGGCGTTAACCGGGAACAGGTTAAGTAACCATTTCTTATTTCTTTCTCAACCTTCCTCTGAGTAGATACTATGTTATTATTAGATAAGTATATTTTATTCTATTCTACTTGATAATTTATGTAACGCTATAGCATGGCCAAGGCCAAAGGCAAGAGTGTTTTACAAAAGGCACACATACGATATAGGAAATAAATGCGTTTTAAGGTTCAATAAGAATGACTTGAAGTTGGTTATCATAGTCACTGAATCTGGAAGTGCGTTCCAAAAGAGAGGATTGCCCTGAGTCATGGATCTTTCTCCAAGCTTCACGGTCTTGGACAGAGCGGGAACGTAGAGGTGTGATCGTTTTCTAGAACGAAGCTGTTTGCGACAGTCTGTCATCACCGGCCTGCGTATCGGCGCCAAAAGATATTCCGGGCAGAAAGGGTCATACAAGGCTCGGAAGGTCAGCGAGCAGCGTTTAAAAACGATACGCTCCGGGATCTTGAGCCAATGGAGCTTATCCCTCAATTACGGGGTAACATGGTCATGCCACCTGGCACCGAAAATCATGTGGGCGGTGGCGTTCAGGACCGATTGCAGTCGGCCCAGCTGATAGTCGGGAAGGCTGAGGAGGAGGCTATTACAATAATCCAATCTAGATAACACCAGGGCACGGACTAGATGTATCGCAGCTGATGTTGAGATTTAACGATGAATCTCCCTAATCTTTCGGAGCTGAAAATAACAAGCGCGGGTTACGATGTTCACTTGGCTGACGAACAATAGGGAGTCATCAAGGAGAACACCAAGGAGACGCACTTCAGTAGACGGAGCGACGACAGCATCTCCGATCATAAACGGCGTTCGACTGATCTGGTGGACCCTTTGAGGGGTGTTAATCCACAACAGTTCAGTTTTTTCGGGGTTTAACGCGAGGCGATTTCTCGCTGTCCACTGCATTATCTCATGGATGCAGTCTTGTAGGCAAGATCGCAGATTATCCATCTCCAGGGGTGGGCAGGGGGAGTACACCTGCCTATCATCGACATAAGCATGCCAGGCAAGCCCATGTGAGTCAACAATGCGTCCCACATCCGCGACGTATAAGATAAACAGGAGTGGGCCTAGGATCGACCCTTGTGGTACTCCGCAGCATACAGGACATTTAGCTGACGTGTGGCCCTCCCAGGTGACAGACTGCGTCATCTCCTCTCAGCCAGAGTAGCGCTTGGTCTTTAATACCGAAAGATAGCTCGAGGCGGCGAATGAGGATAGAGTGGCCGACGGTATCGAACGCTGCGGAGAGGTCAAGCATACACAGAAGCGCCTGATCCCCATTGGTAATCGCGTCAACAATGTCATTGAAAATCCTGAGTAGGGCTGTCTCAGTGGAATGGCCCGCTTGATAGGCAGACTGATGACACGGCATGAGACCATTACAGGCCAGGTGCCTGACGAGTTGCGTGTTCACCAGGCTCTCGAGCAGCTTCGACAGGAATGGAAGGTTGGCTATTGGTCTGAAACTGACTTATATATAGGATTATGTATATGTTATTCTGTTTATCTTTTATGGAAATTGTGGAGAAATTATGGAGAAAGAAATAAAGATATCATGTCAAAAAAGATGATGCACAACTGATTTTGGAATTTAATAGATCCTCTGTCTAAGATGTTATTAAGCTGTTATCAAGTGTGCTCCGTTCAACATAGACCTAATGCAAGATGACAGGTTCCTCTTTAATCCTTTAAAGAATTTGTGTGTCATCAAACGATATAACTGATGTCACTCCAGATTTGCAATTAAATAGTTTTCTTTTCTGAACGTAACCCTTCATTATTCAGAATTTCTTCATATCTTTATTTATTGCACACCTTCTCAGGTGAAAAGTTCAGAACTTTCAAACATCTGTCATTCAGTGATGCTGATATTCTTGCCATGCAAGCTGTTTGAAGTGTCATTGTGATCATGAATTAGAACATCTTCTTTAGGAAGCACATTGATGCTGTCCAATCCAATCCAATTGTCTATTTATATTGCACCTGTGAGAATAACGTTTCCGGGCACATTGTAGCATTAACAAATCAATGAGGAACAGAAGGTGTTGGTCTTAGACGAAAAAAGTGCTGTTCTCACTACTTGCACTGCATTTGTGATGTATGAAGAATCCAATGTCTTGTAATACACTTTTTCTCTTCTCTTCTGATGGATGTATTCTAACAGAGAATGCCAATGGCATATAGTAATTATATTATGCTAGGTAAGTGGAATTTTAAATCTCAATTACATTCATCAGCATTGCTAGACGTTGAATATTTCTATGTTTTGTGCTGAAAATTGAACAAAAAACTCGGAATTTATTAAACAAAAAACCTGCATGACAAAATTTGCAGATGACATTTTTTACGGGGGTCAGAGATTTGTGATGTACTTATGGGGGTTTGAGGTTTGTGACAGGTTGTGACAAGGGGAGGAGGATAAAACTGCCCAAAAAATCATGATGTACTTTATGGATGACCCGTTAGCATATTTTATATGGCTTTGGGCTTTGGGCCAGACTAAATAATGTTTATTACATGTTATATTTTGCAATATAAAATTTATTTTATCTGATTGAATATAAATTTACTGAGTCATTTATTAAATCCAGTGGAGAAAGAAAATCTTTAGCAGGATTTGGAAGACACTTTCTATGTTATCAAAGTCAAATTATAATGAAACGTGAAATTGTCTCATAAATCAGTGTTTTGCTGAAATGGCATATTTTTGTATCCATTCTTTCTTTGACTGTCATTAATGTTAGTAAGATTCTTCAAATTAAATTGATATCTATTTAATTCTTAAATCATGACAAAGATATGATGTGATCCGATGCTATGGACTTAACTGCACAGAAATCAGAAATTCCAGGTTGAATTTGGTTCTGTTTTGCAGATTGTGTTTGCTGTGTTCTTTCAGGGCTGTGGTTTCGCTTATCGATACAAGCATTTGCCACACCTAAAGCCTGTAAAAAGCCAGGATCACGAACACACAACAGCCAATTTACAGAGTCAGTCATATGCTCAGAATTCTTATCAAGTACTCTTGTTATTCATATGCAGTTGTTGTTACCAGAGTGTGATTTGTGGAATTTTTCCCTCACTGCCCAACTACATTCCCCCCACTGAGGTGGCTCCCATACTCTGACGGCCGGTTCCATCCCCGCCCCGATGCTTTTGTCTCCAACCCCTGCCTGTCACCGTGAACTGGAGGGTGCGGGCAATGGGAGGATGCGGGCAATGCGTGGGTGCAGGCTTTCTGATTAAAATTTTACAGGGTATATATTTTTTGCAAGCTTTGCACGGGTGCAGACTACAGTCGAATCCCGCTATATTGAACTCGCTTATATCAAAATCCCGCTTACATCGAAGTTTTAGCTCCGGTCCCGCCCAACACAATGTTAATAGATACGAAAGTGAAACTGATATATCGAACTCGCTTATTTTGAAATATCGCTTATTTCGAAGTTGTTTGTGAAGACCCTGTCGTTGAGAAGTCGGTCGGATATATCGAACTTACGGTAACACGGTTTCCCTTGAGCTTCGCTTTAACTGGATTCTAGTGTAAATATTTTACTTTGTCCGACGGGCGGTTTGTTTAGCTATTAACATCTTCCCGCCCGCCCCTCCACGCCCATTAAGTTTGCAAACACAGGACCATTACTCCCTTGAGTCTGCCCACCCTTCCGCGCCCATTAAGTTTGCAACAAAAAGAACCCTTACTCTCTTGAGTCTGTGAAAGTCTGCATGTATACACGTGCATGTACATACATGTATATTTCCTTCCATTAGTATTTAGCTGGCTTCTATACATACATCTTTTCTTGCTATAGCATGTAGCCGAGAAATCTTACCACCGTCTCCTTTCGCCTGGTGGGTCTACTGAGTACTGACCGCTGAATCTTTAACAAAGATAGCAGGTTTCGCTTAATGCATTCTTAATCTTAGACTTCTTGGAAACAGATATTCACTAGACACTTTAATTACCCTAACCCTTCTAGTTGGCACTGATGTCTCCATGGTCGGCCCAGACTCGCATTAGGCTTAATTGTCAAGTTTCACTTTGTTGAGTGACACTGCACAATAATCTAATACTGCAGAGAGAAAAGAGCATTAAAAAATTAATCCTAATTTTATTTGATACATAAAAGTAAGATTTAAAAGTTGAATATGACGTCTCAGAAACGAAAGAGTTTGTCAGTCGATGACAAAGTTACAGCTCTCCTATGCGTGGAAAATGGAGAGAAAAACTGACATTGCTCAGCGACTGGGGATACCTCTGAACACACTCTCGACGTGGATTGAAAATAAGGAGAAAATAATGTCAACAACTGACAACAATAACCCTGACAGGAAGCAACAACGAGCAGCAAATTTTGCTGATGTGGATGAAGCTCTGCTCGACTGGTTTAAGCAAGCCAGAACAAATTTAATTCCAATAAGTGGGCCCATTCTTATTGCTAAGGCGCAGAAATTTGCAGACGCATTTGGCCATAAAGAATTTATTTGTTCAAACAGCTGGCTCGATCGTTTCAAGCATAGGAATGGCATCGCTTTAAAGTGCGTTGTAGGTGAAAGTGGTTCTGTAACAGAAGAAATGACGTCAGAATGGCAGAAAACATTATTGCCAAATGTTCTTAAGCAATATGCTCCTCAATACATCTATAACCAGTGTTTATTCTAGCCACCTTGACATTGGGGAGAGTTTGAAATGTTGGGGGGACGAGATTTGTCTCTCCACGCTTTTGGGGGGGTGAAATTTCCATCCCCCAAGCCAACATATACAAAATTTTTGGGGGGATTTTAAAACTTTGGGGGAATCCCCAAACAGGCCTAGAATAAACACTGTCTATAACATGGATGAAACAGGTTTGTTTTTTAGAATGACCCCCGATAAGACAATGGCTTTTAAAGATGATGCATGCCATGGAGGGAAAAAAATCCAAGGAAAGGATAACAGTTGCTGTGTGTGTGCCAGTATGGATGGATCAGATAAAATGAAACTGCTGGTGATAGGAAAATTCTAAAACCCGAGATGTTTTAAAAATGTGAAATGTTTGCCAGTGGATTATTATTATATAACCGTAAAGCGTGGATGCTGTCGGGCATATTTGAAGAATGGCTACGAAAGCTTGATAAGCAATTCGCTAGAAAAGGATGTAAAGTCATCATGCTGGTTGACAACTGTCCAGCAAGCCCAACAGTTGCTGACTTAAAGTCAATTAATTTGTGCTTTCTGCCGCCTAACACAACTTCCTGCCTACAGCCAATGGACCAGGGAATCATTTGAAATTTTAAAGTACTTTATCATAGGCAGGTTGTTGAACGGATCCTGCAATCGATCGATACAGGAAAGCCAGCCAACAGCTGTATAACCGTGCTTGATGCCATTAGGATGCTCCACAATGCTTGGCATCAAGTGACTGCAGAGACAATAGAGAATTGTTTCAGGCATGCAGGATTTATGCCACTGACAGATAGGCCTACTGATGGTGATTCTGAGGTGCCAGCAGATGCAGCAACTGCTGGTACATCGTCAGATCCGGGAAATATCTGGGATCGTCTGGAAACATCATTCCATCCGGAAGGCGGCTTACAACCAATGCCAATCACTACAGGCCCAAAGGCATCAACATCATTAGGTAACATATGATTCTTTCAAACATACTCGAGCCTCTGTTCTAGTATCCATCCCCATCATACCCATAGCACAATATACAACATCTTCATTAGCATATACATGTAAGAAATACATAATTATATGACGAATGTGTTAGATTTTCTCTAAAATTTGGAATGCATCACCAAATGATTCTGTACTAAGCAAATTTGATACTTAGCCTCAGTGGTAACTTCATGATTTGGCAAGTGGAGGGGCGTTGAGGTGACAACTTCTAAGCACGGGGTCAACTATTTGTTGCTAGGCCTGTAGCCTAGTAATTGTAGGGTCCCAACAGGGGGTCCAATAGGGGCACGGGCCAAGCCTACTTTAGCCTACTGTGTATAAATTTAGAGCAACTACAGTGTACACATGTACGAATCCAATTGCTTTCCATTATTTGCATTTTCCCCTCTGTTACTAGACCTAACGAAATTAATTGTAATTTGATTTGAACCGAAAGTAGAAAAACCAATCCGCGTAACATTTGGGAGCGTCTGCGTACAGCACTCGTCATTTCAAAAGACGTTAAATTGTGTGACTTCTTGAAAGTTGACTATCAGTTGGCAACAACAAGTAATAAAACCGACGACGAAATCGTGGAATCTGTAAAGGAGAAGAAAGGCATAGTAGGCCCTCTAACGATTCGAAAGATGATGCTGATGACACACCTGAACCAGCGTTGCCATGTTCATCTGCTGATGCATTTAATGTGCTGACAGTCGTCAGACAGTGGCTTGAGTGTCAAGAAACGGAAACAAACGGCTTTTCTCATGTTGCTGAACTCTTTCGGATTATAAATTCTGCCCGTTTATCGAAATAGGCATCAATTACCGACTACTTTGGCAAACAGTGACTCTTGAAGCATTTTTTGTTTTCTTTATTCACCTTAGGCAGCGCCATATAAATTTCGTTTTTACTTACTTTTAGCATCATCTTTAAATTTATTTTCAGTTCTGGATAGATAAATAAATACAGACGTGGAAGTATCGAGAATTTAGATACTGTAGATTTTTATAACTGAAAAATATTGGTTTTATACTTTTGATTTTATTGGATTTGTTTTTGTAGTGATATATCTGATTATTTTTAACTTTTGTTTTGATCTGAATTTTGAGCATAAAATTGAAGTCTTAGATGGTACAACAGCCGTGCATGTGCATCGAGCCTACTGTACTAAAACCTAATTTTAGCCTTATATAATTGTCAAAATTGGATACATCGAACCTCGGATATATCGAAGTATTTATCACGGTCCCTTGAACTTCGATATGACGGGGTTCTACTATATCTGCAGGTGTACACCGCGGATGAATGTGCTTCATTGTGTACAGTGAGAGCAGGTGTTTACAGCCCACATGGTTGCCAGTCTCAACGAGAGCAATTTCACCATCTCGTTCCTAAGTCGGCGGCATCCTCTGCCAACACCAACCGGCAGCCACCTACAACCGATAATACAATTTTGATTCCGTTTTGGCACATATTTGGCTGCCAGCATGCGTTATGTGTGTGCCATGGATCGTTTGTTGATTGACGACCTATCCCTTCAATTCTTGTACTATTGTCTGACGAGTGCAAACTATAGATTGAATGATGCACTAGCATTTATCCAATTCATTTGACTGTATGTTAATCTCAGTTAAGATGAGTTCAATTGAGTTGTGGACTTTTAATGTTGTGTACAAAGTTGTGTTATAAACAAAGAAATTTTTTAAAATAAATTGTTGGCAAAAGGTTGATAATTGACCAATTGTTTGAGGCCAATAATTAATTAACCAGAGGCATAATCGTTACATCTCTAATTTTGGTCTTTCTTGTTTGACCTATCTGGTGAAGTTGGCCAGAGACCTCTTGTTTACAACTCTCAATCTGCTTTTTTAGTATTCAGCAGGTAGCTAACAGCTTGTGGCTTGCTGCATGAATTCATATATACACTCTGTTTAACAATGCAGAATAATGAGAAATAGCTGACACTATTGCATTCTAATGATGTCACTTAATGAGCTCTTCTTATTGAACTCCTTTACCGGCCATTTATTTGTAGCATAATGTAAAGTGGATGAATATGTGCATCACAGCTGGAAAAGGGGTTAAAATTGCCTTTGCAGTTTCTGAGTTTTAAACTTTTAATGTTATATACACAGTATATATATTTAATTTTCAGCTTATTACTTGAATTGATGTTTAGAACCTTGTCCATCAAAGATTTTTCAATTGTATATCCAAAAGATTCTCAATTTGGATACGGAAGGTGCCACTAAATTGATAGACACTGTTTTGAACCAACTGAACTGGGCTTTCTCAGAATTTGTTAGCATGCTGCAAGAGGTCAGTTATGTTTATTCATGTGCTAATATTATAAGAGATTTGTGCATTAAGTCATATATATAAGTTTCAACTCTGTGTCTGTGTCAGTCATATATATAATTTTCAACTCTGTGTGACTGTGTCAGTGTGCTCATCTCTAAAGCTTCAGCCATGTGTGATTGGTTTAAATTGTATCAACAGGTGGCTGTTCTTCCAACCAATCACCAAGTGTCATATGCTCCACACCTCTCTTATCTTTCTCATTCCATTCCCTTTACCCCTCTTCTCTCTTCCTCTCCCTCCCTTTTCCTGCTCCTCACCTCCCCTTCTCCCTCTTCCACCCCATCCATCTTTGCTCCTCCCTGCCTTCCCCTTTCTTCCCTCTTAACTGCTGATTGAGCCATGTTCCAGTCAAGGACCAGTCATCAAGCCAGAGAGTGTAGAACATTCTCCCCTCTGGACATAATCCCCCTGGACATTATCCCCCTGGTACACCCTTTGAAATGACACTGCCGGACATAATTCCCCCTTTGTTTACTCTATGGGCTTTGACCATAATCATTACCCACACCATAAACCAGACATGAAACACTAACCCTAAATGATACTGATGGCAACCATGGCATCAGATAACCGATAAGTACCTTTTTAAAAATTAAGATCTATGATATTGATTTGCATTGTTCATTACTTCTTTGCCAGGGGGGATATGTCCGGGGGATAATGTCAGACTCAGCTGTGAATAATGCAGTGAATGACAAATTGACAATGACACGTAAATGTTATAGGCCACAGGTGGAACGTCCTTGTACTAACTAAGTACTGTTTAATATTGCATTTTGCAATTTATAATATCAAATATGAACACTGAGCATAGATAGAGTCATAGAGCATGTCTGCATGTTTTCAATTTTCCTTTATCTCCGTGGTGTCATGTGTTATTGTAATCAATTTTTGTGAATGGACGAAAATTCAAATCTGCCTAGCGCATCCAAAAGTCAAAAGATGGCCCTGGGTGATGAGGGGGGCTGGACAGGTCCTCGAAGAGTGGCAGGTCTTCATGGTCTGCTATCTTCAATAGAAATCTGTCCACTGCAGCTTCCCATTGTAAGTATGGCGGTTGGATGTTTGACAGGACTGACAGCCATTGGGGCACAGTTGGGTGCAGGGTTCTGGAGACAAGTCTCAAGGCTGAGTGCAGCTGCGTGTCCTCTAGTGTTGTTTTAGTTATTCGTTTGGTTTCAGTTACAGTTATAGTTAATTAATGCCAACCTAGTTTTAGTTACTATTAGTTATAGTTATTTTATATAGTTTTAGTTACAGTTACAGTTATCGTTAAGTAAATATAACGTGAGAACGTTGTAGTTACAGCTAGTCAAGTTTTAGTTATAGTTACTTATAGCTAATGATAAAACAAAATGTACAGTACACTTGATTTCAAAGAAAGGCACAGTAGCACTATAGTAACTGCTATTAAGTGCAGAAACAATCTGTAGCTTTGACTTAAAACATTACTGACAGTTACAGTATAGCCACACAGCAACCATAACTAATTCCACAGTGTTTTGTTCATTTTCAGAAACACTGTCACCAGACGACCAGTCAATCAGTTAATGCAGCTGGCTGCTGGTCATTGCCTAATTCGCCGTATGCATTCTGTGTTAAATGATGGTGGCTACAGCCTGCAAGGCATGCACTGCTGCCACTGCAGCCGTACACTAAACTGAACTAGCCAACTTAGCCAACTAGGGCACCAAGCCGAGGGCAGGAGATATGGAAGGCAATGAGGGGGTTGGGTTTGCAGCAGCCCGATTAACGTACACAAAGCAAGGGTGCCGCCTATGTCGGCAATGTGATTCTGTTGAGACAGATACAACGAAGCGTGAACAGCTATGCTGGCATTTACGTTTAATTTGTTAGTTATCGTTATTAGGTTTTAGTTATTATTAGTTAGACAGGTTTTAGTTATCATTGTTCGTTAGTTATTGGACCAAGCATTTAAGTTATTATTAGTTACAGTTATTTAATGGTGTTTTAGTTATAGTTACAGTTATCATTAACGAAACTCTTTAGTTTCCGTTAATGATTATTTTCGTTACCATTATCGTTAACGAGATCAACACTAGTGTCCACCGCCTTTGTGTGTGGGGAGCGATACCAGGGGGGACAGCAGTACTCTGCAGCCAAATAGGATTGTGAAAGTGCAGACTCTCAGATTAGCGGCGTTTACTCCCCAGGAGGAACCAGCTAATTTTGACAGGAGGTTTGTCTGGGTTCTGACTTTGCTGGCCAACTTTGAAAGATGTGTTTTGAAGCTTAAAGTTCGATCGAGAGTAACGCCAAGATATACAGGGAATGGATTGTGCTTCAGTCATTTTCCATCCATATGAATTGTTAGCTGGTATTTTGCTTTTTTGTTGTTCAATGAAATACACTTGACAAGGTTTTGTTTGGGTTCAGTTTGAGCCGCCATTTTTTGCAGTAGTCTGAGATCCACGATGTGTCAATAGTTAACTGTTCTTCAAGTTCCTCGAGTGTCTGGGCTTGAACAGCAAAGCTGAGGTGTAGCAGTACTTCCTGATAACGGTGTCAGGTATATCGTTTAGGTTCAGATTTTAATAATATAGGAGCTAAAACCGAGCCCTGTGGAAGGTCGTTTCTCTGACATCTCCCTGAGCTTATGTCATCTCCCATGTGTACCCGAAACTGTCGGTCATGGAGAAGTAAACCCACAAGACAAACGAACCATGGTTGGAAAATGGAAATTCATTGAGAGTTTGTAACGTAGACCAGCATTGCTGCTGTCAAATCTAAGAAGACAGAGTCTGTTTTTAGGCACTTCTGATAGCCATTTTCAATGTTTGTTGTAAATGCAACAACCTGGTCGCAGGTCTTCTTCTTCTCAGGTGCCATGCATTGCTGCGTAGGCAACCATGGACTTTTGGACCACTTTTCTCGATCCCTCAGCAGTTCAATGTTGCTGTCCATCTCCAGTCCCTCTCTTAGTTTGTCTGTGTATTTTGATCTTTGTTTTCCTCTTGATCTTTTACCCTACACCATTTCTGTAACTGCCAAGTTCTCGAATCCCTCTTTCCTCATCAAGTGCCTCAAAAATTTCATCTGTCTTAGCTTGATAGTAGCCATCAGTGTTTGTTTCTTTTCCATCATCTGTAAAATTTCTCTATTAGTAGTTCTTTTTATCTGTGCATGGAACTTTTAGCATTCTCCTATAGAACCACATTTCTGCAGCTTCCAGTTTCTTTTTCATAGCTTTTGATATGGTCCAAGTCTCTGCTCCATAAAGCAGAACTGACCATAAGTAGCACTTAAGTATTCTGAGCCGTGTTCCTTTTGAAATTTTCTTGCTTGTTAGTATCTGTTTAATTTCCATGAAAGCAGATTTTGCCATGCCGATTCTTATCTTGATGTCTTTGTCGCTTCCTCCATCACTTGTGATAATGCTTCCCAAGTACTTGATATGTGTCACTTGTTCCATTTCTCTTCCGTTTAATAGAATCCTTCATTTGGGCACTTCTTTGCTTTTGGTGACTACCATAGTAAAAGTCTTTCTTGTATTGATTTTCAGTCCTTTGCCTTCCCTTGCTTCTGCCAGTTTGTCTACTAATCTCTGCAGCTCCTTTTCTGAGAATGCTAATAGTGTTGTGTCGCAGGTGCTGTGACCTTTTCTGAAGCCAGCTTGAAATGGGTTTAGTATGTCATCCACTGATGTGGCGATGTGATTCAGTCTCTCAAATAACTTGTAACAGACACTGAGTAGTGAGGTTGGTATGTAGCTTTCTTCAAGAGTTTTGTCTTTCCCTGCTGATTTCTCGATGGCAGTGACCTTTGCTTTACCCAAAATCTTTGGAATATTGTTGCAGTGTAATAGAAGTACCTGAATGTAAACTGGACAACATTTTGAAGAAGGAAACCATGGGACAGCTTGAATCTCTCAGAATGAATTCCAGCAGTATTTCCCAGAGTTAACAGAATAAGAATCTAATTTTGTACAAAACCCTTTCTCTGCTCATTTGAATATCTCAGGTGTTCCTAATGAAGTTCAGTATTAATTATTGGATCTACGCATCGATTCATCTCCACACACTCTTTTTATGAAAAATCATTGAATCAGTTTTGGTGTGCTATGTATAATTCATATCCTAATGTCACAATATCTGCCTTTCATGTTATTCTTCCATTTGCATAGGTTTTGTGAGGTTGTGCATCTCGTTATCATCCAGCTTAATAGCAATCTTTTTTGTCTGCCTTTTGTCTTGTTTCCTGGTATAGCACCTTCCATTGCTGTTCTAAACAATGATTCTCTCAGCACTTGTCCAATACAGTTCCTCTGTCTTCTTTTGATGGTCTTAATCAACAATCTCTGTTCTCCCACCCAGGCCCGCCGAAAGAAATTCCGGGCCCCTGTGCAGAATGGCCGGTGGGCCCCGAAAATTTTTAAAAAATTGCTGACGACCCTTTTTTGCTTGTCATTGGTTTAACCCAAATTAACCGACACGATGTCACGTTGCAACTCTCGAAAACTAGTGATGACCTTTTTTCTTGTTGCTCTTTTTCACACTCAGTAGCGTCATTTCACACTTTCTTCAGGGGAGATAATTTTTTGGTCAAATTTGGCCAAATTTTGGCATATTACTGGTCAACAAATTTTATGCAAGTTTTTGTTTCCTCTACCAATTTTGGTGAAACTAATAGATTTTGACTTGCTGAACACAAATGTGTAATTAGAATTTCTGTATCACGTAAGGTTTTTAAGAAATCGACAATTTAGCATTTAGTATTGTAACGTCTTCTGCAACATAATCCTACAGAAGGATCTAGGCAATAATGACAAGACATGAGAAAATTAGAAATGTTTTGCTGTAGATTTTCTTTGTAGTCACTGTCCTGTGCTTCACGTATCAGTGACCAACAGTAGTCTCGAGCATAGACGGACTCCACTTTCCCCTGGTAGCGTTTCTCGATGCTGGCAATGTCTTTGTGAAATCTTTCACCATGTTCATCACTGACGGCGCCGAGATTGTCCGGGAAGAAGTCAAGTGAGAATGAAGGAAGTGTATCTTCAGTGACATGTTGCATTTCATTGCCTTGTAAACTTGTAGCAGATTTCCAACTTGTTCAACATAGTTTGGCGCCTTGTAGTTGCCCAGAAAGTTAGCAACAACATCCCTGAAGGCTGTCCAGGCAACATGCTTGCAGAAGGCCCTCAAAGTGACTGTCCTTGAGCATCTCTCAAATCTGTGGGCCAACAAAAACGCCTTCTTTTATTTTAGCATCACTGGTGCGTGAAATCTCTGTCGTAAGTATGTAAAGGCTTCACTTTCTTTGTTCATTGCTTTGACAAAGTTTTTCATTAACCCAAGTTTGATGTGCAAAGGTGGGAGATAAATGTTCTTGGATCAACGAGGATCATGTTTAACGTTCTTCTGTCCTGGAACCAAGTCCCTGACAGACCTTTCTCACATAATTTCTCTAGCTTGTCCCACTGCGGCAAAGAAAGCAGCAGTTTAGCCTAGCTGCAGACCGAGTAGAATTGCATTTCTCCACATATATTCCAGTTGTATCTTGAGTATTCTATGTGTTTCAATAGCAGCTGCATGTTCTGATATGTTTCCTTCATGTAAGCAGCATGTCCAATGGGTGCTGAAGGGTATGAATTGCCATTGTGCAGCAAAACAGCCTTTAAACTTAACAGCGAAGAGTCAAAAAAAAAGTCGCCATTCGGATGGATTGTGCTTACAGCCAAAGCAGAAAGCAATCCATCAATGTCAATGCAAAAAGTAAGACTGTCGATTTTTTGAAGAATCGAGTCAAGTCTTTATGCCGTTCTAGAAATACTGAAATTTTTGTACCTGGAGAGAGCAGATTCCATTCTTGCAACCTAGATCCAAGCAATTCTGCTTGATTTTTGACAAATCTAAGTCTCTGACCAGATCATTGAGCTCTGCCTGAGAAATCAAATGAGGATTGCTGGATGTCGATGGCTCAAACTCTGGGTCTTCCGTAGCTGAATCATCAACTATCTGCAGCATTTCATCTGTCTCTGCATGCTTCCTCGTCCTCCAGTGTCCAAAACTCGGGTGGTTGGAACAGGAAGACTCTCGTCGTGTGGAACTGGTCTCATTGCCGAGCAAGGTTTACTCAATAGACTTCCTATTCTTTGAAGAAAATCCTGTAACATTGTAGAAATAGCAATCCGTTACATGATTATTCTGCTCCCTCCATATCATATCCATATGGCGCATGGCATGGATGGACGCTTACCTGCAAGCCAAGCTCGCAGACTGGTAGCACAAGATGAACAACATATATGAGGTGCCCATACTTTGTCCTGGTCGCCAATTTTGCATCAAAGTATAACTCATATCCTTTCTTTATGATTGCTGTCATACTCCTTCTGTGATTTCAACATAAACTCTCCATAGTTGTAGCAGAACGTGTCACTGCTATTATTGACATCGACTTTCAGAAACTTTAATTAAATTAGTTAATATATTCAATTCACAGTCTTTAACTAAACAGTTATATCTCATCAAATAGAAAGACTGCAGCTGCTTCCTAGTGCTGCTTGGTATTTATATAGGACTGCGTAACCATAGCAACAATACATGCTAGGCATGTAGTCTTGAAGACAGGTTTGGGCGCGTCTGGGCATGTCTGGACATGCCTAATTATACTAATTTTCAAAATCCATGTAGTTAAGTGAGCCAGCAGTGCATATTACATCTGTTATGGCGGTCACATAAGATTCTTGCCTAACCTAATACCCATAACTCAGATAACTCTAGAAACCACGATTTTAAAATTCTTATAATTAAAATTTAAAATCAGCTTTTTCTCAAAAAACTTACGTGATAGGAAAATTTCAAAATTATTCCTGTAATCAGCATGACAAAATCTACCTGGAACACCAGAAATTGCACAGGAAACAAAAACCTTGTTGACCAGTGTTATGGGCAAACTTTGAGCGATTATAGGCAAATTTTGGGCAGTTTTTGGACCAATTTTGTCAAATTTGAAAATTTTTGACATTTTTTGGCAAGTTTTGGACAATTTTGGCAATTTTTTGCACATTTCACATTTACAGTATTTATTTACTTAATACATTATTTCTTCACTTTCCTTGGGGGCCCGCCTGCCCCTCCCCAAATGACGCCCCTGTTCACACTGTTCATTTTGATGCTTTTGATGTCCTCAGGTCTGGGCCCCCTTTTACTCGCCGGGCCACCTTTCTTTAGTGCTATTATTGGTATTATTGTTAATTATGCATATTCATCATCGGCCCGGGCCCCCTCCAGACCGCCGGACCCCTGTGCAATTGCCCCCCTTGCCCCCGCTCTCGAAGGCCCTGCTCCCACCATGTGTAGTGTACCTCCTCGTTTGATTTCTTGTCTGTCCACTTGATCTTTTCCACCCTCCTCCCTAGCCATATTTTGAATGCTTCCAGCTTTTTAAAGTCCTTCTTTTTGAGTCCATGTTTTCGAGGCATATAGGGTTACACTCCAGACCAACGTTTTTATCTGTCTCTTATTCGGTGCCATGCTTACTCCTCTTCTTAAGAGTTCCTTTCTGTCCAAAAAGCCTGTTTTCTGATTGCTATTCTTCTCTTTATTTCCTCTTGGCAGCTGGCATCTTCTGCTAATAGACTCCCAGGGTTAAAAAAATTGCATTACCTGTTCCAGCTCTAATCCATTAACTAATATAACGATTTTAGGGGATTTTTGTTCTTCATTATTACCATGATTTTTGTTTTATCATGTTTATTTTCATTCCATATCCCTTGGATATTTAGTAACAGAAATGTTTATTTGTTTATTTATTTATAGACGATTTTTAGAATGCAGTAAGACTTAGCTAAGGCCGACAACAAGAGCACTTTAACATGTGTATTACCCGCCAGCCCCGGCACTGGCACCGGCTCCGGCACCAGCACCAGCTCCTTCCAACATCGTTGTCATGTCTAATAATAATAACAGCAACAATAACAACAATAATAATAACAACAATGCAATGCTGAATAAATGTGATTTAAAATTTCTTATAAAAAGTCCAGCAGAGTCTGCTTTAGTCACACTGTCGGGCAAAGAATTCAATAAGGCTGGATTCCCTTGTATGAATGATCTTTCTCCAAACTTAGAAGTCTTGGACAGAGGAGGAACGAGCAATTGAACCTGATGACTGGACCAAAGTTGTGATCTTCATTCATTCGCTGTTGATTTTTGCACCAGTGTGGCTAAATAGAGCAGTAGGGGTTGTATAGCGCTCGATATGTTAGCCAGCAATGCTTATAGATGATGTGTTCCTGGACCCAGAGCCAATAGAACTGGTCCCTTAATAGTTGCGTGACATGATCACACCAACGACTTCTGAAGACCACCAGAGGTGATATGCCTCCGTCCACGTGATAATCACTGATATACAGTCCGTGAAATGCATCTATAGTCGCTCCCTGTCCGAGGGCAAGCAGGAAGAATATATCTACCATCATCATAGCTGTGGTGATACCAGCACTGACTGCAAGCAAATCAACTGACTATCCAGAAGGCCAAGTAACATGCTAATACAGTAATCTATCCTTGACAATATGAAGGCTCGAACAAGCTGGATAGCTGCACTCACTGGTATGTAGCGACAGACCATTCTAACTCTTCATAGTTGATAATGACAACAGTGAATCAAGTTGTTGATGTGTGCCTCAAAAGACAAAGTCTCATCTATGAGTACTTCTAAGAGACGTAAGTTCACAGAGGAGACAATGACTATATCACCCACTGTGAAAGGTGCATGACTTATTAGACTTCCTTTTTCTTGGGGTGCTTATGCATAAGAATGCTTAAGAATTCTGTTTTAGCCAGATTTAGGGCAAGGCGATATGCCTCCGTCCACATGATAATCACTGATATACAGTCCATGAAATGCATCTATAGTCGCTCCCTGTCCGAGGGCAAGCAGGAAGAATATATCTACCATCATCATAACTGTGATACCAAATGGAAAGCTTTAATGATTAGTGTGATGTCAGCTATGTATAAGATGAAGAGCAGAGGGCCCAGGACTGACCCTTGTGGGATGCCATAGTAGACATGGCACCTGGTTGACACATTATCATTGCACCAAACTGATTGTGTCCTGTCGGTGAGGTAATTCTTAATCCAGAAAAGGAATGTCTCAAGTTGTCGAATGAGCATCTTGTGATTGATCGTGTCGAACGCAGCAGAGAGGTCGAGGCAGGGTCATTTCAAGGCCTAGGCATGGTAGGCACATGCCTAGTGCCCCCGCAAAACAGAGGGCCTGGTGGACTGTGGAAAACAGTTTTTTTCTTGTGTATCAATATAGTTGTACACGCTCATATTCCTATATAATTTACTTAATGAAGCAAAATAATAGTTGACGACCTTGTTTTTGCTTGTCAGGATTTTTTCCATATTGGGAATCATGATCATAACCTTTTTTTGCCTGTCAGAATTTTCCAAAGTTGGGAATCATGGGAACCAACCCCCTCCCCCCTTCGGAAAATCCTGGCTACACCACTGGCTGGTCATTGCCATTTTCAGGTGTCTAAAAGAAAGGTCGTCACCACTTTTTAAAAATATCTAGTGCCCCCTCTTTCAAAAAGCCTAGAGCCCCCAAACTTCTTAAAATAGCACTAGGTCGAAGAGGCAGAGAAGTGCAACTCGGTCATTGGTTATCTCATCCACCATATCACTAAAGATCTTTAGGGTGGCAGATTTTGTGGAGTGACCACGATGATAGGCTGACTCATGTTTAGGCATCAGACTGTTTGAGTTCAAAAAACCTACCAGAGTCTCATCTATGAGTTGGCAATCTTCTCTAGCAGCTTCGAGAGGAAAGATTGATTGGATGCAAGTCTGTATCTTTATCTTTATCTTCTTGACGACTTCTATAGCGCCATACGCACGAAAGTCAAAGCGCTTTGATTGGCATGCAACGTCGGATAACAGAGTCAGCGTAAAGTCAGCCCTGATGGAAACGACGGAGATCGCCAAAAAACGCCCACGGCAGCGAATCCCGTTGGCTTCCACCAGGCACGTCAAAGGAGCAAAAACACGGGATAAGATGTTGAAAATTCCGCAGATGTTGTATGTCCGCGAGGCGAGCCACACGGAGAATTTCTGAGATGCGGACTCCGTGAGTCTAGCTAGGTGAATCCGACTTTGGATGGAATTCAGGTTACAATTAGAACGGATGTCGCAGCATTCCCGCACGTTATCTAGTCTGCAGTTCTGCCAGGCCGCGTTGATAGAAAAATCGCAAAACAAGATGGCGGACCAGGCAGGCGATTCCACCGAGAGAAAAGCGCAGAGGACCTTCCGAAAATGACGGAAGGTCACTATCGCACATTTTGCGCTAAAACGAGCGCAAAATATCGTCAACCGCCCAGAACGACGCTTTTCCGAGGCATGCAAGGAGCATGCTTGGGCGGAAACGGCGCCACGAAATTGTAGTTGAAACAACTGATTGGTCCAAGCCAAGCCACTTATTATTATTATTATTATTATTATTATTATTATTATTATTATTATTATCTATGACAATTTATATAGTGCAGTAACATAACTGGAGCTAAAGTCAAGAGCGCTTTACAAAGGAGTCACTTATAAGAGATGTTAAATAAGTGCGTCTTTAGGAGCTTCTCAAAACAGCCGACGGACTTCGCATTAATAACATCGCTCGGCAACGAGTTCCACAGGGCGGGATTTCCCCGCGTGACTGATCTGTCACCAAACACGGCAGTCTTTGAAGGCGGAGGGACGATCAGCAATGTCCTTGAGGTGTGAAATTAAGGTAGTGTGCTTCCGTGTTGATGGAAATTCGCCGGTTTCTAGTGAAATGGCCATGAGTGTCACCAGAAATTGGGCCAAGACCCCAATTGATTCCTTAAGGAGCCGCTTAGGCAATGGGTCAATAGAGTAATGTAATGTAATGTAATGTAACAAAATATTTGTATAGCGCCTCTTCTGAAAAATCACTCAAAAGCGCTCCCACAGCAAATTACTGTATATTGACAAAGAGATAAGTTTTAAGTCATTTCAAAAAGAGGGTCATAGAATTAGGAGTTGCTAAGCCATGCATACTGGCGTCAAGAGCATTCCAAAGGATAGGGCCAACTGATTCAAAACTTCGTTTCAGGAACAAGGAATTTCGTGCTTGGGGCATACTGAGGAGACCATGGGTTGTGGACCGAAGACATGCCTGACCAGGGATAGAGCTAAGAGGATGGAGTAGCCCTGAAAGGTAAGTAAGATGGAGTGGCACCATAAAGAGAGAGTGCAACCGCTCTCAACACACGAAACTCAACTCGAGCAGGATAAGGCAGCCAGTGTAGAACAGACATCATATATTCACTAATATGATCGATGGCCCTATAGAAATCTGAGAGAAGATGCAAGAGAAGTGTTTCAGTGGACTGTGAGGCACAGAAACTAGGCTGGTATTTCGGCAGCAAGTCATTAGTATCAAGATATGAAAGCAGCTGAAGAGTGACAACCTTCTCAAGAAAATCCCTTAGATAAGAAACTGAGAGAGAGAGAGCGAGAGAGAGAGAGAGAGAGAAAGACAAAGAGAGAGACAGAGAGAGAGACAGAGAGAGTATGAACAGTTTGTAGGAACTGCCATTTGCCATCAACTTCTCACATCATGCTTATGATGCTTCCTGCATAATTTGATTTTTCAATCCACTGGCCCTTTCAGAAATTACTTTGACCCATGCAAGAGTCGAGTGGGTGTGTTTAGCCAGGGCTTTTTTTGTGCCGGAGTGAGGTGGAGTGGTGCTCCGAAAATCCGGACCGCGTTCAGTAAAATCTGAAGACTGTTATTTTGCAAAATTAAATTATTAAATAGAAAATTGCACATTGTTGTATTGTTATTGATTATATATATATATATATATATATATATATATATATTATATATATATATATATATATAGCTACGTGACTACGTCATGTTGACAAGTGACTTCCGACTGTTGCGCTCCGGGAAATATTTTTCTACAAAAAAGCCCTGTGTTTCATCATCATCATCATCAGAAGCGCGTGGCCGGCGGGGGCCGTTGCATCACCCCTTGACCATGACCCCGCCGAATGGCACGACTCCAGAGAGTAGATGGAATCTCGCTGGTCTGGGAACAGATGTGGTCGATCCATCTTTTCCTGGGACGACCAGGACAGCGCTTCCATGATCGGTCATGTGGACGACCGATGGATAGGTCGACGTGGCAGCGGAGGGCTTGATGAACAGGAACTGTCTCTTCGAGGCGGGCTGCATGTCCAAAAATGGCAAGGCGGCGCCTACTTATCAGTTCATTGAGTAATCCAGTCCGTGAGGATATCTCCGCGTTGGTAATGAAGTCATACCAGCGTACTTCAAGGATCTGACGTTGGCACCTCATATGGAAGGCTTCCAACTTCCTTACTTCCGAGGCGAGTAAAGTCCAGGTCTCGGCTGTGTAAAGTAGGACAGACAGAACAAGTGTCTGGTACAGACGGAGCTTGATAGCCAGAGAGAGACGTCTGTCCTGCCAGATATTATGCAGGGAGAACATGGCAGTAGAGGCTAGGGTGATGCATCTGGTCAGATCTTGATGACAGTGTCCATTGGAGTACTGCACGCTACCAAGGTATGTGAAACTGTGTTTAGCTCTTTTTACTTCAGTCCACTCATTTCTTCACTTATGGACAGGTTCACAGGTATTAACTGTTTTTTATTATTTTTGTACACGTGAGAAACATATTAATGAGCAGAATTTCTTGCTGAAGAATCGATATACAAAGTCAGTGCTTGCATCATGGCCTATGATCATCATCATTATTATTATTAGCTGGACAATTTATATAGTGCAATAAGAATGGCAAAATGGCCAAAGACGTGAGCACTTTACAATGCTCCATATACCCGATGGTGAATAGGTGAGTCTTAAGATTACTTAGGAAAAGTCTAAGAGTCAGAGTTCACAACATAGTCCGGTAGTGATTTCCACAGTTCTGAATTTCCCCGTGTGACCAACCTGTCCCCAAACTTAGCTATTTTAGACGGGAGAGGCACTAGCATTTTGACTCGATTGCCAGATCTGAGCAGCCAACGTCGTTCCAGTGTTGTGGTCCACTGTGGGAGGGAGGTGATGTAGTGCAGACAAGTAGGGTTGTGTAGCGCACGGTAACAGGCATCACTTGGAGACAATTCACTCCCGTATTCGTAGCCAATAGAATTATCGCGAAGCAATGGCATGACGTGCATATCCCATTAAGCTCCGAAAATCAGTTGTGCCGAGATGTTGAGCTCGGATTGCAGTTTGGATTAATATTGGATAAATATTTATGCTTTGAGCAATTTAGCTCAAAAGATTTTAGGGATTTTGCTTGCATTGTACTTTGCTTTTAATGCATAATCTGATAACTGATGTGATTGCATATTTGTTTTAATGGAATGTGTATACAGTTTCATAACAATGCAGCAACACCAAGTATTTTGTGGATCAACAGTCGGCAGCTGAAGATCTGTGCTACATGCTTTGACATATCTGTTGGGCTGCTTCGTGTTCTTGAAATGATTATTCACTTGAATCCGGATCTCTTCTTAGACTTTTCTCAACCAAACTCTGAGCTTCTGCTCCGTCGACTGTTTCAGGTACAAGTAAATTTGTCTTGCATATGTTGTTATGCATAATTTTGTAGTAGTAGTAGTGGTAGATGTGGCTGCAGACATAGAGAGTGAAGAGCAAATTACTCTATTTGTCTAAGTTGGTAGAAGGAGCAAAATAGGTGAGCAATATGGTCTTTGAAGGATCAGTTACTATCAATGTAAATGTCAAGATTGATTTTTTGACACATTTTGAGAAAGTTGGATTAGGAAACAAGAGAGTTCAGTGTGGCATAGTCAAATTTAGAGTGCAGGTGTTCAATGCCAAGCCAGATAAGTTGTTTTGACAGGTTTAGGTCCGAGGATGATGGCCAAGAGTGAGTGAGTGTCATCAACATATAAATGAACAGTAAAGCCAAGCCAGCTTATAAAAAGAGCAAAGGTTATCAGTGAAGAGTACATCAGGGCAGGGGTCCAAGTATGATCCTTGGGGGACTCCAAATGTTAACCTAGATGAGGGCAAGGCAGTGGACCTTATATATATATATATATATTGTCAGCGCAGAACGGAAGATGTTGTTGGTCCGCGAGATTGGTAGAAGAATTTTCCGCAAGGAGACCGACGGCAATGGGCGGACCCGAAGACGGACGCCCCAGTCAGTCAGAAGTATTCCCCGGCGGCGAAATCCAAGAGCGGTCTTCCGAGAGAAATGTTTCGTCGCCGATATTAGCGAATCCGACGAAGATTGATTCAACGAAGTCCGAAAACATCCTTTCTCGGTCGCGCTGTACCACGCGGCAGCCATTAGCGGCTGACCTTGGCGAGCTTTATACGAACGACGACTGATTCGAAACGTTCAGAACGACGTTAAAAAGCGAAGAACTGCAGAAGACCCTCGAAAACCGACGAGTCGATGCAAAAGTCCGCTCGTAGAACATCGGATAAAGCCAAAACGGCAACGAAATCCAAAGCGCACACAAACGTGCGCAGGGCGGCCATGACGGCGCCCACCGTAAACCAATTGCTATCCAAAATTTCAAGTTTGGCAATGATACAAAGATATATAGAAAAATAAACTTTGTTGATGATGCTAACATTTTACAGGAGTATCTGAAGAAACTTGTTCCAATGTCTGTGGACTGACAGATGCTTTTTAACCCTCATTCGAACATGCCAAAACACATCTGAATTTGAAAAAAGGGGGTCCGGCCAGACCCTCTCTCTCTCTTAATATGGGATTTCCTTGGTAACATTGACTTTTATTTGCTTATTTTACAAAGGAGGTTGTTGGTGAAACCCAATATAACAATCTTTCTGTGTATTCTTTCAAGATTATTACTGTTTTGTTGAATATGAAAGCAGAGTTTCAAATTAACATGTTTTGTCGGCGGTCTTTCATCAATGTTTGAACAAGTCAATGACTTTACATCTATTGTGATCAAACACATTAAACAAACCATTATTCTGATAGAATAAATGCTACATAGTTTAAAATAATTAAATTTATAGTAATTTTACACTTTAGTCATTTATTCTTTCTCTTCTTTGCATTGATCGCATGTGTATAGTGCAGCACATGAACAGTGATACAGGCAGACTGCTTTACCACAAATACAACATCTGTGCTGCATTTTTCTGTCCTTCTTGTCACATTCTTTTGTTCCACACTTTTTTTTACAACAACATTATTATTATTATTATTATTATTCATTTATTTATTTATTTATTGAAAGTTAAGCTTTATGTGGTAAATCATCCTAGAAGGACTACTTGAACACTTTACATAGTACATGAATAATATAAGTCAGGATTTAACAGAATAGCTGATCTTGAACAGCCAAGTCTTCAGACGCTTCTTAAATATGTCCAGAGAAGGTGATGTTTGAATACAGATGGGAAGACGATTCCAGGCTTTCGCTGCAGTAACTGGGAAGGCACGGTCGCCGGCAGTGGCAAGGTGTGTGCGCAGCACGAGGAGTGCTTGAGTGGAGCCAGATCACCAGATCAAAGTCTTTAGGGCATTAAGAGAGATATTTTCTTATGCTGCGGATCAACCGCAGTGCTGCGGATCAACCGCAGGGCTGTGAAGCAGCTGGCGACAGTGCGTGTCATGTGTTGCCTCGTCGTGGCGGTATTATCGTTATAGATCCCGAGATTTCTGACGTAGGGCCTGGATGGATATCATAACCATTAATCCGGACTGAGATGGATTGGATTATTATTATGACATTTCCAGTTTTGGCACCTTCGTGGCGACCAGCACGTTTTTGTATGTGCCACGGATTCGCTGCCATTCTTGGCATTTACCGACGTTCGGCGCTTGGATTTTGCACCAAGCGCGAGGACTGCATCCTACTCTTCAGTTCTTCGTAAAGTTTCTTGCCGTCCTCCACTTTTCTACGTCGTTCTGGAGGGTTGAACTTGATCGCCACCACTGTTGAGTAATGCGCCAAAGTACGCCATTAAAATGGCGGCTGCATAGCAACGTGATTGCAATCGACTATCGTTCCAGACCTCGTTGGAATTTCCATCTTCATCTGATTTGTCGATTTCGGTGACGAACTCTCTTGCGGAAGACTGCTTCTTCGAAATTCACCACCGATCTTACCGAGCAGAGAACTCCATTTACCAACTCGTGGACCCTTAACATCATCTTCCGTTCTTCGTTGCCTGTCAATGTGGCTGCAGTTTTCTCGCAAAGGACCGCTTCTATAGGATTCCACACCAGATTTCTTCACGGCAGCGAGATCTTTCTATCATCTGAGTGAGGACTGCATCATCATCTATCTCTCTAATATTTTTTGCCCTTTTACCCTTCTCAAATGCCCTGAAAAGGAAAAATGGAAAAATATTGTCATCCTTACATATTTCCCCTCTCCAAAAAAATAAATGCCCCCCGTCACCACACTTTTGGGGGGGGGGAATTTCAATCTCTCCATGCAACATATCAAAAAATTAGGGGGATTTTTTAACTGGGAGGGAATTCCCCTCCTGAGAAGGCCTAGAATAAACACTGAATGTTCTGTTATGCATGTTAGAAAATCTGATCATGGCACTGACTAGGTTTTGGGAGGAAAGTTCTAACCAGTGCAAATAAAAAAGAAACTTGCATAGAAGTTTGAATCCGTATCGACAGTGCTTGGAGACATCAGGAAAGGGCAAACAGATGTTGGGAATGATGAAAAGAACAGTAGTGAGTTGAGACAAAGAGATAATTGTAAAACTAATTCAATTTAGTATGACCACATCTAGAATATTGTGTGCAGGCATGGAATCTATTTCTTTAACCTGTTAAGTGTGGAATTAAATTTTACAAACCGTCACCAATCTGGGTAATTAATTTTTGGTAAAAGCGTTAATATGAAAATGTGAACATAAAATTTTTAAACTTACTATATTTCAGGCTATATAGAAGCTAGAAAAAAGAGGTTTGCACTGTTGTTTAGCATTTTTATTGTTCTTTCTAACGATCTGTGCCAAAAAAAATTTGGGGGTAGGGTCCACCCTATAGCCTAAAATAGGACCCCTCCCCAACGTTTTGTTCAAATTTTGTTCAAAGCTCAATAGCAAAAAAATTTCAGCGGTGACGCCCCTAGTGTGAGCGGCAAAGTTGTAGGCGGGTGTAATTGGAACAGAATAGTTCAAAAATTTTGAAGATCAGACCCAATTTGGGGTAGTTATCAATTTTCAAACCCTAGAACTCATTGCTCGGAGAAATGAACATTTTGCGAAAATTTTTCTACCTGAAAAAGCGAACATCTCAGTATATAGACTAGGCTATATAGAAGCTAAAAAGATGAGGTTTGCACCGTTGTTTAGCATTTTTATTATTCTTTCTAACCATACGTGCCCAAAAGAAATTTTTGGGGTAGGGTCCACTCCACAGCCTAAAATCGGACCCTTTCCCAAAACAATTTTTCAAAGCTCAATAGCAAAACATTTTCATCGGTGACCCCCTAGTGTGAGCGACAGAGTTGTAAGGGGGTGTAATTGAAACAGAATAGTTAAAAAATTTTGAAGATCGGACCCAATTTGGCGTAGTTATCATTTTTCAAACCCCAGATTTGTCTCTTTTCAAAGCCAAAAATCGGACCATCGGTCAAATGAAGCCTATTTTCCTTGCTAAGGGCGGCAACACTAGCTAAAAGCGAGCTACCATCTTGTGAATGGAAACTAAATCGAATTATTGCATTGGAAGGTATATATACGATGAACTCATTTGAGGAACAGACGCTGAAGTTAGGCATCATATATACACGATGAACCCATTTCAGGAATGATTGACGCGCGTAGTATATATACGACGAACCCAGTCACCAATCTGGTTAAAAAGACAAAGCTTTTACAAAAGTTCAAAGACAAGCAACGGTATGCGGACTATTGACCACAGCGGACTTTTGACCACTGACCACCGCCGTGAGTATCAGGCTTACGATTGACCATGCAGGGAAACGATTGACCACTGGATATATATATATTTATATATATATATATATATATATCGACTTGATTTGGTTTCCACAGCGGACTTTTGACAGACAGCTGGAAGCCTGATTGACCAATCAGTGGAAAAGTCTTTCCAGTGACCACTGGATGAGTGGTCAATCGTCCTATGGTCAATCGCGGTCAATCTTTTGACCACTGGACGAATTGTCAATGATGCCACCAAAGCTATTTAAAAAGGCTTTCAATATTGTGTCCGTGAGTTATCAAAAGAAAGCTTAGAAACATACAGAATAATGACTGGGAAAGTTGATGTGGCATGCATGCATTAGCACACTAGAGCATGCAAAAGTCACAAATGTAAATTGAAACCAAATGCTATTGTTGTGGGTCTATGGAACAGTTTGGATAAAAGGCATTATATAAATAGATATTATCTATATTAAATGTATAATTATAGTAATTTTCACACAGGCTAATGTCTTCTGAACACTTGAAATCACATTTTTATTATTATTTAACCTTTTTCTCAAACTTTTTCATTCCTAAACTGGATTCCACCTGCATTTTAACATGTATTGAATTATGAAAGTTTGGGACAATATTTTAAATTTTAGTAGATTAAAATGTTATGGAAGAGACAAGGAAAAATACAAAGCACAGCAAATGAGATTCTTGGTAAAAGGAAAAAATCAGGACAACAGGAATGGATAGCAGAAGAAACCATGCAACTAATTGTCTGATATAAATCAAAAAATAACTATATAGAATAAGCATTATAACTATTTATAAGAAGTGATATATACAAATATATAAACGAAATTTGTTATGGAATATGGTCAACAAAACAGCAGCCAAGCACTGTATTGTCCTTTCAGCCCTGGTGCACCGCCATCATTTTCCCCAGCATTTGGTTCCCCCTCCGTTTTTATTCAGGAGAGATCCATGACACGTGGCAACCTCATTATGGAACAAGCAGACAGCACCTCCTTCGTTAAACCATCAAACTGATACTCTTTAAAAGATCATGTGGTCAATAAAGCAGTCCAGTGGTTACATAAATCGTCATGTAGAATAGTCCGCTGTGGAATCAATAGTCCAGTGGTCAAATAACTCCGCTTATGCACCTAAAGTGACAGTGATCAAGGACAAAGATTTGAACATTCTGAAGAAAGAAAGATATCAACAAAAGGTGGCAAAATTACTTTTTTAGACTTATACAATGAGCAAAACCCTGTAGAAGAGGATGTACTAAATGACTTACCACCAATGACAGATGAAGAAGACACCCCAAACATTATGAAGGAAGAGGTGGAAGTGACAGTTCAACAAGTAAGGGAAAGCACCTGGGATCGACAGCATTACATTGTCTTATTCTTCTTCTCAGGTGCCATGCATTGCTGCGTCAGCGACCATGGACTTCCACTTTTCTCGGTCTTTGGTATTCCTCAGCAGTTTGATGTTGCTGTCCATCTCCAGTCCCTCTCTTAGTTTGTCTGTGTATTTTGATCTTTGTTTTCCTCTTGATCTTTTACCCTCCACCATGCCTGTAACTGCCAAGTTCCCAAGACCCTCTTTCCTCATCAAGTGCCCCAAAAATTTCATCTGTCTTAGCTTGATGGTAGCCATCAGTGTTTGTTTCTCTTCCATCATCTGCAAAATTTCTCTATTGGTTCTTTTATCCGTCCATGGAACTTTTAGCATTCTCCTATAGAACCACATTTCTGCAGCTTCCAGTTTCTTTTTCATAGCTTTTGATATGGTCCAAGTCTCTGCTCCATAAAGCAGAACTGACCATACATAGCACTTAAGTATTCTGAGCTGTGTTCCTTTTGAATTTTTCTTGCTTGCTAGTATCTGTTTAATTTCCATGAAAGCAGATTTTGCCATGCCGATTCTTATCTTGATGTCTTTGTCGCTTCTTACACCACTTGTGATAATGCTTCCCAAGTACTTGAAATGCACCACTTGTTCTATTTCTCTTCCGTTTAATAGAATCCTGCATTTGGACACTTCTTTGCTTTAGCTGCCTCCTGCTTCCAGTATAAATCTGCTATTAACCTTCTGTCTTTGCCATCAATTCCTGCTTTGTTCAGGTTTTCAAGTAAATCCTCATGTTTAACATTGTTGAAGGCCTTCTCGTAATCGATGAAGCAGAGGTATAAGTCTTGTTGCTTTTCGATGCATGTTTCACTCAGCATCCTCAGAATAAAAATCGCATTCCTACAGCCACTATCATTCTTTGAATCCAAACTGTTCATCGCTTAGTTTACCTTTTTTACATCAGAAGAGATTAAAGCAGAAAGTACAGGTCAAAACATGGAGACATTATGGAAACTACTAAACAAACATGGAAAAAGGAAGAAATACTGACAGACTGGAAAAAAACGATTATTGTACCAATTCATAAGAAGAAAGAAACACTTGACTGTAACAACTACCGTGGCATAAGTCTACTGTGTCACTTCAGTAAAATTCTGACCTCAACCATTCTACAGAAGATAAGAAAAAAGAACAGATGAAATTTTAACTGAATAGCAAGCTGGATTCTGGGTGCAGCAAAGCACAGTCTACCAAATATTTGTGCTCCGACAGCTAGCCAAGAAACCCATAGAATTCAACAAAAACTTATTTATTTGCTACGTAAACTTCAGAAAGGCATTCAACAGTGTGTGGAGGAGAAAATTGTAGTCAGTCATGAGACACCTAGGCTACCCAGACAAAATTGTCAAAGTACTGGAACAACTGTAGCCTACATGTATGAAGGAACTTTCAGCACAGTTCTTGTCAATGTGAATCTTACTGACTGGTTTGAAACTGTTGTAAGTATCCTCCAAGAAAGGGTGTGTGCTATCACCAGCATTGTCCACAATACTTTTAGAGGTTGTGTTAGCAAGATCATCGATGAATTTGACCTTGGGATAGCAATAAATGGCTACATGATTAACAGTCTGAAGTTTGCTGATGATGTGGCAGCAATGGCAGGAAGTGAACAAGATCTATAGCCCACTGTGGAATGTATAACAGAGTCAAGTAACAAAATGGGTCTGCGAATAAACTTGGAGAAAACGGAAGTTCAGATAAAACCTCAAGTACCAAAAGAACTGAACTTTTCCACTGGATGGAATAAAATTAAAGCAGGCAGAGAAATTTGTATATCTGGAAGGACAAATAACAGAACATGTTGGATCAGAAGATGACATAAAAAGACGAATTGGTCTTGCTTGCGATGCCATGCTCAAACTTCTACCAGTATGGAAATCCAAGGCTATTAACGCAAGCACAAAAGTAAGAGCATACGAATGCCTGGTACTCGGTGTACTGATGTATAACTCAGAGACCTGGACTGTGACAGCAGAAACATAATGGAAGCTGCAATCATTCAATATGAGCTGTCATAAAAAATTGCAGGCATGTCTAAAAGAGATCGGAATATAAATGATGACTTAAAAGATGACCTTGGAATCAGGAAAGATATCATTGATAAAAACCCAGATGAAACGGCTAGAATACTCCGGACATGTCTGTCGGATTCAATGAAGATTGCCATATATGTGCTTACATGGCAGAGTACAGGGACACAGACCATGGAAAAAATAGCTGAACATCATAGAGAACGACTGCCAAGATTTAAACCTAAACCTGGTTCAAACAATAAGAGCAGCAGAACACAAAAACAGTAGTGGAAGAAATTGCTGGGGTGGTCAGTGGTCACAGCATACGAAAACATCGATACAGCACTAAAGAAGAAGAAAATGTTATGAACTCTGTAAATGTTCTTTTCATCCATATGTGAAAATTAATATATATAAATTGGTTTTTCAGCTACTGACACAAGTTTTGAACAGAGTTACCGGCAAGTCGAATATTTTTGAAATAATCGTTACATCATCCATGCCAGGTTTGTTCAGGAAGTTTAAATGAATGATTATTGATTAAATCTTGCAGTCAAGACATTTCTTATATCAAATAGGAAATTATATATGTCTATTTAAATAATCTGTTGGTTCTTCTTCTTCTAGGTGCCCTGCAGGTTGACTGCATCGGTGATCATGGACCTCCATTTCCGTCTGTCTTCTTTTGCACGGATATCAATTGTTCCGTAGTTTCCTCCTTGTAGATAGCATAGACTGTCGAGATATTTTCTTCTTTATCTTTTTTCTATCCATTTTCCCCGCAATCATTCCTGTTGTAACAAACTTCTGCATTCCACTTTTCCTCATTACATGATCAAAAAATTCCATATGTCTTGTTATTATTGTTGCCTCTAAGCTCTTTTGGGTTCCTGCTTTAACCAACACTTCGTTGTTATTCATCATGTCTTTCCAGCCAATTCTCAGTTCTAATCCTTCTAAGAGACCACATTTCAGTTGCCGTGAGCTTTTCCCTCATGGTTTTGGACAATGTCCATGTCTCGCAGCCATATTGGCATTATTGGCCACACATAAGATTTCAGCACATTTATTCTAGTTGGCATTGTTGTCTCTGTTGGTTATTATTATTATTATTATTATTATTATTATTATTATTATTATTATTATTATTATTATTATTAACCAGACAATTTCTATAGCGCAATAAGCATGGCAAAAGTGGCCAAAGACAAGAGCGCTTTACAAAACTACGTATACCCGATGGTGAATAAGTAAGTCTTAAGATTACGTAGAAAAATACCAAAAGAGTCAGAGTTTGTGACATAGTCCGGTAGTGAATTCCACAGTTCTGGATTGCTCCTATTAACCGACCTGTCCCCAAAATTTATTCCAATGTTGTAATATGCACCCCACTTTGATCTTATTTTTTGAAGGAAAAATTGCATATTATGAGCTAGACAATACGGTAATTAAGCATTCCCACTTAACAGCAACAAGTGCTATCAAACTCTTGATGGTATCAACTTGGAAAATGTAACATGATTTTGAAAGTCCAATGAATTATTTTGAATGGGACATTATGTGACCTGCAGAATTTTGAGGACTAATGAGATAATGAAAGTACCGTAAATGAGTTTGACCGTAATTGGAGGTCAACTGTGGGACATGTTGGTAGTATGTTAGGTTATGTGATCAACTCTCAGTGTTGCATTAGACTTTTGCATCTAACATTATTGGTTGAGAAAGCTGTTTAGTCATACCTTTTCTCTGATGCTAATTGACTATAAGCATCTGAAATGGAATGGTAAAACTTGAATTTGAATGTGATTGAAATTGACTGATTACTTCATGTAGCATTATATGTATCTTATTTCATGTTTCAATACATTGCATTGTTAATGAAGATATGTTTTATTGTTTTAGGTTTAGATACAGTTGATCATTTTCCAATATTAGCTGCTGTGACTGGAATTTTAATTCAGCTAGTAATCAAACCAAACAAAATCAGGTACAAGAAATTAATTGATTCTTCATTTGTTCATCTGTGAAGCAAATCTTTAAATATAAAATCATGCCTTTTGAGTGTAGCATACAGGAAGTATTCATATTGTGCATAACTGCATATAGTGATGTTGGTTGAAATATTTCAGTTTGAAATATAAAATCATGCCTATTGAGTGTAGCATTCAGGAAGTATTCATACTGTGCTTAGTGATGTTGGTTGAAATATTTCAATTTGAAATTTTTCATGTGGTTGTGAAATTTTTGAAACATTTCAAGGGCATGCAATTTGAAATATTTCAAGATTTTTCTACCTTGTTTTTTCAGTGCTCCATCTATGTTTTTCGTTGATGGTCTAGGTTTTCAAAAAGTAAGAGTAGCAGCACTGACTTATTTTGTAGAGCTCAGGTTATAATTAGCGGGATTTCTCTGTATCTAAAAGACTAAAACCCACAGAAGGTGCAAATAATGCTTAAATTCCATCTTAATAGTTTATTAATGAAAGAAATATCCAATTAAAATTTGAACAGGCTGATTAATTAGCAATAGTTATAATAGTTTTGCTGACATCATGAGCAGACTAAAATGAAACTTTCACCGCAGTGTCACTGCCACGTGACAATGTAGTAGTAATCATTACACAGTGGTTTCCAAACTTTTTGCATCCTCAGCTCCCTTTCCAAATCCAGATTGTTCCACGGTTCCCTATGTCAAATATGAAAAGTGCACTTTGCTAAATGACACTTTTTTGGTAATAATTGATGCCAAAAAAATATTGAACAAAAAAGGATATATAATTGCACTTGTGGGTGATAACGGTACCAAAAGCCCCAAAAGTCTTGATAAGCAAAAAAGGAAATTTACAATTAATTTGTAATAATTTACCGCTCCCCTGAAATGAAGCCCCAGCTCCCCAGCCAACCACAGCTCACACTTTGAGAATCACTGTGGTAATACATTAATTTATGCATGGTAGTTTTACTAGTAATCTCTGGGAAATTGTGTTGATCCGTGCATAAGTCAACCCCAATTTCTTTATGATTTTGATATTAAACTTAACTTTTATGCTATACTTAGTCTGACCCAGAACCTATATTGTTAATCCTTTACTGCCTATTTGTCCAGTTCACTTAAAAGTAGCTATATTTTGTTCAGTTATTTGTGTAGCTTCGGACTTGCTCTCATAGCTGTATCAAAGAGTCATATTCTCATATATCATGCCATCTGGTAGTAAAGAAGCAAAGATTCATAAACTGTTCCACAGTATTCCTGCCGGTGGCAAAACCAAGAAAGTCGTGTGTCAGTTTTATCATTGGTTATCAACAGACTATGCAGCACAGTTGAAAAAAGACGGTTGTTAGCGGTTAACCGGTTACTGCTAACAACCTTAGCTTCAAAGCGCTTTGATGTACTTTGATGTACCGAGAAATTTATAAAATTTGCAAACGCAGATAAATTGAGAAATTTATGCCTAAAAATTTTGGTAAAGAAACGCACTTTTAATGAAACAACGTTAAGAGTCAACTTATCTTTAAGTCAATCAAAAGCAATTTTCTTTTCTTAAAGGCAATTTTGGTAAAGGCATTTAGCTTTAGTTTTCAATGAATTACAATCGTTAAACAATTTCCACTGCCAATCCGAGATGTGCCATTTGCGTGGTTCAACCGGTACCGATATTTAAGATCGCTGAATCCAGAATCAAAAGACGCTGGACGTCTGGCTCTTTTCTTAAGTAGGCACCATCACTCTACGAGTCTACGGCATTTAGCTTTAGTTTATCAATTAATTAGGGACCAATCAGGTAAACAATTTCCACTGAGTACCGAATCCGAGATGTGCCATTTGCCGGAACTGGTTCAACCGGGTACGAACCGAGTAGTACTAGTAATGGCATCTCTGAGTCCAGAGAGAAATTAAAAATTTCCAAATCTTGCTACTTAATTTTGGAATAGACATTCTAGGATGAGTATTAATATTTATTAACTTTATTTTCCACAAATTCGAATGGAGGTCGCAAACGGAAATGACAGAGGTCAGCAGAAACCATAGACCATAATATTTAGATGAAATGGAATTATGTAGACCTATTAAAAGTTTGATTTTATTTTTCCATTTGTAACTGATTGTGTGCGTATTATTTGCCGAGGCAAATACTTCCAAATAAACTAATATTCGGCTGTGGCAAATTGCCGAGGCAATTCCAAATGGTACCTACAATTAATGACATGCCAGCAAAACTATTGCTAACTAATGCTTTTGCCCTTAAGCCATTACAAGCTTTAACTGGGACCACAGCTAAGTTGTTTTTGAAAAAACCCGCTTCGACCCAGTTTTATGGTCAGCGGCCCAGCTCTAGGCAACAATCATGACACGCAATGCATTCTGGTCTAGTAAACAATGTCCTGGTGGTCCAGATGAATCATGACGCCCACTGTCCTCGCAATGCATTATGGGATATAGCATTGTTGACGATCTTTTTGGGATTGGAAACAGCATAAAGATGCTTAATCGTCATATCTGGTGTTCCTCAATTTGCATACCAAATTTGCTTATACATTTTGCCACTGTTTATCTGTGAATGCAAAATGTGGATTACAAGGAAACAGATATCTTCAACTATTGATGTTTATGGAAAATCGTACATTTCCCAGGACAACCTATTCATAAGCTGCAATGTCTAGCAGGCCATAGTTCAGACAGCTGTGACTAACGCCAAGGTCCGTTCAGACACGGCTTGGGAGTCGGATTCACACAGTGATTAAGAAGTACCTTGACCAAGTACCTTTCTTGGCCTTTCCCTCCCTCCCGCCGCCGACCATCAAGCACTCGGTGAACAACAAACACCCCAACCACTTTGTCCTGCAACCAGCTTGGAGATGTCGGGATTGGGAAATAGAGTGGCCGTCTGTTGACCCAATTTCAATGTAAATCATGCGCAATTATGCAATTCAAGAAGTCTGTATGCTCCTAAAATTTTGTTGTCGACTTATACGCAGGTCATAGCAAATTTCCTTAATTTTTTACCTAAAAATGGGGTCGACTTATCTGCGAGATTGACTTATCCGCGAGTATATACGGTAAGACACCCGCAAGTGTAGAATTACTAGAGTCGTTGACCTTCTTCAAGACTAATCATGGTAGGGTCCTTCCCTATAGTATGTACGCACTGAGGGGGTTTGGACTTTAGGAGATTTTGCCTACGAGAAAAGGGAGGAGTCGATTGAATGTGTACATATGCACAAATTTATAAATAGCCTACATAAATATTACAAATTAACAAACCACTCAGATTGAAGACTGGTTTATTCACACAAACATTAGATTTGAACACTATTAACTTCCTCACAGTCAAACAAGGGCCACGAGTATTGTTCCTATGGTTATTAAATAATTGGTAGTGTTCAAGACAAAAACATTTGAATTGTTATCGTATTTCTTTATTACATAAACTTTAGAGAACATCATCATCATTTATTATTTCCAAAGAATCATTGAAAGGTTGATAATAACATCTGTAGAAGAACTTAATAATATCATCTGTAGAAGAACTTAATAATAACATCTGTAGAATAACTTAATTATAATTATTATTAGTGAATAACCGAATTTTGATCCTGCTATCGGATTCCACTGGATAGTATGATGTCCCGATTAATCAGAGTCGGGCAAGGCAAGATCGACCTATTCAGATAATAATAAGAATACCTGTTATTGACAAACTGACCCTTTTCAATTTTTTAATACTCACCCATCTTCACGCGTACACAAGTATTAATTTAATGTATACGGCGTGAAACTATTATCAGTGTTGTTATTATTATTATTAAGACAATTTATAGAGCGCAGTAAGCATAGTGAAGACTAAAGTCAAAAGCGCTTAACAATGAATACTATAAGAGATATTAAACATATGAGTCTTAAGGCACTTGATAAACAGATCAGGGGGGGTCACAATTGTCACGTTCTTTGGCAGAGAGTTCCACAGACTTGGATTGCCCTTCCAGAAGTATGTCACTGAAGACAGCCGTCTTGGACGGAGGAGGAACCACCAATTGACGACAGTTTCTTGAGCGAAGCCGTGATCGCCGGTTGACCTCCATAGACTTGATGACCAGGCCCAATAAGTAGCTGGGGCAAAGGGGTCATACAGCGCCCGAAATGTTAGCCAACAACACTTGAAGGCTATGCACTACGGGATCCTGAGCCAGTGAACATTATCGTGTAGAAACGGTGTCATGTGCTCATTCCAACTCAAGCCAAAGATCAGATGAGCTGAGATGTTTAGCACCAACTGAAGACGATTTAGTTGGTTGGCAGGAAGTCCTGAGCAGAACACTATTACAATGATCTACTCGTGCTAAGACGAGGGCACGGACGAGACTGATGACGACAGGCACCGGCAGGTATCAACGGATCTCCCTGATCCTTCGCAGCTGGAAGAAACAGGTACGAATGACATTGTCACTGAGGCAGCCGGGTTGAGCTCGAGATCATGGATCTTGACACATTCATTCATTCATTCATTCCTAGACAATTTCTATAGCGCTGTAACAAGGCTGAGGCCCACAACAAAAGCGCTTTAACATCTCAACTATAACCCAACCTAAACAGATGCGTTTTTAATCTCTTGATGAAAAGCTCGGGAGTATCAGCCATGGTGGTCTCATCAGGAAGAGAGTTCCACAAGATAGGATTACCCCTAGTGAAGGATCTCTCTCCGAACTTGGCGGTCTTGGATGGAGGAGGAACATAAAGTTTGACGCCACAACTCGAGTGGAGCGAAGATCTCTTGTCATTACTCTGCGGTCTCTTTACAAGAGAGGCAAGGTACTCAGGACAGCACGGGTCATGCAGCGCTCTGTACGTCAGCCAGCATCTTTTGAACACAATCCGCTCAGGGATTCGAAGCCAATGCAGATGATCCCTGAGAAGTGGTGTTACATGTTCACTCCAGCGACATCCAAACACAATCCTCGCCGAGAGGTTAAGAACAGACTGCAGCCGTTCAAGTTTGCTAACCGGGAGACCCAACAGGACACTATTGCAATAGTCGATCCTAGTTAGCACCAAGGCCCGGACCAAGTGTACCACTCCGAATACAGGCAGATATCGCCGGACTGATCGGATTCTTCTCAATTGAAAGTGACATCGCCTGATCACATCGTTTATGTATGGCTCGAATGAAAGAGTCCCGTCGAAGAGTACCCCCAACAGCTGCACGCACTCGGAGGGGACAATGGTAACATCACCCATCGTGAACGGTTTGCGACTCACCAGCATCCTTCTCCGAGGGGTGCTGACCCACAGGAACTCAGTTTTTCCAACGTTAAGGGCCAATTGATTTTCCTCCGCCCACTTCAAGACAGCGACTAGACACAGCCATGTGGCAACAGGTGCTGTTGCCTCTCGGTGGCTAGCCAGAGCACTTCCGACTTGGAGATGTTAAGCTGGAGCCTATTAGACTTAAGCCAGACTGACAACTCATCCAAGCACCGGATGAGATGCTCAAGAAGCAGATGCGTTTCAGACGGCCAACAGCCACCAGAGATTTGAGTGTCATCCACGTAAAGATGTCCATAAAGCCCATGTTTAAGAATGATACGTATAAGGTCGGCCATGTACAAGGTAAATAAGATGGGACCAAGGACTGAGCCCTGCGGCACGCCACAAGTCACCCGAGATGGAAGAGTCCTGAAGTGAGGACAGTGGACGAATTGCGTACGGTGGTCAAGATAGGAGGAAAACCATCTCAGAGCCACGTGACTGATACCATAAGAGATGTTAAGACAACGCAGTAAGATGGAGTGGTCTACGGTATCAAATGCGGCCGTGAGGTCGAGAAGGACGAGGAGGGCAAACTCTCCCTGATCAAGTTCACGAAGTATATCGGAAGTGATCTTAAGAACAGACGTGTCAGTAGAATGAAAAGCACGATAGGCAGACTGTAGCTCGGGAAGGAGACCAGAAACCGCGAGATGGTCCATGAGCTGCCTAGAGACGAAGCGCTCGAGCAGCTTCGATAGAACAGACAAATTGGAGATCGGCCTGTAAGAGCCAACATCAGAGGCATCGAGACCCGGTTTCTTGATCCGCAGTGTCACGAAAGCGGCCTTAAACGACTTCGGGACCTCACCCAGTTGTAGTGAACGATTCATGAGCTCGGTAACAAACGGTGCCAGGATATCGGAACACTCACGAATGAGGCGAGTCGGAAAAGGATCACTGGCGCAGCACTTGTCAGGCAAGGCGCATAGCTCCGCGGTTACTTCTTCCACAGAGAGAGCGTGAAAACCGCCTAAGAAACATCCAGACGAAGCCGGAGTAAAACAAGGGGGCTCATGTTCCGAGGTAGCCGTCAATACAGCTGACACCTTTTTGCTGAAGAAAGCGGAAAACTCATCGGCCGTGAGTCTATCAGGTAAAGGCGCGCGCCACGCCCCATGAGCGCATCAATCGATTGCCAAAGCCGACGTGGTGAAGTACGCTCCCGCTCTACCTTATACACCAGAAGGCCTCTCTCTTCCGACTTATCAGTCGTCGGTATGCTCTGCGATATTTGGTCCACTCAGCCGTAAATGCCACGGCGTCAGCAGGGGAGGCATGCCGAGCCCGGCGCTCAGCCTTACGAAGCATCATCTTAGCGGTACGGCATTCGTCGTTAAACCATGGATCGGACGATTGCTTTAGAAAGCTTACGGTCTTGACCGGTATAAACTCATCAAGCAGTCAAGTAATCTCACTGTCATAGAGCTGAGCCAAAGACTCGGCATCTAGGCCAGACCAGGACGTGACATCCGCGAGTGAGGAGAGTTGCAACCCCATACGAAAGGCCGAAGGGTCTAGTTTGTCCCACGCACGTCAACTAACGGTAGCATAGATAGGGCACGGTCGGGAGAGCGAGACATTCCACCTCAGCAGATGGTGATCGGAGAGACCCACATCATGAACTGATACACAGGGAGTGGAAACAGTACGACTAGAAGCGAGAACATCAAGCACACCTTCATTCTGATGTGTTGGTCAAGTCACACTACGCTCAAAATTGTGGGACACAAAGAGATCTTGCAACTGGTGACAAGCAGGATCATTGTCCCTATCAAAACGCACATTAAAATCACCTACGATATAGACAGGATCACATAACGACGCTAAGCCACCGAGAAGAGTCATCAGTTCTTGAAAAAACAGTGGAGTAACGGCCGACAATCCGGGGCGATAAACGACAACAAGCACGCAAGACGTCACGGAGGAAGCACGCGCACAGACGAATTCGAACGTGGTCGCGGTCACAGGAACGTCCACGTTAACCAGACGAATGCCCGGGTATACGCAGATGGCAACCCCCCATGATTGGTAGATATGGAGCAACTAGTAGCGAGGGGCCGTGGACGCGCCTTCTCCAACACATTTCAGCTGTCCGAACGAAGACGACCGATCCAGGCAGAGTCAGGATCGTGCCAGGTCTCACAGAGACATAGCACCCTAATCCCAAGTTCGACACTGACCTCAAGCAGATCGCCAAGCTTATAGGTAAGGGACCTAATGTTCAGGAACCCGAACGCCAGTTCATCACATTTGGTAGAAGGGACACAAAGACATTTAATTTGACGCAAAACAGTGACACGCGGCGAGTGCGATCGCGGCGAAGGACGCAGACGAGAGTGGTTAGAAATAACGTAGGCCCCATTTCCAACTCGCTCCAAGGAAAACTTAGGACGACGTCGACCTGCACGCCGTCCACGATGACGTCGAGCAGGATTTAATCCAAGCGCGTGTATAGAATCCAAAGCAGACATAGACGGTTGTTCGTGAACAACACACGCCTTCAGTTCGTCCGACGTATACGAAAGCATGTGTACGCTGGTGAAACTAGTGAGTATGCAAAGTATACACAGACCGGTGTACGAAAACCGAGCACAAGACTCAACAAAAAATGAAAACGAGGGATATGCTCCAAAACTGCAGAAACCGAGCGTTCCGGATAAGTCGCCATGCAACCAACTGCAAACTAGACAAACGAGAAGCCCCAAGAGCATGAGAAACCATCAAAAATCGAGAAAATCATGATCGTAAGACTCGACGGCCGCCACAGAACAGCGCCATCTAGCTCTGAATAATGAATTGTTTAAATTTATATTTAAAATCATCTAAGTTTATAGAGTTTTTTTAGATACATTGGGAGGCTATTCCAGATCCTAGGTCCAAATAATTTAATAGTAAATAGGCTGGTTGGTATTAGTTCGAGCAAAGGGGATAGAAAATTGGTTACAAGTTCTTACATTATAGGTATTTCTATTGCTGACAGTGTAAAAAATTCACAACTATAAAAGCTATGTGGTAGTAGATTATTTGAATATTTATATGTAAAAAAGGTGTTTGTTGTTTGTGTATTTCCATCTCAAATCTTTCACTTCTGTCAAAACTTACTGAGAAAATCGTGCTTTCTAGACTGACCAAACACCTGTCAAATAACTCGCTATATAATGCTCATCAGTCTGCCTACACTAAACATCACTCAACTGAAACCATTCTTGCCTACATTCATGACAGACTCTTAACCGCAATTGGTCTCCCACAAGTTACTGGCCTTTGTCTCCTTGACCTGTCTGCTGCATTTGATACCATAGATCACAAAATTCTGCTCAAGCGCTCTCTCTCTAGTTTGGCATATCTGAAAAAGCTCACAACTGGTTTGCATCTTACCTTAAATCCTGGTCTTTTCAAGTGTCCTGTCTTAGCCAAATTTCTCTATCTCACAGTGTAGATTTTGGAATACCGCAAGGATCTGTTCTTGGGCCTGTACTGTTCAGCCTTTACACCACACTGCTCTCATCTTTAATTAATTCCCTCAATTTAAATCACCAACTCTATGCCGATGACACTCAGCTATTCCTTTCCTTCTCACCACTTTCATTTATTGCATCTATTATTGAGCTTGAATCTGTATTCTCATCAATCTCTGCATGGATGTCATCTAATCTCCTCACTCTCAACCCATCTAAGACAGAGTTTCTTTTAATTGGACTACCTCAACAACTCAAAATATTGACAATCCTAAACTAGTTTTGGCTCCAGACACCACAATAATTCCTGTTCCAACTGCAAGAAATCTCGGATTCAAATTTGATTCTTTTCTAAACTTTGAATCACAAATCTCCCAACTTTCAAAAGCCTGCTATGTTCATATTCGTGACCTTAGCCACCTACGCCCTTGCCTAGATACCAAAACTGCCTCCACAATTGCCACCTCAATAGTCCACTCTAAATTAGATTACTGTAACTTCCTCTACTATAACCTTCCCAAGGCCTCCATCAACAAATTGCAATCAATACAAAATGCACTAGCTCGTGCTGTTACCAAGTCACCTAAATTCTCCTATATTTCACCCATACTAATATCATTACATTGGCTTAAAATAACTGAACGTATCCAATATAAGATAATAACACTTACATATAGCTCACTTCAGTCATCAAAACCTGTCTACCTTAGATCACTATTAACCTCTCAGCCTCCTCGACCCACACGTTCATCATCTTACCTCACTCTGTCACGCCCACTGAATCAGTCATCCATGAAAATTTGCAACCGTGCCTTCTCATACGCCTCACCTGAACTTTGGAACTCGATCCCAGCTTCTCTCCGCAGACTTGGACACTTTCAAACAATAAAATCTGAATCCTCATTTCTCATTATTCCTGCATTATCTCAAGTCTTCAAGTCTAAGCTTAATTCCTTCCTTTTTCTAAAATCATTTCCTCCATAGCTGTAACAACCTAACCTCCCTGCCCTTTGGATGTTGACTATTGCGTGGCTGATCATGTACCTTCCCCATAGCTATTTTAAGAAAGGCTGAGCACCTAAGAATAAGCAGCTACTGTTGTGCTGCTTTCCAAGGCGCTATAGAAATCCACAAGATTTTACTTACTTGCTTACTTACTTACAGTGTATTTCAGACAAATTTAATATATTTTACTTTTTATATAGATTACCGGTAATAGTGTTAGAGTAGTGATAGGAGTTGGAGGCTAATCTGGTAGCTTTGTTTTGTAAGATTTGAATTGAACCAATTTTGTATTTTTAATTAAAACTCGAGATGATGTTACAGCAAGTTAATAAATTTAATTATGTGTTAAATAATATTTAGATTTTTTGCCACTTTCTGAGTAATAAGTTTAATATGTTCTATCCAGCACTAAAGGTCGACTCAGCCTTTTTCTCGGTGGTAAAATGAGCAGTGGTAAAAATCCCTGTGATAAGTCAAACAGGTACGCTACGCGATACATTAGCCCTGTATCCATGGCATTGCACGCTTGGCTTGAGGGCTCTAGCAACGGAGATCAGCACCACCCTATGAATCCGTGAAGCTCGGGAAGGACTTTGACTTTTTGATCCAGTTTAGGTTTTGATCAATTGTTACGCCAAGAAAGTTCGTTGATGTTTTTTGAGTAATTTCAATGCCATTTATTTTAATTTTAGGAATATCATTAGGCAATAATTTGTGGTTTTGGTGGAATGTGATAAAATTAGATTTATCAACATTTATAAATAACTTATTATATTGAAACCATTCATTGATTTTATCTAATTCATTGTTAATTAGTAGTATGAGTTCATTTAAGTTAGTGACTAGCTATTACTTTGGTATCATCCACAAATAAGAGATATTTGAAGGGAGGATACATGTGGTAGATCATTAATGAATAAGATGAGTAGAAGTGGTCCAAAAATAGATCCCTGAGGTACACCACATTTAATATTTAATCGAGTAAAGTTGGTTGAATTGACATAAGTATATTGCATAAGTATATTGCATATGATTTGTCAAGTGAACCATCTACGTGATCTATGTACCTTATACCATAGCAATTTAATTTGTGAAGTAACAATTTGTGATCAATCACTTTGAAAGCTTTAGCAAGGTCTAAAAATATACCAATGATGTGTTTATTGGTTTCAAAATTTTCTGAAATAGTATCAATTAAACTTAATATTGGCATGTAGGTTGCGTGATTAGGCCTAAATCCAAACTGGGAGGGAGAAAGCATGTTGAATTTATCAAGATATTTTAAAAGTCTATCAAACATGGCTTTCAAATATTTTTTAGAAAATGTTTAGAATTGATATTGGTCTATAGTTTGAGATCAGTGATTAGTCCCCTGCTTTCGAAAATAGTTATTACTTTTGCAATTTTTAGTTTATCTGGCATTATGCCCATTTTGAAAGATGAGTTTATAATTTCAGATAATATTGCTGCTATGAAGGATGCAGATTTGATAACGATTTTCTGGTTAATTTCATCATAACCAGTGGTATATTTGATTTTAAGATTATTAATAATGTTGTTGATTTCATTAGGGGTAGTTGGGAATATAGCAAAGAATGGTTATTAGGGTTATCATTATAAATTTTATTCATTTTATTGTTAATAGTATTAATTTTAGAGTTAAGATTTGATCCAACACTGGTAAAATATTAATTAAATTGGTCTGGAATGGATAAAGAATTTATATTGTCATCATGAAGATTTTGTATATTAATTTAGTTATCGTTAATATTATTTTTTTAGTATAGTAGATTATTATTATTTCTGACAACTTATTAAGCGCTATATGCATAGCATAAAACTAAAGTCAAGAGCACTTTAACATAAAATCTAACACTTCTAAACATATTAAGCAAAGTACGAGGTCAAGCAAAAATGAGTTTTCAATGATTTTAGGAACAGTTCCGAGGAGGTGATTGTTAATTAATTTCCAAGTTTTAGTATTATTGTTGGAGTATTCAGTAAATTTATCTGCATAGTAAGTTTTTTCTGCTAAGTTTCTAGTTAATTTAAATTTATTATTAATTTTGTTGAATTTATGTTTATTCTCCAATGTAGGTTTTTATATATTTTTTGTAGAGTTTAGACATAGTAATAAAGGATTTATAGCACTGTAGTCATCCAAGGTTTTTTTGAATTTGGGCTTATTATTTGTGGAGTTAATTAACAGAAAGGTTTCACTATAGGTGTCCATGAAGGTTTCTATGAAGGTATCATAAGCTAGAAAAGGGTTATTATTATTGCAGACAGTGAAGGCCTCATTCCAGTGATTTATTGATAAATAGATCTATGTTAGCATTTTAAAATTTTCTATATTGCTTGTTTGGTATTTTCTTATTGGTTATAGGATTAAGATCATTGTTTAGTAAGATTGGTAAGTGGTCCGAAATTTTGTTCGTGGCTGCTGGCGGAGAGAGTGAGAGAGACAGACAGAAAGAGACAGACAGAGATTGTCTTGAATTTGAAGAATTTCCCTCCACTGTCGACTGTCCTAAAACTATAATAGGCCTACATCAATTGTTTAACCTCTTAAAAGGGCGCGCCGTTTATAAACGGCACGCAACCTAAGTGTGTGTCTACCACGGGGATCGCCGTTTTTAAACGGCGCAATGCAAGAAGTCGCTTTAGTTATTATCCATTCGATAGATGGCAGCAGGTTTTTCGCTATTGTTGCCTATATAAGCAAGGAAAATTGGCTGTATTCGACCAAGGTTGGGATGTTGCATTGTAAAAGTCTCAATTCTAGGGCTTGATAAATCATAACTATGCCAAATTGGGTCCGATCTTCAAAATTTTTGAACTAATGTTCCAATTAAACCCCTCTACAACTTTCTCGCTCACAGTTAGAGGGTCGCCGCAGAAAAATTTTTGCTATTGAGCTTTGAAAAGCTATATCCGAAGCTATATCCGAAGCTTTTTTGGAGCGGGTCCGATTTTCGGTTGTAGGGTGGACCCTACCCCCAAAATTTATTTTTTGGCATGGATGGTTCGAAAGAACAATGAAAATGCTAAACAATGGTGCAAACCGCATCTTTCTAGCTTCTAAATAGCCTGAAATATACTGAGATGTTAATATTTTTTTAGATAGGAAATCTTTATTAAAATTGTCATTTCTCCGAGCTATGAGTTCTATGGTTTGAAAAGTCATAACTACCCCAAATTGTGTCCGATCTTCAAAATTTTTGCACTATCCTGTTCCAATTACACCTGCCTACAAATTTCTCTCTCACAGTTGGGGGGTCACCTCTGAAAAAGTTTTGCTATTGAGCTTTGAACAAAATGTTGGGGAGGGGTCCGATTTTCGGCTGTAGGGTGGACTCTACCCCACTTTTTTCCTTTTGGCACGGATGGTTAGAAAGAGCAATAAAAATGCTAAGCAACAGTGCAAACAGCATCTTTCTAGCTTCTGTATAGTCTGAAATATATTAAATTTATAACGTATACATTCACGTTTCATATGAACGCCTTTTCCCAAAATTAATTCCCCCATTTGGAGACGACTTTAAAAATTTAATTGCCCATTTAAAGGGTTAAATATCAAGTACCAACTGTCTATTCAGTAACCTCGGCAAACACAATCATTTGTCCAATTTCACTTCAAACTGGACATTTAAACAAAGTTTTAATCTGATGTTTACCAGGTTAGGTCCTGAATAGTCTATCGCTACTCTTTATCAGGCAATTTCATGTGAAGCCATTGTGTTCCAAAAAATTTAGATAAGACGCCCACGTGAATAAGACACATCAAACAAAGGCGCTGGACGTGTAAAAAATCATATAACATGCGTCTTACATACTAGACCCCTGCACGGGCCGACTTATGGTTTTTAAGCCGGCCCGCCCGCCCGCCCGTTTCATTGCTTTTCCATTAAGATGGCGGCCCGTTTCGGCCCGCCAAATTTCGGCCCGGCCCGGCCCGCCTGCTCATTTGCGGTTACAATTTGCAACCTAACTTTTAGGGAAATCAGTCATGATTCAGTTGACGATCTTTAGTCTTCTTACTAAAAGACTTCCAAGTCTGGCGCCTTACTAGAGAGATCAGCGTCATCAGATGGAGCTATTAGTCACATTAAATACTACATATAGCCGAGTAAGCTTTTTGAGAATCGTCCGATTTTCGCTTGGTTAGGCCAAAGGAGCCTGGATAAATACCAAGTATTTATCAAGTGTTGAACAATGAAAATGCTCATTAAGATAGCTCACTGTTCTAGAATGTCTGTCTGACTGTCTGTCTGTCTGTCTGTCTGTCTGCCTGTCTAAAGATTTCCACGTTCTAGTGAAGAAGAGAAAAGCGAAGGCAAGGAGATCAAAGTATTTCAAACAATACATTCAAGCACTATCCTGGCACTACACAGGCCCCAACGCTCTCTCTCACTTGAATACGTATTTTGCTGGACAAGAAGGACAATGTTGGGGAGGGCGTAATGCTGTAATATAATCGGTCAGACTCTGCCTTTGAAGACTCTTAGAAAGATTAAAATTTCTAAACTCCCCAAACATTACTTGCCCCAAATTACGTCATTCCATCTCTATGTGCGTTGGCACAGTTTCATATCTGATGACTCCATTTATACATTTTACTGCATATCACTATAGGGGAGTTATTACATTTCAGAGGGTGTTAATATTCTTCAAGTAGAATAAAGAGGTGGGGAGTATTTATTACACAATCATTTGAAAGATGACTGGGTGATTCATCTTTAGGGGATTCATTTTAATTTACCAGGTTATACCTGAAACAATTGGCAAGTTCCTTTGATCGGGGTTCCTTCATGTCGTTAAACAGAGGTTCGGGCCGACTTTATGCCAGCCGGCCCGGCCATGCCCGTCACTCATCCGGCCCGGCCCGTTTTATTTGACAATCTTTTGAGCCCGATAAAAATCATATAACAGGGGTCTATTACATACGGGAAAATATGGTAATCATTGACACAGCCTAAGATAAGTACTCATTAGGTCTCCAAATGTGATTTTTCAAGCTTACAATTTAATATACTTTTTAATACTTGTTTTTACTTTGTTTTACTTTTTTATACTTGTGCTGGCAAAGTTTTTGAGCTTGTACTGACATTGCTGTGCATTTGATTGAAGCCAGGAGCATGCAATTGCTGCTATTATGACCGAACCGGGATTTCAGCTTGGCTCAATTGAATTTCTTTTGGGAGATAGTGAAGCAAACAGTGGTTCTGATGAAGACACTTTCTCATTCACAGACTGTAAGTGCTTTGCTTCTTCCTTTGTTGTATATCGATTACTTTCTTACTTATCTTGTATCTAGATTTAGAGTCTTTGGTTTTGACTCTGTCTCTTCTGTTTTGGTTATTGCTGATTATGGACCTTTGCAAGAATAAAATCTTTTAAATCAACCAAATTTCACTTAACACGTTGACTGCGATACGATGGATTCCTAGGACGCGGCTGGTGTCAAATGCGTTCATGCGTGACCAACATGAATGCCGCTAGATTATTTTCAAGGCACAATCACGTTAGACGCCTGTAGGGGAAAATATTTTGAAGTAGATGCATTTAGAAGCCATCTGTTACTAGTATCATATTCACTTTACTCAGGTATGCGCCAATTCATAGGAAAAATGCCGGTGCCCTGTAAGGTGACGGAACAATAGTTAGCTCAACAATAGCGATTGGAGAAATTACTGCCATAAAATGGAAACCATTTCAATTTAAATTCCAACCTTTATTATCTGGTCCAAATGCCTCTCTCACACCCCGAGCCAAAAATTGTCCGCTTCACTGGATGGAAGACTTGAGAATGCAAGCCACGTAATTACATCGTAGCAGGAATTCTCCGGGTGTACGCTTATACGACGCGTCAGGGAGGATTATAATTACGAGGCTGTGGTTGAGTATATTGTGTTTTTTGAACAAATGTTTATAGGACAAATATTCATACATCTTCCATAGAATACGCCTTTTTGATTGGTCACTCATTCTAGTAGCTAAAGGAAGCAGAAGAATGATTCCAAGATCCGTATAAGCTAAAATAGTTTGCATTGAACTAAGAACGTCATATGACGTCCCTAGCGCCCTGAGAAACCAAAATAAGGACGTCAGTTGACGTCCCTAGCGCTCAACGTGTTAATAATATAACATCGCGCTCTGAGCCTCTAACACCTTCTATAATCATTTGCATGAATTGATATTTTTATCTGTCATAAATAATTACTGTATATTCACACATGCACACTTGCTCGCACACATCCTCAGGTTGATACAAATCTACTAACCCAAAACTCATATGAGCAATAAGGATGCCAAGGAGTTGAGTAACCAAAGATGGCATTATATTCTCACTGTCAGGAGAGAAAGGTACACAGTTGATCAGATGTTTCTTTCTAGGCATAGTCAGCCACAGGAGCTCAGTCTTTGTAGAATTCAGCACGAGACGGTTGGATGCATTATTCTACTTCACACTTGAGTCATTGTGCACATGAGGATTTTCAAAGGCTTTTGTTTATATTGTATAATGGCCTTTATCAAATATAATGTAATAAATGACTTATATAGCACCTCTTATATAACTACTCAGAGGCGCTCCTGTCTTTATAGCAATGTTCCCTCTAATTCTTGAGGGTCTGTGTGCGTATAGGGTTGCCAGGTCCCAGTCCCCAAAATACCGGACACCAGTCCCCAAAATACCGGGCACGTCTCCAAAATACCGGACACCAGTGTAGCTGTATAGGTGGCAAGAAATAACAATAGGACCATGGACATTATGACATGTAACATACATTGTAAATAAAACAATCTCGGAATCTTGTTATATCTTATATTCATAGCTTGTACGATTGGAGTTTTTCTGTCCATAAATTCGGCAAAAATTACAAAAGCATGCATGAATACAGGATCATAAATTTATGAAACTTGCATTTTTTATGTTTGATGATTAAGAAATTGTTACATGACTTTGTATTTATTATCGGACGCGGCTGCTTTTATTAATTGCTTGTTTTTCAAAATTGCTCCCTTTAGGCTTAATTCAGTGCAAGTATAAGTTCAAATTGGCAAATAATGGATACAGCTAAATTCTAATTAAAATTTCTCATTCTTATATTGTACTGCAGTCTGCAGCAGACTACATATAGGTATACATAATACAGTGAAATTCATCTTGCTGCGGCTGGGCCGCTGCTTTCCAGAATCCAGATCAGTAAGTTTAGACTTTAGACTGCTTAGAACAACAGTATATTAAGTTACATTTTGAAATGGTAATAGAGTGGGCTACTCACAGTAAGAAAAAACTATTAAATTTTGATATGTTAATATTATTATAAAGACAAAATTAAATTCAAACCGAATGAGACTATGAGAGCACACCGATATAATCCATGCAGTGTTGTGCCGTTACTTTTCAAAAGTAGTTAATTGCTGATTACTGATTACTTTGCATCAAAAGTAATCTATTACAGTAATTAATTACTCACATCACAAAAGTAATCTATTACTGATTACTATTACTTCGTCAAAGTAATTAACTACTTTTAATGATTACTTCCAATAAACTCAGCAACATTATGGCTGATGGCTGCGTTGTATCTATAATGGATGGAAAAAACATTGTACTGTACCAACAGAATCTTACATGAAAATGGATTTTTAAAAATACCAAAGTACATTCATAACAGAAAATATTTAGATTTACTCAATATTCAGTCACTGTTCTGTTATTGATGTAGACTGGTCGTTTCACAGGAGTCTACAGAGTGTAAAAGTAAAAAGTGGACTGATGCTTAACATTTAATATCTCGGCCGAGTGTGTAGTGATTTCAATAAAATTTATACGCCATATACCAGTGATGTTAACAAGGACTGACCCCCAAGGACGAGGATAAGGACAAGGACGACCCCAAGGACGAGGACAAGGACGAGGACCTACCCTCCAAGGACAAGGACAAGGATGAAGCAGCCATTGTTATTCTATGAATGATCTCTATGACTCTGAGCATGACTATCATAGACATAGTATAGCTTATAAAAATAGCTAGACTGGCCAACCTTGGCCAAGTGCCAAAGTGGCGGTAATTAATATCAAATCTAGCTATAAATTGTAAAATGACTATATGTAATATTGTATATGGTGTGGTGTCTGCGTGCGTTGTCTGTCGGTGTTGGAGTAACGCTTTTATTAGCGTTACTTTGCGTTACCGTTACCCCTTGAAAGTAATCCGTTACTGTAATGCGTTACTTTTTCAAAAAAGTAATTAGTTACAGTAATTAACTACTTCTAAAAAGTAATTAATTACAGTAATGTGTTACAGTAACGCAGTAACGCACAACACTGAATCCATGATATAAAAAGTTATTGTTAGTTATTAAAATAAACTTCTCCAGTCCAGCGCAGTAGCGTCTTAGACTTGTAGGTGCAGGAATTTGAAATTTAAGGTAAATCTGTAAAATCCACTAGTCGATCTAATCCACAGAATGTTGGAAAAGATTTGAAATTTGAATAGTTCTAGAATCTAGTCTGCATCACTGACTCACTGCTTCCGCAAACCACTGTAAGTAAGTAAATAGCTATATCCAAAGTTTAATGGTCAGCCCGGCAAAGTCAAATCCAGAAATCAGATTGTACTAGACTGAGAGTGACTTATTTGCTGTAGTTTTGTAGTTTGCAAGAAAATACCGGATACATGCATGTCCGGTATTGCCTCCATTTTTTCACCGGACAAATTACCTAAATACCGGACAATCTGGTCAAATACCGGACACCTGGCAACCCTATGTGCGCATGAAATTTCTCTTGAGCAACATTTTCCCAATTGACTAACTTTTGGGCATTATTCCAAACTTTAAAGCTTTGATCTTTCTGTTCTCTTTCATTCTACATATGTGTCCAAGAGGATGGAGTTTCCTTTGTTTTACTCTTTGCAGCATGGTTTGTTTTAGCTGAATTCTCCTGTATAGTTCTTATTTGTGATTTTTTCAACCCATCCAATTATTAGTATTATCTATAACATTTTCTTTCAAAGGCTAGTATTTTTTCCAAAACTTTGGTGATGGTCCATATTTCACATCCATACAAAAAGCTGCTGAAGATACAGGTTTTGAGTATTTTCTTTTTTGTTTCAGTGTTTATTGCTTTGCTTTTCCATATCTTCTCCATTGCTGTCAGTTGATCTAGAGCCTTTGCTGCTCTTCTTGTGACCTTTTGTCTGCAGTTTAAGTCATGCGTCATGTTGCTTCCAAGGTAGGTGAAGTTTTCTACGTTCTCTACTTCTATTCCATTTACTTTAATTTTTCTTCTGATCTCTTTGTGGCCGAACACCATTGTCTTTGTCTTCTCAGTGTTTATCGACAGTCCATAGCGCTTAGCTTCGTTGCTCAGTGTCTGTACCATGTCTTCCAGATCATCTTCATTTCCCTCTAGGAGGTCAATATCATCAGCAAATCTAAGGTTGTTAAATGAGAGTCCCTGAACTGTTATGCCTTTTACATGTTCTTTGATTTTGATTGCTCTTTCCAGGTCTGTGATGAAAACCATAGGTGATATGTTATCTCATTGTCTTGTCCATCTGCTTGTTTTAAACCAGTCTCCAAGTTCTCCACAGATTCTCACTGCTGATCTTGATTTACTGCTGATGTCTTTTAACAGTCTAACCAAATTCTGATCCACTCCTTATGACTCGAGTACAACCCAGGTTATTGTTTGATCTATGGTGTCAAATGCCTTTTGGAAATTGATGAAGCAGTTGTAGATTTTCTTTGTTTTTCCTTTGTGCTTTTTCAGCCTGTAATCTCAATGCTGGTATCTGTTGCATTGTGCTTTGGTCTATTCTTCGGATCAGGATTTAATCAAAGTCTATTAGAGAACATCCAGTTCCGAAGAGTTGGAATTACATTGTCTAAGTCTAATGATAGTGAGCTGAGACTAGGAAGAGTGAGGGCCATGTTGGTAAATTTGAATGTTATCAGCATAGAGGTGCTCAGTGAAACCAAACAAGCTAATTAAAGAGCAAAGGTCAGCAGTGTAAAGTATGTACAATGGAGGACCAAGCACCAAACCTTAGGGAACACCAAAAGGGACATGAAACCAGTTTGAGAAGGAACACTCCATAACAATCATTTGAGATCAGTTAGAGAGATAGGACGAAAACCACAGAAGGGCTTGATCAGAAATTCCAAATGAGAGTTTCAGGCATTTCAGCAATATGTCATAATCAACCATATCAAAGGCACAAGTTTGAAACATCAAAACAGACAAGCAATGTAAGCTCAGATAAGTTAGTAGCAGAGTAAACATTAGACAGAATTCTAAGGAGAGTCTTTTCAGCTGAATGAATCTGTCTGAAACCATATTGAGTAGCCGGAAGAAGGCTTTCAGTTATGACCATGGAGGAAAGAAAGTGCAAAGATGGAAGAAATGATGTGGACGGTAGGATGTCCTTGAACGAATTAATAACCCACGTCAAAGGTGGTATTGAACTCCATGATGATTCAATGTAATACAAACCGTTTAAATCAATCACAACAAGTGAGGGTGACCGTCACCTTCAAAAGTCCTGCCCTTTGATTACAATGCTGATTATACGACGCCTTGATTCCTGCCTGGGGTCGAGCAAATGATAAATAGAGAAGGTAAACTTTAAACGAACGATTTCTAACTAAGATGAAAACAATTAGTTCAAGGATAATGCAACTTTCAATGTCAGTAGTGTTTTTAAACTGACTGTGAAGTATGAAAATGCAGAGTTAATGAACCTACAAGAAAACGATAAGTCAATACTAACTCTGCAACACATGCAATATGCAATACAAAACACAAAAGATTTGACTTTAATCAAACACATCATATCTAAGCAACTGGTTTTAACCTTCAAACCTTCAACCAAACGTGAAGCGAAATGTTTCGCTGTGACTACCTGTCACATTGATTGAACAAGGTCAGTGGTAGCAAAGCTACAGAGGCCTCAGCCATGTACTGTAGTGACTGAATAGTAGCAAAGCTACAGAGGCCACAGCCATGTATGTGATGCACTGAATGGTAGCAAAGCTACAGAGGCCATAGCCGTGTATGTAGTGCACCAGACTAGCTGGGAAACTCTGGTGGCAGAGTTTGCAAGTGGACTTATTGCAGAGCTGGGCTCAGCAGTATTCAATCGCTTCTGGATGCTGGGCAAAAGCCTAGCACGATCGAACTCCTTAACGTAAAGGAATGCTCCTTATAAGAGCTCTGAAACTAGCTAATAAAAGGTGTGTAAACTTGTACTCTGATTTCTTTGCTGAGCAGTAATGCCTAGTGCCACCCAGCGAATACTTGAAGCATACATTCTACTGACTTTTTACAAGATAACAGGGCATCAATTGTCATCAGTGGTCCAAGGCTTCAATAATCAAAATATTAATCTCTGGGATAGTTCACCTTTGCACACTTACAAAGTGCGAGTGAAAGGGCGATACCTACCGAATAATCAGCTAACCTCTAACATTTAAAATCACCACAATACAACCAATGTTCCCTCTAAGGATTGATGGCACGTGTGCAAAATCAAAAACTTGTGAACAGAGTTTTGCAATATAATTTTTTTTTGCGAAATTTTACACTCAACACACAATAGTATTGCACATATTCTAATTTATTTTCCGTCTTTTATCTGTTTTCATTGTAAAAGCATTGTGAGTATTGATGCTTTCCGTAGGCATCGAATAAATTGTAAAAGGCACGATAGGTCAATAAAGATAGGTAAAACGTAAGTAACTAAGTAAAATCTCGTGAATTTCTATAGCGCTTCTGAGGGCAGGTGCCGTAGAGGCTGCTAGGGTTGCCATATCCCTGTCCCCAAAATACCCAACAGCCATGTAGGTGGCAAAAATGCAAACTTAACAAGCTGGACCAGGGGAAAATTTGTTTTATATATTTTGTCAAAGCTAATAAATTGTAGCTTGGTGATTTTCCAAGTTCATTCCAAAATTCAAATCCGTTTTCTCAAAATTTACTTTTTGAATAAACCACTCTGGTTCTCAATGCCTCAAATAACACATATTGTAAATAAAACAATAACATTTTAAATATATGTAAACTGTGCCATCTACAATAAAGAATAAAAGAAACTGTTACATGACTTTGCATTTATTTACTGTTTTTATTAATATCTAGTTTTTTTCAATTGTATACTTAAAAATGGCACCTCACTAATTCTCTTCCATGTAGTCAATAGATCAAGTGGGCCAATAGCATATGAACCAATGCAGGCCCTGACAACTGACAATATCTGTACTTGTTTAAATTAATCTTCTTTCACAATAACGCAAGCAAAGAACATTCTGGCCATTTTGCTCTGAAACTCCACTAAAAATAGGGAATCTCTGGTAATTGTTGCAGCGAGTTTGACCTTACGGTGAAGCAATTTTGTCATACTTATGGGATTTTCAGATGCGTAACTAAGGTATGTTCCTGGCTAAATTGTAAAAACAATAATTTCCAACAAAATTCAAATTCTCAATCAATCAATCAATCATTCAAATAAGTTTATATCTCAACATCCTGTTGAATACAGTGACGGGCCCGTGCCCCCCCCCTATTGAGTGCCTGGCCCCCCAGTGGCCCTGTTGGGACCCTATACTTAATGCTACATACATAACAACAAATGGTTGGCCCCCCATGATTAGAATTTGCCACCCCAACGCCCCCCACTTGCCAAATCCTGGAGCCGCCACTGGTTGAATACATGTCAAGAAAAGAAAATTAAAGCTTAACTAGACAAGGATTAAAAAAATTCAAATTATATATAAACCATGAATGTCCATTTACTTGGACAGACTTTTAAGAATAATGATACAAACTTATAATTAATATAAATGACAAAAAGCTAGTACTAATATTTAATAGTGAGAATTATAAAATTGATCTTGGTAATATAGTAATAATATTATATATGATAGTACAGTCTAATAGTAAAAGAGTGCAAACATGAAGAGTAAAGAAATTTATCGTTGAGAAAAGGATTGGCCTAAGGAATTTGGATCCCGTAATATTGGCCAACCTCGAAGTTTATAATTAAATGACTTATAAAAGATGGAAACTAGGTGTTATGTAGGAATCAAGTAAGAATGTAGTGAACGCCTATTGCGTCCGGAGCCTGAAGCAGCATAATCATTGAGCTTTGGAGTCGCTAGTTCCTCAGTAGTAGGCCAGATTCACTATCTGGTCTACTACAGAAGTTTTGAGTTAATTAGATGAGATTAACAACAGAAAATACACATATTCATATTAATTGATATAAAATAGGTAGTTTAGTACATATAATGTAATTAAAATATTTAGTATTAAAGCTCAATTGTAAGTCAGTATCTATATTATATAAGTTAGTCAGTTAATTCAAATTCTATTTCTCTCCTTTTGTCTTATTTGGCAAATCTGAATAATTCTGCCTAATATAATATGTTTGCATATTTTCACTCGAATTAAATCAGAGCTTTTGTTTTGTCGTTTATTCAAAACTGGCACCGTAGAGGCTGCTTATTCCAATGCGCTTAATATACTGTTGAAATACCGGAGCCTAGTGTTCAGCTGTGCAAGGTCAATTCCAGAGATCAGGGAAATTCACATGATTGGTCAGAGCAAAGCTGTACGGTACACACACACATGCACGGTTACATGACCTAATTTTAGGAAGTTCAGACTTGACAATGCCAACACGACAACATTGTTTCTTACATTCGTTTGCTTAAATTCAAGCACAGGTGAATCTAAATGCTGTTTTTAAGAAAGTCTGTAATAAAAAGTATATCATATTCGAATGGAAGGTTTTGTAAAACTTGTCAAAGCAATCAGTCAAGAACTCTAGAATTTTAGCCATTTTGTACAAACAAACACAGTATTTTTATTTATATAGATTTAAAACCAATAACACAAATGTTACCATATTGCCTGCTCATGCGCTAGGCAAAAATTAATGTTCTACGAGCTGGAAATCTCTGCTCCTGCTCACAGTAGCGCAGCTTAGTGGGAACACTGAGTACAACATGTCTTTTAATTTCTACAGATGCTTAAATGCAATGGCTTTCTGTACCTTAGCTACACTCTGAGATTAAGACAGTTTTTGGACAAGTTTTGTCTCGCAATAATAACATAATAACAATTAACCCTAGGTTCAATTGTAGCTGTGTCTTTTTCTTTTCCTTCATTGTCTGCTTTGCTGCTTCCCCACTTCCACTCTGACTGACTGATCTTTAGAATTTACCTTGCCTGGCTGACCGCTAAACTTCAGCTATAGCTATTTCACCAGTAGATTACTGGTAAGTGCCTAGGAATAAGCAGCTGTATGGTACCTGGTTTGCAACTGGTTTGCATCTTATCTCAAATCTCAGTCTTTTCAAGTGTCCTGTCTTGGCCAAATTTCTCTATCTCACAGTGTAGATTATGGAGTGCCTCAAGGATCTGTTCTTGGGCCTGTACTGTTCAGCCTTTACACCACACTGCTTTCATCTTTAATTAATTCCCTTAATTTAAATCACCAACTCTATGCCGATGACACTCAACTATTCTTTTCCTTCTCACCTCCTTCATTTAATGCATCTATCGTTAAGCTTGAATCTGCATCCTCTTCAAACTCTGCATGGATGCCATCTAATCTACTCGCTCTCAACCCATCTAAGACAGAGTTTCTTTTAATTGGACTACCTCAACAGCTCAAAAAAAATGGCAATCCTAAGCTAGTTTTGGCTCCTGACACCACAATAACCCTGTTCAAACTGCAAGAAATCTCGGATTCAAATTTGATTCTTTTCTAAAGTTCGAATCACAAATCTCCCAACTTTCAAAAGCCTGCTTTGTTCATATTTGTGACCTTAGCCGCCTATGTCCTTGCCTCTATATCAAAACTGCCTCCACAATCACCACCTCAATAGTCCACTCCAAATTAGATTACTGTAACTTCCTTTACTATAACCTTCCCAAAGCCTCCATCAACAAATTGCAATCAATACAAAATGCATTGGTTCGTGCTGTTACTAACTACTAAGTCACCTAAATTCTCCCATATTTCACCCATGCTAAAATCATTACATTGGCTTAAAATAACAGAACGCTTTTCAATATAAGATAATAACACTTACATATAGCTCACTTCAGTCATCAAAACCTGTCTACCTTAGATCAATATTAACCCCTCAGCCTCCTCGACCCACACGTTCGTCATCTCATCTCACTCTTTCACACCCGCTGAATCAGTCATCCCTGAAGATTTGCAACCGTGCCTTCTCATACACTGCACCTGAACTTTTGAACTTGATTCCATCTTCCCTCCGCAGACTTGGACACTTTCAAACAATAAAATCTGTCCCCATTTCCTATAATTCCTGCATTATCTCAAGTCTTCAGGTCTAAACTTAAATCCTTCCTTTTTCTTAAATCATTTCCTCCATAGCTGTAACAACCTAGCCTCACTGCCCTTTGGATGTTGACTATTGCCTGGCTGATCTCATACCTTTCCTGTGGCTATTTTAAAAGAGGCTGAGTGCCTAAGAATAAGCAGCTACTGTTGTGCTGTTTTCCAGGGCACTATATAAATCCATGAGATTTTACTTTACTTTACTTACTTACCTGCTTTCAAGAGTGCTATAGAAATTCACAAGATTTTACTTACACCCTGTACCTACTTGCTCAGCAGCTTGAAAAGAAACACCAGCTTTCCTGCCCTTTCATTGCTAAGACAACTGCAAAGGAGCACCATCTTTTCACGCCAAGTCACCGCTTACGCTTATAGGCCGCTCCATGTTTACAGGCTGCAGAAATCTCGTAGCATGTAAATATTTTCATAGATAAGCCGCACACGAATATAGGCTGCGTGCCCTGATGTCACAGTATCATTATATCCACGTGCAGTTATTCCCACTTAAATCTTAAACATATATAAATCTTCTATCTTATTGGCATTCATAAGACAAAAAAGAAATTTAATTTAGATGAAGTATTTTTACAGGCCAGGGCTATGAAAAATACGCTAAATGAATGATCCAAAACAGTGACACCAGTGGCCCCTGTCAGATCTTGCCTAATAGCTGGTGTGCGGATTAATTAAACAGCGGAGAGGCCGTTTCACCAACAGAAGCAGTTTAGTTGGACCATTAGAAGCTATCGCATTTCATAACCATCCTTCAATGTCTCGATCGACAATGGCTCGTAGTAGGGCCAGTGAAGTGGGTGGGGAAGAAGAGGGTCGCCCCAGTGAAAGCATGAATGCACTGGGCTAACTGCCTCATGGACCCCCTCTCTTTATCTCTCTCTTGTTTCCCAAATTCCCACATTTGTCCAGCTCTGGATGACTCATTGACTCCAAAATTCTGTACATTGCAATTAAATGGATTGTCTAGCACGTGATGTAATAATAGTTTTCTTCCAAATCAGTTGATTTTTAATCAGTGTAATCAGCTGAGATCATAAACAATTCATTCTCGATTTGATTTACCGGTAACTTACCGACAAAATATTTTGCTGAAATAAATAAATGGCGCTATACTGCACTTTTTTTCTTCATATGTTGATCTTTTTTCTGTTTCACGCTGCCCTCCTTGGATGTCTATTATTTTCCTAATTAAAATTCTTACTTACTTACTTACACAATTTCATAATACTAACAACCTTTGGGCGGGTTTTGGGCTACTTTCTCGACCAACAGTTGCAGGTTTTGAAAAAAGTATCTGGCAACACCACAAAATATGGGTAAAATGCTAGTAATAATGTAAAACAAACTTCTTTTGACTCTATTTATAATTTAAATTATTTCTACGAGCCTCATGACACGCTAATTTAGCAGTTAGGGCGTTGCTGGATTTATAATTACCGGTAGAATTATTTATGTTAGAGGGCCTCCTGCTATTTGTAAAAATGTTTTTGTATAAGCTGCTTACTATTATAGGCCGCATCAAAGGGCCTCTTGTAAAAGCATCTATAAGCCGCAGTGATTTGGCATGAAAATACGGTGAGTTGTGTTTTTTTGGTGATAATTCAGTTACAAGGTCATTGGTGCAAATTGTGTTTTTTCTACATAGACAAAGAAGTGTCAGCTGAGGAAGAACAGCTGGTTGAAGAGCTTCTTTCCATTTTGCGTGGACAAGTCACTCTTGCTCCCCGACAGGTTAGATAAAGCAATCAGATTTATCTGTTCTGTATTAATTCATCTCATCTTTCTGCATAGCTGTTCTTTTTTATTTGCATTAATATAAATCATTTGCTGAAGTTTGTTATGTTTTTTTATAAGTTTTCAATTGTTCACATCTTTGAAGCAAATGCACATAGTAATTGCTGTTTTCTTATAGGTAGTGAGTTTCACTAGACAACAAAATTATTTCTTGTCTGTTACTTGGTATATTTAATGTACCCTTTACTAAATCAGATGTGTTGATTCCAAATCTCTAGGTGGATTTTTTCTGTCATGTCAGAATTTTTTCATATGCACTTAAACTAAGTTGTTTATGCAGGTGTGAGAAAAAGTTTTAGTTAGTTTTATTATAGAGCCACTATAAAACTAAATTTTGGTTCCAAACAGTTCAATGTTTAAAATGTAAAGTCTCATTAACAGATAAAAATAAAAATTTCACTTGTAGACCTGATTGAAATTGGGAGATCATTCCATGCACAATAAACACGTCAAAAATGCCATAGGCACTCCCTTTTCCGCCTGTGTTCTCTGTTGACCGCTGCAGAAACCAGCATTAGTCACCCATCACTTTGTGGTTGCAGTGGCCTTGATATCTCCTTTCCATGACAGAAATGTGTTGTGGAGTCATTTCTCAGTTTCATCACTTATATCATCAAAATTTGTAGGGAAAATCTAGGGGAGAATGTAAGAATTGCATCTTCAGTGATATTTGGTTCTTTTTTTATATTTTCGTTTGGTCCATTTTCAGTGGCAGCAGCCAAGTTTTTGGTATGCTGTTAACATGTTGTTCATGAGTTAAGCATACTTTTCAGCCCAATGGTTTCCAATAATGTTTTATATAACCAAAGCAAATGCATCCTAAGAAGCCAATTCCAACGGTTTCATTCTGGATTTGAATGTGGTCCATGCATCATTTCATGAATTTCAGGTCCAACAAAAATTGCTGCATTTACTTTGCTTCTGATCTAGTATTTCAAATTTGTCCATCAGATACTGAATATCATTTCCATTGTGAACCATTGCCTTTACTAAATTTCTTTTTATACTTATTTTAATGTGAAGTGGTCGAAGATATTCTTTCAGTGAGTCAGGCAGTGATGCATGTAGCACTTTGTATTGGCCAAGAGTGTGCTCAACTCTGGGTGACCAATGCTTCAGTTTGTAATGATTGCTGTAATGAATGCCATTGATTACTGATGAGAGTTTGTTGGAAAGCAAAAAAAATGAATTAATGGGTAGCCCTAACCCTTATAATTTTATCCGAGATGAATAGTCCTGAGATGAATAGTCCTACGATGAATAGTCCTCCTGATGAAACATCCTGAGATTAATAGTCCTTGATATGAATCGTCCGTGTTGAATCGTCCTGAGATGAATCGTCCTGAGATGAAACGTCCGGATACCGACAAACATAAACAAAGAAAAATTGGACTCTTTGCCACGATCATTATTCCTTTTCAATGTTTGGTGGCCCTGAAAAGGGCCATTTTGATGACACAGTCCGGTGGTACATACAATCCAATGGTTCTAGTAGCTTTGCATGGTGTGATAGATCCGAAAGCACGGAATGTGGCACAGAGCTACATCACAATCTGGACAGTAGTATCTGGTTTCCTTCCTCACTTTCTTTCCACCCTGGTCTGTGTGCAAAGCACAGACTTTACACCTCCTTGCAGGTGCCTTCTTGCCATCAGTAGGTGGAATGAATTCGCAAAAATGGTGCCAAGTCAACTGCAGCGGGTTGGATTCGTCAAGGGATGGTCAACTGCGTTGCGAAAGGCGGTCGGCGGGTTTATGGTGAGCTTCCAGCAATCGTTCAACCAGTCTAATCCTGTATTTTAGGTGAGTCATCTTCTCAATGGGATTGTCCTTCCTGTACAAGATGTACGAATTCAGGACAATCTGACTGAGATGACTGAACTGCTTCTTTTACCAGATCTTTCTGTGCTTACATTCAGTGGGGTAAGCAGTCAACATTTGGTCTGCAAGGTCCACAGCTCCCATGTTCTTGTTGTAACAGACAACAACAACAAGCTTCTGTACATTGACACCACGATGTGTTTTGACCGTGGTCATAGCAGCATCGTGGAATATCGACAACATGCAGGTGTCATGTTTGTCCATCCATTTCATGGCCAACAAATCTGTAGAAAAACTTGCAGCTCTTTCCCCCTCTTGAGTTTTTTCTTCAGTTGAGTCAGCATGTTTTTTCTGTTGATCCTCACCGTACCAACAGCATCAGTTTTGTTGGACTGAAGTTGTCAGTGCAGAGCAGGTGAGGAATACCAATTATCCATGAAAATGATGTATCCTTTACCAAGCAGATCTTTTGCCAGAGTTAGAACAATTCTGAAGGATATGAAATTGTCTGAGGATTCAGTTAAATCCATACTAGACCCGGTATGGATTAGTGCATTCCAAATGCACCCGGTGTAACATTCACACAGGGCATAGGATTTGATTCCAAACCTGGCCCTCTTCAGAGGAATGTATTGCTTGAAAGCCAGGCGACCTTTCCACAGCATGAGCAATTCATCAATTGCTATATTCTGCTTTGGAATATTGAAGAGAATACTGAAGAGAATTGTTGAATCACTGAATCATAGAAGGTTTTTATTTTGGCAAAGGATTTGTCACCTTTACTTGGAAATGTATCTGGCAGTGTCGAATTGTCGACAAAATGCAAGCATTTCATCAACACTCCGAAACTGTACTCACTCATAGAGTCATAATGTTGTGAACATATGGTGTTTCAAATAAGGGCTTTTTGGTCCAGTGCATTTCCAATTTAGGCTTGTAAACTATCCTTTGGTAAAGGATCATAGACAAAAACACAAGCAGTTCATCTTTGTCAACATCAACCCATTTCCTAAATGTTGATCTGGTTTTCAGAGGGCCCTGCTTGCAGCTGCTGTGCATGCCTGTTTGTCTCCAGTACAATCATTTCTAACATGTCATTAGTTGATTTGTGTTATCTTTGGTTATGTAACCACTACTCTTTTTGATGCTGTGCTTGTCACAAATAAAGATTATTATTAGTTAGAAAGAGCCTAAAGTACTGTAAGACATTGTGTGTCAGATATTACTGCCATCCAACCAGGGGTACCAGTGAAATCAACGCTGGAAGGCACCTGATATGGGCTATCACACCACGCAAAGTCTAAACTAACATCATATGATACTGTACCACAGCTGTCATTGCTTTCTGAATCGCTCTCTTCGCTCTCCAACTCTTCGACTTCGCTTTCGCTAACGTAGACAGATGAGCTGTCAGATTCTTCCAGTAAAAGCCGAACATCTGCAGCCGAAAGGCACTTTCTGGAAGCCATTTTATACACAATGCAGCACAAGGTCTGACCCCTGGGTCCAAAAGAATGTATATTTCCTCTCACTTAGAGCCAAGCTAACTAAAAATAGGTGTCATCTAGCGAATGGATAGATACTGAAGCAATTTTTAGCATAAGACATATCTGATATGTCGCACCCAATTGACAAACCACTACGAAAGTGACAGGACGTATCACATACGTCACGCCCAAATAAGGAAAGATGGCGGCGGACATATCCCATACGTCGCGCCCGGTAAATGGGTTAAACAGCTCTGCAGGTACTCCGGTACTCCATCTGGTCCTGGTGCTTTCTGGTCTGCAATGACTCCTATAGCTCTGGCAATTTCACTTCATGCTGATGCTGGTTCCTTCTCATTGATGAGGATCTTCATGTCATGCTCTACATCAGCATACACTTTTTACATTATTCTTTCTTCTGCTGTGTTTTGTCTCCTTTGCTTGTCATGAGTGTACCATCTGAAGGTCGCATTGCATGATGCTTTATCCTGAATGGCCATGTAAATCATTTTACTGCCTGAAATAAGTGCTTGGTGTTTCCTTTTCAATTATGTTCTTCCATGTCCTCATGCCATTTAGTTATTTGTTCCTCTTTGTCTTTCTGGATGGCTTTTTGTACATTCCTTTTTAGTTCTTTATACCTGAAGAAGGTTTTTGTATATATTATACCTTTATACTTGAAGAAGGTTTTTGTGAGGGTTTTCACTTGTTACCTTTGGTTTTCCTGGACCAATTTGAGCATTTCTGCCATGTTGTACTCACTAGTTTTCTTTTTCTTTGTTTTGCCTACAACTTTAATGCTTCCTTTAGCATTCCAGATTTCAGATCCATTCATAAACTTTCTCTGTGTTTTCCGCTTTACTTTCTTTCGAGAGGCACTCAAAGCAGTTAGAAATTTACTCCAACTTATTGTCTCCATTGAGTTCTTCCATGTTAATTAGCTTCTTTTCAGGTGTTCTTTTGTGTAACTTAAGTTTTGCTTTGCCCACTAGTAGCTGATGATCTGTGTCTCCATTGGCTCCTGGGTATGTTTTACACTTTCTCACGTTTCCTGCCCAATTTCGATCCACTAGGACAGAGGTCTTCAAAGTACAGCCTGCGGGCCAGATACGGCCCGCCAAGGCCTTTAATCATGCCCGTGGTAAGAAATGACGAACATGCGCAAATCTATTATAGGATTCTCTTTTTTTCCCCGTCTGTATCATGGAGAAATAGACTTTAATTATAACTGGCTTTAACTTTCAGCTGCCTTACTCCATAGCTATACGCTACCTCATGGACTCAATCATCGCCAATTTCATGGTTTCATAATTTTCCATGCCTACATTGCCATACTTCAATGAGATGGCTTACCTGTGAGAAAGTCCTGGCTTGATTTTTGATCTTTGAAGTGAGATTGAAATACTCTTAAATGACAGGAACTGTCTGCTGGTGTTGTCCCAGAAAGTGAATAGCTTTGGAATTTAGCATTTTCAGCAGATCTATTCATTAATTTTATTTATTTTAATATTCAGATACAAGATGAAATGTCACTAATCTGCAATTTATACTCCAAGGTTAAAGTGTCCCTTCGGACATTGGCACTTTTTGAGAATCAGTTATCAAGAAGCTGCATCAGTCATTTGTCACTTTGTGACAAATATAGCCAAGAAGCTGTGACTCCCTTTCCATGCTTTTTGTTCAAGATATCATTTCAAGCTTTGGCAAACAGTTCCAGGAATGTTTCTCTAATCTTGATACATGTTCATAAAAAATAGGACTCATTGAGAATCCTTTTGACTGCCATTGCCTTTGACTTCTGATTTGCAAACGGTAATTGTTGATTTGCAATCCAGTGATATCCTGAAGGACAAATTTAAGGAAGGAAATTTTATAGAATTCTATCAATGCATTCCATGTAATCAGTTTATTCATTTTAAAAGTTTGCTCATGAATTTATGTCTGCTTTTGAAACTACAAATTTGTGTGAAAAGACATTTTTCTGAGATGAAGCATGTTAAATCCTGCTACAGATGAGCATTATCTGATGAACATTTAAAATCCTTACTTATTATATGGACTACACACTGTAACAGTGTGTTACTGGGAATAACGACAGCAAGAATGAATAGATTGCAATCGGTCTTGAATCATCCAGTGCGAGTTGTCTTTAGGACACACTGGGGCGACCATGTCACCCCGCTTCTCAGAGACCGACTTCATTGGCTCCGGGTACCAGAGCAGAATATATATAAACGCTGCTGGTTCACTTTTCGAGCACTTCACAATCCAACTTGCTCCAGAATATCTGGCCTCACTTGTGCAGAGGTCGACGACAAATGAACGAAGATTACACCTGCGGTCCAGTCAACATGGGAAACTCCTCGTCCCTTCACCATCCAAGACCATCAAGATGGGAGAAAGGTCGTTCATGTGGGGAAACCCTACACTGTGGAACACTCTGCCAGACAATGTAACCAGCACAGACTCTGCCAGACTTTTTATTAAGAACTTTAAAAAAACTCACTTATTTAGAGTGAGCTACTTGTGATTATTATGTGTGAAGTGCTCTTGTTACGGGCCTTAGTCCTGCTACTGCACTTAAAAAAATTGGCCAAGAATAAATAAATAAATAAATAAACCACAGTTTGACATAATTTTATCAGAAATGCATCCGTTTCATTTATCTCACAGTAGTTTAAAACCATTTCAATTGCAACTGATATTCTGCAGTCTGCTTTATGCACTGCATCATAATTCAGCAATAAATAATCAGTTATTGTCAGTTATTCATTCACTGTATAGTGTATTTTACTGAATCTATTTTCTTGTGCATGTGGCCTGCTGAGCTGTCAGAAGGTAGCAATGTGGCCTATGGCTGAGAAATTTTGGAGACCCCTGCACTAGGACATAGTCGGTATAGTTTCGTGATTTTCCGTCTGGTGATTCCCAAGTATATCTTCTTCTTTCATGTACTTTAAACTAGTTATATTCATGACATCCAGGTCATTTGCTCAGCAGAAGTCCACCAAAATTTGTCCACCTTCATTCCTTGCTCCTAGTACATATTTTCCCATAATATTTCCTTCATGTCCCTGTCCAATTTGTCCATTGAAATCTCCCATTGCAATTAGCATCCCTTTCCTTCTCCACTTCTGTATTGTTCTTTCTAAGGCCTCATTGTAATCCTGTTTCTCTACATCATCAGCTGCTGGTATTGGTGCGTAACACTGAACCATGATCAGGTCTACTGGCTTTACACTCATCCTCACGACCATAATGCACTCTGTTACTGGTTCGAATTCCTGAAACGACCCTTTATATTGCTTATTTATCAACATTCCCTATGCCATGGTGAATTGCCTTAGTGTTTCCACTCAGCTCAGCATCACAAGATGACCTTCCGATGTTGTGAATTCGCTTGTGTCGGTCGGTACGATCTGTCTGAAAAATTTTGTGTCAGATGCAGTTATTTATTGAATGCTGTGCTTACAGCTTTCCTTTGCTTCTGTTTTAGGATATTGAGGAAGATATGTTGTGTAGCATATGTTATGCTCACACCAAGACTGTCAAATTCTTGCCATGCTTGCACCAATCATGTCGGTAAGAGTCGGTGCATTAAATTCTTCAATATGTTGTACAGGTAATGATAATTAAGATTGATGTAAAAGAGCTAAGCAAGTTCTGTATGATATTTGGAATCAGGAACCAATGAAACTGCAACCTGTACAACAGATTTGGACTGACAATTAATTACTTGTCTCAGACTTCTTCAGTTTCGCTCTTCTCTGGACTTCTATTATGGCCCTTTAGGCTAAACTTGTATCATCAATACAATGCAGGAAAATTGTGATTTGCTAGCCTAGAACATTAATCTAAGGTCTTGGTCTTAAAACTTCTATCACACATGATTATATATTTTGTATACCATTTAGTCAAGAAATTATTTTAACAAATTTAGAAGTTTTGTAGAATATGTAGTGGGAGCAGCACCAGGTCTGATTTTAAAAGGTATCAGTCAATGGTACTCTAGATCCATATCACAAAAGATCAGATGAATTCCAGAGTGGATCTGTCAGAGTGAAAAACTGAAAGACAGACTATGAAGAAAAGCAAATTAATCCATATATGCTGCTTCCCTTCTTGTCATTCATACACCCTGTGTCGTCCAAAGACGGCACTGCTCTGATAAAGGACCAGCTAGGTATTCTAACATGCTGGGCAGAGCATCTAAGCAAGCTGTTGAATTGCAACAACTCTATCAATCCCTCTCTTGTTTATTCATTACCTCAGCTACCAGTCATTCCCAACTTTGACAAAGGCCCTACTACATTCCAAGAAGTCTGTGAAGCAGACAGAGATCTCAAGAACATGGCAGCTGGACCCAACTGCATCCTAAAGAGCTACTCAATAGCAGTCATTACTTGCTGCACAGACTTCATCAGTTTCTCACTTGAGTTTGGACATCCGGTCACCTCCCTCAACAGTGGAAGGATGCCAAAATCATAATGCTCTGCAAGCATAAAAGTGACAAAGCAGAATGCAGTGACAGCTATGGGATCTCCCTGCTATTGGTGGCTCATGTCATGCTATACTATCTTTGCCTTTTCTCCAACACTGTGGATATAGTTATGTCAGGGTCACAATGTGGCTTTCATCATGGCCATAGTACAATCGACATGACATTTGTCACCAAACTACAACAAGAGAAATGTTGAGAACAACATCGGTACCTTTACTTCACCTTTATTTATCTAACAAAGGCCTTCAATGCCATCATTCAATAACTTCTATGGAAAGTTTTTAGCAAGTTTGGCTGCCCCATCAGATATTGGCCCTCCAAGAATTCTAAAACAGAATCTATACTTTATTGTAGTGAGCTTTGGAGTAAGGCCTTGGCACCTATTATCATCAACTAGTTCCTAGTGACCATCCCATAATAATTCTGCAGTGGAATTTTAGCAAATGACAGCATATCCTTCAAATACAAGCTTGACAGCAATCTGTTCAACATCCAAAGACTGAATCCAAAATCTCTTCAGTTATCTTCAATTTGCAATATGACAATGACATTCCTAGTCTTGCTGAATCTGGTCTCCAGGGCAACCTTGCTGTCATTGCAGGAGTATATCTGCATGCTGGGCTAGTAGTGATCACTAAGAAAATATAAATCTTGAGCAAAGCCGTGAGCACTACGGTACAACTCACCCAGTGCTGCACTTCACAGTGCAAGTTGATGCACCCAGCTACACTGACCAGTTCTCATACTTTGGCAGCATCCTCACTTCTAACTGTGATCTCTTACCTGAAATTGAACACTTCAAACTTGTGGCTACCTTTTGATACCTTTCACAGCGTGTTTTACAACTGCAACCTAACTACTTCCCTATTTCCACTAATGCAGCTGTCTGCAAAGCATCTGTATCTCTACACTTCTTTATGGCTGTGAAAGATGGACTCCTTATAGCAGACATATCAAACCTTTAGATGCTTACCGCATTCGTAACTTACAGACAGTCCTGTGCGTTTGCTGTTGTCAGTTATTCATTTGCTGTGCGTTTGCTGTTGTCAGTTATTCATTTGCTGTATAGTGTATTTGACTGAATTTATTTTCATGTGCATGTGGCCTGCTGAGCTGTCAGAAGGCAGCAATGTGGCTCATGGCTGAGAAACTTTGGAGACCCCTGCACTAGGACATAGTCAATCTAGTTTCGTGATTTTCCATCTGGTGATTCCCAAGTATATCTTCTTCTTTCATGTACTTTAAACTAGTTATATTCATGGCTATTGACTATTTGGGGAACGTATGCTGAATCAAAGGCAGCTCTGCTGGTTAGAGTATGTTATCAACATGCCTGCAAATCAACTTCCTTGGCAATTTATTTTATGGCAAACTCCACAGACGGCGCTCAGTCAGTCACACAAAGCGGCCATTTCAAGGTCATCCTATGAAAGTGCAGCATTCCCCTCAACTCCTTAGAATCCCTTGCTGCAATCATGTGGCGCTCAATCTGCAAGATGGGCCTAGCTGCTTTCAGCACATCTCTTGGTCAAGCAGCCACACACTGACGAGCCTTAGACAAACTGAAATTGGGAGGTTTAGAATAAACTTTGCTGGAGTTAAAATCAAAGATTACTGAAAGAATTGAAAAAAATACCTTTTTGACCCACCCACCCACTCTTTAGGTTAATGATTATTAATGTTTCAATAGACCCACCCACCCATCCACCCTGTAACGATTTAGTAGTGTTTCAATAGACCCACCTCAGCAGTAAGTAGCAAATATGATGTCATTAATATACTACAGGCCATGGACAACTAGGTGATTAGTGGACGGTCATCTGTCTAAGGTACCTTACATCAGGGGGCTGGATAAATGCAGCCTTCTGTGCATTTGCATGTAATTTTTGATTTTTTCAACTTGCAATTGATCGGTTTCTATGGAAGCTAAAACGATGAGGTATACACCAATGTTTTGCATTTTTATTCCTCTTTCAAACCATCTGTGCAAATTTAATAAAAGTTGGGGTGAGGCTCCACAAACTGACCTGAAACAATCCAAGGTTGACTAAATTTCACTAGAGCCATGAGGTTAGTTAGCTGAGAAAAGTTTTCTAAAGTGCCAGTGGATATGTCCTTGTAGTGTGATTGTTTGATTATTTTGTCATTCATTTACACTTTGATTTCCATGTCTGAATTTATTAAGATGGATGCTCTGAATTTTGGGATATTGTTGATGAGCTCTATGACACAAATTAGCAAGGCATCTTCGACCATTATGAATTGGAAGCCGGTTGGGTTAGGGTTAGTGACTTAGGGTTAGAGTTGATTCCTTTCCTTTTTCACTGACATATCCCGACTTGCATCCATATGCAGAGCACTTCTTTCCAGTGGCGTAGCGTGACTTTTTTGGGGGCCGGGGCATCTTTGTCATCCCCAAAGTTTCAAAGTTTCGGGCTGACGACGAAAAAAAAGGTCATTACCTCCTTTTTTACTGACCCAAAAAGGTGAATCATTATGGTTAGCAAAAGGGTTAACCCTAACCTAACCCTAGCTTAGACCCCTCTTTGGGGCCCCCTCCGCCCGGGCCCGGGGCAGTCAACAAAGTGCCCCCGCCCCCACGTTACGCCAATTGCCCATTTTGAATATTAGTCAAAATGAAGCAATTTTACACAATTGCCCAGGGGTTTCAAAATTTACGGGGAGTTTGACAGTTTGACAGTTGACAGGAGGGGTCAAGAGAAGTTGATGTCAACAATTTCACTTTTTACAAATAATCAAAAAATAGGAAATTTCATGGAATACTACTTATTACAATGAAAAAAAGCATGACAAAAAAGGTCATCACCACCACATTTTGTCACTTGATGAGCAAAAAAGGGAAAAAATGGTCATCACTGCAAAAATAACCTTGTTATTGGGACCTGTCATTGATCTGGGGGAAGGGGTCAAAAGTTTTTGACATAATTATAGGAGGGTAACTGAAAGTTGACAGTTGTTGACAAAGGGAGGGGGTCAAAAATTGTTGATATAATTAATGGACAGCCCTTAATGAACTACAGAATGAATCCACAGAATCCACTTTGATAAACTACAGAATAAGTTCTCAGAATCCACTTGAATGAAATACATAATGAATCCACAGAATCCACTTTAATTAAATAGATAATAAATCCACAGAATCCACTTATATTCACTTATATTCACAACGTCCAGTATGTATTACCACCGGCAGTCTAAGAAAGACTAGAACAGCCAGTGAGTCACTTGTGAATACACACTGCACAGTGCACAGCAAGAGCTCTGGCACAGCCCTTTTCGCCAGAACCTTTAAACCTGCACACCTCTGTGCATGTAGGCCCCCTGATGTAGAGCGGTCAAATTCTGCTGGCCTCAGTTAATTGCCCAGGTCATCTAGTAGTCTATGTGCATTGTGCAGGCTTATACACATGACTTCATTAATACTCTCTCTCTCTCTCTCTCTCTCTCTCTCTCTCTCTCTCTCTCTCTCTCTCTCTCTCTCTCTCTCTCTCTCTCTCTCTCTCTCTCTCTCTCTCTCTCTCTCTCTCTCTCTCTCTCTCTCTCTCTCTCTCTCTCTCTCTCTCTCTCTCTCTCTCTCTCTCTCTCTCTCTCTCTCTCTCTCTCTCTCTCTCTCTCTCTCTCTCTCTCTCTCTCTCTCTCTCTCTCTCTCTCTCTCTCTCTCTCTCTCTCTCTCTCTCTCTCTCTCTCTCTCTCTCTCTCTCTCTCTCTCTCTCTCTCTCTCTCTCTCTCTCTCTCTCTCTCTCTCTCTCTCTCTCTCTCTCTCTCTCTCTTTCTCTGCTGTTCGATGGGGCAGATATTAACGTAAAATGTAACCTATTATAATAATGGCCGCTCTGTCCAAATCTTTAGCTGTAGCTCTTTAATACCATTGGAAAATCGGTTTTTAAAGGCGTTACATAATGTTACACTCACACCCATTCACTCATGTAACATTTCATAACGTTTTCAAGGACCCAACCCACCCACCCTGCAGCATTATGCATTGGTCCTTAAACAAATGTTAAAAATAATAAGTTCTATCACTACATTAACAAATCAGATGAAATCAAAATGTATAAACCAATATTTTTAAATTATAAAAATCTATTTCTTTAAAACCTAAATATTGAAGTGCCTGCTGTCAGTGGATTGGTCTTGGCTGGCAACCAATCTAACCACAGCCTCTGATCTAACTCATTGACCTTGTCGACAAAGCACAATAATTAAAGTTTCTGTAGCTGCATCCACGAGCAGAGGTCTAAAGGGAGGGAGGGTGGGGATCAAAACTCCATTCATTGATTGCTGATGGCTTTGTTTACAGATTCAGCAGTCAGCACCAGGTAGACTCATAGAGAGAGATGATAAAAAGATGCACTGTATAGAAGCCAGCTAAATGCTAATCATTGTAAAAGGTGGGGGGAAATAGACATCAGTACTGCAGATCATTTGATAGCTTGCAAATCCAGCTATGATGTAAACTTGGGCAAAAAGGTGGGGCCCAATGCCATGCCCTTCACTAGCCTTGCAGAAAGTGGGGACGGTTGGGCATAGCGGCCTAATAGAAGTATATAAGAATGACTTATCTAGTGGTCAACTGAACCCTTGAGGGAGTAAAGATGCAGTGCTTTGCTGGATGGCAGTGGATGCAAACTTAAACTTAAGGGCAGGAAGGGTATTTTAGCCAATTAGCTGGCTAAACAAAGAGATTGCCCCATCAACCAAAGTCAAATGTTTTCTGTAGAATTCCATTTTATTGAAGTTCAATGGACCATGATAAATACTTTGATATGCTGTATGTAACTTTGACAATTTGGCATATCCAATGGGCTTCTGATCACAGATACTGAAAAGGAGCTTCAATATAATGGAGATTTCTAAATAAGCGAGTTTCAATACATCATGGTATCTTTTGTATATATTAACATTGTCTTGGGCAGGACCTGGCTTAAACTTTGATATAAGTGAAATTTTGATATAAGCGAGTTTGTTATATCCAGAATCTACTGTAATATCATTTATTTGTTTGGTGAAGTAATGAAAGTGGTGTTTGATTCAACTTTAATTGATCAGTTGCCACAAGACAGTTTAGTATAGTTTGAAGATGTTTTAAAGGTTTACTCTGGTGTAATTTTTGTTTTAGATCTTGTATAACTCAACACCTGATGAACAAGAATGAATGTTTCTTCTGTAAAACTGCAATAACCAAAGTTGTACAAATTGATGATGTGTAGTAGATGATGACTTTAGTAGCTTTTGTTATAATTTTGGTTGTGTCAGAATATGATTGTTATTTATGATAATTTTATTGTATTATCTGTTACGGCTTTGTTGTTAAGAGTGAACTTTGTGCTGGCAAAATTAATTTGTATCTCAACATTTTGAAGAATCGTATTTTGAAGAATCATACTTTTCTGTACTTTTCTCTTTTGGTTTCAGCAGTTTTTTATGTTTTTAACCCTGTAATGATGACTGTTTCAGGGTATTTGTTATATAAATTATGAAATCATCATTGTAGTTGTTAACAGATAGTTTGCTATCCACATGCTTCTTCTTTAACCTTCCTTGCTCCCAGGATTGGTCACATTATGGACTATCCCTTTCTATTGTTGCCTATTGTTAGTTGCCCTCATGGCCAGGTTCTGATGTTGTCAATCCATGTTATCCTTGGCCTTCCTTGAGCTTTTCTTATTGGAATTTTACCTTGTACTATCTCTTTCTTGAGACAATCCCCTTGCTTCCTTACCATGTGTCCAAAATAGTCAGTTTTCTTCTTTTGACCTTATTCGATAGGATTTGTTCAATAGGACTTTCTGATTAGTTAGTTAGTTAGTTATAGGCTAATTTATATAGCGCTATTGTCCTAGCGGGCTAGAGTCAAGAGTGCTTTACATTGAATTAAAAGAGTGTCCGAACAAGTGCGTTTTTAGTTTCTTAGCGAATGTTTCCAAGTTGGTCGCGTTGGTGACAGTCTGGTAACGCATTCCAGAGAGCCGGGTTCCCTCGAGTAACAGAACGCTCCCCCAGTTTGGCTGTTTTCAAGGGAGGAGGCACCGTCAGTCGGACCCGACTGAAGGAGCGGAGCCTCAAGCGACCTTCTGTTGATGGACGTTTACAAAGAAGCACCGATAGATAGTCTGGGCAGAGCGGGTCGTAGAGTGCTCTGAACGTGAACCAGCACCTTTTGTAGATTAGGTATGCGGAGCCAGTGTAGTCTGTCCCGAAGTTGGGGAGTGACGTGCTCACACCACCTGGTCTGAAAGATCACTCGGGCGGAAGCGTTCAAGACCATCTGCAGACGATTGAGCTGGTAGTCTGGCATTCCGAGTAGTATACTATTACAGTAGTCTATTCTCGTAAGCACCAGTGCCCGCACAAGCTGGGTCGCAGCAGACGCAGGTATGTGTCTTCTTATCGCTCTAATCCGCCGGAGCTGGTAGAAGGAATTGCGGCGATGATGCCGATGTGGTTCCGGGTGTGACAGCGACTGTCAATAGAACTCGAGAAGACGGACCTCGGTCGACGGGACAATAGGGATCTGATCGATGAGCGACGCGCGCATGGCTAATTAGATGCGTCTTCCTTGGGGTGGTAATCAGAGAACTTCCGTCTTGGCGGGATTGAGAGCCAGGAGCCTCAGTCCAGAGTTTGATTTTGGCTACAGACCTATGTCTCTGGCAGGGCAAGAGGCGCTGTACATCATCTGAGAACAGAGGGGCTAGCCCGCACTCCTCGACAATCCGTCCGATGTCTGCGACATACAGAATAAACAGGAGCGGGCCTAGCACAGACCCCTCGCACGCCACTGAGAACAGGACGCGGTGAGGACATGACCCGTTCCACCATACCGACTGCGTCGCGATCGGTTAGGTAGTCTTGCAGCCACTTGAGGGTTCCTCTCTTGATGCCGTAAGAAAGCTCCAGTCGTCGGATCATAATCTCGTGATCGACAGTATCGAAGGCTGCCGATATGTCCAGAAGACAGAGGAGAGCGACTCGATCATTCGATATGGCATCAACAATATCATTAAAAATGCGCAGGATGGCCGACTCAGTAGAATGACCGCATCTGTATGCCGACTGTTTCTTCGGCATTAGTCCGTTCGCTGCTAGATAGCCAACCATTTGCATATTGACGAACCTCTCCAGGGCTTTGGAGAGGAAGGTTAGGTTGGAAACTGGGCGATAGTTGTCGATGTCGGTTGTATTCGCTCCCACCCGCTTCAGCTGTGGACGTACAATTGCATGTCTCCAGCACGAGGGAAACTCACCAGTTCTCAGAGATGTGGTCATAAGCGTCACGAGAAATGGCGCCAGAGTGTCGATCACTTCCTTGAGAAGCCATACTGGAAGAAGGTCGAGGTCGCACTGTTTATTCGGGGATGCCCGGACGACTGGTGTAGTGTGGCGCTGAAACAATCAAGCCAGATATTCGGGACAGGAGCGATCATTTAGTGCTCTGTAGGTGACCAGACATCTCTTATAGACGATGCGTTCCGGGACTCACAACCAGTGCAGTCTGTCCCTTAGGAAAGGGGTGATGTGGTATCATGGACAATTTATGCAGCACAGTAGCATGGCTAACAGTCAAAAACAAGAGCGCTTTACATCAACATGCATACGATAAACTAAATAAGCGCGTCTTAAGGTTCTTAGAGAAAACTTCGTAGGAGGTGGCCTTGGTGACTTATTCAGGGAGAGAATTCCAGAGGTGCGGGTTCCCTCGACTGATGAATCTTTCGCGGCTAGCTTTGCAGTCTTGAGCGGAGGAGGGACATACAACAGTACCGGTAGTCGAGTACTGGAACGAAGTTGTCGGTGTTCATCCGTCATCTGCGGGGTCCGTAGTAGAGCAGAAACATATTCCGGACATGTGCGATCATGGAGAGCCCGGAAGGTCACGCAACATCACTTAAAAACAATGCGTTCCGGCACCCTGAGCCAATGGAGTTTGTCCTGGAGATATGGCGTCACGTGATCATGCCATTTACATCCGAAGATCGTCCTCGCTGTAGTGTTGACGGCCTGCATCCGTTTGAGTTGGCTGTCCGGTAGACCCAACAGGAGACCATTACAATAGTCCAGTCTGGTGACAATGAGTGCATGTGCGAGGAGAATCGCCATTGCCTTTGGGATGTAGCATCGAATTTCTCGGATTTTCCGTAGCTCCGAGTAGCACGCCCGTGTCACGTTGCTCAGGTGGCCCACGAATGAAAGTGATTCATCCAGGAGGACTCCAAAAAGACGCACCTCCTTGAAAGGGACGACTTTGACGTCCCCTATCACAAGCGGTTTCCGATCAATGAGATGATTCCTCCTCGGAGAGCTAACCCATAGGATCTCAGTCTTGCCCGGATTGAGTGCAAGTCGGTTCACGGCAGTCCATTTCATGATCTCCTTTATGTATAAAGACAGATCCTATGGACCCATATCTGCATCGCCTCCACCTCCAATGGTAAGCAGGAGCTTATCTGCCCATCATCTGCATAGGCATGGAAGGTAAGCCCTCTCTGGCCTACAAGTCACTCACTCACTCATTTAGCACCAAAGATCGTTCGAACGGAGATGTTCACTATAGACTGTAGACAATGTAACCGATTTTCTGGCAGACCGAGAAGTACACTTTGCAGTAATCTATTCGTGCTAGGATTGTTTTACGCACTAAAAGTATCACAATGCTTGTTGCAAGATAGCATCTAATCTGTTTGATCTTTCGCAGGTGAAAATAACAAACTCTCGTAACTTTATGCATATGACTATCTAGAGAGAGTTTTTGGTCTAAAATGACTCTGAGTAGATGCAGATGAGCTGTCGGTGCGACCATCACTCCCGCAATGGATAGTGGGGACTGGCTGATTAAGTGAGTCCTCCTTGGCGAACTGACCCAGAGTATCTCGGATTTCTCTGGGTTCAATGCCAGCCTGTTTGCTGCCATCCAATGAGCAATCGCGGTGGTGCATGACGTAATCCGCATCTCTAACTGCTCCTTGTCCGATGGTAAGCACGACGACAGGATTTGTATGTCATTCGCATACACAAAGGCAGTAAGTCCGAAAGACCGGACAATTCGTCCTAAATCTGCTAGGTACAAGATGAAGAGTAAGGGGCCAAGGAAAGAGCCTTGCAGTACCCCACTCTCCACAGGCCTTCTGGTTGACTGACCGCCGTTCCAGAAAACAGTCTGAGACCTGTCTGAGAGGTAATCGGCTATCCAGGAGAAAGCTCCTCCATCAATTCCGAATGTAATCTTGAGTCTCTTGATCAAGATCTCATGATCGATGGAGTCGAAAGCCGCTGAAAGATCCAGCAGGCACAATAGGGCAAGACGTCCATTGGCAGCTGCATCGACTAAATCATTGAAGACTCTGAGAATCAGCGTCTCAGTCGAATGACCACGACGATAAGCTGAATGTTCTGGTAGTCCTGCCAAAGTCCTTCCTGCCAGACTGAATCGAATGCCTGTTTGTAATCAATAAAGTTGATGTCAATAGGCTAGTTAGATACGAAACATTTCCACTTCGCTCGATCTTGCGCTAATCTGCATCCTTCAACAATTGACACGTTCTTTGCTTCCAGATCTTCCTTGATGTTATCCATCCATCTTTTTCTCGGTCTTCCTCTCCCTCTGTCTCCTTCTACTTTGTATGTGTGTATGCAGTGCTTTGTAGGCCCATCTATTGTTGTCCATTCTTTTAACATGCCCAAACTAATTTAATCTCATTTTGTGTACTTTACCGATAATTGTTTCTGTGGCTCCTGTCTGTTGTCTTTCTCAATTTTCAAAAAATTTCTCAATTTTTGATATTTGCTGACTCCCATTATTTTTCTTAGACAGCTCATCTCTGCAACCATTAAACTTATTTCGTCTGATTTTTTTATTACCCAAGTTTCCGATCCATATAAAATTTGAGGTATTACGGGTACTAATGTATTGTACAATTTCAGTTTTGTATTCATTGTTAAGCTTTTGTTCCTCCATAGTGTTCTCATTCTTCCCATTGTTTGTAATCCTGTATTTATTTTCATTTTCACGTCCTCTGTGTGTTTTCCGTCACTCTTGAGTATTCCTCCTATGTACTTGAATGTTTCAACTTTTTCCAATATTTGTCCAGTTAGTATGATTTCTACTTCATCGTTGCCATCCCTTGAAATAGCCATAACTTTTGTATTTTCATTGTTAATTTTCAGGCCAAATTTTTTGCTTGTATCATTTACTTAATTAGTGATAGTTTGTAGATTCTGAATATTTTCACTCAAACTTCAAGTTGTTTAGATCTTCCCCACTGCATTTCACTCCTGTTTTTATATTCTTTAATGCCAGTCTAAATATGCACTCCAGAATTATGATGAGCAGTGTTGGCAACAGCATACATCCTTGTCTTGTTCCTATATTCGTGGTGAAGCATTTGGATATCATCCACTTTGATTCCACTTTCCGCTTTCTGATATATATTAGTATCATTTTGATAAGTTTTTCTTCAATTCAGATGGCGTACCAAAGATTATCCTTGATCTAATGAAAGACCTGCACAACAATCACACTGGACAAATCCGCTTGGGCAACTGCCTGTCAGCGAAGTTCTGCATCACATATGGAGTCAGACAGGGATGCATACTGGCTCCAGCTCTTTTTTGCAAATGTGTCTCAATGTCTGCCAAAGTCCTTCCTGCCAGACTGAGTCAAATGCCTGTTTGTAATCAATAAAGTTGATGTAACAGGGTCAGTTTGCTTCAATATATTTTCCAATAATTTGTCTTATTGTAAACAGCTGGTCTATTGTGCTCCTTCCTGGTCTAAATCCTGCTTTTCCTCGCTTATTGCTCTGTCTTTGCCTGGTATACTTAACTACTTAACAGGGTTATCTTTCTGTAGTTGTTGCAATCTGCTTTATCTCCTTTTCCTTTATATATACATGTAGGTACAATCACTCCTTTACACCAGTCTGACAGAATGTTCTCCTCATTGTATATTTTATTTATTAGCTGATGTAGTGCCTTCTTTACTGTTTCTCCACCTCACTTCAGGAGTTCTGCTGATATTCCATCTATTCCAAGTGCTTTATTGCTCTTTATTTGCTTTGCTTTTTTACTTCATCTTCCGATACTGCTGCTGTTGTTTCACCTTTATTTGTGCTTGGCATTTCTTGCAGGATTTTGTGATCTGTGTCTATTGGGTGGTCATACATTTCTGTGAAGTATTCCTTCCATCTTTTCTGTTCTATATGTCTATTCTGTTCATCAGAGGTTTCCCATTTGCATCTTTTATAGTAGCTATCTTCATTTTGAACTCTCCACATAGCCTTTAAGTTTCTTTGTAGGCCTATCTGGTTCTATTGGCATTAAAATGATTTAGTATTTCTGAGCATTTCTCCTGTATCCAAATTTCCTTATCTCTCTTATCTCTTTTAATTAGTCTTTTAATTTCTTTTGTAATCC